>CM077647.1:55060109-55660109 GCA_039707465.1 Rhabdophis nuchalis | reverse complement strand
GGAAGCTTATGACAGTGAATCATGCTTTGCACCCTAAAAGTGATGTTGACCGATTATATCTACCAAAGACAGAAGGTGGTCAAGGCCTCCTACAAGTAAAGCAGACTGTGGAAGAAGGAAGACACAGCCTGAATGATTACATCCAGAAAAGTGAAGAACCAATGATTAAGGAAGTAAATAAAGGAGGCCTTTTAAAGACAACTAAGTCAAAAGCTGAATATAAGAAAGAAGTAATTGAGAAACAAGCTGAAAATTGGAAAAGCAAAGCTATGCATAGCCAATACTTGAAGGCAAAGCTGACCAAAAACTAACTTGGAACTGGTTAAGATCAGGAGTACTGAAAAAAGAAACAAGGCTTTATTTTGGCAGCTCAAGAACAAGCCTTAGCCACAAACTACATGAAGGCAAAAATTCAGCATGTTACCACCAACAGCAAATGTCGCCTCTGTAATGAGAAAGATGAGACAGTCAACCACCTGATCAGTGGGTGCAGCAAAATTTCACAAACTGACTACCTCCAACACCATGACCGTGTTGCTAAGATCATTCACTGGAAATTGTGCCAGAAGTTTGGATTTGAGTACAGCAAAAATCACTGGGAACATCAGGTTCAGAAAGTTTTAGAAAATGAGAAAGCCAAGATTTTGTGGGACTTCAGAATTCAAACTGACAGGCACTTGTCCTACAACACACCTGATATAACAATAATTGAAAAGAAAAATGTATGGTTCGTTGACATTGCAATACCTGGTGATGCACGAATTGAAAATAAGCAGCAAGAAAAAAATCACAAAATACCGGGACTTGCAAATTGAAGATGAGCGACTGTGGAAGAGAAAGTCGTATGTTGTCCCGATTGTGATTGGAGCCCTTGGAGCAATACCTAGGGGGCTGCTTCGGTATGTGGAGGTTCTAGGTTTGCTGAACTTGAGCATTCTGACTCTACAAAGGGCCACCCTACTTGGAACTGCTTATATCCTCCGACGTTACCTTGACAGAACCTAGGTCCTTGGTTAGGACTCAAGCTGTTGAGCTAACAACCAGCCGCAAAGGCTATGAATCTCACCAAAGATTAACCTAATAGTAATAGTAATAATAATAGTAATAATAGTAATAGTAATAATAATAATAATAATAATAATAATAATAATCACAAAATACCGCGACATGCAAATTGAAGTTGAGCGACTGTGGAAGAGAAAGTCGTGTGTTGTCCCGATTGTGATTGGAGCCCTTGGAGCAATACCTAGGGGGCTGCCTCGCTATGTGGTGGTTCTAGGTTTGCCAGACTTGACCATTCTGTCTCTACAAAGGGCCACACTGCTTGGAACAGCTTATATCCTCCGATGTTACCTTGATAGTTCCTACGTCCTTAGTTAGGACTCGAGCTGTTGAGCTACCAACCAGCCCCAAAGGCTGTGAATCTCACCAAAGATTAACGACAGAATAATAATAATAATAGTGCTCCATAACGTCTAGGAGCAATTAAAAGCTTCTCAGTGAAAGGAATAGTAGCAAGATGAAGAAACCATCACTTTAAAAAGTCAGCAGACCCTTTTAAGAGAGGCTACTATACCTGATATGTGCATAGGAATTCAACAGAGAACAAGCAGAAACTATGGTTGTTCAGATTGCAAAATTAAATTAAATTAAAATTAAAGCACCATAAACAGTTTAAGAAAGAAAACATACCCAATCCTTACAGATCTCTTATATCCTAGCAGTGAAATGTAGGAACCTGAGATGGGTATATGAGGAATTTGATGATGAGGAATCCAGTTTGATGGAAGGGAAAAGACTTGAGAATGTTTGGGTAGCTAAAATAGGACTCTTGGTCACTAATAAACCTAAGGTGCCACCTGGTAATCCAGATGCTGCTCAAGCAACTTGGACTGGCAAAGATTATACTCAGCTGGAATCATTTGACATGCTTAAGATATTAACAGGCAGAAACCAGGAAAGGTCCATCTAATGAAAGGAACTACTTCCTATATGCATAATCCCTAGATAAATCCAGGGCTGGGAATATTGATAGGAGAGGTCATAGTGTTGATAGAGCAATTAGGAGATGCACAGAGGAAAAAATGTTCCCAAGCCTTGTACCTAATTAGCTAAGGAGAGAGACAGTTTTGAGAAAGGAGAATCCAATAATGGAATCTCACAGGTGAAATGTTTATATAAATTCTTAAAAAGGTGTGCCAAAAACAGATATACATTGCTTTCCAAACTTAGAGTAGTATAAGAGGTGGAAAGAAAAATGTTCCCCTGATGGGAAAAAGGGGTCAAGAAAATGCACAGGTGAGGGAAACTATCCCAACTGTCCCACTTGAAGACCAATTATGTTGCTCTCTACCTAGAAGAGAAATTGGGAGTGCGGGATGCCCAGCTTTTGGATTAGCGGTAGTAAGACTCCAGTGGTAAGGGTAATAAAGACAGCAATTCCTGGAGGCCAACACCCTAATTTACCTCTAACAATTTACTGATCTACTGTGTTTATGAATTATTTCAGACTCCAGTGTATCGTTTTGTCTTTAAAATTCCGAGTATTTTAAGTGGGAAGAGCAAAATTGACACCTGTTCTGACCAGCTCTCCAAACATGACAAATCGTCTGTAGTTGAAGTAATGATTCCTTTATTAGGAGTGCCACAGCCTCAGCAAAAAGTTTCTCTTTCATCGCAGACTAACAAGTCTGTCTGGCAGGGAGATGAATAATTGTCTGCCACATCTATTCATCTCTGCCTCCTGCCTTTTATCCCCAGAGCTAGGGTGGGCCTTCACTAGCAGTGGTGGCTCTTCCTTCCCAAAGATCAGACCATGAATTTCCACTGTTCTCTTCTCCTCTGCACATCCACACGTCAGGCACTGAACCCAGCTGTTCCTTCTCTTTCTCTCTCCCACAATACAGTTAAACAATACTGGCTGAAAGGGAGGTGGGCAAAAAAAGGGATATCTTAAATCATTCAGGGGGTGCTTTGGAAAGCTGTAATTTTAAGGCCAGACATATCTCCTTTTAATTCTTTACATGGCCTCTGAAAAAGCTGACAGGAGAAGGAGAACGACAGCAGACAACTGTCAATTAATTAACCATGCCCTATTTCTGTCAGCAGTGTCTGTAACTTTTATACAATATTAATTACTAGCTATACCTGGCCACGTGTTGCTGTGGCCCAGTCTGGTTAAATGGCCAACCAATCTGTGTGTAGATCTGTACCTGCACACATACACACAACCACCATATAAGCCCCAACCTACCTACCTACTGTATTTCTCCCTCTCTATCTATCTATCCCTCTACCAACCTACCTACTGTATTTCCCCCTCTCTATCCCTCTACCTACCTACCTACTGTATTTCTCCCTCTTTCTCTATTCCTCTACCTACCTACCTACCTACTGTATTTCTCCCTATCTATCTATACACCTACCTACCTACCTACCAACCTACCTACTACGGTATTTCTCCCTCTCTGTCTATCCCTCTACTTACCTACCTATTGTATTTCTTGCTTTCTCCCTCTCCCTACCTACCTACCTACCTACCTACCTACCTACCTACCTACCTACCTACCTACCTACCGTATTTCTCCCTCTCTATCCCCCTATCTACCTACCTGCCTACCTACTGTATTTCTCCCTCTCTGTCTATCCCTCTACCTACCTACCTACTGTATTTCTATCTATCTATCTATTCACCTACCTACCTACCTTATTTCTCCCTCTCTATCTATCCCTTGGGGGTCATCTAGTCCAACTCCCTGCCTAGGCCGGAAGCCCTATACCCATGATGGCGAACCTATGGCACGGGTGCCACAGGTGGCACACGGAACCATTTCTTAGGCCACGCGAGGCATTGCCCTGTCAGCTTCAGTGTGTATGTATGCCCTGGCCAGCTGATTTAGGCCGTCTTTTGAGGCCGTTTTTTGCCCTCTGGAGGTGGGGGAAGGCTGTTTTCACCCTCCCCAGGCTCCTATAAAGTCTCTCGAGCCTGGGGAGGACGTAAAAAGCAAGCCAAATGCAGGGGGTCATGCACATAGCATCATGGATGTGGCACACCTGTGCACATCGCCCCTGCACTCCCCCTGCTTTTGGCACGCAAGCCAAAAAAGATTAGCCATCACTGCCCTATACCATTTCAGAGAAATGGCTATCCAACATCTTCTTGAAGACTTGCAGTGTTGGGACATTCACAACTTCTGGAGGCAAGCTGTTCCACTGGTTAATTGTTCTAACTGTCAGGAAATTTCTCTTCAGTTCTAAGTTGCTTCTCTCCTTGATTAGTTTGCACCCATTGCTTCTTGTTGTGCCCTTAGGTGCTTTGGAGAATAGTTTGACTCCCTCTTCTTTGTGGCAACCCCTGAGATATTGGAAGGCTGCTATCCTGTCTCCCCGTCCCTCTTTTATTAAACTGTATTTCTCCCTCTCTCTCTATTCCCCTATCTACCTACTTACTGTAATACAATAATACAATAGCAGAGTTGGAAGAGACCTTGGAGGTCATCTAGTCCAACCCACTGCCTAGACAGGAAGCCCTATACCATTTCAGACAAATGCTATCCAACATCTTCTTGAAGACTTGCAGTGTTGGGGCATTCACAACTTCTGGAGGCAAGCTGTTCCACTGGTTAATTATTCTAACTGTCAGGAAATTTCTCCTCAGTTCTAAGTTGCTTCTCTCCTTGATTAGTTTCCACCCATTGCTTCTTGTTCTGCCCTCAGGTGCATTGGAAAATAGCTTGACTTCCTCTTCTTTGTGGCAACCCCTGAGATATTGGAAGACTGCCAATATCTCATCTAACCTGGTCCTTCTTTTCATTAAACTGTATTCCCCCCCCCTCTCTCTATGGGTCACCTGGGAGTTTGCTATCCCAGTGCCTTTTTGGCCCTAAGAGGCCGCCATATGAGGCCTCTTCCAACGCTGACAGTTGAAAAGCAGCCTGATGGGCGTGGCTATAGGGAAGTGAAAACACATTTCAGTTAGTACGTTTTACTTGTGTTTAGCTTGCACACAACACACGTGTGCTAGGCACAAAATGAGTAGCTATTCTATTATCGGAAGTCCTTGGCTACATTGTGTCAAAATTTGAGGCAGATCGGTTCAGTAGTTTTTGAGATTAGTGAATTCGTACAAACTATTTTACATTTTTATTTATATAGATTGTACTTTTGTCTTTAGTAATGCATTTGAAGGTCTTTAATACAAAGAGAATGAAATCTGATGTGTTTTTGCTTTATAAAGTTTAAGGTATAATTCAGTGTGTACGTTTGTCCACTATAAACAGAATATTGGGTTGTTGTCAAATTTATATACCGGTACTTTATTCCTTCCTTTTTTTAAAGCCATGGAAAAGAAAGGCTAACAATATTTTACAGAGAGTCATGGGTGTGGTGATTGAAGGCACCAGAATAGAAACAGTTTGGGCTTTGCTTCTTTTCATAGAATCCAATTGGGAAACTTAAGGCCACTCATGGTCTTCCAGTCTTAGGAAGGAAGCATTGGCAAACCACTTCCCAAAAAGTTGCCACCAATGCTAAGAGTCAAGATTGATTTAAAAGCAAAAGAAAAATTAAAGGACAATCTCCAGCCCAGGGTTGTCAAAAGAAAGTAGAAGCAGATAATGTTGCTTCTACTTCTGGCATGTATCCTAACTGAGAAAACATGAAAATAAATTGATTATAAATGTGGCAGAACTTGCTATAGCCACACCCAAATCAAAAGCATGCAGCCATGCAAAATTTTATGAAAGGGGCAGCCAAAGTTCATCTGGGAGATAATTAAAAGTAGGTTACTACCCCAGGGGATCAGAGGTTGTGTACTGAATTAGGCATTTACTGGAAAACAGAAACATGCAAAAAAAACATGTAGACATGGGAGCTGAGTGCACCCATATGCATTGAAAGAATGCAAGATTTCAGGGACCCGTAGCTTACACTGATGGCTATGGGATTTTCTTACTTTCCTGGAAAAAGCATAAAAGCAGTCACAATCAAATTATTTTAATTTGTTAAACTTGGAAGGGTAGGGAGAGAATTGCTTCTTACTCTTATCGTAAAAATAATTATAGACATTCTACTCTTTATTAGAATAATATTTGAATTTTATAAATATCATTTCCTAGAATTGTTTCTGTTAAGAAATTTTTCCTTTTGAGGAAACCCAAATAGTCTCCAGGTTTGCCTATTGCTATCTGTTGTGCTGCCCACAAAAATATTTTGCATTCCAGTTTTACCCACAATCTTACTCCCTTGTCTTACAACAAGCGTGTAGCAATGGCTCTAATGCAAGCCCTTGAAAGACAGAAAAGGGAGTAAAGGTTGAATCGAGGGAAAAGGTTTAAATTACAAGTGCCTTTGCTTATGGCAGTGATAAAAAGGAATCAGGAAAGTAATAATACTGATGGGACTGAAAGGGAATAGTAATAAGAATACAGAAGATTTCGGAGAAATCTTCAGACAGCACTAGCTCTTCAGTTTGAAACGGAGATGAGCACCACCCCCTAGAGTCGGGAACCACTAGCACATATGTGAGGGAAACCTTTACTTAGAATTGAGGTATAGCTGTACTATGATCAAATTGCCCCAGGTCTAATTTGGTTATAAAGGGAATCCAGGCATTAATCACCATAATAGACATAGATATAGAGGAGAATGTCCTATACCAGTGGTCGGCAAACCGCAGCTTGCGAGCCATGAGCGGCTCTTTGGGTCCTCGACTGCAGCTCTTCATCCACCCTTGTCAACGGCGGGACTCCTTGGGCTCTGGAGATGCATTCCGGCTGCCCCACGGCCAAGGAGGCAGCCGTAGCCTCCCCAGCCAGCATGCCGGCCACTCGTCTGCTTCCCAGGGGCTGAAGGGGCTCCGTGGGGGGAGGGAGGGAACTGCCACCGGTAGGTGAGCCAGCAGGCAGGGTGGGTGGGTGGGCAGGGTGCTCCGGCAGCACCCAGCAACATTCCCTGCCCGCCCGCTCCGCTGGCTCACCCACCAGCAGCCAGTTCCCTCCCTTCCCCCGCAGAGCCCCTTCAGCCCCTGAGAAGCAGACGAGCAGCCGCCATGCTGGCTGGGAAGGCTACTGGAGCGCTTCCCAAGGGCTGAAGAGGCTCCGCGGGTGGGGGAAGGGAACTGGCCGCTGGTGAGCTTGATAGGCAGAAGCCACACATAGGGCAGGGACAAAATATCCCCAGAATGTAAAAGAGAAAATATTTACAGAATGTACAGGCCATAGATTTACAGTAAGTTGCACAGTCCTGGCTTTGCACAGGCAAGAATCCAAATGCTCAGAAATCCAATTAAATTTGAGTTTCTTTTCTGTCCTTGCTTGGAGATGGCTTTACTGACTCCTGGATTGCCTTTGGCTGCTGCTTCACAGCTTTTGTTTCTGGGACATGCCGGCCACTCGTCTGCTTCCGAGGGGCTGAAGAGCTCCCGGCGAAGGGGAGGGGAGACAGAGAGACAGACAGATAGAGACAGAGAGGGAGGGAATCAGAGAGAGACTGACATATACACAGAGTAAAGAGAGAGAGAGAGAGACAGAGATGGAGAGGGAGGGAGGGAGAGAGACAGAGAGAGGCACAGAGAGAGAATGACTGAGGGAGGGATTGAATCGGAGACAGAGGGAGGGAGGAAGGGAATCAGTGACAGACAGAGAGAGACACAGGGAGAGACAGAGCGAGGGAGAGAAAGATAGACAGAGACACAGAATGAGTGATTGTGAGTGAATGAGAGACAGACACACACACACACACACAGTGACAGATGGGAGGAGGGAGGAGAGAGAGATAGATACAGACAGAGAGACAGAAAGAAAAAGAGAGAAAGAGAAAGAAAGAAGGAAAGAAAGAAAGAACTTATGACCACAATTGAGCCCAAAATCTTGGTTGCTAAGCAAGACCGTTGTTAAGTGAGTTTCACCACAATTTCCAAGTTGGCCATGCCCACCTGGTCACATGACCGATGAGTCACTCCCACAAAATAGCCACACCTTCTGGCTCTCAAAATAAATTTCAATCATTGTATTGTTGATATTTGGGTCTGTTGACTAATGAGTTTGCCGACCACTGTCCTATACAACGAAGGGAGAGCAATGTATTTATTGCAAGTTTAGGAAAAGTTATGATAGGAAAGATGGATGGGTCAGAAAATTAAACCTTAAAGGAATAGGATAAATTTACACCCACAGCAAAAAAAAAAAAAGATGGTAAACAGTAAAGTGCTGGTAAACAATAAATCTGTGACTGCTTTTAATCATTTTCTAACTTCTAAATCAAGATATCAAGATAACGTGTTATGTATTTGGCAATAATTTTTAGATAATTGGAATCAAAACGACATCTAACATTTACTGAGTATGCCTCAATAAATGATTGTTATAATTGTTGGATTTATTTTATTTTACTTGTATATGAGCAAGAATCCTTAAACACAATCACTAATGTCCTAGAAGCATTAAATCTGGCCCTTCTACTTGCTAATGGCTGCTTAAGGAAAGATGTGTGTCACAAAGCAAGAAAGCTAAAATTCTTTTTAAATTGTTCGCTTCAGCTAATAATAATGCTTAAAATAATAATAATGCTTATTTATTGTTCATTGTCTCTACATCCAAAAGAATCAATGGCTTGATGACCTGGTCACTGTCCTGGCACTTGGCAAAACATAAAGATAGTCCTCAACTTATAACTATTCATTTCGTGATTGTTCAAAAGTTATAATACCACTGAAAAAAAGTGACTTGTGACCTTTTTCATACTTACACGATTGCACTATCCACATAGTTACATGATTTTAATTCGGGGGATTTTAATCGATTTTAGCACAGGGTAAAAATTTAATATGTTTTTAAATTTTGTATTTTGATATTTGTTATGTTTTAAATTGGAGTAGATATTGTGGATTATTTTACAACAAAAATGTTCATTTGTCAGGATTTAGATCAATATTCTGCAAAGAATCCTATATAATATTTTCTTTTTTATCCCTATGTATCAGTGGTGGGTTTCAAAATTTTTGGAACCTATTCTGTGGGTGTGGCCTGCTTTGTGGGAGTGGCTTTCTGGCCATGTGACCAGCTAGGAGTGGCTTGCCGGCCATGTGACCGGGTGGGAGTGGCTTGCCGGCCATGTGACCAGGTGGGAGTGGCTTTCTGGCCATGTGACCGGGTGGGAGTGGCTTGCCGGCCATGTGACTGGGTGGGAATGTTAGCAGCTTCTGGAATTATGTTTGTACAACAGTGGAAGAACAGATATAAAAATGAATAAATACTACAATGTGCAGGAATAAATAAAGTGACAATTAAAATCAAGAAGGCTTTTAGCGAGTTGGCCTCCATCGAAAGTGGCCCAGTGGGATGCCCCGAGGCAGACCTTGAGACAGTTTTGTGGGAAGAGTTTGACTCTGTTACTTCCGAAGATATGGACAGGTTACGTAGGCGACTGTGAGCTACCACATGGTTATTGGACCCGTGTCCCTCCTGGCTTGTACTGGCATCCTGGGAGGTTACATGAGGCTGGCTCCAGGAGGTGGTCAACGCTTCCTTGAGTGAGGGGTTCTTGCCGGCCTCCCTTAAAGAGGCGGTGGTGAGACCCCTCCTCAAGAAGCCCTCTCTGGACCCAGCATTATTAGTAAATTACCGTCCGGTCTCCAACCTTCACTTTCTGGCGAAGGTTGTAGAGAGTGTGGTGGCACAACAGTTCCCCCGTCATCTAGAGGAAATTGACTATCTGGACCCGCGCCAGTCCTGCTTCCGGCCCGGGCACAGCACCGAGACGGCATTGGTCGCGTTGGTGGATGATCTCTGGAGGGCCAGAGATGGGGGTTGTTCCTCCATCCTGGTCCTATTAGACCTCTCAGCGGCTTTTGATACTATCGACCATGGTATCCTATTGCATCGGCTGGAGGGGTTGGGGGTGAGGGGCACCGTGTTGCGGTGGTTCTCCTCCTACTTCTCCGGTCGATCGCAATTTGTGTTGGCAGGAGAGCAGAGGTCGACCTCGAGACCCCTCACTTGTGGGGTGCCTCAGGGGTTGGTCCTCTCGCCTCTCCTGTTCAACACATATATGAAGCCGCTGGGCGAGATCATTCATGGTTTTGGGGTAGAGTACCACCTCTACGCTGACGACACGCAGCTGTATATATCTACCCCAAACCACCCCAACGATGCCGTAGAGGTGATGTGCCAGTGCCTAGAAGCCGTGCGGGCCTGGATGGGAAGGAACAGACTCAGACTCAACCCGTCGAAGACCGAGTGGCTGTGGTTCCCGGCATCCCGGTACAGCCAGTTGACCCCATCACTGGCCATAGGGGGCGAACATCTAGCCCCTGTGGATGGGGCACGCAACTTGGGCATCCTCCTTGATGCACGGCTGTCCATGGAAGATCAAGTGATGGCTGTAGCCAGGAGGGCGTTTTACCAGGTTCGCCTGGTCCGCCAGTTGTGTCCCCTACTTGCGCCAACTTGGCAGCCCATAGAAAAGCAGCCACTTTATAAGCCTGGTCTGAACACTTAAAAGCAACATATTGCATCTCAAAGAAAACATTTGCAAAAAGGAATAACATTTCATGTAGTAAATATATTTTATAAACAATTAAAAAATAAAAATTCCCTAAAATAATGTAAAAAAAAGATATTCTATAAGGTTGATACAGGTTGTTGCCAACATCCTAGGTATCATTACATCCTCAATTACCATTCTTAAACTTGTAAGTGAAGTTGAGCTCCACTGCTTATGACGTGTATGGCACATCCCTATAGTTTACTTGGCAGCATTACAGAAGTGGTTGTCACTGTTTTATTTTATTTTTTTAATTGCCTAGCCACTTATAGGCCTGTTCTTTTGTAGTGACTTCCCAATCAAGTATTAATCAAATGCAACTTACATTTTTTTCACATCAGCCAAGGGCCACTGATTTCCAGATAAAAAGTGATTTCTTATGCATAAATATACCTTTAACGGTCTATTTTTAAGAAAATATATGTAGAAAAATACTCTGAAAATTTACCCTGAAAAAGGTCAACATAGTTTCTACTGAATAAATATTTTATGATTTTATAATTAATTGCGTTATCCCAAGCAACAATATTTTATTGGGCAAAGAAATATAAAATAACATTAGAAAGGTTAGATTATGTATATAAAGTCATAATAAACTATAAGCCCCCAGAGTCACTGCATCAGTGAGATGGACAGCATAATTGTTTAAAAAATAAAAATATAGTATTAATATTATTAATAGTATAGTATAGTATAGTATAGTAGAGTAGAGTAGAGTAGAGTAGAGTAGAGTAGAGTATAGTGCACAATACAGTATAATAAAATTAAAACAAGGCAAATAATGTATCAAGGTAAAAAAAATACTCCAATTCTATTTTTGATATTAAAAGCAGATTCCCAGATATGAAGTGCTGGAAATTTACATGTCTTTATAAGCTTGCAAAGTGGATAGCAAGCATAGTATGCAAGTGAAGGATGCCAGATGTTTTATTATTCATTGGGGGGGGGGGTAGCAGCGTAAAAACCAATCAATTTGCCAAAGAGGAAAGCCCTGAAATAATTTATAAGGTAAAACTGACATATTTTTCTCATTTAATTTAATCAGTAAAAGTTCAGAGTCCCAGTCCCAAGTAAGGTGGCCACATAAATCATTTAAATAAACAAGCAACATTCAATGATTTACTTACAAATAAGAATGTAAGTCCTCAATACAGCAGCAGCGTATACAGAAGCGGCGGTGGGAACGGTCCGTGGCGCAACGTGGAAGGGCAGTGGGAACGGTCCGCAGTGCAACATGGAAGGGTGGTGGGGACGGTCCCCGGCGCAACGTGGAGCGGCGGTGGGAGTCCCCAGCGAAACGAGGAGCAGCAAGAGGGCATCTCCGACGACCACCGATTTTAGCGGCAGGCAGCGGTGGGAAGCCCTGCGCCCCACCGCCCTTGGAGCCACCATTGGCAATCGCTAAAAGCTAAAAGCGGTGGCCGGCCTTTGGAGCCAGGCCAGCCAGCGAGTTTAGTGATTGCTGGTCTGGCCCCAAAGGCGGCGGGGCGCCAGGCTTCCCCCTGGCACTTTAAACTTTTAGCGACGGGCAGCGACGGGAAGCCCTGCGCCATGCGGCCTTTGGAGCCAGGCCAACCAGCGAGTTTAGCGATTGCTGGTCTGGCCCCAAAGGCGGCGGGGCGCCAGGCTTCCACCACCCGGCGCTTTAAACTTTTAGCAACGGACAGCGACGGGAAGCCCTGCGCCATGCGGCCTTTGGAGCCAGGCCGGCCAGCGAGTTTAGCGATTGTCGGTCTGGCCCCAAAGGTGGCGGGGCACCGGCCTCCCCCCCCGTGCTTTAAACTTTTAGCGTCGGGCAGTGCCAGAAAGCCCTGCACCCCACCGCCCTTGGAGCCACCACCGGCAATCACTAAAAGCTAAAAGCGGTGGCCGGCCTGGCCCCAAAGGCGGCGGGGCGCCGGACTTCTGCCCCGGCGCTTTAAACTTTTAGTGCCGGGCAGCGCCGGGCAGCCCTGCACCATGTGGCCTTTGGAGCCATGCCGGCCAGCGAGTTTAGCGATTGCTGGTCTGGCCCAAAAGGCGGCAGGGTGCTGGGCTTCCCGTCGCTACCCATCGCTAAAAGTTTAAAGCGCACGGGGGGGAAGGCGCATGCCGCCTTTGGAGCCAGACTGGCCAGCGCTTTTAGTTTTTAACGATGGCCGGTCTGCCTCCAAAGGCGGTGGGGCGCTGGGATTTCCCCCCCCCCATGCGCTTTAAACCTTTAGCGCCAGGCAGCGACGAGAAGAATTAGACAGTTTTAAATTTGGGGATTTTAAATTGATTTTAGCACAGGGGAAATTTAATAGTTTTTTAAATTTTATATTTTGTCTATATTTGTATGTTTTAATTTCCTGTGCGCCGCCCTGGGTCCTTTTTGGAGAAGGGCGGGGTATAAATACGAATAAAATAAAAATATATAAAATAAAAGAAGAACGAGAAAGAAATGTTGCCCGTTGGCACCACGCTTTTCAAAGGTCGCCTCCAGCCCACTCACTGATTGGTGGGACGCCAGCCAATCAGTGAGTGTCTGGCTGGACAGGTTTAATCAGAGAGGCAGGGGAGCGAGTGAGATGCGAGTGACGGAGCGAGCCACGCTTTCCGGAAGTTACTTCCGGGTCCACGGTCCAACCGGATCACCCCGGATCGCTAAATTTTACGATCCGGCTTGTGCGAGCCGGTAGGAACCCACCACTGCTATGTATGAACGACCAACTTCCATGCAGCTATCTATATGTGTCTCTCCCTCTCCAGCAATTAGGTACTGCACTTCATATTTATATTTATTTGTTAGTGTCACTCACTTGGAGATGAATAGGTAGACAGGAAAAACTAACACTGTGTGTTTGTGTGAAGATATTGTCAACTGATTACTGATCTGACATTGCCATTTCCAGAATTTACATATAATAACTTTCTGCATTCCTCATGCAGGAGTACACATGCCCACATTGTCAGCTCTGTATAAAATTTCCAGACAATCTTTTTCTCCCTTAACTGCTTCATGATCAATGAGGAGGACAGCTGTCCTCAATATTCCCCATGATGCATACACCATGCAAACTTTACTGTGGAAAGTAGGAACACATTAATGTATTTTGGATTGTTCCATTGATCTAGAGAAGTTGCTTGCTCCTTCTTCGGGGAGAAGGGTATACTCTATTGCAGAAGAAAACAGTGAAGGAGGAAGCAGTGTGATGGAATGTCTAACAGATTCTATTCATGGTGCAGAATATCAATGTGAAACCAAGACCACTATCGGAAGCAGGGCTTTTATAGAAAAATCTAGGAATCTATAAAGAGGGAAAAATATAAGACTAAAAGAAACTCCACTTAATTCTGCTAGTATAAGATGGCTCTGGCATTTTTCAAGATTCAGTTAGATTGTACTACTAGCAACAAATAACTGAAGAAACCCAATTTGTTCTTGTTCCCTGAGTTGCCGGATTTACAGAACTTGAGAGTTTTGGATTTCTCAGATTTAAGGCTTCTCCGGTCCCATCATCTGTTTATGCCACTGACATTTAGGACTTTCAAGATTACTCAGTTCAAAAACAACTGGTCAGAATTACTGATAGGAAGACACAACTGATCTCCGACATCCAAGTTTGGTGATCTACTCTTTCTCCCACACAGAAGTGAAGACTCCATTTTTATACAGGGAGTCATCATTCAGCAACTGTAGTTGGGGATGGAAACTCAGTTGTTAAGTAAAGTAGTCACTAAGTAAAAAATCATGTGACCATGACTATGCTTACAATTTTATCTCAGTTTTCCTTTTATTTATTTTTATTGTTGGTCCAATTTATATGGCCAATCATTTCTTCTGAAGTGATTCTGGGTGGCATTCAATACATTTGGGGCCACCCATCTGTTTGTGGTTATATCTTTACAGCATGCATCAGCAAGCTGCAACCACAAGCAGCTGAATGAGCCCAAGTGGCAGTGAAGGATTCCAGAATTCAGCTCACAAGCTGGGTAAAAAGGTAAATCTTACAGCTCTCCCCACTCCCCACCCTTTCCTATTCCTGCCTTTGGTGGGATAATTAACAAGAAAATAATTGATCTTTGTATTTACAGTCCTTCCAGAAAAAAATATAAGAGGTATGCAATAGGGAATACAAATAGAAAGGAATGTGCTGGAGTCATTTGTCTAATGCACTCATGGCTATGAGCAACATGTTGCTTAAGATTCAAAGAAGTCTTAAAATTAATTAGGTATTGTCAGTGTCAGGTAACAGCAAGAGCTAGCCAAAGAGTTCTAATCAACTAATTAAGAGCTGAATTTGCGGTTAACATTTTTTAGGGATGTGTTGCATTGGAAACAAAAGCAAATGAGGAAGAGATAGTTTTTTAGGCAATCTCTGCTCAGGTAGGAGGGGAGTGGAATAAAATGACAGGCAAAAGACAATACATACAACTAATGATAATGACAAATGCCTGATGAGAGAGAAAAAACCAAACACTATGAAGGTCATAAATATGGGCATTGGTTGCAAAGTTATTTTTCATCACCATTGTAATGATTGCTATCTGAGGCAGTCCTTAAATGGGAATTATCTATAATGGTATCCATCTGTACAATCCATTGTCAAGTTAAAATTAAATGCTTTTCAACTGATACTCAGAAAACAGACAAGAGGGAAATTGATTCATTCTACTTTTGTTTTAAGCCAATTCATTTCCTTCAGAAGTTTCCCATGAAAAATTAATATCATTTTGTACTATATCATTGGACTAAAAAACTAAACATTGTGCAACGATGCTAACTCCTGAGTAGTTTCCTAATGGATTAAAAACATTTGATTAGTATATATTTTTGAGGGAAATCATTTTTACCTCTTTTTGTTTCTTAATGATGACTGAAAATTCAGTGTATGGGATCCTTGGATTCAATTCACATCCCATTAAAGTTGCTCCTTCATAGTCCTTGATATAGCCTACATATTTTGCTTTTGATACTTTAATATCTTTTGAAAAGCCCTAAGGGAAAAAAAACCCAACCAATGTATTTTTACTTGCTTACTGAAGACACTATGATATTTTACAGTAGTGATATTTTTCTTCATGTACTTGGCAACTGCAATTCAGCAACCTGACAGATCAGTTACTACCATCCTTTCATACATTTAAATGTATGAAAATATAAAATTATGCATGGAAGAAACAGGATATACAAAATATCTTTTCAAGGTCACCAAGTAATTCATCAGTGGTTACTATCCAGAGATAATTACAGCTCCTCTAGCAACTGTCAGAAGCTCTCAAAAACAGCAAGAGGGAGAAAAATATATTACACAGAGGAATCACATAGCAGCAATAGAAAATACAATCAGGAATGAACTATTATTACAAAGAATAGTGAGAATTATAGATTTCTAAAAAAACAGAAAAACTACTTTAGCTTTTTTAGTGCCCAATTAATCATTTGTAACAAAAAAAAAATCATGCATGTGAAAGATTAGTATTTAATCCGATAATGAAAATTTACACTGTAATACAATTGATTAGCTTAAATTGCCAGAACATTTTGTTTTAGGTAAATTGTATATTAACAATAGACTTTAAATTTAATGAATAATAATATTTTCCTTCAGATAATAAGATCACTCTGAAAGTTTTCTGTGTGCATCTAATAATAATAATAATAATAATAATAATCTTTATTGTCGTTGTAAAAATTACAATGAAATTGGTAATCTAATACCTAATAGTTCTATTAGGTATTAGAACTATAGAAATCTAATAGTTACTCAAATTTTATTTTGCTATACAGGTTGAAAATTACTCTCAAAGTTCTACTTACTTGTTTTTTGAAGTAGCCAATTGCATATTCATCAGCATAGGTAAGGAAATTAAGAATATTATGCTTAATGTGATATTCTTTCAGATGATTCATTAAGTGTGTTCCATAACCCTGCAAATAAATTATGGTGACAGTTTATCAATTGAGGATTACAATGTATTAAAACGTGGATTCTTGCCGTTTGCAGCAATAATAAAGCAATTTAAATACAGAAATACTGTGGACCCCTAAGAAGTGTATGTGAGAACATAATTTTTCGTCTCCTGGCAGAAGTAATGGTTATCGCATTTTCTTTTCCAATTGCATGAGCTATGTTAAATCCTGCTTCCAAAATTACTTTCAAAATAATACTTTGCAGCAAAGTCTAACCAGAGTAGGCAGTTATAACTAGCCTATCTTTTCTGACAGAATGAATAAGGGAATACTTCAGCCAATGCTGCATCTTTGTCTGAGCTTATTTTGTAACTTGTAGGAAGGATTTTATCGACTCTATGTTTATTTTTTTTGTTTTTGTTTTCTTGCTTTTTTTCTACCTTTAATGAGGCACTTGATACTACCTGCTTTTAGGGTTGATGTTATAATTTCCCGTCATGCTTTCTTTTTTCCTGGCATCATTACTTTATTTATTTATTTATTTCATAAGGCGTAACAGAATACAGCATTAGTGTTATAAAGTTTTTTTAAAGGCATATAAAATGTGTATCAAAATATAAAACACTACTACTGAATTATTTTAAAAATGCACAAAACAAACGATGAATAAAATCATTAATAAAATTAAATTATATATGAGCAATTACTAGAGTGCTTGAGCCCATGGCCAATTATCTAGATCATTTAGCCAATGGAACGCAGTGCCCTTGAGATAATGCAGGGACACGGGAACCTTCTGAAGGGACATTCTTTCATAATGTGATGTAAAGTTTGCAAGACATTTACACAATCAGACTGCATTATTACTTTTGCATATCTATGTGAATGTAAGTTTCATAATTAGTTCACCTACTTTAGACCAAAGCTTCTTTTTTTTTTCACCATTTTGCTTTCTTTTTACTTAGACTGCTAAAATATTAGACAGCATACTGTTGAGATTAAATTTTTTTGATCATTCTGTTTGGTTAGGTTACTATTAAGCAACCAACATACGAAAAAATCCAACATACCATATCAGCATATAATAACTTCCTTCAATGAGCAAGCGTAGATCATTGTTATAGTTCATTCAAGGTCTATTATGCACAAAACTGAATGCACAAAACTTTTTGAATAATTAACAAATATCCCATATCTTCTTAATAAAACTAATTGTTTAATAAAATTTAGTAAAAAAAAGAATAATTCAATTTTTATAGACAGTCTAAAAGTTGGAAAATAATGGTTGTTTATGGCTACCACAGATTTTTCAATATTATAATTAACATTATAATAATAATAATACCTACACCCTTACAATAGGTTGTAACTTTCAGTATACTTCAACCATATTCAACAAAGTTAAAAATATTCCAATTGTGCACATAATTTCCTACCCATCCCCTTTATCTTATATATCTCCTTATTATTTGCATTGGGACCAAACTGGATATAAGATGGAAGACTTGTATAGAGACTACATTTATTACTGACAGACACATAAGTAAATTTCCTCTAAGTAGTGTAAGTAGAATTAAGTCACAAGAGAACGTTACTTTGCCATGTGTTTTATTCAGTCTTCTGGTCCCTTTTTAAAAAGTAAACTGCAATTTGGGCAGAAGAATAATTTTCACCATTTGATCAAGTTCAGGACTATGGGGCCACATAAAATCCAATTAAACCTGCACACTGTACAATACACTTGTTTCAGAGGTGGTATTCAGGAGGTTCTAACCAGTTCTAGAGAAATTTTGAGCAGATCGGGAAACTGGTGACTGCCCCCACCACCATCTATTCTCTGCCTCCTGAGTCCCAATTGATCTGGAGAAAATGGAGATTTTACAGTATCCTTCCCTTGCCACACCCACCAAGCCACACCCACAGAACCGGTAGTAAAAACTTTTGAATCCCACCACTGACTTGTTTGATCATGCAATTAATATTACTTTTACCTTGACTTGTTCATTAGATGTCACAGCACAGAAAACTATTTCTGTAAATCCTTGAGATGGGAACATCCGGAAACAGATACCACCAATCACACGACCATCCTTTATTAATGCAAGGGTCTTGTGTTTCCTGTAATTATATATTTTGACATATAAACCATATTACCCATTAATCATGCCCATCACTGGTACCTTCATAGCAATAGGGATTATAAATAGAATATATTTGCATAGATTTTGATACCAAGTAGATTTTATTTTCTTTTTTTATCAAGTTTTTTTTATTTTAATTAAACAAAAATACAAACAAAATCCTTCATTACATCCTGTAGAAAGCATGTCAATTGGTTACAAATAGCTCTTGTGCATTTCTTGCACCACCATTACTCATAAATCATATTAAATTATACACTTTTAAATCAAAAATTCATTGTATATCTTAGTATCATTATACCAAAGTTCTCCTTTGACCACAATTATTTAAGTGTGCTTTTTCCTCCAAAAATTCTCACTTATAGACATAACCACATAGTGGCATTCATTGACTATTTCAATAAGCCTCCAATAACATTGCGCCTTAAGAACGTGTTCTACATAAAAGTCAGTTGATAATATTTCTAAACCCCCCCCCTTTTTTTAAAGAATTATTAAACAACTAGCTGTACCCGCCACGCGTTGCTATGGCCAGGTTT
This sequence comes from Rhabdophis nuchalis, assembly GCA_039707465.1. Taxonomy (NCBI): domain Eukaryota; kingdom Metazoa; phylum Chordata; class Lepidosauria; order Squamata; family Natricidae; genus Rhabdophis; species Rhabdophis nuchalis. The sequence continues at coordinate 55,641,012 of CM077647.1, read as the reverse complement.
GGTTAAATGAAAAAGTTTCCCCTCATAGACCCTCTCAGCAACCCCCTTTCTTCTCTGCCTCGGTTTCCCCTCCCTTTCTCCTCCCCTCCCTCTCTTACTATCTACCTACCTCTTGTATTTCTCCCTCTCTCTCTATCCCTCTACCTACCTATCTAACTAACTACATACTGTTGGCGGCGGGGTGGGGGCAGCAGCTGGAGGCGGGGGGGAGTGAGGCCGGTGGTGGCGGGGGTAGCGGTGGGGGTGGGGTGGCAGTGGAGGCACCGGCAGCGGGGGAGCGGCAGTGGTGGTGGCAGTGGTGGCAGCGGCGGGGGGCAGTGGCTGCAGTGGCGGTGGCAGCGGTGGTGGTGGCAGTGGGGGGGTTAGCAGCAGTGGGGGGGCAGCAGCAGCAGGGGGGCAGCGGTGGCAGGGGTAGCGGTGGCGGGGCAGAGGAGGCAGTGGGGGGGGGAAGCAGTGGCAGTGGGGGGGCAGCGGCGGGGGCAGGGGAGCAGCAGTGGGGGGGCAGTGGCAGAGGAAAGAGAGACTGCTGAGGCGACCGTCACATATATGACGCAGACCACTCGTGCAAGTGACGTGAGCGGGGAAGCAGCAGTGGTGGTGGCAGTGGTGGCAGCGGCTGCAGGGGTGGTGGCAGTGGCAGTGGCGGCAGTTGGGGTTTAGCAGCAGGGGGGCAGCAGCGGCAGGGGGCAGCGGTGGCAGGGACAGAGGAGGCAGTGGTAGGGGCAGCAGTGGCGGTGGGGGAGCAGGGGCAGGGGCAGCAGCGGCGGAGCAGCAGTGGGGGGCACCGGCGGAGGAAAGAGAGACCGCTGAGGCGACTGTCACATATATGACACAGACCACTCGTGCAAGTGACGTGAGCGAGGAAGCAGCAGTGGTGGTGGCAGCGGCTGCAGTGGTGGTGGCAGTGGCAGTGGTGGTGCGGCAGTTGGGGTTTAGTAGCAGTGGGGGGCAGCAGCAGCAGGGGGGCAGCGGTGGCAGGGGCAGCGGTGGCAGGGGCAGAGGAGGCAGTGGTGGGGGCAGCAGTGGCGATGGGGGAGCAGTGGCAGGGGCAGCAGCGGCGGCGGGGGAGCAGCAGTGGGGGGCAGCGGCAGAGGAAAGAGAGACCGCTGAGGTGACCGTCACCTATATGACGCAGACCACTTGTGCAAGTGACGTGAGCTGAAAAGTGCCCGGGTGGGAGGGGCCGCGGAGGGGTCCAGTGAGCAGAGCTGCAGTTGTACATTTGTGTGGCGTGTACCTGGCACCGGTGTGCCATCCACACAATCTGTACGTCTCATTGGTGCTGCACTTGTAAGGAACGTTGTGTGAAAATTTGGTGGCGATTGGTGCAGTAGTTTCGAAGATTAGCGGTTTTGAACAAACTCATAGTTAACTTTTTATTTATATAGATATCCATTAACATTTCCTTAATAGTTAGCTAAAAAACTTTTACTATTTATGTCCAACCTCATTCCATTTTAATTTGCATTGCGCCTATAATAAATTATAATTAAAAATTTGTTTTGGTCTTTTTCCAGAATCACAATTTATAGTTTATCTCCAATTTCTTTTACTAGTTACATACATACATACATACATACATACATACATACATACATACATACATACATACATACATACACACACACACACACACACGTACATACGTACGTACGTACATACTTACATACATACATATATTATTAAACTATATCCATTATCATTTCATTATTCTTATTATAACTAATTATGTGTTAACAAGTAAACATTCAATAACAATCTAAAACTTAGATAGATTTTATTTTCAAAAGAAAGTGTACAGAAAACTGATACTATGTCAATGTAAAATATTCTGATTGCATTTCTAGGTTCCCTTTCATATGATTATCTCCTGTCCCGTATTATTATACTGGAATAAGAACTCATTTCTTCAAGATGGAAACAGCTCTATTGAATAATGCCAACTTCTATTCTGGCCCTGTTTCCAGAGAGAAGGAAAATTGTCTATTAAAACTAAAAGAACTAGTCTGACTGGGAAGAATTGGATTTTCAGCCTGTAAGTTTATCAACATCATTCAAGCCTTTACCTAAATCGTAGGCATTCCTGTCTCCCCTTAAATCAATTGGGCTACTTGTTTCACAAAGACAGAGAGCAAATTCTGAACTTGGTCCAGGTCAGTCACACTTTTGTTCATGTTACTATCAGGGTTCATATAAACTTCTAAAATACTCCTAGCAGGGTTTGAATGTGATTGAATAAAAAGGCAAGTAGTTTTTCTTGCCAGAAAAATGAAGAATGTCTCTTCCTTCTCATTTTTTATGCTGAATAAATTTCAAACAATTATCTTCATGTTTCAAATCTTTTGAAACATGAATTAAACAAGTCCAGACGTATCACAGAGAAGGCACACTTCTTAGGTCACAAATAGGTGATGTTTTTTTTTCAAAGGGACTTGAAGTATACTCATCCTTCTGCTAGATGTCATGGGGCAAACAGAGTTAATTGGAGGCAGGCAATCTTACAAATAGCGAAGTCTTGTGTCTTGAAGGGATTTAAATATAGTTACTAAACAGATAAAAAGGGGTTTTTAAGAGGCAGTACTAGAGACTCTTCTTGACTGATAATTTTGAAGATCCATCACATTAATATTAGGGTTTTCTGACCAGTTGATGGGTAGGCATGGGCATTTTTCGCCTCCCCAGACTGTGGAGGTTTTACTCGAACCTCCGGGAGGCCAAAAACACCCCCATTTCTCGACTTCTGGAACTTCCAGGAGGCCCGTTTTTTACCTTCCCAGAGCCTCTGTGCGGGCCCTGCACTTAACTGGCATCCAAAATGGGCTGCATGGAGACTCCTAGGAGGTAAGGGGAGAGGTGGGAGGGGCCAGCTACTCCTTGCAAACTACTGGTTCAGCGAACCAGATGTAAAATTAGCATCTGGTTCGCCCGAACCATTCCAAACAGGCTGAATCCCATCCCTGAATAATATTAATATTACAAGTTGATGTGATAGAAGGCAATTGTACCTGCAATTCTTGCACCAATTTTCCAGAGAATATTCTGGAGGGGAGCAAGAATTGCCCAAATTGTCTTCTTTCCTGTTCCAATGATAAATCATCTTTATGAAAGCTTAAGTATTTCCTATTTCTCATTATTTGGAACAATCTTTACAATGAATCACTAAATGCAAACCCCAATCTTTAATTTATCTTTTAGCCTGTCCAAAGCTTGAAAAATTGTATCAAAAAAATTACAAACAGTACACTTTGCCAAATGGACTCCTAGCTATCTAGGTACCTAACTTGTCATCTTCATTTTTTGTTATTGTTGTTGTTCCAAGTCCCAAATCAACAGTCCATAGATTTAAACGCTTGTTTTCAATTTTTAAAAACAAACCCATTCAATAAATATGATTCCCTTCCTTGTTCTATCTTTCCCTTTGAGAAAAAAATAGAAATGATACTTACGGATCAAAGACTAGACGAGTAATGTACTCTTTTGGCATTCTGGGTAACTGATGTGAAAATACATTTTGTAAGCCAACTAGCCACATCATAATCTTTTTATTTGGTTTTTGATTTAAGGAATTTCCAACCACATGAAATTCAATCACTCCCCTGCGCTCCTCCAATCTTGCAGCTTCATCCCGAGCTGAATGTGCAGACAGAAAATTAGTCTGCTTTAAGAAAAAAAAACAATGAAAATGATTCAAAATGGAAATCTTGTCCATCTGTTTTGATGACACCTACTTTTGTTAAAAGTTGTATCTATAACTGGGTAAGTAACATACCTGAAAAATATCCAGCAATTCAGACTAAATATTTAATAAATTATTTGGCTAGATGTTTACCATGTGAAATTTTTTTTTCAAGAATCCATTACAAGTTCTTGCTATACAAAAGAATATTTATGTCAATCAGCTTACATCTAATTTTTTTTTTTAATGAAAAACCTCACATAATTCCTACTTAAAAAGTAAAACATTACTTAGGTCCTTTAATACAGCGGTCCCCAATCTCTGGACCATGACCAACACCAGTCCAGAGCCCACCAGAAACTGGACTGCCTAAGTGAGCAAAGCACCATCCATGCACGCACAGGATCCAGGCAGCGCATGGAACCCTACACACACATCCAGCCCTTGGAAAAACTTCCCCCCATGGAAGAGGTCGATGGCACCCAAAAGGTTGGAGGTCGCTGCTTTAATATATCTTCTCAATTACAAACATATAAATTTAGATAATGTTAAATAGCCAGCAGTCAGTTGTTTGTTTTGCATTTCAAAAAACACCACCAAATTATTTAGTATCAACCATAGTGATAGTCTTCAATTTGCAATCAGTCTTTTTATGACTGTAAAGTTATGATGGCCTTGAAAAAAAGTGCTTCGTGGCCTGCATAGCATTTCTGATCACTTTAAAATGTTCCTCCCAAAGGTCTGGCATATTCTGGGCACATGGCAACCAGCTAAACTTTATGGTTGATTGCACCATCCTGAGGTCATGTGATGGCAATTTGTAAGAATTTTTTGCCAGTTTCCAGCAAAAAAATTCTTGTTTGCTTAACAATTGCATTGTTCATTTAATGACTGCTTTGAAAAATGTCAATAGTAAGTCCAGTCACCCGAGCGCCTTGATTTATAACTGCAATGACTTACAACTAGAATTCTGATCCCAAATATGATCATAAGTCAAGGACTATCTGTTCAATGTTAACAATTAGAACATGAAGAAAGAAATGTTCTAAAAATGGTGAGAACCAGAGGTGGGTTCCTACCTTTTCGGACTGGTTCGTCTGAGTAGGTAGTAATTTGGCTGGCCACACCCCTGAACTGGTTCTATCAGCGGTGCCTATGTTTTTTGTTTCTTTGCAGGCGCAGAAGTAGTTTTATAGTATTGTGCATGTGCGCATAGCACGCATAGCACGCATCCACATACATAGCACATCTCTCACCGAACCAGCAGTAGCGGCAGCTGGAACTCACTCCTGCTGAGAACTAGTACAACTATGCAAAGAATGCCTTCTTTGACAATTTGGCTGACTAGCTCCATACAAAAGGTGCCCAATGCATAAATTCTGTTCCTTCATCCACTAGCTCTTGAAGATCCCTAGGACACAAATACCTAGTAAAGGGTACATAGGGGTGTAGAAAGCAAAAAGAACTAAGCAGTCACATTTTCTCTCAAGTTCTTGACAATGCTTAGTGCAGATAGAAGAGAAAATGTGTGAAACAGAGAAAAAGGATCAAAACTAAACCAAATAAATGAGAATTTAATATTCATATATCCTCAAAGTAATCTAATGAAAATATAGATGATGAGCCATGTAATGGGATAAAGTTTAGAGACAGGCTTTGGTTCCTCTTTTTGTTTTCTTTTTTTTATATAATTTGTTTGATTTGATATGATTTGATTTGATCGTCTTATATCCTGAGTTTTTAATTGCAAGCTGCTTAGCATCATTTAGTTGAGCAGACTATAAATTAAGTAAATCTAGCAAATTAAATTCATGAAACATTATAAATTTTAGATGAGACCTTGGTTATTTTTTTTCATATGTCTGGATATATAGTATAATCCATATGAACAATTCCCTTTCTAAATAAGAGCACATTTTAAAATGAAAATCATAAAACTGGGTCACATTCAAAAAGGCAAGATGCTTGAATGAAATTATGTGCCAGCTATGCGATAAAAAATATCCTTTAAAATTTATTTTTAAACTTGTCATTTTCTAGTGTATACATACAATATTTACATGTTGTATATGTATAAATACTAGCAGCATGATGTGTTTGGCTACATTTTACTACTTTTAATAATCCCAGAATTCTTAGCTATGGTTATATTGAGTAGGAATTCTATGAATTAAAGTCCAGGCAATATGAGGTACCTACTTAGTCTGAATTCTATCAATGTATTTATAATGAAAAACTGTCTTCAAATTAAAATCAGTTCAATACTGTTGAAATTTAAAAAAATGTCTTGGTATGACAATAAGCCTATTGATACTGTAGTTAGAAAATTTAATGTGCTATCCTTATATTTGACAATAATTAATTCTGAAAAGTACATTTCTTACCTCTGGACCAAGCATTGCTGTTGGATCTGAAATAGTTGACATCACTTCATTGATCAGTTCAACAGGAATATCTCCTATAACCCGTGGCTTTTTAGCATTCTCCACAGAATAACCTTCATTGTTTTTTCTTTTTTCTCCTAAATAATGAAGTTGAAACAAAATAATTATTTAATAAAATAAAATCCAAATGTTGTACATTACCAGAACCCTCAAAAAAGATTGAATAACTTTACTCATTGTTGAAAAATATTAATTCTTGAGCTCAATAAGCTATAAACTTCAGTAGCAAACAAATTATATTCAACAATAACAATAACAGAAATTCAGTTGCATTTCCCATCTTATCAGTGTTCAACTCTCCATATTTCCAATGACTTCCCAAATCCTTAAAGATTTAGAGTTCCAATAGGGGCCACAACAAAGAATGCCTGGAATATTTTATATACGGTATCTCAAAGTTTTTTTTAGGAAGCATTTAGGCTCTTTTGAGTTAATATAAGGGATGTGAAGGTTCAATTCTAGCAAGACAGTACTTGATTTAAGTCAATGCTATACCAGTTCAAGGTCTGAAATGTATGTGCTATGGAAGCTATTTTTTAAATATAACCAAATCGGAACTCAGATTTAGTTTCCACTAAAACTCTTCAGAGAACAACAAAGGAATATCATAATTATCATTCTGTTTAGCATTCAGACAATGGATTAAAATAATTTCTCTTTTATAAAATTGTAGTCATTCATACACCCTCAGTATGGCTTGTAGCCACATTACTTAGCATTTTTATTTTACTTGAAAACTAAATTGATTTGGGACATGATAAAAGATCATTACATATATTGTGGTCTTGCTTGCATTAATATTTATCTGGCTAGTCCATAATTTTGGTAAACACAATTCTCTAGTGTATTGATTTACAGTAGTTTAAAATATTTTTGTATAGTATTATTGCCCTAGCTTTAACTGAAAGCTGGCTTGTTTCCATATATAAGTATGCCACAGCTCTTCCTGAAGGTAATATGAGATGGTCATCTACACAATCATTAAAGCAATTATAATTGTTGCATAAAAACTCTGTACCTCATTTATCTAAAGAAATTGTGAAAAACACTTCAATCCTATAAACTTTTATTGATATGGCAGTATGTAGAACAGTCACCCGCAGCATTCTTCTTCTTCACTTTTTATGCATTTTATAGCTGTTTTTGAAAAAACCCTATAATATTTACAATTAGCAAAACAAACATAATCCTTTGCTATTTATATTACCTAGGTTTTGGTCCTGGCCAGAAGCAGATTTGGAAGCAGGACTCATAGTTCCTCCACTGGGTTGTTCCAAAGTTGAGGGACTGGAACTATATGAAACAGATCTCACCATAGGTGGTCGGTTAATAACTAACAGAGAAAGAAACCCAGAGCTAAGACATTTGAAATCAAGATCCAGGTGAATGTAGCATCAAAAAAATCTCACGTATAAAAATACTTCCAATATGAGATAAGAATCTAAACAACCATCAACAAGGGTTTAGCAGCCCTTTTAAAGTACTCAGTTTCCAACCATTTGTTTAGTAACTGTTCTAACTGATAACAGCACTGAGAAAAGTCTTATGACTATTTTTCACAATTAGGCTTAATGATTTTAGAACTTTAGAATTAAGGTTAGCCAGTATTTTAAAGCCTGGAGTCTAACTGCATTGGATACCTGCCAATGATGTGAGACAGCAAGACATATACAATAGGAACAGAAAAGAACTCAAAGAGAAAGACTAAAGAGAAGAACAAGCCTGAGATGCCACAAAAAGAAAATTCCAAGCATTCTGAACATTCTAAGGTGGCAGCAACTTCTAGACAATTGAAACTGAAAGATTTATTCTAGCATAAGGGTCTCCTTTTTCCTTTTGCCTTTCCCTCCCTCACAATCTCCACCAATAAATCTTATGCCCTACATGACTGGAAAGAGGGTGATTTCTCTTCTTCCAAAGATGAAGTTTCTACAGGAGAAAGAGGAGAGGACATCTTTAATGCCACAAAAAAACTGAAACGTGGATGCAGATTTGGTTGCTAAGAACTGCCTATTAACTGCTAAAACAATTATTGCAATTTTTAACCAGCTATTAAACGTCAATCAGAAAGTAGATAAACTTAAAGCTATAATGGAAAATAATATAACTAAATCTGACATGAAGCCAGCCACCAATCCAGCTGCTCCAGAACTCTCTCAAAATACTCACATACGCACAAGTCCTCATATATATGGAAATTGCCAAGGATAAGCTAGTTTTACAACGTCACAGGATTTTGCTGCAGGTGGCAATTAATCCTCTCAACAAAGTTAGGTGGGAAAATAAAAGAATAGTACTTTACTTCCTTTCACAACTGCTCCCCTGTAGAGTATATTTCAGCCAAACTTACTGAAATCTCCTGGCTCCATATGGCAAGGTCTTGAAAGAATAAAGCTAGCTTTTAGTCATTTAACTCTCTCTTCAATTATCTTTAAACAGATATTTCTTAAGGGGCTTTCAAATTACACCTACATGTGTACAGCCTCTGCTAAACTTGGGGAGAAGAGCCAATCACATAACGGAGGGCAGCAAGTCCCAGAGCTGATGAAATCAGCCAGCCAATACCTATACAGCAAAATGTTCCACCAACTCCAAGGTTAGACTCAGATAAGCACAAGAGGCATAATGCCCTTGATTTAATTAAAACAAAGATACTGACATCAGCCGACTCTATGGAGGATGAGGAAGAACTAGGACAGTTATTTGGCGACCTCCTTAGGAAAAGCAACAAACCAACATATATAAGCTTGAAGCAGTAAAATCAATGCTTCAGTCAGTGACTCTTGCAACTGAGACTTTCAATACTCTACTACCCCCTAGCTGCTCTTCTGCTGAAAAGCTGACAAGCTCATTTTCCACTATCCCCACAAAACAAAACAAAAAAAGAAGGAATTTAGCCCCAAATCACATTGTGGGCAGAGAAACATCACAACAAAAGGAAATCAATTTGGTGAAGGACTTAATAGATCAAGCAAGCTACCTTGCCAAGTATAGACCTCAAGGAAAATCCAAGTCATGAACTATTGATTACATTTGAATACATTATGTTCTATTGTTCTCATATCTGCATCCTCACCAGCAGTAGTGGGAATCACAGATCCAGAGACACCTGTAGCAGACCTGAGTCTGTGGAATACTGACCCTCATGATACAGAAAAACAATTACAAGGAATTATTAGGAAGAAGAAAGTTGAACCTCAAAACAACTGTGTATATATCGGAGGTATTGTTATCGATATTGATACTGATACTGCTCTGACATTCATAATAAAACTATTTCTTTAACTGCTGATCTTAATAACCAACACCATGAAGTAACCTGTGTTTTCACTGTCCCTCATGATCTGCCTTTAGCAGTTGCCACTACTGGGAATTCAGACTGACAATTGTATGCTCCTAAATTCCTAACTATATTTTCATGAAATGTCAAATCTTAAGACTTTGTGTTTACAAATTATATTGCTGAATTCTCTCATTCCTACTTCAAGAAACTTGGCTTGACAATACTCTGTATGTCAATGGACACAAATCCCTTTCACTTTCACAAGTTGCTGGAGCAGGATAAGGCAGGTAGTATGGCAGTTTAAGTACAGGTAGTCCTCTATTTACAACAGCTTATTTAGTAATTATTTGAAGTTACAATGGCACTGAAAAAAGTGACTTAAGACTATTTCACACTAATGACCATTGCAGCATTCTTATGGTCATGTGATCAAAATTTGGATGCTTGGCAACTGACTCATATTTATGATGATTGCAGTGACCTGGCATCATTGCAAACTTCTGACAAGCAAAGTCAATGGGAGAGCCAGATTCACTTAACAACTGTATTACTAACTTAACAACTACAGTGATTCACATACAACGGTGGTAAGAAACATCATAAAGTGGAGCAAAATTCACTTAACAATTGTCTTATTTAGCCACAGAAATTTTAGGTTCTGCTGTGATCATAAGTAGAGAACTACCTGTACACTGTATGCACAATTATTAGGGAATTTGTATTTTGGAGGATTAATTTTATTATTGAACAACTATAGTGTACTTTGTCAATCCAAAATGTTAATAAATCTCAAACATGAATATTTAAGAAAGTAAAAGTGAGATTTTGGCTTTTTTAGGAGTATATCTAGGTGTGCATAATTATTGGGCAACTAATAGCATGCAAAATTATTATGCAACTAAATGAAAAATCAAAATTTGCCCATCTCATACATTTATTTGCATCTGTTAAAGAGAGTATAATAAACAAACAACTCAAAATGTACAAATAAACTCTGACAGTTCAAAAAAAATCAGTGACCAATATAGCCACCCTTCTTTTCAATAAGAGTCATAAGACTTCTATTTATGGAGTCTGTCAGTTTTTGATCTATTAATGATCAACTTTTTATGCAGCAGCAACCACAGTCTACCAGACACTGTTCAAAGACGTATACTGTTTCCCTTCAGCATAAATCTCCCATTTAAGATGGGTGCACAACTTCTCAACAGGGTTTAAGTCAGGTGAGGAAGGGGGCCATGTCATTATTCTTTCATCTTTAAGGCCTTTACTGACTAGCTACACAGTGGAGTATTTTGATGCATGCGATGGCGCATTGTCCTGCATAAAAATCAAGTTCTTCTTGAAAGATGCAGAAAGTGTTTTCTAACCAGTACCGAATACCAATACCCAATCTCCACTTTGCTGGTTTCTGAGTCAAAGTGAAACTCTGTGCCCATTATTGATCTAGCCACAGGTCCATTTGATCCATCAAGAGTCTCTATCATCACATCAGTCCATGAAACCTTTGAAAAATCTGTCTTCAGATATTTCATGGTCCAGTCTTGTTGTTTCAACTTATGTATCTTGTTCAGCCTTCCATTTCTTGGCCATGTCTCTGAGCACTGAATGCTTTGTACTTATGGGCACTTCAGGTAGATTGCAATTCTGGAATACAACAGCACTGGACTTTAATGGGTTTCTGGTACCTTTTGACAGTTAATGTGTGTCTTTTTTTTTCTCAACAAGTTTCTTGTGACCCTATTGATTATTTGCAACAAAACATTTGATGGTTCTGTGATCATGCCACTATATTTTAGCAATTTCAAGTGTGCTGCATCCCTCTGAAAGACTGTGCAATTTTTGACTTTTTTAGAGTCAGTTAAATATCTTTTTTGGCGCATTTTGTCTGAGGAAAAGAAGGTGCCTAATAATTATGCATACTTTGATATAGGAGGTTAATTTCTTTAATCCAAACCCTCCCTTATTACACAAATACCCATCACCTGATATGCCTATATCCACTAAGCATTCAAGTTTATTTGGCGTGGGGGTGGAAAATATGTATAAAAATGATATGGTTAAAATACTCACTTGCCTAATAATTGTGCACACAGTGTATATAAGTCTCAATTAAGCAATGCCTAAATGTTATACAGCTAGATCCTATGAATCATTATGCAATGTCTATGCTGTTAAAATCTAATAATATTAAATTATTACTGTTTATCTTCTATCATCTCTAAACAGATCCCAATTTAATAGTTTATGGTCCAAATTTGAAGCAGAGGTAAGTATTCTCATATTAAATAATACATAATGTAATTGTTTTAGGCGACTTAATTGCAAGGATAGGATTGAGTGATAAGGCACTTTTCACTGTTCCATCAAACCAGCTGTAATGTCCCGTGTATTAACCCAAAATTCCGCAGATTTAAAGTAGGTTACAAGGGATTGTGCCTTCTACAAACTAAAACCCAACTAATTCTACATTTATCTTTCAGTACCTGTGGTAAATTCTCTCATTGGGCTGGATCAAGACTGCCGCCCTTATTGATTATACTCTGGTCTTACAGAACTTAATTATGTCTGAAGAAATTTTTACTTAGCTAACTAGCCTGAAAGCAAACACTGCTCAGATATGACAATCATAAGAGCATTTAACAACTTTTTTACAGAAATAGAACTTATTGCAATTTCGGAACTGAATTCAAAACTCCAAATGGTCTGTATGAAATGATCTTAACAACCCAGTAAGCAAATCTCACCTGCTTCAATTTGAAGCAGTGCTGCATCTCCATTCAAAGACAGATTTGAGAACTCACTCTTACAGACATTCTCCCAATTATTCCAGCCAGTACTTTCCACTCAAGTCTTCAAAGAAGAGAGAAAAACAAGTAGGTAGGGTTTTTCTCTCTCAGCCCTGGTCTGGCATAGAATGTCTTGAGGCCAAGAGTAAACTGATCAGGGGATCCAATTTATATAAAGACAAACCAGCTGAGCATTCTATTCAGGATTATATGCTCCTGAAGAAACAATATAAACATCTTAAAAAAACAAAAAATAAAAAATAAAAACTTCAGTAGGACCTCCCAAGCTAGAAATTCCACTTTATTATTGCACTTGATGGCTTCTCATCCAATCGAGATATCTCTTCCGCTCCTCACCACTTACCTGCATCTGTGTGGGAAAACCACTTCAGAGCATTATATCTACAAGAAGAGCCCTCCAAATTAGATTTAGATCTCAAAGCTTCCCAAAAGGGCCCCCGTCACAAATGCTGAAATAAAGAAGCTTGTAAAACAGTTAAAGACTGGTAAAGCCACAGGCACCAACTTTATTACACCTGAAATATTGTGAAACAATATAGGGTGATGGACCCCTGTTCTTGCCTGCCTGCTTTATCTTTATTATTGATCACACTACACAGATTCCTGAGGACTGGAGCTTAGCTATTATTATGCTTATATACAAAAAGGGCACACAAGATTTGAAAATTACAGGTCTAGCAACTTGTTAAGCATAATAAGCAAGCTATATGCTAGACACCTATATAATAAACTAGCTGTACCCAGCCACGTGTTGCTGTGGCCCAGTCTGGTTAAATGGCCAACCAATCTGTGTGTAGATCTACACCTGCACACACACCCCCAACCACCATATAAGCCCCAACCTACCTACCTACTGTATTTCTCTCTCTCTCTCTCTCTCTATCCCTCTACCTACCTACCTACTGTATTTCTTTCTTTCTCCCTCTACCTACCTACCTACCTACCTACCTACCTACTGTATTTCCCCCTCTCTATCCCTCTACCTACCTACCTACTGTATTTCTCCCTCTTTCTCCATTCCTCTACCTACCTACCTACCTACCTATTATATTTCTCTATCTATCCCCCTATCTACCTACCTGCCTACCTACTATATTTCTCCCTCTCTGTCTATCCCTCTACCTACCTACTGTATTTCTTTCCTTTTCCCTCTACCTACCTACCTACTTACTGTATTTCCCCCCCCCCTCTATCCCTCTACCTACCTACCTACCGTATTTCTCGCTATCTATCTATACACCTACCTACCTACCTACGGTATTTCTCCCTCTGTCTATCCCTCTACTTACCTACCTATTGTATTTCTTGCTTTCTCCCTCCACCTACCTATCTACCTACCTACTGTATTTCTCCCTCTCTATCTATCCTCCTATCCACCTACCTGCCTACTTACTGTATTTCTCCCTCTCTGTCTATCCCTCTACCTACCTATCTACTGTATTTCTCCCTATCTCTCCATCCCCCTACATATGTACCTACCTACCTACCTAGCTAGCTACTATATTTCTTCCTTTCTCCCTCTACCTACCTACCTACCTACCTACCTACCTACCTACCTACCTACCTTCTTTCTTTCCTTTCTTTCTTTCTTTCTCTCTCTCTCTCTATCCATCCATCCATCCACCCACCCACCCACCCACCCACCCACCCACCTACCTTATTTCTCCCTCTCTATCTATCCCTTGGGGGTCATCTAGTCCAACCCCCTGCCTAGGCAGGAAGCCCTATACCCATGATGGCGAACCTGTGGCACAGGTGCCACAGGTGGCACACGGAACCATTTCTTAGGCCACGCGAGGCATTGCCCTGTGAGCTTCAGTGTGTATGTGTGCCCTGGCCAGCTGATTTAGGCCTTCTTTTGAGGCTGTTTTTTGCCCTCTGGAGGTGGGGGAAGGCTCTTTTCACCCTCCCCAGGCTCCTATAAAGCCTCTCGAGCCTGGGGAGGACGTAAAAAGCAAGCCAAATGCAGGGGGTCATGCACATAGCATCATGGATGTGGCACACCTGTGCACATCGCCCCTGCACTCCCCCTGCTTTTGGCACGCAAGCCAAAAAAGATTAGCCATCACTGCCCTATACCATTTCAGAGAAATGGCTATCCAACATCTTCTTGAAGACTTGCAGTGTTGGGACATTCACAACTTCTGGAGGCAAGCTGTTCCACTGGTTAATTGTTCTAACTGTCAGGAAATTTCTCCTCAGTTCTAAGTTGCTTCTCTCCTTGATTAGTTTCCACCCATTGCTTCTTGTTGTGCCCTTAGGTGCTTTGGAGAATAGTTTGACTCCCTCTTCTTTGTGGCAACCCCTGAGATATTGGAAGGCTGCTATCCTGTCTCCCCGTCCCTCTTTTATTAAACTGTATTTCTCCCTCTCTCTCTATTCCCCTATCTACCTACCTACTGTAATACAATAATACAATAGCAGAGTTGGAAGAGACCTTGGAGGTCATCTAGTCCAACCCCCTGCCTGGAGCCTGGGGATGACGTAAAAAGCATGCCAAATGCAGAGGGTCATGCACATAGCATTATGGATGTGGCACACCTGTGCACATTACCCCTGCACTCCCCCTGCTTTTGGCACGCGAGCCAAAAAAGGTTAGCCATCACTGCCCTATACCATTTCAGACAAATGGCTATCCAACATCATTTATTTATTTATTTATTTATTTATTTATTTATTTATTTATTTATTTATTTATTTATTTATTTATTTATTTTTGATTTATACCCCGCCCTTCTCCTTGTTAGGACCCAGGGCGGCGCACAGGCATTTAAAAAACCATAACAAAGACAATATATATCATTAAAAACATATTAAATTAATAAATTATCAAACCCGTGCTAAAAACCCATTTAAAACCCTATTAATTAGAATTTCTATATAAAAAGTCAGGCTGGCTTGTTGGAATAGATATGTCTTAAGACGTTGGCGGAAGAGGCGGAGGTCCGAGATAGTACGTAGGTCGGGAGGTAGGTCGTTCCAGAGGGCCGGGCCCGCCACAGAGAATCTTCTTGAAGACTTCCAGTGTTGGGGCATTCACAACTTCTAGAGGCAAGCTGTTTCACTAATTAATTGTTCTAACTGTCAGGAAATTTCTCCTCAGTTCTAAGTTGCTTCTCTCCTTGATTAGTTTCCACCCATTGCTTCTTGTTCTGCCCTCAGGTGCTTTGGAGAATAGCTTGACTCCCTGTTCTTTGTGGCAACCTCTGAGATATTGGAAGGCTGCTATCCTGTCTCCCTGTCCCTCTTTTATTAAACTGTATTTCTCCCTGTCTCTCTATTCCCCTATCTACCTACCTACTGTAATACAATAATACAATAGCAGAGTTGGAAGGGACCTTGGAGGTCATCTGGTCCAACCCCGCTGCTCAAGCAGGAGACCCTATACCGTGTCACACAAATGGTTTTCCCAAGCTGTTCCACTGGTTAATAGTTCTCACTGCCAGGAAATTTCCCCCCTCAGTTCTAAGTTGCTTCTCTCCTGGATTAGTTTCCACCCATTGCTTCTTATTCTGCCATCAGGTGCTTTGGAGAGTTAGAAGGGACCTTGGAGGTCATCTAGTCCAACCCCGCGGCTCAAGCAGGAGACCCTATACTGTGTCAGACAAATGGTTTTGCAGTCTATTCTTAAAAACACCTCCAGTGTTGGGGCATCCATAACTTCTGGTGGCAAGCTGTTCCACTGGTTAAAAGTTCTCACTGCCAGGAAATTTCCCCTCAGTTCTAGGTTGCTTCTCTCCTTGATTAGTTTCCACCCATTGCTTCTTGTTCTGCTATCAGGTGCCTTGGGAAATAGCTTGACTCCCTCTTCTTTGGGGCAACCCCTGAGATATTGGAAGGCTGCTATCATGTCTCCCTTAGTCCCTCTTTTATTAAACTGTATTTGCTGTCAGATGGGTGATTCTTTGTTACAGTTTGGTTCAGTTCGTATTAAACGGTTTAAAGCAGCTGCCTGCCTCCGTTTTTTTACCTCATAGAACAGTCTTGAGCGGTATTCCCCCCCCCCCCTCTATATGGGCCACCTGGGAGTTTGCTATCCCAGTGCCTTTTGGGCCCTAAGAGGCTGCCATATGAGGCCTCTTCCAACATTGACAGTTGAAAAGCAGCCTGATGGGCGTGGCTACAGGGAATTCTCACATTTTCAGTGAGTACATTTTATTTGTGTTTAGCTTGCACACAACACACGTGTGATAGGCACAAAATGAGTAGCTATTCTATTATCGGAAGTCCTTGGCTACATTGTGTCAAAATTTGAGGCAGATCAGTCCAGTAGTTTTTGAGATTAGTGGATTCGTACAAACTATTTTACATTTTTATTTATATAGATTAGTTGATTGCATTGATTCATAGCTGGCTGATAAGCAAGTAGGCTTTAGGTCTGGATACTCTATATATGGACATGTCCTTATATTTCAACATCTGGCTGAAAAATGCACATCTAAAGCAGATTCTACACTGTATACTGGATTTGTTGATTTTAGGCTGATTTGTTGATTTAGTTCCCAGAGCTATGCTCAGGACAAAACTTTTGCCTACCACCATTGATGGACAGTAACTTTTGCCTATGTATAATTTCTGTAAGAACTCCGGATTCAAAATCCATTGGAGTATGCAAGGCCAGTATACTAATGAGATTCAAATTCAAAGGGGAGTGAGGCAGGTACATATTTTAGCCCCTCCTCTGTTTAATTTATATAGAAATTCACTTGTGGCCAGAATGAATCAATTAGAGTAACCACCTACCAAAATTAGTTAACAGACATATTGCTATCTTGTAATATGCAGATGATAAAACACTTCTGTCACAAAAATTAATTGGACCCAAACGGAGTCCAACTAATGCCTTGAGCAAGCTTTCAAAATCAATTGTGGTAAAATCAAAATTCAATTTTTTATTTTTTTTGCAGAGAGACCTAAATAGTATGCTTAGAGGATAAATGATCAGAATATTGAACAAGTTAAAATCTTCAAATATCTGGGCATGATTTTCTATAGTTCTACAAAATGCAGTGTACACCAAAACTATTATAAAAAATTCTCAAAAACAATGACTGTGATCCAATCTTTCTAGTTCACTAGAACAGTGGTGGGCAAACTCATTAGTCAATAGAGCCAAATATCAACAGTACAATTATTAAACTTTCTTTTGAGAGCCAAAAGAAGGTATGGCCTCTTTTGTGGGAGTGGCTCAGCGGTTATGTAACCAGATGGGCATGGCCAACTTGGAAAATGTGGTGAAACTCACTTAGCAACGTTCTTGCTTAGCAACCAAAATTTTGGGCTCAATTGTGGTCATAAATGCTTTCTTTCTTTCTTTCTTTCTTTCTTTCTTTCTTTCTTTCTTTCTTTCTTTCTTTCTTTCTTTCTTTCTTTCTCTCTCTCTTTCTTTCATCTCTCTCCCACTTTCTTTTTCTTGCTCTTTCTTTTTCTTTCTGTGTGTGTGTGTGTGTGTGTGTATCTGTCTGTCTGTCTACCTCTGTGTGGTTTTGTCTCTCCCTCCCTCCCTCTCTGTCTCTCTCTATTATTCTCTCTCTGTCTCTCTCTCTGTCTCTCTCTCCTTCCTCCCCTATCTCTGTCACTCTGTGTGTGTGTATGTGTCTGTCTGAGTCATTCTCTGTGTATCTCTCTCTGTGTATCTGTCTCTCCCTCTTCCCTTCCTCTTCGTCACTCTGTTTGTGTGTGTGTGTGTCTGTCCGTCACTCATTTTCTCTGTGTGTCTGTCTCTCTCCCCTCCCTTCCTCTCTGTCACTCTGTGTGTGTGTGTATCTATCTGTCTGTCTCTCACTCATTCTCTGTGTGTCTCTCTCTTTCTGTGTCTCTGTCTCTATCCCCTCCCTTCCTCTCTGTCACTCTGTGTGTGGGTGTGTCTGTCTCTCACTCACTTAATCATTCACTCTGTATGTGTATATGTATGTGTCTGTCTGTCTCTCACTCACTTGAATGAATGAATGAATTTTTATTTGTATACCACTCCCTCTCCCTGAAGGGACTCGGGCCGGTGCACAGGGGATTATAAAACATACAAACATAAAACAATATAAATATCTAAAATCAGATTAAACTACTATAACCCTGCGCTAAAACCTAAAATCCTAAAACACTAAAAACCCCTAAAAACCCAATTAAAAATTTAAATATACAGACTGGAGGCAGGAAAGATAGATTAGGCCAGGCTGGCCTGCTGGAAGAAATAAGTTTTGAGCTTTCGACGGAAGGAGTGGAGGTCCGGAGTTGTTCTGAGGTCGGGGGTTAGGTCATTCCATAGGATAGGGCCTGAGACAGAGAAGGCCCTTCCCCTGGGTGTCGCCCGCTGGCATTGCCTAGTGGACGGCACCTGGAGAAGTCCCTCTCTGTGCAAGCAAATCGGTCGAAGGGATGTATGGGGCAGGATGAGATCTCGCAGATAGCTAGGTCCCGTGCCATGGAGCGCTTTGAAGATGGTGATCAACACCTTGAAGCGCACCTGAAAGACCACAGGCAGCCAATGCAGCTCGCGCAGGAGCGGTGTTACATGGGAGTGCCTTGGGGCTCCCAGAATTGCCCGCACAGCCGCATTTTGAACTAGCTGCAGTCTTCGGGTGCACCTCAAGGGAAGCCCCATGTAGAGAGCATTGCAGTAGTCTAGACGGGATGTCACGAGGGCATGAGTGACCGTGCGAAGGGCATCCCGGTCCAATAGGGGACGCAACTGGCGTACCAGGCGAACCTGGTAGAACACCCCCCTGGCCACGGCTGTCACTTAATCTTCCATGGACAGCCGGGTATCCAGGAGGACGCCCAAGTTGCGTGCCCCATCCACAGGGGCTAGATGTTCACCCCCTATGGCCAGTGATGGAGTAAACTGGTTGTACCGGGATGCCGGAAGCCACAGCCACTCGGTCTTGGACGGGTTGAGTCTGAGTCTGTTCCTTCCCATCCAGACCCGTACAGCTTCCAGGCACTTAATCACTCACTCTATGTGTGTCTCTCTCTGTGTGTCTCTCTCTGTCTCTCTTCCTCCCTCCTACCCTATCCCTCTCTGTCTCTGTGTGTGTGTGTGTGTCTGTCAGTCAGTCTCTCTCTGATTCCCTCTCTCCCTCCATCTCTCTGTCTCTCTCTCTCTCTCTCTGCCTGTCTCGTCTTCCGGCTGCGGCCCCACTCCATGGAAAACATAGGCTGATCCAACATTGTTGGATCAGTATGATTCAGTTACTCTGAATGTAGCTACGTTTTGTTACATTATCTGTAAAATTAGGCAGATTTTGGTCACCCATTAATTTTATTGTCAATCGTAACGTATTACTATGCTCTGTGGTGTTTGGTTCTGTTCAGTTTTGCTTTATTTTAATGTTTAATTTTTTGTGCTGGTCTATGACTATAATAAGCATTAATTGGAATTAATTAATTGGAATAATTTCTGCTTCTTTCAGCTAAAACTATTAAACAGAAATTCCAAAATCTGAACATCTACTCATAACATATGTTGAGAGGTGACCGACCCTTGCAAAAGAACTATCTAACAAATCAGGCTTCTGGCCTATCATCTCAGTCCTTGCTAAATATAACTAACGGACACTGTCTAGTGTTTTTTTTTCCAAAATCTAATCCTTGGTGATTTCAATGTCTAGCATTATTAGGTTCAATTCCTCCAAGTAAATTGGTTTTTTAGCCAATCTGAATTTTTACTGGATACCATTTCACTTGCTCTTATCTAAAATTTAGAAATAGCTTTTTAAGTCTTTAATTTTCTAGCATTTGAAGTTAGTCAGGTTTTCATTTTGAATTTAGAATAGTTTTCCAGATGTCATGTCTTGAATTAGTCTGAGCCAATGTGAGAATTACTCTAACGAAAGCAAGTGAAGCTCTCAACTGAAGAACTACAGAATCACAATACAATGTTTCAAAATCTTGAGGGAACTGTTACATAAATTTTACATAGCATGAAGTTTTATTATTAACAAATAGCTACATATTTAAGAGGAGTAGTCTTAGCTGCTAGTAGGTCAACAATTGCACTTTGAAATTGTTGGTTCTTAATGCTCTCTTAACTAGTTTTTGTTTTGTTTTGGGTTTTTTTGCAGATACTTTATTACCAGGCTAAGTACATTATCAGTGCAAGTAAAAATGGGATTTGATAGCTGTGTATATATAGTAAATTGTCCTGCTAATCTTGGGCATGTGGCTTCCTCCTCGATGATTCCTTGTCTCTCTTATTGTAGCTTCCCTGTTTACCTGGTGCGGTTTCTTCCTTATGCCTCTGTCATATTAAAACAGGAACAGTAGAGAAGATATATGAGACAATATACAACATATTGGAATACAGAAATAAAGTTTCAAAAGAAGGCAACACCATATTACCCTTCATGGAAACTCTCATGAGCAAAGAAACATTGGCAAATTAGAAACTCACATTTATTAAAACTTAGTTCACATTAGAGCTTCACTGTCAAAACAACAGACCAACCACTCACAAGAGTAACTGTATACAAGCATTATTCAGATGAGAGCAAACTCATTGTAGTAACCTGGAATATCAAAAAGGGAAAGCAGACCACCTATAATCACCATCCAAAAGATTTCCAGCAACTTCATCAAAAAGTGGCTAAGAACAATGCTCAACTATTACAGCCTATACAAAAAAAGTGTTCCCATACATTAAAAACATATCTGAGACAATGAAACAGACTACTAGGTATAACCATTCATCATCACTGCAGCTCACCAAGCAACAAAAGCCATCCAAAACATCTTAAGCAAACCAAAAGACTCAGCAGCCAAAGAAGAAAAATTGGACTCATCATACATTGTAAACACTATGTAGGCTGATGGAAAAAAGACTAGCAGACTGCTTTCAATGAACAACTGCTGGCAGTCAGAAGACATGACAAAAACATGTTTCAATTGGGAAACTGTTAAAGTTATTGATCAAGCCAAATAAAAAAAAAAGCAAGGGAATTCCTAGGAGCTTGGTATTCACCCAAATAAGTCCTCAACAGACACAGAGACACAGCCCCATTTTATGTATTATTTGAAATACACAATCAAAAACCTGGTTGGGAAACTAAAGCCTAGAACACATCTTCACAAGCAACTAAAATCCTGATATAGGAAACAGAACGAAATCAACTATCAGAAAAGAAATAAATGCCCTAATCAAGGAACTACTAAGGAGGAAACAACATCTCTACTAAAATTGGCCAGGTAAACTACTGCATATAAACAGCAAAGCTTAGTTTCCCCATACTACCACATACTGGTAGTAAACAATCTTCAAGAAAACAACCAAGCTCAGAGAACCAAAAATTCACAGTTCAAAATGGAGCTACACATATTCTTGTGTGTTGATATTATGTAAATGTAAGTAAATATGTCTCCACTTCTATAGAAAGGTGTTAAATAAAAATCTAACTACATAACTCCTGCCTGTTTCTTATTAAACAAGGACTCTCTACAAGATTTTACCTGGACAAAATTACAGCAAAACATGATGTTCTCTGAAACACTGCAGCCCTCCAGAGGAGATACACCTCTACAGGTTTAGGACAATTTGAAGTTGCTGTAAGAAAATTCTATATAGTCAACTCATCCAAGGGGCAATTTGTGCAGGAGGTCAGAGACAGACCCAGGTGGGTGGGTGAGCAAGTGGGTAGATACAGCGCAGATTGGTGGGGCAGCGGGCTTCCCATTTTCACATCCCCTGTCACTGCAATTGAAATCAGTGGGCAATCGGGCAGTGGAAAGGCAGGAATGGACAAAGGTGTACTATTTTCACACATCCCAGCACCACTGAAACTGGCCTCTTTAGCCCAGAGCTCTGTGTGGCAGTGGATTTCTCTGACAGCCACTGCCTCCCTCCTACCTGCCCCGTCTAATGACACCATCGTTCCCAGTTTTTTTGGCCCAGAGGTCAGCACAGCAGCAGTAGGGATGTGAAAATGGGAGGCCCCCTGCCACCATCCTGCTCTCTCCTCATCTGCTTGCTCACCCACCCACTCAGTTCTCCCTCTGGCTGCCCATGGCAAGTTGTTCCCACAACAAATTGTCCTGCAGCGACTTGGTGAGTTGGCAGGGGAGACTTGGCAGTGACTAGCTGGTGGCAGGGAGCTGGCTGTGCCATGTTGGCTGCAGCAAGTTGTCCCATTCTGTCCCCTATCCTCTTTGCCTTCTGTAAGAGCCTCAAAATATGGCTCTGCTGATTGCCCCTAAGTCCTGGTGGGATATTCAGTGTTAAAGGTGGTTGGTTGACTAGGAAAAAGCTCCTACCTCCTGTAATATTGTTTTTTTAACATTAAATTTCTGTTAATTTTAATGTTTAATTTTGTGTACCTTTGCTTTTATGATGCATATAAATCATGCAGAGTCGCTTGAAAATGAGGGAAGGCATATAAACTTAATAAATAAAACATAAGAATCATAATTGTAAAGATTATGTAAATCATATTCAAATTAAATTAAAAGACAATCTTTATGCATTTATAAGTGGGACAAAACTGTCCATTAAGTGAATAATGTTATCACAGAATCTATTTTGGTCCTCATCTTGTTTTGCATTACAATATTTACCTGTTTGGATGCCTAGTTGGTTGCTTCGAGAAGTGGAAGTTATGAAATCTGGATCCCAGATAGGAGAATTTTGACTGTATACCTCTTCCTCCAACATGGACAGGAACCTTAACACAGAAGTCAAAGCAATATTAATGTACACAGTGTAACCTACCAAGATAACATCCACTTCTTTATACTTGGCTCAGCACTAGAATCTTCCCTGGAGAAGCTAAGTATTTGCAAGATAAGTAGAACATTTTGATCATTTGTACCTTGAATAAGAACTTAGCTTGATTTGTTTGGTGATGTATTTGTTTGTTTTCTTAGCAGTCCATGATGCTTTTTAGCATTTTGTCCAACATCAAATTTCAAGAGCATCATTACTATTTCCATCCTGCTTCTTTAAAGGTCAACATTCACTTTCTTAGAATGTCATAGGGATAAAGAAATGGATGTCCAGTAACAAGGTAAATGAATTCACCATGCAGATGGGGACATCATTGGACTATTTAGTATACCAAGTTAAGGGGGCAGATAATCACAGAAAAAGTGTATCTATCTATGTTCACACTGATTTGATGGCAGCTAATGAATGAATAAAAAATAATAAAAAAATAAAAATAAATAAATAAAATGAATCTATCAATCAATGTGAAGATATATTATCAGCCCAAACAAATCTTATGTGAGATGAAGATGTCTTTATTGAAGTTGTGGACTATATAATCCACCATGAGAGCTGGTAAATAGATGTTTTTTGACCTCTCACTCTCAGATTAAGTGATGCTCAAAATAATCATCTGGCCTCCATGCCTAAGAAAAGGATTAAAACTTGGGTTCCTTGCTTCTATTCCAGCATCTTAACCAGTATGTATGTATGTATGTATGTGCTCCAGACAAGAGATGAATTAGAAATATGATATTTATATCAATTCTACTTTAAAAGTCTTGTCTTCTTCTAAATATTATAAGTAACTACTGATTGCAAGGTGGTAGCCTAAGAGGATAATGATCTCGGAGGAGAATATGGTTACTTTTCAGAGATGAATGGAAGCTGTGGCTATATATTTGTAATGGAGACTTCCAGAGGACCACTAGGTGGCAATAAAGCAATCCTGATGGAACCCAGCAGGCCATTAGATTTTGCTTTTATTAAAAAAAAATTCCTTCCAAATTTTAAGGATATTATTTTCCTCAAAGACATTGTTTAAAACCTGTTTCCCTGTATCTATGAAAGCTATATTTTATTCATTAAATATTACATAAGAGTTTAGTGGATTTTACTTTGGGACAAAGAAGATAACAAAATAAACTACACATTTTCTAGCCAAAATTACCAAATGGCTTAATATTATTTCATATGTAACTACTGTATTTTAAAAAATTATACATGCATTTTTATCTGCAACAAGATGGATTTGCGAAATTAAGATACATCAAACAATCCAGAATAAATTCCCAAAGGAACTTTACCAAATTATACCAACAAAAAAACAGCAAAACTTATTTTAATAAGAATAATTTAAGGAAAAAACCCAGAAATGAAACCATTTATAGAAATGAACAAACCATAAATGGATGCTCATCCTAAAAGCTTTGGTTTTGGTTTTCTAATCTTAATAAGTTCTGAAAACAAATAGTAGTTGATATCGCACATCACAACAGGTAACAACCATTTTGGAGACTGCTTAAGCTTCCCCTGGCATCACTTTCCCCTGGCAAAGTGATGGCAATTACACTTTTGACTGTTAAACTGATATTTATAAACTTCAACTCGTTAAAGCGATATTGCACTACATTAAAGCATGCCTGTTACATTCTTTCCTTGCTGTCTGTTGAAGACTCTGCTTTAAAAAATAAGAACCCACCCAGAATTCTAAATGGCAGTTTCACCAATATAGCCAGGCAGTTTAGTTAAAGCGGCCTCAGAGTAATAACATTAATGATTGCAAGAATAAATTTGTAATGGCTCAACCCATATATTAAAAGGAATATGTATTTTTCTTCTTACATTAAACTGATGCAAAGAACATGCTTTCTATTCCAAAGCTCCCATATAGCTGGAATGATTATTGTTAATATCCATAACAATCGTCATTCCAGCTATAGTATATTGTAGGAATTAAACCTGCTAAAACATAACACAACCTATTTTTGAGTTAACAAATCTATGAGATTTAATTCTATGACTGCAGTCCTAAAGACAAGGGAGTGATCTATTGATCACCTTAGGATTTAATTCTAATTGCACATGCTTAACTGTGAGCCTGATATTGCTAAAACAGTTGCCTTGGAAGAAGATCAACTGAATTCAATTGATAAGTTTTAAATAAGCCTATATAAGATAGTGCTATTTTTTTGCACAAATCCTCAAAATGACTCACTACCTTAAGGACTATTTTTCCAGGATATCTACTTTCTTCTATCACCTTAAATATGAGACCCTGTCAGCTCAAGAAAGAAAGAAAAAGGTAAATATGAACAAATCAAATTTGGACCATGTTTGATATACGCTATGGTTCCAAGGAAAAGGTATTAGATTCCATAATGTTACATGAGAAATACAACTGACTGCCTATTAAAACTAACCACTTAGCACATTCACTAATCATGTTAACAGTTCAACCTTTCTCCAACCTCACGCCTTTCAGAAGTATTGGCTCTGGTTGCCATGCTAGTAGGAAATTTTGAGAATTGAAGCTTAAGAGTTGGAATTCGACAAACTTGAAGAACAGAAGGATGATGTTGGGTAGCCAATGCGATTTGGTGAACAGCTTGTCTGATGACAGAATTGCCGTGGGGCAATTTAACAAATACAAAAGTTAAAGTAATTTCAATGAAATCATGGCCAATAATAATACAAAAAGAAAGTCAAAAGAAAGTTACAATAATTTTAATGAAAATGTAGTCACCAATAATTAAAAGTAACTCAATGAAATGATTAATGCTGCATTGAACGGTCCAACTGTGCATTGCCCGTGGTGAGTTGGTCACAGCAAATTATTCTAGATCCATCTGATGAGTCAGACTCTGAAGTAGAAGACTAACTCTGCAATCAGGAGCCAGTTGGTTCTCTTAAGACTAAGGAACAAAAATGATTGGAAAATAAATTGGAAGTCTTCGACATCTACTGCAAAAGCATAACAAGCTAAATCACCTGACATTTTCTGAGCAGAAAATGATCCTAAGCCCTAATATGCTGAAAGATCAATTGAATAAAACAGATGTTCTGTGAGGAAAAGGTGATTCAGGAAAACAGGCACATCCTAATCAGTGCTTTAAAAGAAGGGCTTGGGAATCAAATTTCTGTTAGCAAACAACAGAAATTTTCCAACCCTGAATACGAGTTTGTGAATGTGCCGTTTCTGATTTTGGGATTGGTACAAGACTGCTCTCAAATTTGAATCTTGGACTTGCACACCTGGAACCTTCGCTTTTTAAGTAATCTTGTTTTTCCTGAGCATTTACATTTTTGCACTGTGATAAGATTTATAGCTGTCATAAAGAACTCTGATACAAGTATGATCTCCTTCACTTATAATTGCTGATACAGGGCTGACTATTTGCCAACCTCACATAAGAAGTACTTCAATGTTATGGAGCAACTGCTAGCTAAAAATGAGTAACTGAAAGCTCAGCTGGTACATTTGGCCATACAGAAATACCGTGTCCTAAATATCCTGTCTCAACACTTGATAAATTTGATTGCGCTCGCTGCTAGGTTCTTGTTTTGGGAAAGTAAATGTGATCTCTTATCTTGAATATTTATATTTAGACTATAAAATCATGTTCATTATCAACTGTTTTAGTTCAGCTGCTAAATGGGTTACTCCCTTTATAGTGAGTGTTTCAGGTCATTCATGTTCATGTTTGAATATCCTACTAAATCCACTCTGTCAAGCCATAACATTAGACAATTGTTACTAGAAGTCACTTCAGTGGCTGAATATGTGACTGACAGGTTCTTGGCATAAGAACTGGAGTACAATAAGGATAGATCCTTATCTAGGATGCTGGTGGCATCTTAGATAAGATAAACTAGAGTAGAATATGTTTACCGTTTGCAAGACTTGTCATATATGCTTGCAAATTCATGGGCATCTAGACTAATGAAAAAAACATTTCTATCCAGGTTCTTACAAAATATAAAATGGCTTCTAATTCCAAATACCTAAAACATCAGCTGGGCCCGATGTCATCTGCTAATTAAAATCAAGACAAATAATAACCCTGGTATATATTGTACTATGGAGATTACAGTACCATATCCAACAAAAAAAACCCCAAAGAACCTACATTATTCTGTACCAAGTAAATGGATGGCTCCAATTTAGGCAGATTCCTAAACCAAGATTACAAGCACTTCTACTCAGCCCCAGCTCTTGAACCATACCCAGAAAACATGTGATAGTATTTGTGATAATCTAAATTTCAGTTTTCCACTCCTATGATCTCAGACCATAATGAATTCTGAAGTCCAAGTAACACTTGGACTAATACTTCACAGAGACCTATAAGATTCCCCAAGATTCAGTACAGCTCCATTCCCAGTGGAATTCATGGTCAGGCCAGTGCTTTCTGGATCTGGAGCAGTGGTGAGTTCTGGGTGGTATGGCCTGGTATGGCTGTACCGTAATAGCCTGGAGCAGCAGCCACTGTACCAGAAGGGTGGCTCATTTGGCCCATCTGCCCACCCACATTCCATAGCTGTTTACAGAGCAACCGGCCAATTGTGCATGCATGCACAGCACAGCCTGTGTGATCTCTGCCGAACAGCTGGGTGTCGCAGAGTGGTGGTGTGCACAGGCATGTGCAGCGTGCGTGCCCGACTAGGATGCCCGGCCCTGTGCGCAGTGTACCAGTTGCGACGGGATTCGGAACCCACCACTAACCTGGAGCATGGGTTAGAGTAAATTGAAATAGACTTGGTAAAACATTAGAAAACCTCAAATAATTTTTCTGTTTCTCTGACTGGGTACAAATTCATGACCCACATCCTCTGACCAAATGCAACTCTAAATTTCAGCTTCCTTAATTATGTGGAACTACATATCCTTTACTAAAAGTTTCCCAATGCTGTCTTCTTAGTATGATAACTTCACAGATTTCCGCAAACAAGAGGATGATAAACTACTAATTGGCCTTATAATTGCCCCACTGACCTGATCACTGCCCAAATGAGCAGATTGAAGCTTTTATGCTTTTATAAGTAATAACTTTAGCAAAATTCATCCACTCCCCTATTGCACTGGCTCTTGCTGGTATTCTCTTT
The DNA here is from genome assembly GCA_039707465.1 of Rhabdophis nuchalis. Lineage (NCBI taxonomy): Eukaryota > Metazoa > Chordata > Lepidosauria > Squamata > Natricidae > Rhabdophis > Rhabdophis nuchalis. The sequence goes on along the minus strand of CM077647.1, from coordinate 55,613,003 downwards.
GTAAAAACATAAATTATGGGAACTGTAAAATTGCAACAATTTCCAGGCTGTCAGCCAGATCTCCATCTGGAATAGATATTCTCCCTCACTGAACTTTTGGAGCATTTGCAAAAGATATGCATCTGTCCTAAGTTGAGCCTAGTGATGCTTATAATTTGCTTCATATCCAAAATGGTGATGAATGTAAAATTTCTTTCCACACCCAGCACAATCACTTTTAATACACAGTGATGCTGTCTATGCAATATTATGCACCTGTTGCCTTCCAACATCTGAGGAATATTATTTGCCAGGACTATGAAACTCTGTCTTGATGACATTCTAATCCATTTATCTTCTTCTAAAGAATATGAAACTCATATTGTATGAGTAGTCTTGCAGCACGTACATCACTCCTGTGTTATGTTATAAAAATGTGAATTTGAGGCACATCAGATTTTTTGGGATATTGCATCTCACTAACACAGATACAGATGGAGCCTAACAAAGTACAAGCTATTAAATCTGGCAACTACCCCAGAAAGTCAAGAGCATTCAGAGGCTAATGGGTTTTGTAAATTATTATTCTTCCTTCGTTCCAAGTTTTGCTGAATTCAGAGCCCTTTAATCTACTGCATAAGCAAACATTACAGTATTTATTTGGGATACACTGGCTCAGAAAGCTTTTGAAAAGCTAAAGAAACTTTTTTCTATTCAGCCTATCCTGCAATATCTGATCATTTCTCACTGAAATAGATTATTTAGATGCCAAATGGGAGGCATCTGCTGCAAGTTGCAGGCATAGTTTATATTCTGGTATCTATTATTTTAGAAAATCAAAACACTCTTCCATCTGTGATAAGAAATTAATAATCAAGATGGCTTTTGATACTTTAGATACTTTCTAGAAAGAGCACAAAATGCTATAAAAACAGTGGAATTACCACCACTGTCTGAAGTATCTGTAAACAAAAAAGAAGTTGAATCAGGTAGTAGCTTCTTTGGCCACAGTTCTTCCTCTAGATTAATTTCAAGGTGGTACATTCCAAGCATTCAGAACAAGAAAGCAATCATCCCAGAAACCAAACAGAAGGCAGAAGTGGACACATCACTTTGCAAACACCTCACAATCCTCAATAGTGATTCTTCCTGCACATATTACTGTTTCACTTACAAACTGCTTGTAGGACCCGGTAAACCTAGCGATCCACCTTCAGTTTCTAGGTCAGGTGACTTAACATATTGCTTTCTTCCACAACAGATGGATAATTACCTGACTATTTCATGCTTGCATGTTCATTTTCCAATATAAACTCATCAGAAAACAATATACATACTTAAACTACATCATAATACTGAGACTGCTTATGTTGCTAGTGTCAGCCCTGGAAGCCATCTTTTTCTTTGGAGCTTCTGGGCTGTCACATTTAGTGCCTGGGAAAACAGGAGGGGGGATTACAAGGAGTTGATGGAGAATTAGCCATAACAACGTTCCTCTCTCTGGGAATCAAGGGCATTAGGCATGCACCTGGATGGGACTGACTGGGGGTTGTCTCCAGTTAGAACAGTGAATTGATTGGACCATGTGATGGACTTGTTGGGGCAGGGAATAGATTTTTGACTTTCTTTGGGCTGGGGAAAACATGGAACTCTCATATTTAAGTTTTCCCAGATGTGCCAATATGACATCTTTAATAAAATTGAACTTTGAGGAACTTCAAGAGAAAAGAAAAAGAAACTTCGAAGTTTTCTTTCATTGGGGGTTTACTTGGAACCCTGACAGCTAGGAGTTAGGCGGCATATGAATTTAATAGTTTATTATGATTGGTCACATAGTCAACCTGATATTTAGTCTGGAGTTGTTGTTTTGTTATTATATAGATTTTCTGTATATCTTTGTTGTCTGGTTTTTGCAATTCAGATCTAGTACCTACATGTATATTGTATTCACAACTTGCTTCCCTATTAATTTGAAGAGCAAGGCAACAAGCCATGCTATTTTTTTTCTTCTAAAATCTATATGAATATTTACACATTTGTATTATTTGAAGCCTTTGGCTTATGAAAACTACCATTTCGCCAAAGTCTGCCCAATGGCTTTTAAGATGCTTTGTGAATGGAAGACTACATTTATGGAAATATTCACATTCTGAACAACGTTTCAAAAATGACATTTTGCAATTAGGAAGTCTTCCATTAAAATGCAAAAATACAGGGTCCCAGTCCAAGCCAACTTGTATCATTGGCTATAAATATTTTAAGTACACCAAGGATTTCAAAACTTTCATTATTTGAATCCAGGTGAAATTATAATTGATCTACTGATTGACAGATGCTTTGGGAAGACTAAAATTCTTCATATACAGGTAGGCCAGTACAGGCACCTACATTATTCTCAACAGAAGATATATTTTCTGCTGTATTAATTTACATATTTATATATATAATATTCTTACATCAATTTGCAGCAAGAACATCCTTACCCTAAATGGTTTATGCTGAGCTTTTCATCCTGTTTTCATTTGATAAAAAACAAATCTTCCTAAATACTCTGCTATTCTACACATATTTATTCAAGTACCACTGAAGTGAATCATACTAACTCCCAGGCAAATGCAGACCTGTAATCCAGATACTGAATGGCATTAAGTTGTTCCACAAGGGTGGGAGGGAACTTCATATGAATGCACAAAGGCTGTGTGTGTGCTTAAATCATGATGATGTTTCTTCCATTTGCTTTTTATGATCCATTTGTCAACTGAACAGCCTCCCCTCCACCCCTACTTATGAGAATTTGCATTTAGAAACTCTGAATCCACAATATAAATTTACAGATATGGAGTTCTTCTAATAGCTTCTGTCAACACCAAGAGAAACAGATTTCCAGTGTTTCAGATCCAAGTATAGGAAGCAAGGGCTTTAAAATCCTTTCATAAAAATATATATTTGTGGATCATACTTTATGATAACATTCATACTTCATAGCAAGCCAATGCTTACTCAATAACTCACAATTAGCTGAGTTCAAACAGCATGTTAAGTCAAAATCAAGCAACCACATTATGGCTTACAATTATCAGAAACAAAGAGTTAAATAACTAAAGAATGGTTCCAGAAGTCTTTAACAGAAAACATTCTTCCAGAATTATTCTATAGTTGGTTTGTATACTTTGTTAATTGCAGTTTCTCTTGATACTGCTCTCCATGATAAATAATTATGGTGTATTTCCTTTCAGATTTTACAGTAAGGAGAGACTATTACAATAATAGGTCATGGTCACACTGAAAGAACAAAGCTACTATATCCGGACTGCAAAACTCTGGACTGCACTAAATGATAATCAAAATAATTTTCTTTATGTCTCTCTATCATCAAGTGGTTATCTGGAATTTTGCAGTCCCAACCTCTGTAAAAGGGGAATATGTACTTTTCAAATTAATCAGAAAGTTGATAACTTAAAAAAAAATTACTTGGGAAAATGTGTTAGGATTAGTGTTCGTTTCTCAAGAGGAAGTTTGTCCTTTTCCTGTCTAGCGTGTTCAAGAAGTTGCCGTCTCATAACGGTAAAAACAGAGCGTAGCAATGTTCTTCCAAAAATTTGTGTGGTTTCATATTGAGGTAGACTGTCACAAAACTGGGGAACATTGCAGTAACACAGCCACCTACAAAGGAAAAAATAAAAAACAGACTCAATTAATCCAAATTACTGTACGTGTCTCAATCAAACTCACTTAATAACTGTTTACTTTACAAAATGAATTACTGAAATTTCTAAACAAGCATTTTATATCATATAATTATTCTATATGTGTTCTGTAACTAATTGAACTGCAGAACACATCTACATTCAGCAGAATTGTATAGCCTAGAACAGGGGTCACCAATCTTTTAGACCCCAGGGTCAACTAATTTCATAATTTTAAATCCTGCAGACCACCAATATGATCTGCCTAATGACTGGATGGGTGGGCATGGCAAGGTGGTCGTGTGACTGGATGGGTGTGGCCAACTTGATGTCACTCACATAGAGAGATCCCTCTACTCGCCACTCATTGCCTGCCTGCACAGGCTCCTTAAGCCCCAACAGGAAGCTGTTGCTGGAGCTAAGCAGCCACCATGAGAGTTGGCCAAACAACTGGCTCATATCAGATTGGATCTGACTGAGAAGGAGACTCAGTAGAAGCACCTCACTGAGGACTACGAGCATAGGCTTTCCAAGCAGAGGGAAGACCAGCAGCAGTGCAAGGCCAGGTACCGGCACCTGGAGGTTCATTGGGCTGAGATGGTCAGCCAGTTCCAGACCATGATGCAGTCTCACTGGAACAAGGCCCTCTGGCTCTTCTCAATCAGTGGAGCTTCCTTCCAGCCTTCTCCTAAACCCCTGCACCAGGCGGCTGAAGCAGACCCCAAGTTGGAATTTTTGCCCCCCTCTGAGCCCCCAAAAAGACGCAGAAGGGGGAGACTCTCTGCAGCAACACAAACGTTCATTGCATTTATCCAGCCCAGAGGCCATAGTTTGAGGACCTCTGATTTAGTGCAATATAAAAAATGCAAATAATTTTTCTGGGGACCACCAATGGTCCGTGGACCACTGGTTGGTGACCACTGGCTTAGAAGATTTCCTAATATCTCCTAGATGAATCAGATTGTAATAGATTATAAACCAGATTCCCTGCCAGGCACAAATTGTGAAAGGAATCTGGCTGGGGATGTCTGATGAGGACTGGTATTTCTGGAAAGGGGGTCCATTAGGGATACTGGAAAGCTGAGAGTGTGAGTTGGTGCTCCAAGATCCCCTCCCAGGAATGTGTTTATATGAGTGATGGTGAGGAGGTATTCTACTTTAGGACCAGCCAGCCAGGATGGGGGAGAAAAGGCCCTTTGCGGGGGGAGGGGGGACCTAGAGGTGGTTGAGAACATTTTATCTATGATGAGTAGGGGAGATATGGTAGGAGGCAAATGCCTGGGCTTTTGACTGTTTAATGCCAGGTCAGACTGAAAAAAAAGCTAACCCTTATCTGTGACTGCAGATGGGAAGGTTTACCTAGAGTGCATTATTAAGATATAGCTGTGCTTAGAGGGCAGGTGCCCATCTTCTCCCTTTGACCAGCTGGGTTTCAGGTATGGAGTCAGGTATGGAATCAGACAGAACCTTAGATCAGCAATGGAAGAGTGATAAATGCAATCCAAGAGTCTCTGATGGCTCTCAACAGTATTTCCCCAGATTACCTGTTCCTTAGATTGAGCTCTATAGATCATTTGGAACTGTTACTTCTCCACTAGTGTCCTTGATATGTAGCAACCTGATTGCTTAGGTTCATTGATTCCGTAATTGGTCTGGCAGTGGAGTTTCTCAGGTTTACAATCCTGGAAACTTAATCTGTCTTTCTTTTCTGGAATTAGGAGTCAAAGGCAACTTGGGAGTTCATAGATATCATGATAATAATGGGCCTATCCCATGTAATCTAGGACACAACATGTGAAAGGAGGCCATCAGAGACAGTGTGATCTGAATATGGGGAAGCTCTTACTTGTTCCCTGCTGTCCAGATCGGATTGCTACTTGGTAACCATGAAGTTTTCTGGCACGGCTTCCCATTGGAGGGAGGCTGGCCCAATCAAAGTAGCCCAATCAACTAAAGTAGGAGAGCAGAGGTCGACCCCGAGACCCCTCACATGTGGGGTGCCTCAGGGGTCGGTCCTCTCTTCTCTCCTGTTCAACACATATATGAAGCCGCTGGGCGAGATCATCCGTGGTTTTGGGGTAGAGTACCACCTCTACGCTGACGACACGCAGCTGTATATATCTACCCCAAACCACCCCAACGATGCCGTAGCGGTGATGTGCCGGTGCCTTGAAGCCGTGCGGGCCTGGATGGGAAGTAACAGACTCAGACTCAACCCGTCCAAGACTGAGTGGCTGTGGTTTCCAGCATCCCGGTACAACCAGTTGTCCCCATCACTGGCCATAGGGGACGAACACCTTACCCCTGTGGATGGGGCACGCAACTTGGGTGTCCTCCTGGATACCCGGCTGTCCATGGAAGATCAAGTGACAGCCGTGGCCAGGAGGGCGTTCTACCAGGTTCGCCTGGTACGCCAGTTGCGTCCCCTATTGGATCGGGATGCCCTTTGTACAGTCACTCATGCCCTTGTGACATCCCGACTGGACTACTGCAATTCTCTCTACATGGGGCTCCCCTTGAGGTGCACCCGAAGACTTCAGCTTGTCCAGAATGCAGCCGCGCGAGCAATAATGGGAACCTCAAGGTTTACCCACATAACACCGCTCTTGAGCGAGCTGCATTGGCTGCCTGTCGTCTTTCGGGTGCGCTTCACGGTGTTAGTTACCATCTTTAAAGCGCTCCATGGCACGGGACCTAGTTATCTGCGGGATCGGATCCTGCCTCATACATCCCTGCGGCCGATTCGCTCCCACAGAGAGGGACTTCTCCGGGTGCCGTCCACTAGGCTATGCCAGCGGGCGACGCCCAGGGGAAGGGCCTTCTCTGTGGCGGGCCCAGCCCTCTGGAACGATCTTTCCCCCGAGATCAGAACAACTCCGGACCTCCGCTCCTTCCGTCAAAAATTAAAAACACACTTTTTCTGCTTGGCCGGCCTAGGTTAGTCTTCCGTCTTTTAATAGGGTTTTTAGGGGATTTTAGTGTATTTTAAGATAGGGTGATTTTAGCGCAGGGATAATTTGGTTTAATTCGTATTTTATCTATCTATTTATGTATTTTATATCGGTATTTTTAATTTCTCCTTGTGCACCGCTCCGAGTCCCTTTGGGGACAGGACGTGGTTTATAAATAAAAATATTATTATTATTATTATTATTATTATTATTATTATTATTATTATTATTATTATTATTATTATTATTATTATTATTAAAGTAGGTTTCAGAGGTTAAGATTGTTCTTGATTGTTGCATAATCCAATTGAAGTCATGGTTGCCTTCTGGAATGTGGGGGGCATGCATCTGATTGCATTCCTATCACCTCTTTCCTACTGTGAATCCTGACAATCTCCTTGAATTTGCCAAAAACGTTGAGGGAGATTAATAGATGAAGAGACACCTAAAGTGTTTTGGAGGGTGATGAGAAATGAATGTAATTGTCAAACCCCTGAAAATTTCCGCAAAAGCCCATGGGGAACCAAAACCATGGTAGACTCTATGCAAGGTGGTATTAACTGTTATGGGTAGATATGCTCATCTCAGTTATAAATTCTGTGATATAGTTTTATATTGTTTTTATTGTTTTAAATTGTTGTACTGTTTTCATGTTTTTAATATTTTCTGAGTTTCCCAGTCATGTTATTGAGATGGGTGGTAATATAAATGTGAGAAATAACTAACTAACTGCCACTTGATGAAGAATATGCCACTGGATTTTCTAGCTTAGTTAAAATTTAAATCTTTAGGTAGCAGAAATAGAGTAGTATCCTATGACATCTGTCATTTATCTATTTGCTATTTGTCAGAGTTAGACAACATCTATAAGGGTTCTGCTATTAACAGCATTACTGATTGCACAGTTTATTCATTCCAAAACCACCATCTAAAAGCACAATCATTTTTATTCTGGTATGTTTACCTTCTGCATGACATGATATGGGAAGAAACCATTGCCACCTGCTACCTACTATGAAATATCTCAAGACACAGTGAAAACCTAATATATATATATATATATGTATGTATATATATTGTTACCTTGTGTAGTTTATTTTATAGCCAGCAATGTCATCATTAGGTGATCTCAGTCGCCACTGGGAAGGTGTTTCCAAGTGCCAGTAATTGATGCGATTGAGAAACATTTTAGCCAATTCTACTATGGTTTGTCTCTCTTTTGATGGGAGATGACTAAATTTGTATTGCACAAAATTATTAACTCCCTTAAAGAAGAAACAGAAAGGAGAGGAATTATGATAACCTGATATAAAATTCAAAAATTTTATCGACCTAAGGAAAAATAACTACTAACAAATATTTTTCATAGAAAATTTTAAAGCTTCTTTACCAACCATTTTGTATCTGGTTCATATTTTATGTCATATATTGGCTTCTTAGGAAAGAGATTGCAGGTTGTCCACAACTTATAATAATTCACTTAGTGACCCTACAAAGCTACAACAGCACTGAAAAAAGTGACTTAGGACCGTTTTTCAAACTTACAACCATTGCAGCATTTCCATGGTCATGTGATTTACATTTAGATGCTTGACAACTGACTCACATTTACAATGGTTGCAGTGCCCCAGGGTCACATGATCCCCTTTTGCAACCTTCTGACAAGCAAAGTCAATGGGGAAGCCAGATTCATTTAACAATCAGGTTACTTATTTAATGACTGCAGTGATTCACTTTACAAATGGGGCAAAACTCACTTAACAAATGCTTCTCTTAGCAACCAAAATTTTGGGCCCAGTTGAGGACTGTCTGTATATCACTCTTTATTGTATCTAGCAGGAGGTTGTGAGTTCGATCCTAGGTAGAGGCAGATATAGGGTCTCCTTCTTGGGCAGGGGTTGGACTAGATGACTTGCAAGGTCCTTTCCAACTCTGTTAATAATATATAGTTTTGCTGATCACAATAGTAAATCTTATTCAACAATATATGATGAGATATTAACTTCATTATAACTAACAGTGATTTTGTTGATATACAAATCAAAGATCAATAACCAGATGGGCAAATTATGTATAATAAACCATTATGTTCAGAAATGCCCTTCAGTTTAAGACATGTTTTGCATCTAAAGGTGCTCTTCTTATGTCTCCAATTTTATAAAACACATTCATACTATTAAAAACTATAATTCTGGAGTTATGAGCTAAAGTTTATAAATAAACATAGTTTCTAATATTACATCTCAAGTTTTAAGCCCTCCCTTCCCACCAACGTTTCTTCTCATTTGAAGGTATAGAGAAATACAAGAAGAGAAGGGGAACTGAGATCTCAAATAATTATTGTAACTCAATTGTTTCTTTGTGCCTGTATCCTCCCACTACTGTTCATATCATAGCATTTTAGTGAATCTCCCCTAGCTGTAATAAATACCACTCCAGTTTCATATATGAATCCAAACTGCATTTGCCAAAGTAGCTTTGGCCAAAATAATCATATATAATTAACCTATATATCCAGATTTGTTTATGACATTATGAATCTCTCAAATGGGTGCTTAAAACAACCAAAATTTTTAACAGTTTTAAACCTCATTCTAGTACAAAAAGCTTATTAAATGTTTAATATTTAACTAATGCTTATATATTAATCTCAGCTAATAACAAGTTACCTTCCTGAATCAGCACCTTAGTTTCTGAAAATATCAGCTACCTACCTAGGGTCTTGTAGTGATACAAATTGTATCAGCTACTGGATTCCTTTTAAACATCCTCTTTTGTATTGCTAATGGTGGATTTTCCAATTTACAAGATGCTTTTTCCATCCAATTTCCAGGGGCACTGAACTAAAATACAAAGGCCTCTCTGCAGACATGTACAAAAGAATACATTAAGAAGAGTACTACTTAAACTAAAGATAATCATTATAACATACAGATGAAAGTGCAAGTTGAATTCTAAATACATGCAATAGATTTACAATGCTTGTCGGCATAAGAAAATGCAAAACTATCCTAATGTGAACTTTTATGTTGACAGCTTTCTTTCCTGGTCAACATAAGAAAATCATATTTTTGTACTGATAGACTCTTTATCTATTTTTAAAGAACTATTAAATAAACTTAATATCATACTAAGAGATGCTTGCATGTTTACCTGTTCAATACTAGGTTTCTCAAATGGAGGACTTTCCAGAGATCCTTCCACAACAGGTTTCCCCATATGTAATATACACTTCCTTAAAAGCTGTTGAGAAGAGTTGGAAAATGATAATGAAATGTGACAATGTCATACTTTTATTTATGCTTATAACATCTCTATGCATTTGTAAGTGTGGCTTAGATGAGTGCATTTGAGGTCACAACTGCAACTTAAAATGTATTTTCTAAACGGAAAAGAATTCAATTTACCTTGAATAAGTAGAAATAAACCTGCTTGGTATCTGCATCTTCTTCTTTGTGAACACAGGTGAAGAGATACTCAACATCCAACACAATTCCCAATAGTCTATTCATTTCTTCTTCTGAGACATTCTCCAAATGGGAAACATGAGCAGCTAAAACAAACAAGGAACTCTTTGGTTTTCAAAGAAAAGATCAAGCCACTGAAAATATATAGTACAGTCATTCTTGATTTGATGCCCTCTTTTTATGTATAGGCTTCAATTCATCTTGGAGAAATCATAGGTTTGAGGATTCTAACGACACAATGCCAAACTTAAACTAGCAAGAGTCAAACTTGTTTATATCACCCTGGAACAAAGATTTGGTAAAACCTATTCAAGCTCTGAAAATTACTAATGCATTCTTTTGCACAGAACAGGGTGTTTATAACAATGATCCAAATCATTTTTTTAGGTTTTCTTCTTGTTTATTTAATGAAAGATTTATTTGTAGGACCAAGCACCATTCTACTACTATATTAAATAATCTTTTCGATATTATATAAGGGATTGATATTTTATTATATGTTTAATATTATACATTTCATAATGCAGGCATGTTTGCTACTAGGAGAATGTTTTGGTTAACAGTTTACAAATAGATTTGTTTTGATTTGATTTATTGGATTTATACGCCGCCCTTCTCCCAAAGGAATCAGGGTGGCTTACAACATAAGAAACACATAGTACAAAAGTTAAAAAGAGATTAAATAAAGAATCCAATAAGCAATAAGCAATAAATTAATTAACAATTTACACATGATATAAAATAAATTAAATTTGGAATTAAAATTAATAAGTTATTTTGTTCTGGCCAGGCCGGCTTGCTGAAAAAGCCAGCTTTTTAGGAAGTTGGGACAGGAAGTTGGGAATTATGCGAAGCTCCAGCGATAGCTCATTCCAAAGGGAAGACGGTCTCACAGAAAAGGCTCTCCCCCTGGAGGTCGCCAGCCGACACTGTCTGGCTGACGGCACCCTGAGGAGCCCAACTCTGTGTAATCATACTGAACGATGGGAGGCTACCGGTGGCAGTAGGTGGTCTCGCAAGTACCCTGGGCCTAAGCCATGGAGCACTTTAAAGGTCATAATTAATACCTTGAATCTCACCCAGAAAACAACCGGCAACCAGTGCAGGCCGCTTAAAAGGGGATGTAACATGGGAGCACCTAGGTACCCCCATGATAACCCATGTGGCCGCATTCTGGACCAGCTGAAGCCTCCAGGTGCTCTTCAAGGGCAGCCCCATGTAGCGAGCATTACAGTAGTTGAGGCGAGAAAGGACGAGGGCATGAGTGACTGTGCAAAGGGCATCCCGATCCAGGAAGGAGCGCAACTGACGTACCAGGCGAACCTGGTAAAAGGCCTGCCTGGTCACGGTCATCAGGTGTTCTTCTAAGCTAAGCCACATATCCAGGAGGACTCCCAGATTGTGGGCCCTCTCTGAGGGGGCTAAAGTTTCTTCCCCTATCACCAAAGTTGGAACAAGGTGGACAAATCAGGATGACGGGAACCACAGCCACTCAGTCTTGGAGGGATTGAGCCTGAGCCTGTTCATCCCCATCCAGATCCGCACAGTCCCCAGGCATCAGGACATCACGTTGAGGACATTGTTTGGGCGGTTTGGGGTAGAGATGAAAAATTGGGTATCATCAGCGTATTGATGATACCGTACCCCGAAACCATGGATAATCTCACCTAGCGGTTTCATGTATATGTTGAACAGGAGGGGTGAGAGAACCGACCCTTGGGGCACCCCACAAGTGAGGGGGCCTCGGGGTCGATCCCTGAACTACAGTCAACATGAATTGTGATTGATCCGACAGGTAGGAGGAGAACCACCGCAAAACAGTGCCCCCCACTCCCAATCCCCCAAGTCGTTGCAGTAGGATTCCATGGTTGATGGTATCGAAAGCCGTGGAGAGGTCTAATAGGACCAGGACAGAGGAGCAGCCCCTGTCCCAGGCCCGCCAGAGATCATCAACCAACACAACCAATGCAGTCTCTGTGCTGTACCTGGGCCTGAAACGGATCCAGGTAGGCAGCTTCATCCAGGTACTGGGGGAATTGATTTGCTACCACACTCTCAATAACCTTCGCTACAAAGTGAAGGTTGGAGACCGGACGATATTTGGCTAAAGAAGCTGGATCCAGGGAAGGCTTCTTAAGGAGTGCGCTCACCACCGCCTCCTTCAGGGCGGTAGGAAAGAACCCCTCTCTCAATGAAGTGTTGGTAATCGCCTGGAGCCAGCCTCATGTCACATCCCAGGAAGCTGAAATTAACCAAGAGGGACATGGGTCCAGTACACAAGTGGCAGCACTAAGTCTCCACATAATCCTGTCTATGCCCTTGGAGGTCACAGGATCAAACTCATCCCAGATGGTCTCCACAAGATTCATCCCCGTCGACTCGCCCAAATCTACCCAGTCGGAGTCCAAGCCTGTCCAAATCTGAGCAATTTTATCCTGCGGATACTGAACAAATTCTTCACCCGACCCTGCAAGGGGTCTTTCCCAGTTCCTTGGTTAAGTAAGGAACGGGTCACCCTAAACAGGGCGGCTGGGCAGTTATCTGCGGACGTGATAAGAGCAGAAAAATGTTGCCATTTTGCTGCTTTTATTGCTACTAAGTAGGATTTAATATGAATTCTTACTAGTGTTCGATCAGATTCGGACCGGCTGGCCTTCCAACCACTCTCTAGGTGTTTTTTTCTGGCATTTCATCCCCTGGAGCTCCTCGGTAAATCAGGGAGCTACCTGGGATCGGCACTGGGTCAGAGGCCACAAAGGCACAACGCGGTCCAAGGCCCCAGTGGCCGCCTTATCCCATGCTTCCACTAGAGCTTCAGTTGAGCTGTGAGCAAGGGATTCAGGAAAAGTCACAAGCTTCATCAGGAACCTTTTAGGGTCCATCAGGTGCTTGAGGCGGAACCATCTAATCGGTTCTGCCTCCCTGTGGTGAGGGGTAGCAGTCTGGAAGTCGAGCCTAATGAGGAAATGACCTGACCATGACAAGGGTTGGATAGAAATATCTCCAAAATCTAGATCATTAATCCACTGTCCAGAGACAAAAATCAGGTCGAGCGTGTGTCCCCTATTATGAGTGGGGTCTTGAATTAACTGAGTCAGGTCCATAGCCATCATGGAAGCCATGAACTCCCGAGCTGACTCGGATGTCTCACCAATGGAAGGCAGATTGAATGCCTTAAATGATACTATAATCTAACATTTCTTACAGATTTCCTTCGCAGATACAAATTTATTTCAGATGCTAATCAAAGATCCATTTTCTCTAGGAAAATATTGGAATGAAAAACTCCACTACGTTTTACCAGGAATTTCTAATGCTCAAGTGCTGGATATTAATAACTCATTCATTTTTTTGGAGAAACATTAATTAATATATATCCCTGATAATTTAACAAAAATAATATTCCTATCTTAAAAGCTTAATAAATGATAGTTGTTATCATGCAACAGCCAGATGCTAATTAGAAAATTAGTTAAGCTGTCTTTTTAATAACACCATTTAAACTCTGAAAACTAAATTTCTATCATGATTTCTTCAGTAATGTATCTATCTGCTTTAAAACAGAAGTTTTCAGATTTTTGCTTGTAAAAGCATTACTCTTTTTGTCCTTGTAAAGCTAAACATAAAAGATGATCAAGATGAGCACAAGGGCGGGGTCAAACATATCAGTTTGGAGTCACTACAATCCCATAAGAGAACTAAGTCCACCCCCCCTCCCTCAAAAAGTCTATTTATTCTGATCTAATGCCAATTCACTTTGATCGTTAATGGTTCAAATTCTTGTGTATATGTAGCATGAAATAAACTAGTAGTACTTTTGAACCCTATTCTGGCTCCTAACACTAAATATAATTAAAATCTATTGTTTCAGTGGCCTTCTTCTATAATAAATGTTACTAGCCACTTTCAAATGTGACAAGCTGTGGATACTAATTAATTAAAGCACGATATATAATGGAATGCTAGCTACACAATCTTTGTCCAGGCTTTACTCTTATTTTGACAAGGTATGCAAGTCAAGTGATAGTATGACATAGGTTCCCCTTATAATCTTGCTTTATCACCCTTAGAGGCAGGACTGATGACTTATCTGAAAAAGCTTTAATGTAATTTTCATCTTATTAAGATACACATATAATTATAGTACTTAAACACATACATGTATATGGTATGGTATTTGATTTGATTTGATTTTTTTACCGCACCTATCTCCCAGAAGGGACTCAGGGCGGTGCACAGGAAGTTAAAAAGCAGACATTCAAACATAGACAAATACAACTACAATATTAAAATCTGATTAAATTTGAAAATAGCCTGTGCTAAAAATACAACTAAAAGTTACCAAAAATTAAAATCTATTTAAAACTCAGTCTGTGAGAATGATCTTGGGGTCTAAGCTAGGCCAGCTAGGTGAAAGAAATGGGTCTTGAGACGTTGGCGGAAGAGGCGGAGGTCCGTGGTGGTCCGGAGTTCGGGGGGGTAGGTTGTTCCAGAGGGCTGGACCCGCCACAGAGAAGGCCCTTCCCCTGGGGGTCGCCAACCGGCACTGCCCGGCAGATGGCACCCAGAGAAGGCCCTCTCTGTGGGAGCGAATCGGCCGAAGGGATGTATGCGGTAGGATGCGGTCCTGCAAATAACTAGGCCCCATGCTATGGAGCGTTTTAAAGATCGTTATCAGCACCTTGAAGCGCACCCGGAAAGCTACAGGTAGCCAGTGCAACTCGCGCAGGAGAGGTGTTACATGGGAATGCCGTGAGGCTCCCAAGATCCCCCGCGCGGCCGCATTCTGTACCAGCTGCAGTTTCCGGGTGCACCTCAAGGGGAGCCCCATGTAGAGAGCATTACAGTAGTCTAGGCGGGACGTAACGAGTGCTTGAGTGACTGTGCGGAGGGCGTCCCCGTGAAGAAAGGGGCGCAACTGGCGTACCAGGCGGACCTGGTAAAAAGCTCTCGTGGCCACAGCCGTCACATGGTCATCGATGGACAGCCGGGAGTCCAGGAGGACGCCTAAGTTGCGGGCCCTTTCCACGGGGGCTAATAACACGCCCCCGATGGCCAGTGATGGAGTATGGTATGGTATGGTATAGTATAGTATATAAGGAGAATACATACAAATAACTAAAATGGCATTGCATTTGAATGAAAACAATACAAGTAATCCTCAACTTACAATATTTCATTTACTGACTTGACGAAGTTACAATGCACTTTAAAAAGTAACTTTTTCACACTTAGCAGTAACCTCATAGCCAAAGTTTGGATGCTTGTCAATTGGCTCATAAATATGAGGGTTGCAGCGTCCAAGATCATGTGAATATCATCTTTATAATCTTCTGACAAGCAAAGTCAATGGGAAGGCAGATTCAATTTATAACCATGTTACTAGCTTAAGAACTGCAGTAATTCACTTAACAAGCATGTCAAGAAAAGTCATAAAAGTGGGGAAAATTCATTTTAAAACTTTCACTTAGCAACATAAATTTAATGCTTATTTGTAGTTGCAAGTTGAGGACTACCTGTATAATGAAAAATATGGAAATATGATTTGATTCTAACAATGTATTTAAAGCATTCTTCTCCCTTGACTTACATCTTCCTTTGACTCAATGTGCACTTGCCCAAGAAAATACATATCACAGTTTGGGAAACTCTGGTGGATACTATACTATTCACAAAAATATTTCTGAAAAAAACAACCCTTACCTAGTGCATGATTACAACTACGACACGGTTCACTAAGGCTTACAACAGACTGCTGCAAGTCTGCCCTAGGTGGAGTAGGAGGTGGGTTAGGGTTTTTCCAGCCATTACATTTACAAGAATCTTCTGCCTGTAATTAAAAAAAAAAAGAAATTATTCAAATTTAAATAATACCAACTATTGCCATATTTTTGAAAACATGATAGCAGAGTGTATTCAGTAAAATCTAGTAATTCAGTAAAAGCACTATTTACTTTTATTCTACAATCACGCATAAACAACTTCTAAAGAGGGTTTTAGGGGAAGATGATAAAGTCTGGGCCATATAAAATATGAGGAATAAGATGATAATGTTCTCATGCTTCTTCTTCTCATTGCTTATTTTATCTTACAACCAATTAATATGTGTGCATATATACATACAGATCTATATATATTAATTTTGAAAATTGGGTAATGCCAAGATGGTGGCGTGCTTAGGAGCAGCGGCTTTGAGCTCCTGGTGTCACAGCAGACTCTTCCATCAAAAACTCGCTTTGAACCTACTGTGAATTATAGAGAAACAAACATATCAACTGGTTGTGACACATCAGTTAAAGAAAAAAAGGATTACTCAGACTTTTTAGGACAAGTAAGAAAAACAAGTTTCAGGCAGAGAAATCCTCAAGAAGAAGCCTAGATCTGGGTAGTGGAGAATTTTTAAAACCTATGTTGTATCGTAAACAAAGCCTTGAAGAAACAATGATCGCAGATTCTTCACGAAGTTTATGTTCTGTAACGGTGGCACCATCATTATCTCTTGGGAATATACAAGGGGCAACTGCAAGAATTGAAATGAAGAAGCAGAGAGCACCATCCCTACCAGTAATTCCACCCTTTTCTGTTGGGAAAGCTGAGAGAGAAGAAAAAATGCCAAGTGCGATTCCTCAAAGTTCATTGCAACAAGAAATAAAAAAGAAAAAGAGACGTGCTCCTCTTCTACCAACTCCTAAATGCCAAACAGATTTGAAGAAATGGATAATAAAAGACGAAGTACAATTGATCCTTTTCAACTGTCATTTGTCGGCCATTTTATTTCAACTGTCATTTGTCGGCCTTTTTATTTGCCTGGAGAGATTCCTGTTGTGGCTGTCACTGCTGTCTGTATTCCACCTGTGCAGGTGTTGGCACGGCGCTCAAACCAATTTCATTGTAATTTTATTACAATATTATTACAATGACAATAAAGATTATGATTATGATTATGATTATTATGATGATGATGATGATGATGATGATGACTCATAGGAGGACATTTCTGCAGCCTCCTTCATACCAATTCAAAGTATTGTAAATACTTTGTACACACACATACATACATACATACATACACCTACACAACAAATAAATCATGCAATGCCTGCAGATATTTTGAATTACAAACCATGTAATTCTGCACCATTTACAATACTAATTGGACAGATTTGATCATAAAGTCCTAGAAAACACCTAACTGCCCACTCATGTGTATTATTATATATATTTTAACAACTTCAGAGAGACTCTATGAAAGATTCCATGGATAAAAATCCTAAAGGGAAAACAACTCAAGAAGCATGGGAAACTCTGAAAAATGCAATCATAAAAGCTCAGTCCAGCACAATACCACTGGGGGGGGGGGGGGGGGACAAGAAATTCAAGAAATCAGTATTATGGCTGCATAAAGATATCTCTGACAAACTAAAAGACAAAAAGAACTAGCACAGAAAATGGAATTAGGGACACATAAGTCTGATTATTAGCAGACAGCAAGAACATGCAAAGATGAAGTCAGGAAAGCAAAGGCTCAGAATGAACTAATGCTTTCTACAAAAGTCAAAGATAATTAAAAAAAGTTTCTTTCAACATACTAATAACAAGAAAACAGTCAGGGAAACAGTAGGCCCGCTAAACAGAGAAGATGCCAAGGAAGTAACTGGTAGTAGGGAGAATGCAGAGCTGCTTAACTCATTCTTTGAATCAGTCTTCACACAAAAAGTATAGCCCAACATACCAAAAAGGCTACTGTAAAAGATAAACCAGAAATAAAAATTAAAATAAGCAAGAAAATGATAAAAGAACACCTATCTGACCATGATGAGTATAAATCACTGGGACCTGACAGATTACATCCTAGAGTTTTGAAGGAGCTGGCAAACGTTATCTCAGAACCACTGTACCAAATATTACAAAAATCCCGGAGCACAGGGTAAGTACCATGATAAAAACAAATCATGCCAACCCAATCTTATTTCATTCTTTGACTAGCTATACCCGGCCACGCGTTGCTGTGGCCCAGTCTAGTTAAATGGCCAACCAATCTGTGTGTAGATCTACACCTGCACACATACACTCTACCACCGTATAACCCCCAACCTACCTACCTACCTACCTACCTACCTACCTACCTACCTACCTACCGTATTTCTCCCTCTCTATCTATCCCTCTACCTATCTACCTACCTACCGTATTTCTTCCTTTCTCCCTCTATCTATCTACCTACCTACCTACTGTATTTCTCCCTATCTATCCCTCTACCTACAGACCTACTGTATTTCACCATCTCTCTGTATTCCTCTACCTACCTACAGACTGTATTTCTCCCTATCCACCTACCTACCTACCTACTGTATCTCTCCCTCTGTCTATCCCTCTACTTACCAACCAACTGTATTTCTTCCTTTCTCCCCCTACCTACCTACCAACCTACTGCATTTCTTCCTTTCTCCCTCTATCTACCTACCCACCTACCTACTGTATTTCTCTCTGTATCTACCTACCTACCTACTGTATTTCTCCCTCTCAATCTATCACCTACCTACCTACCTACCTTTCTCCCTATCTATCTATCCCTCTACCTACCTACCTACCGTATTTCCCCCTCTCTATCTATCCCTCTATCTACCTACCTACTGTAATACAATAATACAATAACAGAGATGGGAGGGACCTTGGAGGTCATCTAGTCCAACCCCCTGCCCCTGGAAACCCCATACCACTTCAGACAAATGGCTATCCAGCATCTTCTTAAAGACTTCCAGTGTTGGAGCATTCACAACTTCTCGAGGCAAATTGTTCCACTGATTAATTGTTCTAACTGTCAGGAAATTCCTCCTCAGTTCTAAGTTGCTTCTCTCCTTGATTAGTTTCCACCCATTGCTTCTTGTCCTGCCCTCAGTTGCCCTGGAAAATAGTTTGATTCCCTCTTCTTTGTGGCAACCCCTGACATATTGGAACGCTGCTATCATGTCTCCCCTAGTCCCTCTTTTATTAAACTGTATTTCTCCCTCTCTCTCTCTCTCTATGGGCCACCTGGGAGTTTGCTATCCTCTGTGTTTTGGCACTTTTAGGCTTCCATACGTTGCTGAGGAAATGACAGTTGAAAAGCAGCCTGATGGGCGGGGCTACAGGGAGGTGAAAACCTGATCAGTGGGTACATTTTACATTTGTGTACCTTGCATATGACACACGTGTGCTAGGCACAAAATGAGTACGTATTCTATTATCGGAAGTCCTTGGGAACATTGTGTGAAAATTTGAGGTAAATCGGTCCAGTAGTTTTTGAGATTAGCTGCTTCGTACAAACTATTTTACATTTTTATTTATATAGACTAGCTATACCCGGCCACGCGTTGCTGTGGCCCAGGGTGGTTAAATGTCCAACCAATCTGTATGTAGATCTACACCTGCACACATACACCCAACCACCATATAAGCCCCAACCTACCTACCTACTGTATTTTTATCTATCTATCTATCTATCTATCTATCTATCTATCTATCTATCTATCTATCTATCTATCTATCTATCTATCTATCTATATATCCCTCTACCTACCTACCTACTGTATTTCTTTCTTTCTCCCTCTACCTACCTACTTACCTATTGTATTTCCCCCTCTATCCTTCTACCTACCTACCTACCTACCTACCTACCTACCTACCTACCTACTCTCTATCTATCTCCCTATCTACCTACCTGCCTACCTACTGTATTTCTCCCTGTCTATCCCTCTACCTACCTACCTACTGTATTTCTCCCTGTCTATCCCTCTACTTACCAACCAACTGTATTTCTTCCTTTCTCCCCCTATCTACCTACCTACCTACTGCATTTCTTCCTTTCTCCCTCTATCTACCTACCCACCTATCTATTGTATTTCTCTCTGTATCTACCTACCTACCTACCTACCTACCTACTGTATTTCTTCCTTTCCCCCTCTATCTACCTACCTATCCCTCTACCTACCTACCTTCTGTATTTCTCCCTCTCTCTATTCCTCTACCTACCTACTGTATTTCTCCCTCTCTGTCTATCCCCCTGCCTGCCTGCCTGCCTACCTACGTACCTGCCTACCTTCCTACCGTATTTCTCCCTGTCTATCCCTCTACTTACCTACCTACTGTATTTCTTCCTTTCTCCCTCTATCTACCTGCCTACCTACTGTATTTCTCCCTATCTATCCCCTTATCTACCTACCTACATACTGTATTTCTCCCTATCTATCTCTCTACCTACCTACCTACTGTATTTCTTTCTTTCTCCCTCTACCTACCTACCTATTGTATTTCCCCCTCTATCCTTCTACCTACCTACCTACCTACCTACCTACCTACCTACCTACCTACTCTCTATCTATCTCCCTATCTACCTACCTGCCTACCTACTGTATTTCTCCCTGTCTATCCCTCTACCTACCTACCTACTGTATTTCTCCCTGTCTAACCCTCTACTTACCAACCAACTGTATTTCTTCCTTTCTCCCCCTATCTACCTACCTACCTACTGCATTTCTTCCTTTCTCCCTCTATCTACCTACCCACCTATCTATTGTATTTCTCTCTGTATCTACCTACCTACCTACCTACTGTATTTCTTCCTTTCCCCCTCTATCTACCTACCTATCCCTCTACCTACCTACCTTCTGTATTTCTCCCTCTCTCTATTCCTCTACCTACCTACTGTATTTCTCCCTCTCTGTCTATCCCCCTGCCTGCCTGCCTGCCTACCTACGTACCTGCCTACCTACCTACCTACCTACCTACCTACTGTATTTCTCCCTGTCTATCCCTCTACTTACCTACCTACTGTATTTCTTCCTTTCTCCCTCTATCTACCTGCCTAACTACTGTATTTCTCCCTTTCTATCTATCCCCTTATCTACCTACCTACATACTGTATTTCTACCTATCTATCCCTTTACCTACCTACCTACTGTATTTCTTCCTTTCTCCCTCTATCTATCTACCTACCTACTTACTGTATTTCTCCTTCTCTATCCCCCTACCTACCTACCTACTTAC
The DNA here is from genome assembly GCA_039707465.1 of Rhabdophis nuchalis. Lineage (NCBI taxonomy): Eukaryota > Metazoa > Chordata > Lepidosauria > Squamata > Natricidae > Rhabdophis > Rhabdophis nuchalis. The sequence goes on along the minus strand of CM077647.1, from coordinate 55,591,897 downwards.
CTATTGTATTTCTTCCTTTCTCCCTCTATCACAACTTCTCGAGGCAAATTGTTCCACTGATTAATTGTTCTAACTGTCAGGAAATTCCTCCTCAGTTCTAAGTTGCTTCTCTCCTTGATTAGTTTCCACCCATTGCTTCTTGTCCTGCCCTCAGTTGCCCTGGAAAATAGTTTGACTCCCTCTTCTTTGTGGCTACCTATCTACTGTATTTCTTCCTTTCTCCCTCTACCTACCTACCTACCTACTGTATTTCTCCCTCTCAATCTATCACCTACCTACCTACCTACCTACCTTTCTCCCTATCTATCTATCCCTCTACCTAGCTACCTACCTACCTACCTACCTACCTACCGTATTTCTCCCTCTCTATCTACCTACCTACTGTAATACAATAATACAATAACAGAGATGGGAGGGACCTTGGAGGTCATCTAGTCCAACCCCCTGCCCCTGGAAACCCCATACCATTTCAGACAAATGGCTATCCAGCATCTTCTTAAAGACTTCCAGTGTTGGAGCATTCACAACTTCTCGAGGCAAATTGTTCCACTGATTAATTGTTCTAACTGTCAGGAAATTCCTCCTCAGTTCTAAGTTGCTTCTCTCCTTGATTAGTTTCCACCCATTGCTTCTTGTCCTGCCCTCAGTTGCCCTGGAAAATAGTTTGACTCCCTCTTCTTTATGGCAACCCCTGACATATTGGAATGCTGCTATCATGTCTCCCCTAGTCCCTCTTTTATTAAACTGTATTTCTCCCTCTCTCTCTCTCTCTATGGGCCACCTGGGAGTTTGCTATTCTCTGTGTTTTGGCACTTTTAGGCTTCCATACATTGCTGAGGAAATGACAGTTGAAAAGCAGCCTGATGGGCGGGGCTACAGGGAGGTGAAAACCTGATCAGTGGGTACATTTTACATTTGTGTACCTTCCACATGACACACGTGTGCTAGGCACAAAATGAGTACGTATTCTATTATCGGAAGTCCTTGGGAACATTGTGTGAAAATTTGAGGTAAATCGGTCCAGTAGTTTTTGAGATTAGCTGCTTCGTACAAACTATTTTACATTTTTATTTATATAGACTAGCTATACCCGGCCACGCGTTGCTGTGGCCCAGGGTGGTTAAATGGCCAACCAATCTGTATGTAGATCTACACCTGCACACATACACCCAACCACCATATAAGCCCCAACCTACCTACCCACTGTATTTTTATCTATCTATCTATCTATCTATCTATCTATCTATCTATCTATCTATCTATCTATCTATCTATCTATCTATCTATCTTATCTATCTTATCTTATCTATCTATCTATCTATCTATCTATCTATCTATCTATCTATCTATCTATCTATCATCTATCTATCCCTCTACCTACCTACCTACTGTATTTCTTTCTTTCTCCCTCTACCTACCTACCTACCTACCTACCTACCTACCTACCTACCTATTGTATTTCCCCCTCTCTATCCTTCTACCTACCTACCTACCTACCTACTCTCTATCTATCTCCCTATCTACCTACCTGCCTACCTACTGTATTTCTCCCTCTCTGTCTATCCCTCTACCTACCTACCTACCTACTGTATTTCTTTCTTTTTCCCTCTATCTACCTACCTACTGTATTTCCCCCCTCTATCCCTCTACCTACCTACCTACTGTATTTCCCCCCCTGTCTATCCCTCTACCTACCTACCTACTGTATTTCTTTCTTTTTCACCTCTATCTACCTACCTACTGTATTTCCCCCCCTCTATCCCTCTACCTACCTACCTACCGTATTTCTCGCTATCTATACACCTTCCTACCTACCTACGGTATTTCTCCCTCTCTGTCTATCCCTCTACTTACCTACCTATTGTATTTCTTGCTTTCTCCCTCTACCTACCTACCTACCTACCTACCTACCTACCTACCTAACTACTGTATTTCTCCCTCTCTGTCTATCCCTCTATCTATCTACTGTATATCTCCCTATCTATCTATCCATCCCCCTACCTATGTACCTACCTACCTACTACCTACCTACCTACTATATTTCTTCCTTTCTCCCTCTACCTACCTACCTACCTACCTACCTACCTACCTACCTACCTACTGTCTCTTTCTTTCTTTCTTTCTTTCTTTCTTTCTTTCTTTCTTTCTTTCTTTCTTTCTTTCTTTCTTTCTTTCTTTTTCTTTCTTTCTTTCTTTCTTTCTTTCTTTGTATCTATCTATCTATCTATCTATCTATCTATCTATCTATCTATCTATCTATCTATCCATCCACCTACCTACCTACCTTATTTCTGCCTCTCTATCTATCCCTTGGGGGTCATCTAGTCCAACCCCCTGCCTAGGCAGGAAGCCCTATACCCATGATGGCGAACCTATGGCATGGGTGCCACAGGTGGCACACGGAACCATTTCTTAGGCCACTCGAGGCATTGCCCTGTGAGCTTCAGTTTGTATGTGTGCCCTGGCCAGCTGATTTAGGCCTTCTTTTGAGGCCATTTTTTGCCCTCTGGAGGTGGGGGAAGGCTGTTTTCACCCTCCCCAGGCTCCTACAAACCCTCTGGAGCCTGGGGATGACGTAAAAAGCATGCCAAATGCAGGGGGTCATGCACATAGCATTATGGATGTGGCACACCTGTGCACATCGACCCTGCACTCCCCCTGCTATTGGCACGTGAGCCAAAAAAGGTTAGCCATCACTGCCCTATACCATTTCAGACTAATGGCTATCCAACATCTTCTTGAAGACTTCCAGTGTTGGGGCATTCACAACTTCTGGAGGCAAGTTGTTCCACTGATTAATTGTTCTAACTGTCAGGAAATTTCTCCTCAGTTCTAAGTTGCTTCTCTCCTTGATTAGTTTCCACCCATTGCTTCTTGTTCTGCCCTCAGGTGCTTTGGAGAATAGCTTGACTCCCTCTTCTTTGTGGCAACCCCTGAGATATTGGAAGGCTGCTATCCTGTCTCCCCTAGTCCCTCTTTTATTAAACTGTATTTCTCCCTGTCACTCTATTCCCCTATCTACCTACCTACTGTAATACAATAATACAATAGCAGAGTTGCAAGGGACCTTGGAGGTCATCTAGTCCAACCCCGCTGCTCAAGCAGGAGACCCTATGCCGTTTCAGACAAATAGTTTTCCAATCTCTTCTTAAAAACACATCCAGTGTTGGGGCATCCATAACTTCTGGTGGCAAGATGTTCCACTGGTTAATAGTTCTCACTGCCAGGAAATTTGCCCTCAGTTCTAGGTTGCTTCTCTCCTTGATTAGTTTCCACTCATTGCTTCTTGTTCTGCCCTCAGGTGCCTTGGTGAATAGCTTGACTCCCTCTTCTTTGGGGCAACCCCTGAGATATTGGAAGGCTGTTATCATGCCTCCCCTAGTCCCTCTTTTATTAAACTGTATTTGCTGTCAGATGGGTGATTCTTTGTTACAGTTTGGTTCAGTTCGTATTAAACAGTTTAAAGCAGCTGCCTGCCTCCGTTTTTTTTTACCTCAGAGAACAGTCCTGAGCAGAATTTCTCCCCCCCCCCTCTATGGGCCACCTGGGAGTTTGCTATCCTCTGTGCCTTTTTGGCCCCAAGAGGCCGCCGTATGAGGCCTTTGCCAACATTGACAGTTGAAAAGCAGTTTGATGGGCGTGGCTACAGGGATGTTAACACACAATTTCAGTGGGTACTTTTTTTGTGTGTAATTTGTACACAACACATGCGTGCTAGGCACAAAATGATTAGCTATTCTATTATCGGAAGTCCTTGTCTACATTGTCTGAAAGTTTGGTTTATATCGGCCCAGTAGTTTTTGAGATTAGTGGATTTGTACAAACTATTTTACATTTTTATTTATATAGATAAATTAGTATTTAAATTAGTAGACCAGTAAAATGCATAGTATATTCAGATTTCAGTAAGGCATTTGACAAAGTAGACCACAATCTACTTCTTAGTAAGCTAGAAAAAAATGGAATAGACCACATCACCACCAGATGGATTTGTAGCTAACTGACAAACTATACTCAATGAGTAGTCATTAATGGTACTACATCCACATGGAGACAAGTAAGCAGTGGGATACCACAGGGCTCTGCTTTAGGCTAGTACTCTTCAATATCTTAGATGAGGGAATAGAAGAAGAACTCAACAAATTTGCAGATGATACTAAACTGGCAGAAATACCTGAAGACAAACTTGACAAACTCGATCAATGGGCCCTACACAACAAAATGAATTTTAATGTGGAGAAAAGCAAAGCTTTACATTTAGGCAAGAAAAATCAAAGGTGTAAGTACAGATTAGACAAGACCTGGCACAAAAACAATAACTGTGAGAGGGTGCTTGAAGTCCTAGTGGATGATTATTTGAATATGAGCCAGCAATGTGCAGCAGCCAAAAAAACTAATATAATCCTGGGTTGTATAAACTGAGGCATAGAATCAAGATCACGTGAAGTATTAGTGCTGCTTTATAAAATCCTAGTAAGACCACACCTGGAATACCTTCCAGCCTACTCTACTTTACTCTACTCTACTCTATTCTACTCTACTCTACTCTACTCTACTCTACGCTACTCTACTCTACTCTACTCTACTCTATATATACATATAAATAAAATATACAATACTGTAGAAAGTCTTTTCAGAAGCAGACATCAAATTAGCTGAAAGATGATGAAATAATTATGAACAGAATAACTTTGTTTTTCAAGATTTTAACCGAAAAGCTGAAGAAGGAGGAGCTTGCACAGCATCGGTACAACTCGTGATCTCGGTGCTCCGAGACCTCCATTGACACTTTTACCGCCCTTTGGTCCATTTGAGCCTAAACCGTCCTGGAGGGACGGCAGCAAGGAAGACAAAGTCTTGCTGGTCACAGGGGTATCACAAAACCCCTTTTTTGATCCAAGGGAAGTGCTTCTGCAAGGTGGCAAACAGGCAGCCCTGAGGCTGACAAAGACGGGGCAGCTCCGGAAGGAAGGAAGCTGAAAAGGAAAGTGAGAGACCGGGAAGCTATTTTTTTTCCTTTTTTTGAGACATTTTAGTATTTAGTATTTATTAGATTTGTATACCGCCCTTCTCCCTTTCAGGACTCAGAGCGGTGTACAGGCAGCGATAAAAATCAATAATACAAAATATAAAATATATTAAAATATATTACATAATTAGCCTGTCCTTAAAACCCCTGCTAAAAGCCCCTACTAAAACAGTTTAAAACTACGACAGGCTGGCCACACAAAATAAATAGGTCTTCAAGGCCAAACGGAAAAGGCGCAGGTCCGTGGTCGTCCGTAGGTCAGGGTTTAGGTCATTCCAGAGGGCAGGGGCTGCCACAGAGAAGGCTCTCCCCCTGGGGGTCGCCAGCCGACATTGCCTGGCCGACGGTACTCTGAGGAGGCCCCTCTGTGGGAGCGCACTGGTCGGTGGGAGGTGTTTGGCAGCAGGAGGCGGTCTTGCAAATAGTCAGGTCCCTTGCCATGGAGCGCTTTGAAGATGGTCACTAATATCTTGAAGCATACCCGGAAAGTCACAGTCAGCCAGTGCAGCTCACGCAGGAGAGGTGTCACATGGGAGCGCCTAGATGCTCCCAAAATCCCCTGCGCGGCTGCATTCTGAACGAACTGGAGCCACCGGGTGCACCTCAAGGGAAGCCCCATGTAGAGCACATTGCAATAGTCCAGGCGGGAGATGATGAGGGCTTGAGTGACCGTGTGTTAAGCGTCACGATCCAGAAAGGGGCGCAACTGGCATATCAGGCGAACCTGATAAAAATCCCCCTGGCCACAGCCATCATATGATCTTCCAGAGACAGCTGAAAGTCCAGGAGGACACCCAGGTTGCGAGCCCTCTCTGTAGGGGCCAATGACTCGCTCCCAATAGCCAGAGATGGCACCAACTGGCTATGCCATGCCAGTTGCCCAAAGAAACTTTTTTTTAAAGTAAAACTAAAGCTTTTAAACAAGAAATAAGTGGCGGAATTAATCTAATTTGTTTTGAACTGGGAGGGTTTTTTTTTCTTTTTTTCCCTGTAATTGTGGATTGAAGCGTCAGTAACAAGGTTCCCCCCCCCTCTTAAAGTGAGCAGACTATTTCTTCTTCTTTCGTTTGTTGCTACTTAAATTTTTGAGTCTTGGATTACTTTTATAATTCTTCCTATGACCTGTTCTTAAAATCTAACAAGAACTTTATTTTTTTACTTTTTTTAACAATAAAGAAGAAAGATATATTAAAAAGTGAAAATCTGCAACACTGCCACTGGGAGGTCAGAGGCTGGTCTTTATGAAACAACGTATTATTCCTCACTTGGAGATTGCTGACTAGTTGGATGAAGGCTGCAAAACTTGTTTATTGAAACTCACAGAGACTCAAGGGCATGAATTGTTTTTAATAGGTACGCTTTGATAACTGTTGAGGCAAAGGATGGAAAAGGGGGGAAAACATAGAAACATTCTCCTTTGGAGAGCACAACAGAAACTGTATCTCAAAGTAATTCAAAATGAAAAGATAAAATAGGCCCAAGACCAGGGTGGCAGTGAGAATCAAGTTTCATCATTTTTTGTCTTGGCAACATGGCTCAATATCCAGAAGAGGATACTTTACCGGAAGGCTTTGGCTGGAATTTTAAATTTGAAGAAGATATGGAAGAATCGATTAAAAATTGGACAAACGTTTGTTTATTACATCAAAGTATGAGCAGATTGAGACTCCAAAAACCAAAGACAAAGAAGAAAATGTTGAAGATAAAGAGACACTCATTTTAGTTGAAGATAAAGATAATAGAGAATCTTACTAATGGATTAAATGTGGGAGAAAATAAGGAAATTCTGAAAACAGAACTTGAAGAATGTAAGCCTTATCTTGGTATTCAAGAAGAAGAGAGAGAAAAAAGAATTGATGATGGATGTAAGAGGAGAAATCCTTCCAGAAATACGTCTGATATTTAAAGACAGACAACGTTCAATGGCAGGAACTGGGCAGCGATACTCTCTGGGAGCTGTTTTGAACAGTAAAGTGTGAAAAGAAATTTACAAGAAACCTGTAAAAAAGAAGAGACTGGAGCCACAAATGGCAAGAGAGATAAGGCTATTTCGCTACTGGAAAGATACTGGCTGACAATGAAAGTTGATCTTGTTTGGAGGTTCTAGCAGGGGAGCGCAGCTATCGTATACCCTTGACCGAAGTTCGGTACACTCCTTCTATCTGGGATGGTCGTCCTCTTCCACCGAGCGCGCAGCTTCGGGAGGGACGCACATGGAGCGGTGAGGGAGGAAGGGGACACCCGCCTAGCCAGCCAGATCAGCCGAATCAACCCTGGCGATCAATGGGGTGACAGATGTCGCAGCCAGATTGCCCTCACATTAAAAGGGACCTACCAGATATATTATTTTTGCAAGAAACTCATCAAAAATCTGAAGATTCAAATAGAATGTATATAAAGGGTATGCAAATTTATGAAAAATCCTTTGGAACTTCAAAAGCTAGAGGAGTTGCAACATTGATATCAGATAGGGTATATTTTGAAAAAAAAACAAGTAATTGTGGATGATGAAGGAAGATATATAATAATTGTGGGAAATATTAATGAGGAAAAAGTGACACTTGTTAATTTATATCTACCGAATGAGAAACAAAAAGAATTCCTTGAAAAAATAACCAAAATCTTGGAAATTGAAAGTGTAGGGAAAGTAATTGTGGCTGGGGATTTTAATTTAATTAGAGATAAAATAGATAGTACTAATCCCACTCGTTGTGGAGGAGCAAATAAAGGGGAGACTTTAAATAAATGGATGCTTCGAAATGGCGTGGTGGATGTTTGAAGAGAAGTGAAAGGTACTGAAAGAGTGTACACTTTTTACTCCAAGATATATAATACATATTCAAGAATTGATTATATTTTGGTTTCTAAAGATTTGTTGAATAATGTGGATAAAATAGATGTGGGAATTTTTAAGGACTCTGATCATGCAGAAGTTACGATGGAAATAGATTTTAATTTTGAGAAAAAAAGAAGATGTTGGAGATATGATGATAAACTGTATAAAAATGAGGAGGATAAAATATGGATATTTAAAAAATGGGAAGAAAGTTGGAAATTGAATGATAATGGAGAGGTCAAATTTGAAATTGTTTGGGATGCGATGAAAGCAGTATTTAGAGGAGAAAGTATTAAGTTATCAAGCAGGAAATATAGAAATTATAAAAATAAAATTGAACAGGATATAAGTCAGATTAAGGTATTGGAGAATCAATTTTTACTTACTAAGGAAAAAATTTTTTGGAGGAGTTGAACCTGCTAAAAAATAAATTGATAGAAGAAGACATAGAACTGGTTAAAAAAAAATAAGATATTTAAATAGGAATTTTTTTGAATTTAGTAATAAAAACTCTAAGTTATTGGCAAGGATGGCGAAAAATAAAAGGGAGAAGAGAGAAATTGGACCCCTGATAGATGATAAAGGTATAAGATGTTATAAAAAATTAGAGAAATGTGGTTAGGAATTTTTTTCAAAAATTATACTCAAAAAAATCAATTGATTCGGAAAAATTGAAAAGTCACTTAGAAAAATATGTTGTGAAAATTGACCAAATACATAAAGACTTGATGGAAGGAGATATAACACAAGATGAGATTAACGAAATAATACAAAAGATAAAATTAGGGAAAGCTCCAGGCGAAGACGGATTACCTGCTGAGTTTTACAAAGAATTTAAGGAAATAATAATACCAAAATTGCAAAAATTATTTAATGGAATTTTACATGGTGGAGAAGTTCCGATGTCATGGAATAGAACGGTAATATCTATAATCCCTAAACCAGATAAAGATTTGGAAAGGATTGAGTCCTATCGACCCATTTCTTTAATTAATCAAGATGCAAAGATATTTACCGCCATTATAAATAATAGATTAAGTAGATTTATAGATAGACATATAAGTTATAATCAAGTAGGTTTTGTAAAGGGTAGATATATGAGTGATATTGTTAGAAGAGTATTAAATATTATAGATGTAGCTGAACATAATGGTGATAAAATAATAATAATAATAATAATAATAATGATGATAATAATAATAATAATAATAATAATAATAATAATAATAATAATAATAATAATAATAGTTAAATTTATTGACCGCTCCCTCTCCCCACAGGGACTCGTGGCGGTGCACAGGGAGAATAAAAACAATAAATATACAAAATACATACCAATTTAAAACAGATTAAATTAATTCCTGTGCTAAAATCCCATTAACTAAAAATCCCCACTAAATATAGATATACATTTAAAAAACCCATAGAGAGAGAGACTACCCTAGGCCGGCCAGGCGGAAAAGATGAGTCTTCAATTTCAAGCGGAAGGAGCGGAGGTCCGTGGTCGTTCTAATATCGGGGGGAAGGTCGTTCCAGAGGGCCGGGCCCGCCACAGAGAGAGCCCTTCCCCTGGGCGTCGCCCGCTGACAAAGTCTAGTGGACGGCACCCGGAGAAGTCCCTCTCTGTGGGAGCGAATCGGCCGTGAGGATGTGTGAGGCAGGATCCGATCCCGCAGGTAGCTAGGTCCCGAGCCATGGAGCGCTTTAAAGATGATAATTAATACCTTGAAGCGCACCCGGAAGACGACAGGCAGCCAGTGCAGCTCGCACAAGAGCGGTGTAATGTGGGTAAACCTAGTGGTTCCCATAATTGCTCGCGCGGCTGCATTCTGAACTAACTGAAGCCTCCGGGTGCACCTCAAGGGTATAGTATAGGTATAGTATCACTAGATATTTTTAAAGCTTTTGATTCCGTACAATGGGAAACTATTAAAGTAATTATTGAAGTATTAGGCTTTGGTAATAAATTTATACGTTATTTCGAAATTGTATCAAAAAAGTAGTGCAAGAGTGATGGTGAACGGAATAATGACAGAAGAGATCAAATTGGAAGCGGGTACGAGACAAGGATGTCCCTTGTCTCCAACATTATTTTTATTGGTTATGGAAATTTTGACTAAAATGATAGAAAAAGATGAAGAATTGGAAGGGTATAAGGGATATAAGATAAACTTGTACGCGGATGATACTTTGATTATTTTGAAAGATATAGAGAAAGATTTGAAGAAGATACACAAGCATTTGAAAGAATTTGAAGAAATGACAGGTTTGAAAGTAAATTGGTTAAAATCTGAATTATTAATGGATAATAATGGTAATGAGCGGGAGAATATGCAAGAACAATTTGGGATAGGGATCAAAAATACATTGAAATATTTGGGTATAACACTTTCACTCAAAGTTAGAGAAATGAAAAAACTTAATTACGATGTGGTGATGAATGAAGTCGAGAAAAAGATAGATAAATATAAAAAGATAAAGTTGTCTTGGTTTGGTAGAATTGCAATGTGTAAGATGATGTTGTTACCAAAGTTTAATTTTTTATTTGAGATGCTACCATTAAATTTGACAGAGAAAGATATTGAAAGATATCAGAAGAAATTGGATAAATTTTGTAATGGTGGGAAAAGACCTAGATTACTGAAGAAAATGTGGTATCAAAATCAAAAGGAAGGTGGATTGGGAATCCCCAACCTACTCAATTATTATTGGGCCTATGGTATTCGAACTGTGGTAAAAATACTTAAAAGTGAAGATAGTCATTGGAGAGATTTAGAGTTAAAAGATATTAAGAGATTCGGCTCAACATGGTTTTTAGATAAAGCAAAATCAAAAAGGGTAATTAATAGCTATTGGTTAAAGGGATTGAGTAAAATTTGGAATAAATTCGTTAAAACTTTAATTCCGGATATAATTTTTTTGGGGAAGACAATTGGAAATTGGCCGATTAAAACCAATATAAGTCGTGACAAGGTAATAGAAGATGAAAATATAGAAATTATAATAGATTGGCTAAAAACTTTAGGAAATGAAAGAAGGAAAAAAGAAATTATTGAAAAATTGGGTTTAGGCTGGTTTGAAAAAATACAAATAGAAAAATGGACTAAGAAAGTAAGGGGAAATTGCAAGATAAGCAGAAATAAAACTGAATTTGAACATTTAGTATCTCAAATTATGAAAGATGAAATTGGGTTAAAGGGACTCGTTAGTAAGATTTATAAGATTATAAATTTTGATGGAACACCACAAATGGTGATGAAGATGAATTGGGAAAAAGAACTCAATATTAAAATATCAGACTTAGATTGGAATGTGAATTGGAAAAGTAGAATTATGAGGATTTTATCTGTAAGGATTAAAGAGCATAATTATAAGGTTGTTTGGAAATGGTATTTGACTCCATTAAGATTATCGTTGATGGATAAAAAAACTAGTAAAAAATGTTGGAGATGCGATATGGAATTAGGGACTTATGAACATATGTGGTACAAATGTGATAAAGTTAAAAAGCTTTGGCAACAATTGGAGAAAATGATATTTGAAATGATGGAGAAAAGAATAATATTGAGATCAGAAGCTATATTATTGTTGATAATCAAGGAAACAGAACTAACAAAATATGAGAAAGAATCGATTAGAATTATGATTATAGTGGGTAGAATTATAATAGCTAGATATTGGAAATTAGATGTGAATTTTAGAATAGAAGAGTGGTATTGTGAAATGTGGAAATTAGCTTTAAATGATAAAATGACATGTGACATTAAATTTAGAAATGGTGTTTATAAAAAAGATACTCTTTGGAAAACTTGGAAACCATTTGTGGACTATGCGCTTGGAAATTTGGACGCTTCGATACCTGTACCCAGAGAACGTGGATTTTGGAGATCATGAGGATATATCCGAAGAACCAAATCTTCCTTTCTTATGTACAGCACAGGGTGAAATATTGTATATGTATATTTTGTTGTAATGTCAAAAAATTTAATTTAAAAAAAAAAAGACAATGAAAGTTGATAATTAAAGATTAGTTATCTTTTGATGATTAATAAGTAGAAATTTAGGGGATTTTCCGGTTCCGGCTCCAGCGGCGACGGGCGAGCCTAGCGCTCGCTCGCCGTTTTGTTGCTTTTTCTGCCCCCCCACGGGGGCGAGACGCCCCTTTTTGGGGGGTCTCCCGTAAAGCCGGCTCGCCTGGGACGCTCCTCCCCACGGCGGTGGGGGAAGCGACCCTTGTCCTCGGCTTAGGTGAAGGAGAACATGCTGCGGGGGGTTTTCCCTTCGCCAAAGGCAGACGGCGCCATTCGCGATCATGAAGAGAGCTGATCTAATGAGTCGGAAGGCTTCTCGGGGCTTCAGCTGCGAGGGGGAGAGTGAGTGATTTAAAACTTTTTTTTCTGCTGTCAGCCGGGCTGAAAGGACTGGGAGGGGGGTGTTTGTTTGTAAAAAAAAAACCTCGGACTCAAGCGGCACTTGAAAATGGCTCCTTGCGGCGAGGAAGCGGAAATCTTTAATCCTGACTGTTTGCAGCAAGGGAAAGTGATCTGCGGTTTGCTTGCAACAATGTCTCTAGGTCTGGCTGAAACAATTTATTCTACCACTCTCTCCTTCGGGCTTTGAGCTTGGGCGTGGAAGATGGCTTCTCTTTGTTCCTGACTGACTATTTCACTTATGGAAAATTCCCAGCGTCTCTTTGCAATTTGGACTTCCTCTGGTTATTAATGAAGAATTTTTTCTTTTTGGATTTGTGATTTCTTTTCTGGAGTACCTTCGCTATTATACTTATTGAGTTGGAAAATTGTTTCTCTCTTGGTTCCTGAACTTTGCAACTTTACAACCCTGAACGGAACTTTTGGCTCCTGATCTGCCTCATCAGCCTCACCCAGAAAACGCCATTTTAGTGGCATTGATTTTAACAGCTAATCATGGCACAAGAAACAGCACTGGCAAGCTTAGAACAAAGGATGGCTTCTCTTGAATCTGTTATACAAACTTTGGTACAAGAAATTAAGGCCCAGAGGGCAGAAAATATTAACTTTAAGAAGGAGTTATTGGACACACGGAAACAAGTGCTGGAAAACACACAAAAGAATGAAGAATTGGAAGGAGGGCTGGTGGGGGCTAAGGGAGAGATTAAAAATGTTACTAATGAGGTTGTGGAAATAAACGGGCATGTGTCTAGGATGGATATGGAAAGAATGACATATTTTTTGAGATTTCAGAATGTTTTTGAGGAACCTGGTGAATGCCTCCCTGATCTCATGAACACAATTATAGCAGACTATTTACATAAACCTAAGGATGAGATCAGGGGGGACATTGACCTAGCCTACAGAATAAACTCAGCATGTGCCAGGATAAATGAAGTACCTAGAGAGATACATGTGAAATTTGTTAGAAGGTCAACCAGAGAGGAAATCCTGAAAGTGCAGAGAGGAAGTCCGTTAATTTACCAACAAAAAGAGGTTGCTATCTTGAAGCAGATCCCAAGAAAGATTAGAGATGCAAGAAGGAAATTTTCTTTCTTGTCTAAAACATTGTTTGATCACGGGATTTGGGATGCTGGTGTTCTGGGAAGGAGGAAGAGTGAGGATTAAAACAGTTGCCGAGGCGGAAGCCTTTTTCAAAAAACACTCCTCTGTCCTGGGGGAAGATTCAGGGGGGGCAGGGGGGGCCACGGCCCCGCCCGCTGGGGGCCTGGAGGAAGAGGTTGAAGACACAATTGCCAAGAGACTTAGATCTAAAAAATAACTTTGCCTTGATTTTTCTGAATAATATTGCATAATATCTGTATTTGGATTTTTGTAAATGACTGACAGCATAGAACTGAGAACTTAGGTATATGTACTTGCTTTCACTTTGTAGTGTTACGGAAAATGTTTTTTATTGTTATCAATGTATTTTGAAGTCCCGGAAGGGCCGACGACTTTGACGTGAACGCTCTCAAAATTTCTTTGTATCCCTTACCCCATCCTATGGAAAAATGTAAAGCCAATAAAACTTTTTCAATATAATAAGTAGAAATTTAGTAATTTATAGATTGTCTTAGATTGTCATTGAAGGATTATTAGTTAACAAACAACTACTTATAATAAGAGTAACCAATGATAATGGATGTAGCTTAATGATATATATCTATGTATGTATGTATGTGTATGTGTGCATGAGTATGAGGTTGGACATAAATAGTAATATTTTTAGTTAACTACACAGGAATGTTGATGGATATTGTTTAAAAAAAAAGGGAGAATCTTAGCAAACTCTAGATTGTTTCATATTATTATTGAGGAATTACTAATTAATAAACAATGAGGTATAAGAGTAATGAAACAATAATAGATGACATATATATGTGTGTGTGTGTGTGCATGTATGTATGCATTTATGTATGTATGTATGTATGTATGTAAATAGTAAAAGATTTTTAGTTAACTATTAAGGAATGTTAATGGATATTGTTTAATAAAAGGGGGGGGGGCCTAGAAATAACATAAATTGACTTTTATGCAGAACACGTTTCCAGGGTGCAATACCAGGGGAGACTTTTTGGAATAGACAATGAATGCCATTATGTGGCTATGTTTAGGTGAGACCTGTCTGAAGAAGAAGATAGACTAAATATGGAATGTTAGAGGAGAATTTTGGTATAATGATATTAAGATACACAATGAACTTTTTGTCTTAAAATCTATAAATTGAGGTCACTTATGAGCAATGATGGTTCTAGAAATGCATGAGAGTTATGTGTAACCAGTCGACACGTTTTCCACAGGATACAATGTAGGATGATGGTTTTTCTTTTTTATATTTTTGTTTTATTAAAAATAAAAATAAATTATTTAAAAAAAAGATTTTAACCCAAAAGCTAAAATAACTGGGTAGGTGTGGAAGTTCACTTAAGCACTTATCTATATCAGTTTTTCCAATGTATAACCAGTGGTGGGATTCAGCCAGTTTGCACCACTTTGGGAGAACCAATTGTTAGGTTTCTGAGCAGTTTGGTGAACTGGTTGTTGGAAGAAATCATTAGGGCAGATAACCGGTTGTTAAACTATTTGAATCCCACCACTGTATATGACTGTATATTTATATATATTTACAGAGAGGGGAGGGGGAGGGAGGGAGGGAGGGAGGAAGGGAGAGAGAGAGAACAAGATTGGGAACCAATCTAACATGAATATTAAGAGTCACTGTTTTTTTTAAAATGATACAGGCACTGAAATACTTTGAATTTTTTAAATAAAAAATTACTCCTTGAATTTTAACTTAAACTCCATCATGATTATTTCTATAATATATGACTGATAATTCAGTAAATTTTACTAATAAAATATGTAAATTACATGTAGAATTTGATTTTTTTCCTGTAAAACTTTTATATATAACTAAACATTATATTTTTCAACATACTATCAAATAATTTTTTTCCCTGGTTTCTCCCAGATGGACGTCTCCTGATCCTATCATCAAATTGCAATGCACAGCCAATCCTCCCCCACCATCTATAACAGCACTTGGGATGAGGGGGGACATAGAACAGATAAAAAATAAGAAAAAGTGAAGCAAAAAATCAAAAGTTGATAAAAACATATCTGAACCTTATAAAATATTGTGATTGAGGTAAAACATTTTACCTCATTTTAAGAAGTCAGCTACTGTTCCTGACCTCCAGTTTAGAAGTTTTTATTAAAGACCACTTGTGATGACAATTTTCCAGAACAAATGCATCTGGAATTTGTATTAATGCAATAATGTCCGTGTCCCCCCCTGTCGTCCTCCCCACCCTTTCCTTACTTGTATTTGAATCCTGACAAATTTGCCAAATACAATTCTTAACTGCCTTCTAGGTGAATAGTATTCTGGTAAAAAAAAAACACTCTGCTCTTCTCAAGTATTAATGTTAAAAAAACAGAGAATAGGATTTTCAAGGTCTATGAGCAATAAATTGCTGCTACAAGCAAATTAGAAGCCTTTATGAGGCACAGAACATAATTTTACCCAGACGTGAAAAAAACCTTTGTAGCATAATGATCCATAAACTACAAACTATAAAGTACCTACACAAAAAAGTAGTATTGCACATTTAGTAGCGTAAGGGATGAAAACAAACAGATGTAGCAATATTGCCATTCTGAATACTCAACTGGCAAAAACCCGAATACCATCCCCCCTCTTACATGCATAGAGAATGTTAAAAAAAAAAGTGACTGCATTTTTATGTTCCCAACTTTATTCTTTTTTCAACAATAAATAAGGCATAGCTTACATCCAGGCCCCTTTTTTTCACAACTTCAGGACAAAGGGGAGCTTATAAACCTGAATGCTAGTGCAGATCCAGGTCATTTAAAGATTAAAAACAAATTCTTTGAATGGTATTTGAAACCTACTGGAGTCAATACACTTATTTTAGAAGGGTTGGGGCAAGGTTCACATCATCTCTCATTAAGACCAACATTTTTAAACTTTGTTCAAAGGCAGTAAGTAACCTTCAAACACAATAATTTCCCTGAAAAGTATCCCTTCAATTATACACTCCAACAACCACTGTTTTCTATTCAACAATGAACACTTTACTTTTCAGAAACTTAAATGACATCCCATGGAGCACTCTTGAGTCTTTTCTTTGTCTCCCCACCCACCCACTTTTCTGGGTTTAATAAAATAGTACTGTTCTACTTTTAATTAGAATGGGATGTATGAAATTATGTTGTGAAAGCACTGTGAGGATATTCAGAAGGAAAATATTTAGTGTCTCACAGCAGACAGCATTATGTTGTATCAACTGTACAGAAGTTACCAAATTTAAGTTGTATATAAAATAAGAAATAAATAACAGGGAAACTAATCAAAGTATCTTTTGGTTGCAGTTATACATAAGAGTAATGCTTTGTTTGTCAAACACAATTCAGATGGCAAATTTCACTACAGTAGAAAGTTTAACATAAATCCAGTTGATTTCCTGTTTTATGAAAGCTATTCTTTACTCCAGGTTAATTAGTTTGCAGCAGCCAACTGCAGAACTAGATCGTGAACAGAAAAAAAAGCAAGCTGTGGTTTATTGGAAACTTCTAGTTAGCACAGTTGCAAAACAGTAATTCAGAAGCATCAAATGTCCTCAATAAGATAACATCTAACCTCTGGAAACTTGTTCTAGATTTTCTTTCTTTTATGGTATTTAGTTCTCTATTTTTGTACATTTCACTCAAAATCCGTTTTTCCTAATCCTTATGAACATAAAGGGAAGGAGTTTTGTTATTGCTATCATTAAACAATCTGGATTCAGAAATCTTTCCTATCCAAACCATTCAGCTAGCAGTTCAGCTTACCTATCTTAAGTCTATCCCTGCTACATTATTTAATATATTTATATTATTAAATATATTCCATTACGTAAGTTATCACAACAAAGTTATTTTCTTTATCTTCAATCTAACACAGTTATTTTCAGAAACACATTGCCTCCTTTTATGACTTTTGTTGCCATAGTTGTTAAGTGAATCACTCTTGTTGTTAAATTA
Organism: Rhabdophis nuchalis; assembly: GCA_039707465.1. Classification (NCBI taxonomy): domain Eukaryota; kingdom Metazoa; phylum Chordata; class Lepidosauria; order Squamata; family Natricidae; genus Rhabdophis; species Rhabdophis nuchalis. The sequence continues at coordinate 55,574,514 of CM077647.1, read as the reverse complement.
GTAACATGGTTGTTAGGTGAACCTGGTTTTCCCATTCACTTTACAATACAATACAATAGCAGAGTTGGAAGGGACCTTGTAGGTCTTCTAGTCCAACCCCCTGCATGGGCAGGAACCTTATACCATTTCAGACAAATGGCTATCTAACATCTTCTTAAAGACTTCCAGGGTTGGGGCATTCACAACTTCTGGAGGCAAGCTGTTCCAGAGGTTAATTGTTCTAACTGTCAGGAAATTTCTCCTTAGTTCTAAGTTGCTTCTCTGCTTGATTAGTTTCCACCCATTGCTTCTTGTCCTGCCCCCAGGTGCCTTGGAGAATAGTTTGACTCCCTCTTCTTTGTGGCACCCTCTGAGGTATCGGAACACTGCTATCATGTCTCCCCTGGTCCCTCTCTTCATCAAACTAGACATACCCAGCTCCTGCAACCGTTCTTCATATGTTTTAGTCTCCAGTCCCCTAATCATCTTGGTTGCTCTTCTATGCACTCTTTCCAGAGTCTCCACGTTTTTTCTACATCGTGGCGACCAAAACTGTATGCAGTATTCCAAGTGTGGCCTTACCAAGGCACTATACAGTGGCATTAACACTTCACGTGATCTAGATTCTATCCCTCTGTTTATGCAGCCAAAACTGTGTTGGCTTTTTTGGCAGCTGCTGCACACTGCTGGCTCATATTTAAATGGTTGTCCACTTTGCTTGTCAGAAGGTTACAAAAAGTGATGACGGGACACTGCAACTGTCATAAATATGAGTCAGTTGCCAAGCATCTGAATTTTGATCACTTGACTGTGGGGAAACTACAATGGTCATAAGTGTGACAAATAGTCACGTCACTTTTTACAATGCCCTTGTAACTTTGAGTGCTCAAAGTTGAGCGCTCAGACTAAATGAACTGTTATAAGTCGATGAATACCTATACTATAGCAGGCATTCTTTCTCATAGTGACGATCAACAAAAGCACCAATTTTGAGCAAAGTGGTTAAAGAGAGTTACATGGTTTATGAAAAAGGAATTAAAAGGTTATATACGGCCCTCTGAAATGTCCGTTTACCCATTCCTGTTACATACGGTTTTAAAGGGCATACTGGGATAATGAGTTCTTCAGAAGGTGAGCAGTGCCATGATGAAAAGTAAAATAAAAATAATCTAATTTGTGTTCATTTTTCGGTGATTAAAATAAAATTAAATACAGAATATAACTGCTCTCAAAATATTTAATAAATGCCCTCTTTCATCATATTACAAATTTCCAGTGCAAATTTTTGGAAAGATGTCTCTGCAAAAGGTTTTCAGATGCCATATCCTTGGCTTACTATTGTGGTGTAAGATATATACATTGCACAGAATAATAAAGCAAAAATAAAATTCTTACTAAATCAAGTATACTAAATAATTATTCTAAATTTTGTATGTTATTTTTAATGGAACACACAACAATAATTTTTAACATTTGTTAGTTTTATTCTGAATAAGAAATTTTAACATTGAAAATCTTGTAAAATTGGTAAATAAAACAACCCAGCAATAGTAATTTAGAAATACTATGATGTTGCATTTGATGGTCAGTTATTGATTTAAAAAGAGTAAAGACACAAACTCATATTATTAGCTATACCTATGTTACTACTATGTTATATTTAATACTTCTCAATTAAGTTTTAACATTTCTTTTTAAAATTACAGTTTTGTTTTTTTCCTATCGTGGATTAATTAATCATGGAATTAATTGCTTTAAAATAATTAAATAATTATGAAACTGTCTATTCACATAGACTTAATGTCAAACTGTGATATTGATGCTATTATACATCTTGGCACAAATAATCTGTCTCAAAAAGATGTATTTTTTGTACTTCTGATGACTTCCAGAGCTTGGGATATGAACTTAGTATAGGCTGTAGGCTTACCTTTTCAGAAGTTTTACCAGTATATAAAGAACAAAAGGAAAAGGCCAGCATATAGCAGAGTTTAATGTGTGGCTATAGAAATATAAAATGAAAGGCTTTGATAATTAGCCATGATACCTGTACCTGGGCTAATAAAAAACTGTACAAAAGAGATGGTTTGCATCCATCAAAGAAAGGAACTGAGTTACTTGGAATTAAATCCATAGATTTTCTAGATAAACATTTAAACTGAAAAGTGGGAACAGAGAATTAATTAATACATAACATTTCTATCCCCATCAATCTAAAATTAATAGTGTTATCAATGCATGTAATATAGTTGTTAAGGTGGGCAAGAATATCAACCTTACTGTCGAGCAAAAACAAGCATTTAATAGCGAGTACCATATCATATGCACTAATCAAATAGATGGTAAGACAGTAGGGGACAACACAGGTTATGTAGAAAGTAAACACAGGGTCAGTCAAATTGGACTCAAATGTCTATGCATCAATGCACAAAGTATGAAGAATAAACAGGGTGAATTAGAAATTCAAGTAAATGAGGGCAAATATAATATTGTTACAATTATGGAAACTTGGTGGGGGAAAATCCACAAATGACCATTGACTTGCCTGAAGGGTCCTTTTCTGTGCGCTGCAGGAGTCCAAGCAACAGGTTAAATCCTGTCCTTCTGCCCAATGGACTGAATTGAATTCTGGCCATGCCTCCCTGTCTCATGTATCCAGTTTTCAATGAAGTCATAGTCCAAGATAAGTAGTCAATATCATACTCCAGGAAGTCTCTGTGGCCACATGACCAGAAAAAAGAATAGTCTCGAGAAGAGACACCACCCAAAGGCAGGATTGGACTCTCCCGCAGCACACAGAAAATGATCCTTCAGGTAAGCCAATGGTCATTTTCCCGTGCGCTGTTTGGAGAGTCCAAGCAACGGGACATGCCCAAGCAAAGTTATGTCCAGGATGGGCAATAAGGTAACAGTCAAGTCTATGAAGAAGTAGACACAATGGTTTGGAGAACCCTCCTGCCAAAGGCAGCATCTGCGGAGGCAAATTTGTCCAGTTTGTAGTGTTTAACAAATAGTGAAGGGGACACCCAAGTTGCCACTTTACAAATCTCCTTGATTGACACTTGAGTGGCCCAAGCAGCAATCATAGAGCATTTCATGTAGAGTGTGCTGTAATACGTGATGGTGTTAGTTTGCCTTGCTGCTCGTAGGCAAAGGAAATACAAGCTTTCATCCACTTGCCAACTGTGGAGGAGGTGACTTTACACTCCATAGATGTCGGTTGAAAAGAAACGAAGAGGGATTTGGATCTACGAAAGGAAGAAGTTCACTTGATGTACCCTGCCGATTGATATGGGCTTTGACCGCTATGTTGTCAATGAGAACTAGGATGTGATGACCCTCGATGGAGGCCCAGAAATGTTGAAGCACCAGATGGATTGCCTGGAGTTCCAACCAGTTGATATTGTGTCCAAGCGCCTGCCATGACCACTGATCCTGTGCCAACTGAGACCCCAGGGTCACCCCAGCTGAACAAACTGGCATCTGTGGTGAGAATGAGGTCCTCCTGGTCCCTGAAGTCCCACCCCTTAAGCAAGGCTTGGAACAGTCACCACTTGAGAGAGATCAGTACCTTAACCTTGGCCGGCGAGCTGCTGGTGTTGGCCCTCTTGAAGGGCAGGAGTCACCACTGCAAAATCCTACATTGCAGCCTCACCCATGGCACTACCTTGATGCAGGATATGAGCTTCCCCAACAAGCTAGAGAGAAGGGCTATGGGAACATAACCCTTCCCCTGTGGACCTGCTTAACCATATTAACCAAACTGGACCTATGGTCCAGGGAGAGAAAAACCTCTCCTGAACAGGAATCTATAACCGCCCCCAAATGGAAGATCCTAGTGGACAGGGAAAGAGAACTCTTGTCAGAGTTAATTGAAAACCCTAACCGCTGAAGTGTGTCTAGGACCTGCAGGAGGTCTGCCCTCATCTGACCCAGTGATGCCCACTGGATGAGGATTTCATCCAGGTAGCAATGTAATCTGATGGGAAATCCCCTTAGATACGCCACCACAACTGCCAGCACCTTAGTGAAGGAGCTGGGTGCTGATGACAAACCGAATGGCAGGGCCCTATATTGGTAGTGGCATCCCAGATAGGAGAACTGGAGGAAACGCCTATGGGCCGGGAGAATGGGAATGTGGAGTTAAGCCTCTGTAAGATCTATAGATGCCATGTAATCCTCCTCCCAAACACCTGCCAAGGTGGACTTTAGGCCATCTTGAATTTGCAGTAAACCAAATATTGATTCAACAGCTTCAGGTCAAAAATAGCTCTCCAACCCCCCACCCCCAAAAAATGACTTTGGCACAAGAAACAGGTTCGAATAGAACCCCCATCCACCTGGTCCATTAGGGACAGGTTCCACTGCAGCAATGTCAAGCAGATGCTTAATAGCTTGATGCATCAACCTGCGTTTCTCTATGCGTTGGGCTGGGGGAAATGTATGGAAGAAGTTAGGGGGAGTGGAAAGGAACTCGAAACAAAGCCCATACATAACCGTGCTGAGCACTCAGGCATCCAAAGAAATCTCCGCCCAGGCCTTGGAAAAGAGGGCCAAGCGACCACCAATGGATGGGGTCGAAGATGACCTATTGGCCCCGGCGTTAAGGGCGACCACCTCCTCTGCAAAAGGGACGCTTACTCTGTTGCTGGAAGCGAGATCTGTTCCTACTGTAATTGTGCTCGGCTGCCTCTCTGACCTGGGGGAAGAGTACCTGCTCTGCTTAGCTGCCTGCTCCTGAGGTCGATACAAGGGCTTGTGGTAGAACGGAGTAGACTTTTGCTCCGTCTTCTTCACTACAGTGGGAAGGACTTTTTTCTTATTCTTGTCCTCCACAAGGAGCAGCTCAAGTGAGGCCCCAAAGAGGGAACCCGCATGTAGTTGGCCGGCTCCAGGTGCCACTTTGACTTCTCCGCCTGCCAGCCCCAGAGCCAAAGAAGGTGACGAGAGGTATCAGATGATGCCATCACCCTGGAAGCGAACTTCATGGTGTCCAACGTGGCATGAGCTGAGAACTGCGCCACTGCCACTAATTTGTTTAGGTCTTGGCGAAGACGCACATCTTCTGGAGGAATGCGCTCCTGGATTTTCTCCATCCACAAGATAGCAGTGCAATTGAAGAACGAAGCAGATGCCACTGCCTTAATGGCCCAGACTGCAGACCGGAATGTCTTCCTCAGCTTCATCTCCACCCTTCTGTCATCCGCCTTCAGGTTGTCAGCCACATCCTTGGCCACCAGAGAAGTAGGCAACGCCAAAGCAACCACCGGTGGGTCTACAGTGGACAGCTGTAAGGCCTAGGAAAATCTGGCTCAATATTATAAAAATGCCTATCATTACTGCCAAGGTTGGGAAAAGCTGCAGATTTCTTCCATTGTTTCTTCACCACCTCAAGAAACAGGTGAGGAGAAGGGATCTCCTCCTTAGCCATCTTGGATTCAGAGAAAACCGGCCCTTGAGGTTTCTTAATTGCAACCCCTTCCTTAGCTCCATCTTTAATCCCATCCTTCATTCTTTCCTTAGCCCTCTTGCCCTTCTCTACTTGTGTTGTGGCACATGCTTTGTGCAGGAGGGAACGGAATAAATTAGGGGGGAAGAGGCCAGTGAAGGCCGGAGGTTCCGGCTTAGAGTCCTCTTCATCCTCAGATAAATCAGGGTCCTTCTGGGCCTTAACCACTGACACAGAGCCTTCATTAACCAGGGAAGGGGATACAGGACAGCTCACAGAAGCAGATGGAGTACATGCTTGAGAGGAGCTGGCCCTAGGGGTTTTGCCCTTATCTGATGCTAAGGACTGAGCAGCCTGTTACTGTAAGCCAGCCACTATGCCAGAAGAGATGGCTCTTTCAATAAAATTCTGCAACCCCCTGGAAACATCCAGGGAATCCCAGCTGGAATTCTCAGGATCCTGAGCTTCCCCAGCCTGGGGAGCCAGAATAGGCCTCGGCAAGGCTTGAACCTCCATGGGATCTACATGGAGACAGGAATCTTCCAATTGTATGTCCTGATCTTCCAGGGAAAGAGGTGGAGAAGGGGAAACCTCCCCAAAAAGCCTCCCAAGGGAATCTGGAGAACCTGGTGGGGGGTGGCGGGGAGGGACCGGATTGGGACTCACCCTCCAATGGAGATCTGGAATGAGAAGGAGAGGCACTGAGCCTACCTTGGTAGGCCCTTAATTTCTCTGCCCTAGAAAAGGGTTTTAGAAATGGCCCTATGTCTCCTAAGTTCATCCCTCTGGGTGGCAGGTGAGGGACGAGAGGCAGCAGCAGCCTTTTGTGCCCTGGCCGAGGCAATAGGCAGTCTGGAAGAAGGGCCCTCCCCAGGCCCTCCTCTGCCATCTTTGCCACATGGCAAGCTATTCACCCTCCTTGCGAAGCCTTTCAGTGCTCCCTCTTCAGCTGCAACAGGAAATGTGAGAATGATTAGGGCTGCTTCTGCAGTATCCAGGCAGCCCCCAGGCCCACGCTGTGCATGGTGTGCTGTAGGGGCTGTCACCGAGGCTTGCCTAAGCTCCAGATGCCCACGCACCTCTGTGCTGCTCTGCGGCTTGCCCGCAGCCTCTAAAAGCCTCTTTGCGCTTTTACAAGCACTCCAGAAACGCCACAGCTTGAATCTAGTTGCCAAAGCCTCCAGCCAACCAAGTAGGGCGATTGGAAGCCATGGGGTTGGAAATCCCGAGCCCACCAGCCTCCTGATCACCAAGAAACCAGGGACTGCCACCACATGCTCAGCGCAGCTTAAAATGGCCACCACCATGCTGTTTGAGCCTTCTCCAGTCCCCAGCAATTCAAACAAATCTCCCTGGTGGCCAGTAGAAGGACCTCCAGAGAATACTTCATGGCTGGAGAGGAGAGCTGTTTTCCAGAGGCTGTAGAGGCAATGAGAGCTCAGAAGAAGTATTATCAGGAGTAAAAAAATTATGTCTCCTTTCTCGCTGGACTGAGATGAAACTGGAAGTCAAGAGTGGAGCAAAGAGCCGTGGCTTCAGCTTCATCCCAGTCTCATGGCCAATTGGGCGTGATAATACCTCTACTGGAGACTCCTGCCTCTCACTCTGGAAAACAGCATGGCTGCATAAAGAACTCTCTGACAAATTGAACAACAAAAAGGACAAGTATAAAAACTGGAAAGAGGGGCACATAACTAAGGCAGAATATCAGCAAATAGCCCAAGCCTACAAAAATGAAGCAAGGAAAGCTAAGACTCACAACGAACAAAAATAAAAAAATAACCAAAAAAATAAGCTTCTTCCAATATTTTAAAAACAAGAAAAAAGTCAAAGAAACAATTGCTCCATTGCTGGGAGAAAATGGCAAAAAAGTGACAAGCTAGAGCAGGGGTCCCCAACCTTTTTTGCACCAGGGACCGGTTTCATTTTAAAGAAAATTCTGCGGACCGGCTAGCCTAGAGGAGGAGGGGGGGAGGGGGAACAGGCGGGGCATGCGCACGCGGGGGGGGGGGGGAGTCGGCTCACTTGGCCGTCTAGGGCAGTGGTGAGCAAACTTATTAGTAAATAGAACCAAATATCAATAGTACCACTACTGAAATTTCTTTTGAGAGCCAAAAGGTGTGGCCTGTTTTGTTTTGTCATGTGACCCGGTGGGCGTGGCCAACTTGGAAAATGTGGTGAAACTTAACAGTCTTGCTTAGCAACCAAAATTTTGGGCTCAATTGTGGTCATAAGTTAGTTCTTTCTTTCTTTCTTTCTTTCTTTCTTTCTTTCTTTCTTTCTTTCTTTCTTTCTTCCTTCCTTCCTTCCATTTCTGGCTGGTCTTTGGTCTTCTGAAGATGGTAAAAATGGATTTCGTTATATATAAAGGCAGCCCATGACTCTTTGGGATGCTGGTTTGAATCCAGGAAATGACTCAGAGGATGTGATTCCTTTGAAATGACCACTGGGAGAAAAATAGATCTTTAACCTGGTTAACCAAACAGGTAGCTTGAGGTGGAATTTCAATTTCAATTTATTAAATTTATAAAGGAAATAGGAAAATAGATTTCTTCCTTTCCTTTCCTTTCCTTCCTTCCATTGCCTCCCTTCTTTCCTTCCCTCCCTCCTACCCTCCATCCCTCTTTTTCTTTTTCTTTCCTTCCTTTCCTTCCTTCCTTCTTTCACCTCTCCCTTCCTCCTCCCTCCCCCTTCTTTCCACTCCCTCCCACCCTCCATTTATCTTTCTTTTTCTTTCCTTCCTTTCCTTCCTTCCTTCTTTCACCTCTCCCTTCCTCCTCCCTCCCCCTTCTTTCCTTCACTCCCTCCCACCCTCCATTTATCTTTCTTTTTCTATTTTTCTTTCTTTCTCTTTCTCTGTTTTTTTGTCTCTCTCTCTCTCTGTCTCTCCTCCCTCCACCCATCTCTGTCACTGTGTGTGTGTATGTGTGTCTGTTTCCCTCTCTCTCTATTTCTGTCTCTCTAAGTCTGCCTCTCTCTGTGTCTGCCATTCTCTCCCTCCCTCCCCCCGGGGAAGCAGCAGAGGGGTCGGCATGTTGGTTGCAGAGGTTATCCCGCAGCGGGCGGGCGAAGGATCCGAGCTGCGGCTATTCTTAAGTGCCGCCAAAGCCATCCGGGCGCTGCACGCCCAGCTCCCTTCCAGCTCAGTGTGCGCCGCTGAAGCCGTCCGGGCGCTTAAGATAGCCGCAGCTTGGGTCCTTCGGCCGCCCGCTGCGGGATAACCTTCCCAGCCGACATGCCAGCCTCTCCAGAAAGCCCCGGAAAGTGCAGTGGCCATCGGAACGAGCTGGTGGAGGCGCGCTCGGCCATCCTCTGCCAGGGGGCTGCTCCCTCCTCCTTGCCGGCCCTGCGGCCCGGTTCCTATGAAGCTGCGGACCGGCACCGGTCCGCGGACCGGGGGTTGGGGACCCCTGAGCTAGAGGGAGAAATCAGAACTATTTAACTATTTTTTGCATCTGTCTTTACACAAAGTGAAAAAAACAACCTACCAGAAATAGCACCACAAAAAACAGATTAGGAAGACAAAATAGGAAGAAAATGGTGAGCACCTATCTACCCTAGATGAGTTCAAATCACCAGGACCAGATGAATTGTACTCCAAGGTTAAGAAAAAACTGACAGATGTGATCTCAGAACCACCGAATTATATCTTTCAAAGACCATGGAGCACCAGAAAACTGCCAAAGAAATGGAAAAGAGCTGATGTAGTTCCCATATTGAAAAAAGAAAAAAAATAGATCCAGGAAATCACTGGCCCATCAGTCTACCAGGGAAGATTCTGGAAAAGGTAATCAAGCAACGAATCAGCAAACACCTAGAAGCAAACAAAGTACTAACTAAAAACCAGCATGGGTTTGTCAAAAACAGATCATGCCAGACTAATCTTATTGCATTCTTTGACAAAGTGACAAAATTAGTGGATCAGAGGAATGCTGTTGATATACCGTATTTTTCGGAGTATAAGACGCACCTTTTTCCCCCAAAAAAGAGGGCGAAAATCTGGGTTGCGTCTTATACTCCGAATGTAGCTCCACCCACCTTGTCCGCGCATCGGTCCGGCGAGGGCGCAGGAGCTGGGCATGGGCACAGGAGAGGCAGATCAGAGGCAGCCGGCTGATTGCCGGCTTGCCAGCTCTGCTGCTGGTTTCCTGGAGCACGCAGGCAGCGAAGGAAACCCGTGTGGTGGTCTCCTCCTTCTGCCTCTGCACATTGAGGAGGCTGAGCAGCAGCAGCAAGGAGAATGTGGACCTCCCAAGCCATGAGAAGCAGCTGTCAGCGATGCCCCTTTCGAGCAGGGAAGGCTTGGCCCCCTCAGGAGTCGCTGCTTGAAAAGCGATTGTGGAAAGAGCCATGCACCCTCCCCCTCCTCCGCAGACTCGCCTTCTCTTTTTTTCTGGCCAGATCTGCCGCCTGAAACGGATCTGGTCAGGAGAGAAGGCGAGCCTGCGAAGGAGGAGGAGGGGGCTGCAGGGCTCCCTTTCAGCCCGCTCACCCTTAGGCAAAGACAACACACACACACATACAAGCATGCACACGCGCACGCACGCACACACCAATATGAATCTGAATCCCCTCTCCGCCTGCTCGCCCGGAAAGGGGATTCAGTTCCTCTGTGTTTCTTTCTTTACTTGCAAACCAGAAAGCCCGGGTGTGAAAGGAGGGAGCAGGGAAGGCTGAGAGTCTCTGGGAGACTTATCCCCTTTTACCCTAAAGGTCAGCTCCAGCTTGCCGACGGCGATGGCCAGAACGATCGCCAGCATGAACCAGTCCCTCCCGCCCTCCCCCCTCACTCTGCTTCCAAATTTGCAGCAGCTGCTGCTCCTCGTCTCTCCTGCCCATTTTGTGGAGTCAGGGGCCCTTTCCTCCTTTCCCATGAGTGCAGTGGTGGGGAAGGAGTCTCTGGTGGCTGCAGCAGCAGATCAGCCGCTGCCAGCGTCTGGAGCGCAATCCTGGGCAGCCAGCTCCATTTCTCCCTTCTCCGAGCATGTCCCGTGATGGTTGCAGCTGGACGGCGGGGCTCTTGCCATCACTGCTGGTCCTGCTGCTGCTGTGAACGGACAGTAGCAGCGATGGCAAAAGCTCCACAGGCGCCAACAGTAACAAGACATGCTCAGGAAAGGGAGAGCCGGAGCTGGCAGCCCAGGGTTGTCCTCCAGCCACCACCGCTTCTGCTGCTGTGGCCACTAGATACTCCTTCCTGCTGCAGCTCCCCTCTCTCTCCCTTTCCTCAGCCTCCACGCTATTTGGGGGGGGGGGGGAGCAAGTAGCTGCCAGGCAGGAGGACCACCACACTTTCCCAATGGGAGGGAGGTTGAAGGGGTGACCACTGGCGCAAGAGAAAGACTTCAAAGTCAGTGGAGCTGATGTGTGGCTGGCATGCCTTGTTCCGACTTTCCCTGGGTGCAAAATGCTTTAAAAAATAAAGTTTTATATTTTGGGTTTTTTTTAAAGGGTTAGGGGTACAGTTTTAAGACTTGTGCACTTCAAGTGCCAAAGTTGAAGAGTTCTGAAAAGTATATGTGGTTGTAAACATTATTCTGCTATACTGATATTTTATTAAATAATATATTACCACACCATTTGGTTCAAAATACTTTTTTCCTTGTTTTTCTCCCCTAAAATCTAGGTGCGTCTTATAGTTCGGTGCGTCTTATACTCCGAAAAATACGGTAATTTACTTGGATGTCAGTAAGGCATTTGACAAATTAGACCATAACCTACTAGATAAAATAGAAAAATGTGGGTTAGACAACATCACCACCAGATTATTTGTAACTGGCTGACCAACCACACTCAACGTGTAGTCCTCAATTGAACTCCATCTACATGAAGGGAGATATGCAGTGGAGTACCCCAGGGCTTTGTTTTAGGCCCAGTACTCTTCAACATATTCATCAATGATTTGAATGAGGGGATAGATGGGGAATTCATCAAATTTGCAGATGACACCAAGCTAGCAGGAATAGCCAACCTCAAGATAGGGTTAATATACATGAGGATCTTAACAGACTTTAACATCGGGCGCTATTTAACTAAAGGAAATTTAATGGTGAAAAAAGTAAGGTTCTACATTTAGGCAAGAAAAACAAAATGCACAAGTACAGTATATGTGGTACCTTGCTCAATGGTGGTGACTGTGAAAGGGATCTTGGAGTCCTAGTGGTCCATCATCTAAATATGTGCTGCAGCTGACAGTTCTAGGCTGCATAAACAGCAGGATAGAATCAAGATCACGTGAAGTGTTAATAATATTTTATAATGCCTTGGTAAGGTCACACTTGGAATACTGCATTCAGTTTTGGTTGCCACAATGTAAAAAGATGTTGAGATTCTAGAAAGATTATAGAGAAGAGCAACAAAGATGATTAGGGGACTTGAGGATAAAACATATAAAGAATGGTTGTTGAACTGGATATGTCTAGTCTTATTTATTTTATTTATTTATTTTATCCAATTTATATCCCGCTCTTCTCCAAAAGGACCCAGGGCGGCGCACAGGAATTTAAAAACAGCATACAAAGATAATACAAAACATATAAATTTAAAAAGCTATTAAATGGTAACCTGCGCTAAAACTAATTAAAATCCTCCAATTAAAACTATCTAAAATTCGTCACAGTAGAGGCTATCCTAGGCCGGCTTGGTGAAATAAGTGTGTTTTTAAACACTGGCGGAAGAGGCGGAGGTCGGTGATGGTGCGGAGTTCAGGGGGTAGGTCGTTCCACAGGGTAGGACCTGCCACAGAGAAGGCCCTTCCCCTGGGTGTCGCCAGCCGGCACTGTCCGGCCGACGGCACCCTGAGAAGGCCCTCTCTGTGAGAGCGTATCGGTCTAAGGGATGTATGGGGCAGAAGACGGTCTCGCATATAACTAGGTCCCGAGCCATGGAGCGCTTTGAAGATGGTCGTCAAACCCTTGAACCGCACCTGAAAGACCACAGGAAGCCAGTGCAGCTCGCGCAGGATAGGTGTTATGTGGGAGCATCTAGGAGCTCCCGTAATCACCCGCGCGGCTGCGTTCTGCACTAACTGTAGCTTTCGAGTGCACCTCAAGGGAAGCCCCATGTAGAGAGCATTGCAGTAGTCCAGTCGAGATGTCACGAGGGCCTGAGTGACTGTGCGAAGGGCAGCCCGGTTCAGAAAGGGGCGCAATTGGCGCATCAGGCGTACCTGATGAAACGCCCCCCTGGCCACGGCCGCCACATGGTCCTCCATGGACAGCCGGGAATCCAGGAGGACACCCAAATTGCGCGCCCTCTCCACGGGGGCCGGTGTTTCACCCCCAAAGGCCAGAGTTGGAGTAATCTGGCTGAATCGGGGTGCCGGAAACCACAGCCACTCAGTCTTGGACGGGTTGAGCTTGAGTTTGTTACTACCCATCCAGATCCGTACGGCTTCCAAACACCGGGACATCACCTCGACGGCATCGTTGGGGTGGTCTGGGGTGGAGATGTACAACTGAGTATCATCAGCGTACAGATGATATCCCACCCCAAAACCACGGATGATCTCACCCAGCGGCTTCATATATGTGTTGAACAGTAGGAGCGAGAGGACCGACCCCTGAGGGACCCCACATACGAGGGGCCTCGAGGCCGACTTCTGCCCCCCTGCCAGCACATATTGCGACCGACCAGAGAGGTAGGACGAGAACCACCGCAAAACGGTGCCTCCCAGCCCCAACCCCCCCAGTCGGTGCAATAGGATACCATGGTCGATGGTATCAAAAGCCGCTGAGAGGTCTAACAGGACTAGGATAGAGGAATGTCCTCTATCCCGCGCCCTCCAGAGATCATCCACCAACGCGACCAATGCCGTCTCGGTGCTGTGACCGGGTCGGAAGCCGGACTGGCGCGGGTCTAGATAATCAACTTCCTCCAGGTGTCGCGGAAACTGTTGGGCCACCACACTCTCGACAACCTTCGCTAGAAAGTGAAGGTTGGAGACGGGACGAAAGTTCTCTAATAATGCTGGGTCCACGGACGGCTTCTTGAGGAGGGGCCTTACCACCGCCTCTTTCAAGACGGCAGGCAGGGACCCCTCACTCAAAGATGCGTTGACAATGCCCTGGAGCCAGCCTCATGTCGTCTCCCAGGATGCCAGTACAAGCCAGGATGGACACGGGTCCAATAAACATGTGGTGGCCTTAAGTCTCTTTGACAACCTGTCCATATCCTCGGTAGTAACAAAGTCAAACTCCTCCCAGAATGGAGCCTCAAGGCCAACCTCGGACAACCTCGCTGGACCACTCTCGATGGAGGGTAACTCATTCTGAATCCGAGTGATTTTGTCCTGCAGATAAATCCCAAATTCCTCTGCTCGTCCCTGCAGAGGGGCTTCCCGCGGCCTCTGGTGAAGGAGGAAGCGGGTCACCCCAAACAGGGCGGCAGGGCGGTTATCTGCAGATGCAATAAGAGTGGCACAATACTCACGTTTGGCCACTCTTATCGCCACTAAGTAAGTCCTAATATGGATTCTCACTAGTGTTCGGTCGGCTTCGGAGCAAGAGGATCTCCATCTGCTCTCTAGGCGTCTCTTGTGGCGTTTCATCTCCCTCAGCTCCCCAGTAAACCAAGGAGCCTGGGTGACTCGTCGCCGCAAGAGAGGCCGCAAGGGCGCGACTCGGTCCAAGGCCCCCGTGGCCGCACTTAACCATGCGGCCACCAGGTCCTCAGTCGAGTCACGGGGCAAGTCCACAGGTATTGGCCCAAGCTCCCTCTGGAACCCTACCGGGTCCATCAGGAGCCTGGGGCGGAACCATATAGGAGTAGTCGGCTCCGCCTCCCCGCGGTGAGGTGCGGCGATTGGAAAGTCCAGCCGAAGGAGAGCATGATCTCTCCATGACAGGGGTGTGATGGCTAAATCCCCTATTCCCAGATCATGACTCCACTGTCCCCAGACGAAGATTAGATCCATGGTGTGTCCACCCCCATGCATAGGGCCTAAAACTACCTGGGTCAGGTCCATGGCTGTCATGGAAGCCATGAACTCCCGAGCTACACCAGAGGTTTCGCCCGCCAACGGCAGGTTGAAGTCCCCCATGACCAAAAGTCTGGGGGTCTCAACCGCCGCCTCGGCTATCACCTCTAGGAGCTCGGGCAGGGCTGTTGTTGTATAGCGAGGAGCCAGGTATACAACTAACACGCCCGTCTGCCTCCCTAGGCCCCACTTCATGAGGAGGGACTCGCACCCAGTTGTCTGAGGGACAGTGGTCTCCTTCGGCTGAAGACCTTCCCTAATCATAATCGCCACCCCCCCACCCCTCCCCAGGGCCCTAGGCTGATGGAAGGCTCGGTAGCCTGGTGGGCACATTTCTACGAGGGGTAAACCCCCCTCGAGGCCCAACCAGGTTTCCGTTATACCCACCAGGTCCGGGTCCCCCTCTGACACAAGGTCATGAATGAGGGGTGAAAAGAAGGACTACTAGGGGTGACATTATAGCACTGTTCTGCCATCTCAGGGATTGCCGCAAAAAAGAGGGAGTCAAACTATTTTCCAAAGCACCTGAGGATAGGACAAGAAGCAATGGGTGGAAACTAATCAAGGAGAGAAACAACTTAGAACTAGGGAGAAATTTCCTGACAGTTAGAACAAATAATCAGTGGAAAAACTTACTTCCAGTGTTGTGAATGCTCCAACACTGGAAGTTTTAAAGAAGAGATAGATAACCATTTGTTTGAAGTGGTGTAGGGTTTCCTGCCTAGGCAGGGGGTTGGACTAGAAAACCTCCAAGGTCCCTTCCAACTTTGTTATTCTATTCTAAAGTGACATTTGGACTAACACAGAAGCATGTTAGTGGGAATCATTCTGAAAATCGAGTCATATTTTAGTTTTAGTTCTTTTTATATTCTATATATTTCTAGTGCCTATTACTTGTAACTAGACTACGCAAGCAGCAGGAAGCATGCACGCACACCTCCACTTGTGCGTGCAGCAGGTGCTCACACTTATGTATGCAGCTCTATTTGTGAGTAGCGAGCCCATGCACCCACCGTTTGTGTAAATGGAGTTGTGTATGCTCACACTTGCACCTGCCACTTGTGTAGAACCATCCCCTCTCTTCCCCTCCACCAGAATGTCTGGGGACTACTTGTATAGATAACTTTGGGAGTTGTCCCAGGGTAGTACCTCTAGTGGAGGGATCTGCTGTGTCCTTTTAAGGGTGACTCATTCACCTTTTGTTCCCACTTGCTGCTCAGCTTTCACCTGTGGCTCCAAATATCTGTAACATATGTAATGGCCACACCTTGGTAAACCATCTTAGCAGACAGGCCAAACTGGGTCAAGGTAACTGAACATTCCCCAGTCCTTGAGTTAGTGGATTTGTCTATCACGGCATGTTGTTTGTCTATCACAGTGTCTAAAGTTGAGTGCTGGCAGATTCAACAGAGAGGAAGTCTCCAGTCATAACAGTTGTCCAGTGGTGGATTAAGGGCTCTTCTGCTAAAAGAGAGAGAGAGAGAATGTGCCTGTGCAACAGCTGCTCCACTTAAAATTCTTGCAAAGGTTTCAGTTGTGTAATTCATCTTTATCTATAACACAGATGCAATTCACCTCAGTTCCAAACTGAATTCATTGAGCCCTGCAGTGATTGGGAGTGGTAACAGAATGAGAAGGAAGTTGTATTTACAAATCTGCACATGGTCAATCTTTGGACAATAGTTGTTTGGCTCAATACCCAGGGCAAGAACACATCTGGAAGCATCCAAAATGACTGGGCAGCCCTTTTTAGGATAACGCTACCCACCTTCATATGAGAGATTGATTACAAAAAGTACTCTAGATATTGACTGGCCCCACAACTTCTGGCTATATAACTACTTGTGGCAAATCAGCTCTACAGCAGTCAAAAATCAAGGAAAATAAATAAAAGAAAATTAATCTTCAGAGCCTGGATTTTCCACACATTTCTGGATAGAGACAAGTTGTCAAAGCCTGAAAGATGAACCACATTTATAGAAGCTGAACTTTGCTGTTACAGCACTGATATTACCACACTCAGTGAGACCAGGTTCATTTTAGGAAGCAGCAACTGGATATGTTCTTTTAGAAAGGGAAACCACAGACTCTCAACAGGATTCAGAGTAGGTTTTGCAATTAAAACTGCTCTGATGAAGAACATTTCTACTTATGTCCTGTTCCAGACCACACATGCACACACATAGAATTTAAGAGATTTTTAAAAAACTCTAAGCCCCTAATATCTAAGGTGACCAGACGTCCTGCTCCTGGTGGGACAATCACGCTTTTTAAGAATTTGTCCTGCGTCCCGCAGCGTTTCAAAAAAAAAATCCCGCCAGGCTGGCAAGAGATGGTTGGGGGTGGAGAGAAACGAGGGTGAGTCGGGGCGACCCTCCCCACACAAAAAAGGGCAGGAGTGCCCCTCGACGAAGAGGGCAGGGCAGGGGCCACGCATGATGGAGAGGTGTGTGTGTGTGTATGTGTGCGCGTGTGTGAGGCAGGCAGCCGGAGCCTTGAAACGAGGGACGAGGCATGGAACAGCCCCGAGAATGGCGCTCTGCCACCAGGACGCTGCGGAGGACGGTTCCCTGAGGAGGGAGTCTGGCGCCGTCCCCTTAGCCTCCTCCTCCAGCCTGTCGCTTCAGCAGCCGCCGCCTCAGCAACCTCCGTTGCGCGGCAGTCCTTGGGCGCTGCGGAAGCCCTGCCAAAGCGCCCCTTTCCCACCCCAGCGGCTGCAGGGAACCACACCGCCACTTCTCCTCCCCTGCCCTTCCCCGTTAACTTGCTTGAAGCTCCCAGGTGGCAGGAGGAAGGTCGCGGAAGTGGAAGAGTGTGTGTGTGTGTGTGTGTGTGTGTGTGTGTGAGAGAGAGAGAGAGAGAGAGGGGGGGGAGAGGTCCCTCAATTCCCACAACTGCCTGATTCTCAACCAGCCGGCTGCATGGTAGGAGGGAGCTTCCTGTCCACTTGAAAGAGAGGTGGGCTGCATAAAGGGGCTTCCCCCCCCCTTACCCTGTCAAGCACCAGGCTGCAGGCTCCAGCTCAGGGAGCCTCAATTGGGGCCAAGCTCTTGGCAACTGATTGAGGTAAGACTGTTCTTGAAGAGGGCGTGAGGCGCATGGGGCCTCCTGCTGCTTTTGTAGCCTCAATCAGCTGCAAAAGCAGCCGCGATTCTTGCCGTCTCTTCTCCCCCCCCCCCCCACCTTGCCGGGCATGGCAGGGCTTCCTGCCCCTTTATGGATGCAACTTGGGGGTGGCATGTGGGGTGGGGTGGGGCATGGGAGAAGCAAGACAGAGCATTGACTGAGCTGGAAGTCAGGTAATATGTTATCTTAGTCTTCAAATCAGAGCTGGGAGTAATGCAGTTCAACTTCCTACTCACTGCAGGATTTACACCATCTCTACTGAGCAAACATGAACTTCTTGGCCAAGCCAAGTCTCATTCCTTGTTTTTGCTTTTTATTTTTCCTACCCAGATGTAGGGGTCTATATTTCTTCTGGTTACATTCTAGGGGTCTATATTTCTTCTGGTTACATTCTACTCATTTCAATCATTACCCAAATCTCTTTAGAGTTTAAAATTATTCTTTCTCCTGCAAAGAGAAAACATTTATAGACTTGATAAGCAACTTCTGAACTATCTCATAAAGTCACTGATAGAAATGCTGAACAATGGCCATTAACAAGTACTCTGGCTGTGGTTTCTCAGCCAACTGTGCTACCTAATCTACATTGTATAATTTTTACTAAGGGGACTATTACAAACAACTTGAAACATAGCCGAAGTCCACATTCACTATGTCTAAATGTTCTCTTGTGTCTCCCCCTTCCCACCTGCCACCCGCAAGCTGCGCCCCAAAATAGTAAAACCTCCCTGAAAATAACACCAAATGCTTATTTCGGGGTTCAAAAAAATATAAGACAGGGTGTTATTTTTGTGGAAATACAGTAGGATTTATTGGTTTTAGTTCATAGAATATATCTACGAATATAATTGGAAGGGATGTGTGTGAGAGAGAAAAAGAGAGAAAATAAGAGAGGAAGGAAGGAAGGAAGGAAGGAAGGAAGGAAGGAAGAGAGATACACACAAGAAAGGAAGGAAGGAAGGAAAAAAGGAAGGAATGGAGGGAGAATGAGAAAAGAGAGAGAGAAAGAAAGAAGGAAAGAGAAAGGAAGAAAGAAAAAAGAAAGAAAAAGAAAGTGGGACAGAGACAAAAGAAAGAAAGAAAAAAAGAAAAAGGGAGAGAGAGAGAGAAGGAAGGAAAGAAGGAAGGAAGGAAGGAAGGAAGGAAGGAAGGAAGGAAGGAAGGAAGAGAACTTATGATCACAATTGAGGCCAAAATTTTGGTTGCGAAGCAAGAGCGTTGTTAAGTGAGTTTCACCACATTTTCCAAGTTGGCCACATCCACCTGGTCACACGACCACCAAACCACTCCTACCTAGTCACATGATTGCCAAGCCACCTCCACAAAACAGGCCACACCTACAGAATAGGTTCTAAAAAAAATTGGAACACCCCCCCCCCCCCCCCCCCCCCCCCCCCCCCCCCGTTCAATGGTGTTCCTCTTTACCAATTTTAAAATCTGGTCACCTTACTAATATCATTCCCCCTAGTCCTTTTTATAAAAGGTTTGCTTGCAAATAGCTCCCCTCCAAAGCTTTATAAAACAAAGTTCACAAGTCCAGCATTAAGTCAACCAAATACAGAATCTGAATTTAGGCACAAATCCAAAGGCACAGTATCCAATGCAAGGTACAGTATCCACTCATGAATCCTGAGTCCAAGCTCAGGGTCAAGAAACAAAGGCAGGCATTCACAAAGCCAGAACACATACACAGCAGGAAACTGAAATGGTTGTTTTTGGGATTACACTACTTCACCCATCGGGCTAAATCAACACACGCGAGAGTGTAACTCACTGCCTCCTCACAAATATCCTTGCTGACCTCCATTGCACTTGCCTTGGTTTGGCCCTGCACACCCTGGGAGACAGTAGAGGAGGCTGCATTCCTTTTCCATCCTGTGCTTCTGACTGGGTTTCTAAGTCCTCCAATTGCAGCTACATCTCTTCCCTTTCTTCTTCAGCCCCAGGCACTTGTCCGCTTATTCCCTGATGCTCCCCCCCCCGCCTGCCCCCAGGGTTCCTGGCATCTCCTCTTCCTCTGGCCTATTCATTATCTGCTTGGAGACTTTGGAGTCTTCCTGATGCTCCTCCACATTCTCCTTCTAAATCCCCAGAATCAGCTCTTCCTCCTCATCTTGGCCATCAGGGAAAGACATCACAACTCACTGGAATAAATGAATGTACTATGACGTTCCTCCTTTCTTCTTAGCAAGTCCTACTACATCACCATTATAGTGCCTATACAGCAACTCCCTCAAGTCCAGGTGGACAAAGAGATTTATATGGGCATCTCGAGCAGATTATTCAAACCCACCACAACTAATGTGTCACTCTGGACGACATCAAAGCCAGGGTGGGAGCAGAGAGTGTCAACTGGGATTGAACCCTTGAAGGCATGGAAAGGGAAAATCAAACAGTAATGACTTGCTCCTTCTGAGCAAATGCACTGAGGATAACTTGTGCATCACTAAAACTATGTTCAGATTTACAAAAAAGTATAAAACAACCTGGATACATCCTGTCACTGGCACTTACTGGCTATATCAGAGTATGTCACTGCAACTATAAAGAAGTTACCATTACCTGGCCCAAGCAAAGTGCTGAGTGCTGGACAGATCACAGACTAATCTGGTTGGTCTTCAACTGTGAGAAAGGTTCTTTACCCCGCAAGTAACCAAGAACTTCAGAACATCGTTCAACATTGCCAGACTGAAAAACCCAGGCCAAATCCAACATTTTCAAAATGTACTTAATAAAAAACGTTATGACAATTTATCACTTGTAGGAAATTATGAAAATTGGATCCAGTTCATAAACGTCATCACACAGTCATCAACTGTACTTAAGACTGAAAATCTGGACATACCAAGACCTTTCCATGCCTAGAACAAGGCTTTTGTATTATATATCTCAAAGAACAAAGTACAAGAGGAACTGCAAAATATAGAGGACAACCATTGGTAGCACAGAAAGGGTGATCATGTGGAATGCTTTGCAGATATGTATGCTACCAGTGTTCTTTATCACATGAAGGGATTTTATGGACTTTTTACACTAGGACATTTCCCATTCTCTCATCTGATAGGTCAGATCTGATCAAAGACCAGAAATGATTGAAACACTACTATACATTTCTTTAACTTACTCATAGGTCATCTTCCAGCTGTTTTCTCAGTTGGCAATCTTATCCTATATCTGCTTTGATGCAGAAAGCAATCTTGCAGATGAACTTTTAAAAAAGCAACAGGGCAGGATGGTATTCCATCCCTCCTCAAGAAGCCCTCTCTGGATCCAGCTGTTTTGGCCAACTACCGTCCTGTCTCCAACCTTTGTTTTATCACAAAGGTTGTTGAGAGTGTGGTGGCTCGACAGTTCCCTCAGCACCTGGATGAAGCTGTCTATCTGGACTCGCGCCAGTCCGGCTTTCGGCCTGGGTACAGCACGGAGACGGCATTGGTCGCATTGGTTGATGATCTCTGGAGGGCCTGGGATAGGGGTTGTTCATCTATCCTGGTCCTGTTAGATCTCTCAGCAGCTTTCGATATCATCGACCATGGTATCATGCTGCACCGGTTGAGGGGTTTGGGAGTGGGGGGCATCGTTTTACGGTGGTTCTCCTCCTATCTCTCCGACCGGTCGCAGTTTGTGTTGGCACGGGGGCAGAGGTCGACGTCGAGGGGCCTCATTTGTGGGGTCCCACAGGGGTCGGTCCTCTCGCCCCTCCTGTTCAACATTTACATGAAGCCGTTGGGTGAGATCATCTGTGGTTTGGGGGTAGAGTTCCATCAGTACGCTGATGACACTCAGCTCTACATTTCTACCCCAGACCACCCCAACGATGCCGTGGAAGTGATGTCCCGGTGTCTGGAGGCCGTGCCTGGAGAAAAACAGGCTTCGACTCAACCCATCCAAGACCAAGTGGCTGTGGCTTCCGGCGTCACGGTATAGTCAGTTGATACTATCTCTGACTATCGGGGGCGAGACATTGGCTCCCGCAGAGAGGGCTCGCAACTTGGGCGTCCTCCTGGACTCTCGGCTGTCTCTAGAAGATCATATGACGGCTGTGGCCAGGGGGACTTTTTATCAGGTTTGCCTGATACGCCAGTTGCGCACCTTTCTGGATCGTGACGCCTTACGCATGGTCACCCAAGCCCTTGTCACCTCCAGTCTGGACTATTGCAAGGCTCTCTACATGGGGCTTCCCTTGAGGTGCACCCGGAGGCTCCAGTTAGTTCAGAATGCGGCCGCACGGGGGCTTCTGGGAGCGTCCAACCCATCTGCCTATCTTACACACACACACTGTATATGCCTAACAATTTGTCTCTGCAATATGTGTAGTAAGAATTACTCCAGGATTCACAGCAGAATTTGAGTCTTCCCCCCCCCCCCGCCCCCCTAAAATGTTCCTTCTACTCATTCCAGATTCACATTTCACTCACCAGGGGATCTGGTAAATATAGGAGCATTCTCTATATTGTAAACTAGAATAAATTCTACTATTCGGTAACTTCCAATCTCATTACATAAATTTTATATTATTGCATTTCCTAAGCTGAAATGTTTATGGAGAGTCTTATGCTAACCCATGCTGAAAAATAAATTACTAAGGATTTGTTTCATGATTAACATGTTCTGCTGTTATTTTCTTTTATTCCAGAGCATCAGTTGTAAATCATATTTAAATTACTTTCCTAAAAACTGTCATGATTAATCCATATGGTTGCTACATTTTATTTACTGCTCATTCTTTAAATCAATATTGTGCAATAAAAGGTTAAAATTAGAATGCATGGTATTAACATATTGGCTTTGGTCCAGCAAACTGAATCAAATTTTGAAAACACAAACAGGACTATATTGCTTGATATAATGCTCAAATTAGGGGCCAAACTGCCGCTACATTGCTCAAGATCTAGCATTTTAAAACAAGTTAGTGAGACAACATCAAAGGGCATTTAATTCAACAGAGTGATTTTTAAACAAAATCTTGTAAAAAAGGTCTACTTCTTCAGCCTAAAATATTTTTAAAATATGCATGAGTTATCAGAAAGATTTGGGATAATTTTAGTTTCTGTTAGAATTTGTACACAAAAAGGTATTCCATGACTAGGATTCATAATCTGAAAACTACCAAATTATACTTAATTATCTAAATTGAGAGTAGACACTCTGTTATTCTACAAACATTTTTACTCAATCCCATTTCAAACAGCATGGTCAAATGTAAGTCCCTCTACAAAGGTGATAAAAAATTAGTCTCTACAGATTTTATTCCAGTAGTCGTTACCAACTATATGGAATTGTGCTCATTTCTCTTTCAAGACCATTGAATTAGCGCTTCCTGAAGACATTTTAGCGATCATATGGCCAGCATGTCTTAGACCACTGTTACCCTCACATTAAGTGGTATTATTTATCTACTCTCATGTGTACGTTTTTTAGTGTCTAAGTTGGCAGGAGCTGGGGTGAGGACAGGAGCTCACTCCATCACATAGCACTTGTCTTGAACCTGGGCTACCAGCTTTTCAGCTGACAAGACCAGCATCTTAACTGCCGAGCTACCATGCCAGTCTATGAAAGAGATAAGCAGTTCTTAAATAAGACAAATACCATATATTTTGGAGTATAAGACGCACCCAGGTTTTGAAGAGACATTTTTTTTAAAAAAAGTAGGTGGGTAATGTAGATAGATAGAAGGATAGAGAGGGAGAGAAATACAGTAGGTAGGTAGGGAGAGAGAGAGTAGTTAGGTAGGTAGATAAAGGGAGAGAGAGAGAGAGAGAAATAGAGATAAATATAGTAGGTAGGTACGTAGGGAGAGAGTGTGTGTAGATAGGTAGGTAGGGAGAGGGATAGAGAAAAATAGAAAGAGAGAGAGAGAAATACAGTAGATAGGTAGGGAGTGAGAGTAGGTACATAGGTAGAGGGAGAGAGAGAGAGAGAAATACAGTAGATTGGTAGGGGAAGAGAGAGATTGCTCATTTCTGCCTCCCTAACCCCCAGGAGCTCTCTGAAAGCATTCATAAGGCTATGCACGGCCCTTTTGGTGAAGGGGTGGGGCTTCAGGAGGCAAAATGTGCTGGATTTGGTGTATAAAACATACCCGGATTTTCAGCCTCTTTTTAGAGGAAAGAAGGTGTGTCATACTCCGAAAAATACGGTAAATAAACTGAGGAGTTATAATTAAAAAACCAGGAATCTTCCTATTCATATGCAGAAAATAACACAAAACCATAAGATTATTTTATACAAACCTTTCTATTCCTTTTCCACTGTTCCACTGTTTCATAAAAAAGTTCTCTGTTAGGTACTGATTCATAAAAGGATAAGTGTTTTTTATTGGAAAATAAACCTATAATTTGAGCCAATTTTAATTAAGAGTTGGGATAAATAAGTTCTCTACATGTAATTGCTTTGAAAACCAGAATTTGAGTTCCCATCTAATCTTGGGAAATTTTGGCTAAATATATGGTTTATATGATAGCTGATATCTACAGCTACATCAATGCAAAAGATCCCCATTCAATCTCTACTAAAGTTGTCTACCTTAAACATTTCAAAATCCACAAAGATATGCAATTACCAAGTTGATATACTTAAAATGCTTTTAACGACAACTGCAATGATCAATCATATGGGAGATCTCCAGAGATGATAAGAATGGTAGTCCAGAATATTTGGAAAACATAAATTGCAAAATATTGGTGTAGATTTGTATTAATCTAAGAGAACCAATGAGCTAGTGGAGATCGTATAAAAGAGTTTCTTTATTTCTAATTACTGTTTGACTAAGTTAAACCAATCTGAATGTAACTTTAACAAAGAATATAGGTTAATTTAAATGTGAGTATTTATTTATTTATTTTATTTTATTTATTTATTTTATTTTATTTATATACCGCCCTCTCTCCCGATTTGAGACTCAGGGCGGTGCACAGGAATAATAAAAAGATAAAATACATATAAATACAATCAATTAAATAGATTTAAGATTAAATTAAATAAGTTTAACCCGTGCTAAAATAATTTAAGACCCTATTAAAAAACTGATAAAAACAAACTATGAGTAATAAAACTCTCATGCTCTTGTTTACAACCTCCAGTTACCTTAAAATAAATAAATAAAATTAAATTTATTTTTAAGAATAAAATGAAATCGAGTGAGGCATAAAATCTGGAAGTTCTCCCTCAATTCCATGTTGAGGATCCAAGATGTATGGAATTACTAATATATCTGTGTGAACCATGACCCTGGAGAGTTTGTTGCCCTATAATGTGTGAAAAAAGTCCTAGGAAGTACACATTAAAAGTGTTTTCAGTTTTTAGGACGTGTTATATCTTAATTTGAAGAATGGAGCATTTTGTTTTATAATGAAATACACAAAAACATGACAGTTTTGTTCCTTCATTTCCAAATAGACCAGAGGTTTTCAAACTTGGTAACTTTAAGCCTTGTGGACTTCAACTCCCAGAATTCTGGGAGTTGAAGTCCAGAAGTTTTAAAGTTGCGAAGTTTGGGGACCCTGTTATAGGCAGTAACTGATTTTTTTAAATCATTGCTTGAATAATTTATTGCTTAACAACATTATAAATATTTCTATGTTCATTCAGGTTCATGTGATTATGTCTATATTTGAGTAGTAAGTGCAACTATTTGAATTTATTTTATTAATAATTATTATATTGTCAACCTCTTATATTCCTTGCATTACACTACAAAGTGAAATGAATGCAATTACTACAATAGAGAGGGACTTGGTTAAAAATACTCGAAGTACTTTATATACAAATATATTTATAACTATGTTTACCAGAAAAATTGTCATTTTCTCCCAGTGAACACTTTCTAAAGACAAATGTCACACTGCTTTTTTGTTCTTGCACACCTGACCATATCATCCAAAAAAGGACACAAGGATAGTAATATAATTTTTTTATGCTTCAGGCATAAGGATGAAATCATATGAGGTCCCACTGTAATGGGGCTGCTCTAGGAATTTCTCTCACTGCTTTTTTTACTTTACACATCGGTATATACATACCACACTCGGTGAGCAGTTAAAAAATGGCAGAAAGAATTGGAGCTCATTAAGCCTCATTGAATTGAGTATAAGGTAGCACTTTCCACAATGGACTAATTACAGAGTTGGGGGAGGAATTGTTTTGCAGTTTCCCACTACTGTGGCTGACTATATCAGACCAGTCTTAAAGGAAAATGGAATCTGTTTATGTTCTCCAGAACAGCAAGTTCTGCATAAAGCTAATTTAGAAAAAAATCTGTAGGGTTGTCAAAAGTTACTACACTCCATAAATCACAACTCATTTGCCTTTGTTCTAAAGAATTCTGAGATCAAATAGTAATATGTTCATTTAATAAAATTTTCTAAAGGAAAAAGATCTGACTAGTACTTTTGCAATGGAAGCAAAGGGATGCCCCATAATTAAAAATATATTTTTCAATCAAAGCAAAGTAACATTTATTTCTCCAAAGTACCCAATCATATAATATTTCACATACAACTCTACTGGATTTTAATAAAGAAAGTAGAATTTGATTATGAGAATACAATTTATCTAAAAATAATATGGAAATCTGTCTAGCTAGAAAAATGAAAAGGAAGAATACATACATCTCTCAGAAAGTGAAAGTAGCTGGTCAACAAAAATTAAAGTAAATAGTTTGTTTCCATTGGTATATGTAATTGGAATTAAAACAGAATATCTACTTTGATACTTCTGTGTCCTAAAATAAATAACCACTAATTAAGTCTAAGCAAATGCAGCTAATATAAGTAGATATATAGGTAGTTCTCGACTTACAACAGTTCATTTAGTGACCGTTCAAAGTTAGGTCATTAAAAAAAGTGACATGATAATTTTTCACGCTTACAACCTTTACAAAATCTCCATGATCATGTGATCAATATTTAATAATAACTTCAGTGATTCACTTAACAACTGTGGCAAAAAGGTCAAAATGCAATAAAACTCATTGAACAAATGTCTTACTTAACACAGAAATTTTGGGCTCAATTGTGGTTGTAAATCAAGGACTACCTGTACTGCTTTCTAATTCACCCTTATCTATATACTACCTTCTTTTTCCTCAAGCTTCCTTAGAATTAAATTTTAAATAGTTAAGTTATTTATGCCCCAATAAATACTATAAACTATCAATTAATTATGCATTCAATATATAATTTTCCAAATTGTATAATTCTGCTGATTTTACTAACTTCTAATATATCAGTGCCACTTTTACTAACCAACCAGGACAATTATATTATTAGCTTCAAAATAAAAAATAAAAAACATTTCTCCATTTAGCGTTTCTTTACTTATTTCTTTACTAAGTCTAGTCATCAAGCAGCAACTTTTAAGGAAATTTCTTGCGATTATAAGTCATCAAAAATTAGATTTTCTATGTTGGCATTAATTAACGTTGATAATTACTTTAAACAGTTTGTGTTATGCTTTGCTTAAAACAGGGACTTAGATATGCATTGTATAGTCTGTATTTATCAAGGACTGTTGCAAATTTCATTTCCGAAATAATACTGTTTTTACAAATGTATGTTTCATTCATATATTGTGACAAGTAGTCCTTGATTTACAACCACAATTGAGCCCAAAATTTATGTTACTAAGTGAAACATTTGTTAAATGAATATTGTCCCATTTTACAACTTTTCTTGCCAGAGTTGTTAGGTGAATTGCTGCAATTATTCATTTAATAACATGGTGAATCTGGATAGCCATTGACTTTACTCGCAAGAAAAGGACACTGCAACCGTCATGAGTCAGTTGTCAAGTGGCCAAGTTTTGATCACATGACCATAGAGATGCTGCAACAATCGATGTGTGAAAAATGATCATGAACTGTTGTAAATTCAAACAGTCACTAAATGAAATGTTGTAAGTCGAGGATTACCTATAATAAGTATAGCTTAAGTATCCCTTGCATTTCTTCTCAGTATATCCAATCATGTTAGGCTAGTTTAGCTTAGTTTACTTGCTTAGATATGTTTGCTACTTCTATTGTTCCATTGTAATGAAAAATTTTAGAGGAATTATCTCTGGTTTCATTAAATAGTTGAAGGAAAGTGTTGAAATTGATATCAGCTTGTTATGTCACCTTGAAAAAAATGAGTTTGGATGCCCGGCCTTTGTAAACCACTTCTGGGTTGGATTAAGCAATGTGAAATTAATTTCCTTTGATTTTGAAGAGATTAATACATGAATTTGCTTTGACAGATTGTTAGACGCCTGTTATGTTCAGAAAAAATGGTTACAATAATTTGGCTGTTGGAGATGTAACTCAGAAATTGAAATATTAATCAACATGGACTGTTTTTTTCCTATTTTATTGCATTTTAGGCTAGTATGAAGATTGGGGGGGAAATCAATCTACATGAAAGACATTTTTTTTCTTTTTCAGGCTATATTCCTACTTTTTGGAATCTATAAAGATATTAATGATTGTGGATTTTCCAGTGATAGAATTAGTTAAATGAATTATAACAGCACAGGAAAGAAATTTTTTCCCTGATTTGCATTAGTACCTATGTGTCAATATATACGGTGTGTCAGGGTTTGTTCTTTTTCTAATTACAAAAAAAAAGAATATTTTAGCAACATGGTCAAAGTTCTGGAGGTTGCTGTATTAATAACATAGTTTCTAAAACTTTCTTTAAAAAATTGTTACACTTACCACCTTTAAGGAGTGGTTCATCTTTTAATACTACTTTATACATTTATGAAATAAAAATATATAAAAGCATTACCTAAAATCTGTTCAAAGATAAGGAAGAGTGGAAAACTAGGGTCTTGGAAGATAAAAATTCAAATTCCCATTGAACTGAACTGTCTAGAAGGTATTACGCCTGTCACCACCTCTCAGACCTGCATAGTACATGGTACTATGAGATTAAAATGAGAAAAGGAAAGAATCCACACAATGAACAAAATTTCTTCAAAAACCGTAATAGGATAAATAAAGCTCTGCATGGCTTTATTTGACCTAGCTTCCTTTTGCAATAATAACATTGATATAAACAGAGAGAGAGAGAAATCCTTTCAATGTGTTTCCAGGCTGCTGAGCTCTTTCTAACCTCACACAATTGGTAATCCACTTTTGTGTGCGTGTGTCAAGAGTTCTTGTCAGCCATAGGCTGCAGAAGGAACAAGCCACAATCCCCACCTCCTTCTGCTGCCATCCTGTCAAAACAAAGGCTCTGTTGCCAAGATTTGGCAGAAGGAAGTGGGTGAACAGGAGGAGCTATAACTGCTTGTCTCCAATCCAAGTATCTCTTTTTCTCTCCTCCTCTCTCACATTCACTGGCACTACACTACTCAATAGGGAATGCTAGAATGGCTTTCTTGCAAACCTCCCCTATTGCAAAAATTTAAATTAAAAAGCCAGGAAGCAGAATTGTTTATCTCTTAACAAATATACAGGGGCTGTTTAAAGCAGACATTGGTTTTGTGCCTAATTTTATGTTTACATGAGAAGCATTTGAAACAGCATTTTACCAAGCAAATAACAATGAAAACCAAAACTGGCCTAGCCTTTTGGGGTTGAGTTTTCTTGACTCTGTTACTTTTCACTGATGTTCTGCTTAGCAATGTATTTTTTTATGACTGCTTCCAAAATAGTTTATTTTCTTACTACTGAAAAGAACAGGAGTAGAACTGTACAAACATTCCCTCTTAATGCACACATCTGTGTTCTCCTTATTAAAACACTTCTTCAAAAATATCACTAGGAATATGCATATTAAAAGATGGACCTTAAAAAATCAGATTGATGATGAGATTGTAAACTAGTAGACACAAAGAGGAAAAACACTTTGATAGAAATAAGTAGAGTACTAAACATACAAAGAGTGGAGCAGGTCACCTACTCCCTAGCTTGATGCCATCCAGATTTGTAGAGATGCAATTTCCTTTATGCTCAGGGCTGCTGTGATTGTAATTATCAGAACTCATGTGAAGGACATCTGGTTGGACAAACTTATTCAAGAGCAGCAGAACAGAAATGAGCCACATGGAATCATGACAAAAGATTCAAGTGAAGAAACTGAGCTAAGCTTTGCAGAGACAAAAAGCAAAACAAAACCAGAGAAAGGTAAACTAAAAAATACTGCTGTGCAGAGATTACAGAGAGGTAACCAAAGGTGTCTCCACTGAGCAGTTGAACAAAGGAAAGGGGAGTTGATCTCTTACAATTGTTATATGGGCTAAATTTTAGCACCTTCTATATCTTGCCAGAGTTGAAATAAATTAAGTGAAGATTTAGTGAAGATCTGACCAACACTAAAAATATTCACAGTTGTTTCATACAAGAACAATTTCTAGGACAGTTTCATTTTCAAGCAATTTGATATTTGACATCTGATATTTTCAAAGACGATGATTTTGCACACAGAACTCCAATTGATGCAACAGAATTTTGTACCGCAAACTAGAACAATGAGTGTATACAAAGATAAATAATTAATCAAAATTAATTGCTCTTTATAAACCACACAGGTACACACGAATAATTGAGCAGAAACATACTTTTCCAATTGGAAAACAATTGTCACGCTAATACCAATAGGAAGTCCAGCGGAAAACCGCACACGCGTACCCTGAAAATGACCACCGAGCCAACCGCTGTGTTTTAGAGCCTATTTATTTCGTTAAAAGCACCGGCTGCAGTCCCAGCGAACCACTCCCGCACCTCCCCTTCTGACGACAACTACAAACTGCAACAGCTACATCTTTGGGCGCCCCCTAAGGGCAAGCAGCAAGTGCGGCGACCTCTGTGCTGGACGTCGATGCAATCCCTTAATCTTGTCTGTTTTTCCTCCCCAACCCTAGGGCTGGCTGGGTACCTTGCAGGCAGAGTAAACTCCCAGCTTCTCTAGCTTCTTGGCGCGGGGTGCAGAGCGAAGCTGTGCCTTCTTTCCCGCGATACGAGCCGAGCCGAGCCCCCCGCCGCTGCTGCTACTACTACCACCTCCACTGCCTCCTCCTGCAGGGCTCTCAGCAGTAGCAGCTGCGGCGGCAGCGATAACAGCTCGGGCGGGACCACAAGCAGGCAACCCTCCAGCGGCCGGGGAACCCTGCTGCAGTGCTCCGGCCCCGCCGCCGTTGCCCCCAAGGCTTGCTCCTGCTGCCGCTGCCGCGGTAGCTCCAAGCCCAGCCGCACCAGCCTCAGACATGCCGCAGCAGCGCGGGCGGCGGGAGGCTCGGCTCTGTTGTGACCGACGCCAGCCCTGCTCCGTGCCCGGTTCAGCGCGCCCGTCGAGCGCTCTGGACCCTCCCCTTTCCCCGCTTTGCAGCCGCCGGCTGCTCCCAAGGAGGGAGGGGACAGGCCGCACCGCGGGCGGGTCCTGCTGGGGAAGGGAAGAGAAGGCGGAGGCGAGGCGCCTGTTAAGGAAACAGTGAAGTCAGAGAGACGGACATGTTCTTGCAGCTTGGCGCGGTTGTCCCTCTTGGCGGAAAGATCCCGCTGAAGACACGGCCTGGGCCTCCCTCGCCTAGGTGCCAAACAGTGGCGCCTCCAACAGTTCTCCCTTAGTAGCATATTCACGGCCATGTAATCTTCGAGAATCCATTTTTGCGCCCCAGGACGGGCATCGTACTTCTCTGTGCCCTGCGCGCGGCGCCCATGCCCAAAGATCGTTTCACGGAGGACGGGGCTAGAATGGCATGGTGAAATGGAGTGGGTCTGGTTGTCGAAAGCCCCCCTGTTACAGAATCCAGGCTTCTCCAATTTGTCAGTAAATAAATCTCCTGGAATCGTGAAGACAACGACTTTAGATGTGCCGTGAGATACCAGCTTATGCCGCAATAAATCTCCGGCACTCTACCATGTCACAGAACTCATGAACGCGGGCGCGCGCACGGATGTTTGCTGTGTAAAAACTACCACTTGGAGGCGAAAGTGAGAAGTTCCCTCGGTACGTGCCACTTCCTCAAAAGGTAGAGAAAGGGGCGATCCTGGCCCGCAGCAGACTTTAAGGGCCTCTGGAGAGCTGAACTGAGGTCCTCGGGTGATAACAGCTGCGCCATGTACTGTAATGGTGACAGCCAAACGTGCGCTCCCGCCTACATAAGTTATCTCGCGGCCTCACCCTTGCTTCCAAAAGCATAGAACAATGTCTTTAGGATAAAAGGAAGTTCATGGTTCGATCATTCCTTCATACATTGATTTCTGAAAAAGTTGTTGGGTTAGAAAACGAGCTCACAGACCTGTTGAAGGTAAATGCTGAAGAGGCACCCGGGGGAGGCTTCAACTGCCATTGACTTGGGTTAAAATGGTTACAATTGCAGAAAGGGAAAAGTGGTAGATGGCAACGAAAAACCTTGCTTCGCCTTCCCGACCAACTTTTTTTAAAATCTTGAGAAAGAGAGGTAAGATGTATGTTGGAGAAAACCAGCTCTCTAGCTAACAAATTTAGCCATTCACTGAAATGATTTGCTGCAGGAGATGGCATTAAGATGACAACTAAACCAAAGCAACTCTTGTTGATTATCTATTTCACTGACTTTTTGCTTCATTATTTTCTATTGCCCCTTCTCCCCCCCCCCAGTGATATATATTCTCCCCAAATGATAATCCATGCAGCAATAAATTGGACCATGGTGATTTATCTCCAAACAGTCTTCAAACCAGCTCCAAGACTTTACAATAGTTGAAAACTGATCTAGAGTACAGTGGCCTTTTAATTCATTTTAGAATAATTGGGTTGTATGTTTTTTTAAGTTAGATGTTTAGTTTTGCAGGTTGATGTTTTTATATTCATTAATGTATTGTGTTTCATGTTTATTTTACGTGTAGAATTTTAATAAAGTTTACATTAAAAAAGAACAGGGTTATAGCAAAAAGCATGTATCTTGCTGTTTATTTATTTAAAGATTCCTATACCATATTTAACACTTCCAAGGCAATTACTGTACTTACAAATACTATCGAAAAGTCTTTCCATATGAAGTCTTTCCATATGAGATGGAAAGATTTTGGTACTTATCAAATTACTTTAGGAAAAATAATCCTTAATGATGGTACAACTTAAAAGCTCTTTTTTGGGTTGTTACCTACTGATCTCAAATAACAAAAGACAGTTTGCTGCCAGAGCAAACATTCCTAAAAGTGAATTTCAGCCCTTTCAATTGTATGTTAAGGCACTGAGCTACAAATCAGAAGATTGTAATTCTAGTCCAGCTTTAGGCATAAAACCAGCTGGATCACTTTGGGCCAGTCATTCATTCTCAGCCCTTGCAAGAAGAAAGCTAGGGTAAACCAAAAATCTGGCCAACAAAACTTTAGGGATTAGTTCAGCCAGTCACTAGGAGTTGAGGATGATTCAAAGGCAACCAGTTTAACCCAGTTCAACCAGTTCGTGTAACCAGTTCAAAAAGGACCAGTCATAACCATACACGGTGTTGTAATATCTACAGAGGGCTTTGCTGTACATAATATAAAATACCTAGTGTAAATACAAATCTTAATCTTATTTATGCTTGTATCTTTTTGTCACCCTTTTTTGAAAGAGGATCACCAAACTCTATAAACAGCTAACATGGTGCTTAATTTCCCCCCACAATGACTGAGAAAGTGTGTGCGCGTGTGTGTGTGTGTTTGTTTTCAAGTCCTTACTATATTGAATCCTGGCAAATACCTGGACAGAAAGTGAGAGGCTCAAACCATTTACTGAACATCATGATTGAACAGGGACTCAGTCTTTCCAGCCTAAATCCAACATTTAATCAGTAAATTTGGCAGTTGTAAGTGTTATAGCTCAGACAGAGGGAGTCCAGACAGGTAGGATTTAAAATATAACTGCCGTTTATTTGGCAACAGAGCAAAACAGAAGAACGTATTTTAAAAGTAAGCGAAGTGCGGTAGACAGGGGATCCCCTGCCTGACAGCTATTTATATTGTAGCTGTCAGGCAGGGAACCAATCAAACCGACTAGCAACCCCAGCTCAGCCAGTCGCGTCTTAGCCAATCAGGCGCGACTGGCTGTTGCCGGGCTTTTTTTTTATATTGAAAGAGTTTTATTGGATTTTTACAATTTTTCCAAAAGGGAAAGGTAAGGGTTACAGAAACATTTTGAGAACTTTTGTGTCGGAATCATTGGCCCTTCCAGGGCTTCACAATAAAACATTAAAAAATACATTTTTCAAAGGTACTACGAGATGAAAATAAGTGCATACATCCTAAATTCTCAATTCTATGCTGGCAGTCATATACAAACATCCAGATAACAAGGTTATAGTATATTAATAAAAAAACAAGCAAAGTCATTTTTTTGATCTAAGTCTCTTCGCAATTGTATCTTCTTTTTCTCCTTCCTGGCCCCCAGCGGGCGGGGCCGTGGCCCCCCTGCCCCCCCCTGAATCTTCCCCCAGGACTGAGGAATGTTTCTTAAAAAAGGCTTCCGCCTCAACAACTGTTTTAATCCTAACTCTCCCTCCTTCCCAGAACACCAGCATCCCTTCCGGCATCGCCCACTTAAACCAAATCCCGTGGTCAAACAATTTTTTGGATAAGAAGGAATACCTCCTTCTCATCTCTCTAATCTTTTTTGGGATCTGCTTCAAGATGACGACTTCCTTTTGTTGGTAAATTAATGGGCCCCCTCTCTGCGCCTTCAAAATTCCCTCTCTGGTTGACCTTCTAACAAATTTAATGTGTATCTCTCTGGGTACTTCATTTATCCTGGCATATGCTGAATTTATTCTGTATACTAGGTCAATGTCCCCCCTGATCTCATCTTTAGGTTTATGTAAATAGTCTGCTAAAATTGTACTCATGAGTTCAGGGAGACATTCACCAGCCTCTTCAGAAATGTTCTGAAATCTTAAAAAATATGACATCCTTTCAAAATCCATCCTAGACATATGCCCAGTTAGTTCTCCAACCTCACTATTAACATTTTTAAGCTCTCCTTTTGCCCCAGCCCGCCCCCCTTCCAGCTCCTCAGTCTTCTGTGTGTTCTCCAGCACTTGCTTCCGTGTTTCCAAAAGATCCTTCTTGAAGCTGCAGTTATCTTCTCTCAAGGCTTTAATTTCTTGCACCAAAACTTGCAACACTGTCTCCAAAGAAGACATCCTTTGTTCCAAACCTGCCAATTCTGATTTTTGTGCCATGGTAAACTGTTAAAGTCAGTGCCACTAAAATGGCGTTTTTTGGGTGGGGCCGTTGAAGCAAATCAAGAGGAGAAAAGTCCAAATCAGGGTTAAAAAGTTCAATATCCAGAGAAAAAACACCTTTCACAATCAATAGTTGTAGCAGAGAAGGCACTCCAGGGGTGGAATCAATTAATCCAGAAATTTCTTCATTAATAGAGAGAGGAAGTCCCAATCACAAAGGGATGTTGGTAATTTTCCATAAGTGAAATAGTCATTCAAGGACAAGGGGCAGCCATCTTCCACCGCCCAAAGTGAAAGCCAGCAGGAGAAAGTAACAAAGGAAAAATTGTTTCAAGCCAGCCGGACTTAGATACATTTTGAAGAAACAAGCCGCAAATCACTTTCGCTTGCTTCAAAGCCGTCCAGATAAGAAACGTCCGCTTCCTCACAATGAGGAGCCATTTCCAAGCGCCGCTTTAATTCCGAGGGAGGGTTTAACAAACAAACACCCCCTTCCACATTCTTTCAGTCCAGGCTGCCAGCAAAAAACATTTTAAAGTCACTCACTTTCCACCTCGCCGCCAAAGTCCCGGAAAGCCTTCTGACCCGATCATTCAGCTCTCTCCAAATTCATCGTGCGTTACCGTCCTCCATTGGCAAAGGGAAAAAAAACCCCGCAGCATGCCTCCTCTCACCTAGACCAAAGACAAGGGCCGTTTTCCCGCTGCCGCTAAGAAAAACAAACCCAGGCAAGCCAGCCTTACGGAAGGACCCCAAAAAAGGGGTGCCTTGCCCCCGATGGGGGGCAGAAAAAAGAACAAAACGGCGGACGAGTCAAGACTCGTCCGTTGCCGCTGGAAGGCGGAACCGGAAGTCCATTGCCGGGCTTTTTGAGCTGGAGTCGAAGACCTGCGGCTGGTCGTAAGTTGAGGACTGGTCGCAAGTCGAAGACTCCACACTCCTTCCCCCCCTAGCGAGTACGCATGCACGGCCCACTAGCATGCGTACTCGCTTAAGTAGGCGGGGCGACGCCGGACCCGCCCAGATCTTCGCAGAGTCGCCGGAGAGTTCATCGAGGGAGGACGTGCCTGTCGTAGCTCCTCCCTGATGGGGGTGTAGCTCCGGGCGACGTCATCCGGGCCTGCAGCCGATGCGGAAGCCTGCGGCAACAGTAAGTCTGGGCGAGGGGGCAAGGCGATCGGGCTTGAGGAGGTCATTGGTTGACGGTAGGCGGTAACTGGGTAGGGTAGGCCTGAAGAAGCGAAGGCCTCTGGAGGCGTGTCGGCTTGAGTGACGAGGGGGCTGGAATGCCAGGAGGCGGCGTCAGTGACAGGCAGGCCTGACTCTGGGAAGGCCTCTCGTTGAGTCGGTTGCCGATCGGATGGAGACGGAACTTGGAGCCCAACGGGGGCAACTGGGCAGGGCAGGCCTGATTTGGGGAAGGCCTGTGAAAGAGGGCGGCGCCTCAGTTGATCCAGGTGGCGCTGCCACTCAGATACGTCAGGCAGTCCGACCCTGTAAGAGCAGGGGCCGGTTAGTGCTAGGACGGTCGCAGGGACCCACCTAGGATCCCCTGTAAAATTCCTAGCAAAAACAGGGTCCCCAACTAGGAACTGGCGGGGAGGGGGAGTCCCCAGGTTGCAAGGCTGCACCTCATTATAGAGGGGGTGCAGCCTATCCAAGGTGGTTTGTAGGCGGTGGCCCAGCAGGAGCTCAGCAGGGCTTATCCATGAGGTACTGGAGTACCTGGCGTCGGAGGGGGAGGGAATGATGACTTGGTCCCCCCACAGCAAACACCCGCAGTGGAGCGATAGCTCCAGCTGGCGGGCTTTGAATGGCCGGAACTCTTCGGACAAGGTGCCTGGGGGCCACCCTCGCAGGATCCAGGTGGAGACCTGGGACAGGACAGGGTCGGCCCTCGTGAGGGCAGCCACGTCCGAAGAGGTCAGGGGAAGCTCTGACTCAGCCACAGCCAAGACAGACAGGGCTGGGACCGGCTCCGTCTTGGGGAGT
This sequence comes from Rhabdophis nuchalis, assembly GCA_039707465.1. NCBI lineage: Eukaryota > Metazoa > Chordata > Lepidosauria > Squamata > Natricidae > Rhabdophis > Rhabdophis nuchalis. The sequence goes on along the minus strand of CM077647.1, from coordinate 55,537,864 downwards.
GGGCAACGGCTGAGGGCATCTGCATGCCCCAGCTGTTTGCCCGGACGGTAGAATAGCGTATACTCATACGCTGCCAAGAACTCCATCCACCTGGTCATCCTTGGGGACAGAATGGGCGGAGTGGGCCTGTCACCGGCCAAAAGCCCAAGGAGAGGCTTATGGTCAGTGAAGATGGAAAAGCCCTGACCGTACAGGTACTCGTGGAATTTTTTAATCCCGGACATTAAAGCCAGAGCGTCCTTGTCAATCTAGCTGTAGTTGTGCTCCATAGGAGACATTGTCCGGGAATAAAAGGCAATGGGGGCTTCCGATCCATTAGGAAGGACATGGCTCAGGACAGCCCCCAGGCCGAAGGGGGATGCATCGCATGCCAAAGTCAGAGGCAGCCTGTCACAATACTGGACTAGCACCGCCTCTGACGTCAGCATGTCTTTGACAGGCGCGAACGCATGCGCTTCGCGGCTGCCCCAGCGCCAGGCCACGGATCAGTTGAGCAACCGATGAAGCGGCTCGGCTAGCGATGCCTTGTGGGGAATAAATTGCGCGTAGAAATTCAAAAGGCCGAGGAACGCCTACAACTCCGCCTTGGAGGCAGGCGTGGGGGCGTTCCGGATAGCCTCGACCTTAGAGGGGGTGGGGTGAATTCCTTGGGCATCAATCATGAAGCCCAAGAATTCTACCTGCGGCACAGCAAGTTTACACTTGCTGCGCTTCAATTTCAAACCCGCGCCCCTAAAAATTGTGAGGACCTTCCTGAGTACTTTGGCAAGTTCGGATAGGCTGGAAGCAGCTATCAGGATGTCGTCAAAGTACGGTACCATGCCAGGGAGCCCATGGAGCAACTGCACCATGAGGCTCTGGAAGATCCCCGGGGCCACGGAGACGCCGAATTGAAGGCGGCGACAACGAAAAGCCCCTCGGTGGGTGACGATGGTCTGCGCTTCAGCCGCATCGTCATCCACCAAGAGCTGCTGATAGGCTTGCGCCATATCCAGCTTCGTGAAGATGCAGCCCTGCCCAAGGAATGGAGCAGGTGCTGCACCACAGGAACTGGATATGGGTTCGCCTGAAGCCCGCGGTTGATTGTCGACTTGTAGTCGGTGCAGATGCGTATGGACCCATCAGGCTTGATGGGGACCACAATAGGGGTCTCCCATTTCGCCTGATCGACGGGTTCCAATACGCCCTTGCGCCACGAGACGACCAAGCTCCGCCTCAACCTTGGGCTTCAAGGCAAACGGCAGCCTACGAGCCTTGAGCCGAATGGGTGCAACCTGGGGGTCGGGGTTTAAAGATACCAGGGTGCCATTGTAAGTCCCCAGCCGCTCGTCGAAGACGTCAGCGAAGTCGGCTAACACTTCCTCAACGGGCGAGTGGCAGGCACCCGGTGAACCCCCTGGACAGAAAGACCTAGGGAGGGAAACCAGTCTAGCCCAATGAGAGCTGCTAGGGGCCTCTCAACTACTAGAATAGGGAGCAAACCATTGAAAGGGCCATACTCCACCCGCAGGAAACACTGGCCCAAGGTAGGAATGGGGGCTTCCTGATAGTCCTTAAGGACCGTTGGGGATGGGGAGAGGTGGCCCACCCGCAGGGAGGGGCATAGGCGGGACGGCTGTGGCCACGAGATGAGGGACCGGGAGGACCCCGAGTCAACCTCCATCTCTAGGGGAACCCCCCCCCAAGCGGAGCGTGGTGGCGATGCGCATACGTTCCGCCGTCGCTTTGGAGACAGCCTCAGGGAGCTCCGAGAGGACGAAGCAGTTGGCCGGCAGCGGCTGGCGGCGAGGAGGACCTCACTGGGGTACAGCCTGATGAGGCTGTGCTGGCCGGCCGGCGGGAGGCGTCGCAGTAGTAGCAGTAGTCAGCGGCGAGGTGGCCTGGCAGACTTGGGCTAGGTGACCCTTGCGCCCACAATGGCGGCAAGCCGCGGCTCGGAAGGGGCAGTCGGCCCTAAGACGAGTGCCACCGCCGAGGCAAGGTGCGACCGGCTGACGAGTCGCAGGGCCCCGGAGAGCTCTGCGGGCAGCGACCCGCAGACTGTCCACATGCCAGATCGTCAAGTGGGGCCAGTTCGTCCACAAGGCAGGCATGGGGGGAGGGCGGTGCCTGGAAAGGCTGGCTGCAGAGCATTTCAGCAGCAGAGAGTTCGGACAGCTCCGCCGCCCTGGCTTCCTCGACCGCCTGTTCCAGGGTGACCTCCGCCTTGGCAAGAAGGCGTTTAAGCCGCACGTCCCGCACCCCACACACAAATTGTTCCACAAGGGAGTCTTCCAGGAAGGGTGCGGGGAATTCGCAGGGGATGGCGGCGGCGCGCAATGCCTGCAGAAAGTCCGCGATGGTCTACAATGGAAGCTGCAGGCATTGGCGGAAGGCATACCGTCTTGCGATGCAGGACAGTGTCGGCGCGTAGTGGGCCTGAAGGCGGCCGAGCAAGGTGTCCCACGACAGCTCATAGACCGCCGCCGGCGCCGCGATGTTCCTTGCCATGGCAAACAAGGCAGGGCCCCCACAGCCCAGGAAATAGCTGAGTTTATGGGCTGGAGTTAACTTGCCAAAGTCGCTAGCTATTAGAAAACATTCGAACCGGGCAAGGAACGATGCCCATGGTTCCTTACTTTTAAAATACGTTCTTCTGTTTTGCTCTGTTGCCAAATAAATGGCAGTTATATTTTAAATCCCACCTTCGTCACCAGTGTTATAGCTCAGACAGAGGGAGTCCAGACAGGTAGGATTTAAAAGATAACTGCTGTTTATTTGGCAACAGAGCAAAACAGAATAACGTATTTTAAAAGTAAGCGAAGTGCGGTAGACAGGGGATCCTCTGCCTGACAGCTATTTATATTGTAGCTGTCAGGCAGGGAACCAATCAAACCGCCTAGCAACCCCGGCTCAGCCAGTCGCGTCTTAGCCAATCAGGCGCGACTGGCTGTTGCCGGGCTTTTTGAGCTGGAGTCGAAGACCTGCGGCCGGTCATAAATTGAGGACCGGTCGCAAGTCGAGGACTCCACAGTAAGCACTTTCACATCCCACTAATGGCAATAAATCTTGAAGACTGGTTTAAGCTGGATGTAACATCCTATTAACACAAATATATATTAATAATGAGCAGATTGCTGCAATATGCTGATGTTGAAAATCAAGACAAATCAAATTTGTGGATGGATTTTATTTCCAAGCTTTCATTTTTTGTGCATTTAATAGCAGAATCTGTTTATGAAATAATATAGCTTAAGGTACTAAATAATGATACCTCCATTGCTCAAATATTAAGGCTATTTCTTGATTTTTATTTGTCTAAGAGAAACAAAAATGCAGAAGCCCAAAACAAAACAGGAAGCACCAATTTTAGCCTTGCTACATAATACAAATCAGAACAATATCTCAGTGGCTAAGGATACCGTTACTATAGTAATAATTGTAAACACTGGACTTAACTACTAGTCCAGTATTAATGTGAAACTATCAGAGAAAGGAATTCCAAAGAACATACGGCTTTCTAGAAACTTAAGGTACTGATTTACAGATTTCCATTGAGTGAAAAGCATAAATTCAAGAAGGTTGTGATTAGATAGTCAGAGAGAGCTAAAGACTGAACAACTTGGATGAAGAAAGCAAATAGTGAAGATTTAACAAAACTAGTCCCATTAGCCAGGCCACTGCATGCCTAAAGACACATTCCCATTACAATGGACAGACCAATCAGAAATAGAGAGTAGATTTCAATAGCTTTATTTTTAAAAATAGTATTTTGCAGTAACATTGAACTACATCACCTTTTATTCTTAGGGATATCAAGATTGAAATCCAAATCATTTAAAAGGATTCAGTTGAACTTTTAAATATGCATTACATGCACATTATCACAAATAGACCTCAGATATGGTGTTGAAACTCTAGCTCATATAATGGAATTGAAATATATCTTAATTGATGTAGCAATCTTCATTTGATCCTCAACTTGCCTTGAAGTTCAAGGGATGCTTTGGGACACTCACACTGGTTTCTGTGCAGAATTTGTAAACTTGATGCTCCCCCTGCTACCATATCTGAGCCATAAATCCACATAATTTTCTACCTTCTAAAATTCCTCTTTTGTAACTATTTTCCCCTGCAGCAAAAATATAAAGAATAAAATAATTTTAGCCAATGTTCACCAAAACATTCTAGTCCAATGTATTTTATTTAGTTCTTAAACTGCCCCTTCTTAATGCTTGTTAATGTTTTTAAATGCTTCTTAAATATAATGTATTCTACTTAATAACACGTACCGGGATCTTATATCAATATTTTGTCCTGCCTATTGAGTTTTCACGTTTTTTCCTTATTTTCTCCAATATGACAGTGTTTAATCAGCTAAATTAAATGCTTTAAAAATTATTTAACCAAATTTATTTCTATTCAATTTAAAATATAATTCAATTATTTTGACAACTACAAAGAGCCACTGCAATTTAAAAGTCTCCTCATCTTTCTTACACAGAATTAAAGTAACGAATCCTCCAACATATATAATTAAGTATATCTTTTGATTCAGAATAAGTCTTTGTACAGCTGTTTTTTAAGGGGTAATTTGCTGTATTCTATTAGGTACCCTATTCCAAAACAATTCATATGATATACTTTATCTCCATGTCAAGCCAAATTTCCAATAAATGAATTAGCCATAATGAATTTTGCTTGGTTTTGTTTTAGTTCAATATATACTTAGCCTTTTTCTAAAATAATAATAATAATAACAACAACAACCATCACCACCACTTTTTATAGCTTGTTTAGCCTAGTAATTGTGCTTTGTATAGTAAACCATGATATGTAAGTGTAGTCACTCTTTATTGTATAATTACATGTGAAATAACCTAAGAGCTCCTTTCCCTAATCATTCTGAAAAAGGAAATTTCATTATGCTTAATAAACTGGTTCTTAATATTTAAATAATACCTCTCCCATTTGAAAGTAAAACAATTAGATACAAGGCTATTCCTAGTTAACTGAGAGTAATTCCTACTGAATAATTTACTTTTAAATAGACAAATATAGGATTACACTGATCATTTCCTAACACTATTTTAAGATCTAAAGTAAATAATTTTTCTCTTTTAAAAACTCTTATATGATTTTATTAAAAAGTTATGTTTGATATCAATCTGCTCAACTGATGCAAAATTAGTTCTCCCTATTTTTTATTTATTTTTATTTTGTGGGAGAGACTGTTACGATTATTCAGGAAAGTGATTCTATTAGCATAGAAGCAAGCAAACAAGAAATTCAATTACACTATGAAAATAGTGATGCCCAGCTTTTTAATCAACTTTTAATTTTCTTTTGAAGTTTTGCCTGTTTATTTTATTTTCAATCCAGGGCACTAAATAGTACTTGCACTAAACAATACTTGACTACATTCTTGGTTCACTGCATTATGTAATATGACATATTGATGGCGCTCTACATTAACTTTTGAGATCAAGAGTTTGACTTTTTGGGGAGGTGGGGCCTGACGTTGCTACAACACAGCATGCAATCTTGGAGTTCCAGGATTGCTGTTGATACCTCTGTTCCTGGACAAACCTTTTGGACCTAAACCGTCCTGCAGAGACGGTGATAGAGAAGGGCATGTCCTGCTGATCTCAGAGACATCGCAAAGTCCCTGATTGATCCAGGAAGAAGCTCTTTTTGCCAGTTACAAGAGAAGCAGCCATTTTAAGCTGCATAAGATGGGGACAGATCCCTGAACGGCTAAGCAGGAGAGTGTGTCGGAATTGGTGAGATAAATTTTAACAATACAATACAATAGCAGAGTTGGAAGGGACTTTGGAGGTCATCTAGTCCAACTCCCTGCCTAGGCAGGAAGCCCTATACTATTTCAGACAAATGGCTATCCAACATCTTAAAGACTTGCAGTGTTGGGGCATTCACAACTTTTGGAGGCCAGCTATTCCACTGATTAATTGTTCTAACTGCCAGGAAATTTCTCCTCAGTTCTAAGTTGCTTCTCTCCTTGATTAGTTTCCACCCATTGCTTCTTGTTCTACCCTCAGGTGCTTTGGAGAATAGTTTGACTTCCTCTTCTTTGTGGCAACCCCTGAGATATTGGAACATTGCTATCATCTCTCCCCTAGTCCTTCTTTTCATAAGACTAGACCAGTGGTGTCCAAACTTTTTTCAAAGAGGGCCAGATTGGATGAAGTGAACATGGTGGAGGGCCGAACATTTTTCCGAACATTCTTTGAACCATTACAATTAAATGCAAATAAATTATTTTATGCCAAGTTAATTGCAAATGACATACTTTTCATTTCATAACATTAAGATCAACTGACAGTTGAGTTTTCACAATGTATTGAAAATATAATTTAAAAAAAACTTACCTACCTCTTTCTCTCTTTCTCCCTCTCTCTCTCCATTTCTCTCGCTCTTTCTCTTTCTCTCTCTCTCTTTTTCTCTTTCTTTCTGTCTCCCTTTCCCTCACACTCTCTCTCTCTTTCTCTCTCTTTCTTCCTCTCTCCATTTCTCTCTTTCTCTCTTTCTCTCTCTCTCTCTCTTTCTTTCTTTCTCTTTCCTTCTCTTTCTCTTTTTTTCTCTTTCTCTCTTTTTCTCTGTCACTCTGTGTGTGTGTCTGTCTGTCTGTCTGTCTCTCACTCACTTAATCAGTCTCTATCTGTCTCTCCCTCCCTCTCTGTCTCTCCCTGTCTCTGTGTGTGTCACTCTCTCTGATTCTCTCCCTCCCTCCCCTTCTGTCTCTCTCTGTGTCTGTCAGTCACTCCCTCGCCACTCGCAGCGGGCGAGGGAGCAGGCGGGGTGAGCACCCAAAGCTACCGTCATCTTAAGCACCACCGAGGCTGTCGCCCGGCAGGGGCATCAGGCAGGGAAGCCGGTCGCGTCTCCATCGCGGCTCCCTCTGGCAGGCACCACGGCTTACGTTCTGAGGCCGCGCGTCCGTCTTCCCTGCCTGACGCCCCTGCCGGGCGACCTTGTGCGGCGAGAGCCGCACGTTCTGGGGCTGCGTGGCTGGGAGGGAGGTGAACGCACCAAGCGGACGTTCTGGGGCCGCGCGTTCACCTCCCTCTCAGCTTCGCAGCCCCAGAATGTGCAGCGATGGAGGCGCGACCGGCTTCCCTGCCTGACGCCCCTGCCGGGCGACAGCCTCGGTGGTGCTTAAGATGACGGTAGCCTTGGGTGCTCACCCCGCCTGCTCCCTCGCCCGCTGCGGGAGGAGGCGTCCGTAACCTCCGCCCACCTCCCTCCCAGCCACACAGCCCGAGAGACAGAGGGAGGGAGGGCCACATTTACACAGAGCAGGGAGGGCTGTTGGAGGGCCGTATTAAACTGACCCCCGGGCCGCAAATGGCCCCCGGGCCTGACTTTGGACATGCCTGGACTAGACATATCCAGTTCAACAACCATTCTTTATATGTTTTATCCTCAAGTCCCCTAATCATCTTTGTTGCTCTTCGCTGTAATCTTTCTAGAATCTCAACATCTTTTTACATTGTGGCAACCAAATCTGAATGTATTCAAAGTGTGGCCTTACCAAGGCATTATAAAGTGGTATTAACACTTCACGTGATCTTGATTCTATCCTTCTGTTTATGCAGCCTAGAACTGTGTTGGCTTTTTTGGCAGCTGCTGCACACTGCTGGCTCATATTTAAATGGTTGTCTACTAGGACTCCAAGATCCCTTTCACAGTTACTACTACTGAGCAACGTACCACCTATACTGTACCTATGCATTTCATTTTTGTTGCCTAAATGTAGAACCTTACTCTTTTCACCATTGAATTTCATTTTATTAGATAAGTGCCCAATGTCAAGTTTGTCAAGATCCTTCTGTATCTTAAGCCTATCTTCTGGAGTGTTGGCTATTCCTGCCAGCTTGGTGTCGTCTGCAAATTTGATGAGTTCCCCATTTATTCCCTCATCCAAATCATTGATGAAGATGTTGAAGAGTACTGGGCCTAAAACAGAGCCTTGGGGGACTCCACTGCATACTTCCTTCCATGTAGATGCAGTTCCATTACCTAGCTATCTGCGGGATCGGATCCTGCCCCATACATCCTCACGGCCGATCCGCTCCCACAGAGAGGGACTTCTCCGGGTGCCGTCCACTAGACTCTGTCAGCGGACGACTCCCAGGGGAAGGGCTCTCTCTGTGGCGGGCCCGGCCCTCTGGAACGACCTTCCCCCCGATATCAGGATGACCACTGACCTCCGCTCCTTCCGTCTCAAGCTAAAAACACACTTCTTCTGTCTGGCCGGCCTAGGATAGTCTCTCTGTCTTTGGGGTTTTTTAATGGGGTAGCACATTTTTAGCGAATTTTTAGCACAGGGTTGGTTTAATTGTTTTTTATGAAATGTATGTATTTTTGACTGTTTTTATTCTGCCTGTGCACCGCCCCGGGTCCCTGTGGGGAGAGGGTGCGGTTTAAAAATAAAATTATTATTATTATTATTATTATTATTATTATTATTATTATTATTATTATTATTATTATTATTATTATTATTATTATTATTATTATTATTATTATTATTATTATTATTATTATTATTATTATTATTATTATTATTATTATTATTATTATTATTATTATTATTATTATTATTATTATTATTATTATTATTATAGAGAACACCCAGAAAGACTTTGTATAAAGTTAAAACAGAAGAGAGTAAGTGGTGGATTAGCCTGTTTTAAAACTATGGTGTTATCTTTTTCTTCTTTAATTTCATTTTTTTTAATGGAGGAATCTTTACAAATGCCTCTTACTTTTAAATTGTATTGGGGTTTTTTCCCCCCTTCCTGTATTTTTCTTCATTATTTGTATTTGTGAAATAAGAATCCCTTTCCACTAAATGCTTGGCTGGATTGGAATTTCTAAGCATTTTAACCATTTTTTTCCTTTTCCCAAAGTCTCTTTTCTTTCTTTCTTTTTTTTGCAATTTTTTTTTATTGGTTTTCAAAATATACATAGGAAAAGGTGTATAAAAATTTTTGGTAGCTCCCATGCCGGTAGTGGTAGTCCTCCCAAACCTCACCAGTTTACAATTTTAAAAATAAAGGACAAGCATAAACAGAGTTCTTACATTGTGTACCATATGTTCAATCATCTTTTTCTTTGCCATTTTCTATTATATCAACAATTACAATGACATTTCAAATAAAATCATTTTTGTGATCTGAGCCTTTTCGCTATTGTTTCTTCCTCCCTGTCACCAGGTGGAGCCATAGCTCCCCTCGTTCCCATGTCTTGTGTAATGTCGTCCTTTTTCCCGCCTCCACTATCTCTGTCCTCTAAGAGGGAAGAATGTTTTTGAAAAAAAGGCATCTGCCTCGTTTAATGTTTTAATTCATATTCTACCCCCCCCCTCCCAGAAGATCAACATTCCCTCTGGCAATAACCATTTAAACCAAATTGCTTTATTATATAATTTCTTCGACAGGAAGGAATATTTCCTTCTTGTTTCTCTGGGGTTTTTTTGGAATTTGTTTCAGAATGGTTATTTCTTTGTCTTGATATTTTAAAGACTCCCCCCTTTGGGTCCCCAGTATCTCATCCCTTGTGGACTTCCTGAGAAATTTAACATGAACCTCTCTTGGGACATTATGGATTCTAGCATATGTTGAATTAATTCTATAAACCAGGTCCACATACCACCAGACTTGTTCTTTATCTCTTTTAAGGTATTCTGCTAATATTGTACTCATAACATCTTTAAGATCTTCATTTTCTGTCTCTGGTATATTCTGGAACCTGAGAAAAAAAGACATTCTTTCAAATTCTATTTTAGACATATAAGCTTCTAATTCTAAATTTTCCTTTCGAATCTCTTTAACCTCTTTTCCCATCTCGGTTGCCCCCCCTCTCCAACGTCATAATTCTTTGTTTATTTTCCGTTGAATTTTGCTGCGTTTCTCTAAGTCCTATTTTAAAGTCTGTCATCTCTTTCCGCAATTCATTCATATTTCTCATAAGTTCCTGAAACATTTGAGCAACCGACAGTTCCTGTGAGCTCTCTCCAGCAGTTTCTTTCTGCAATAGTGAAGTAATTTTTGACTGTTGCATACTTGGACTGGAGGCTGCTGAAGAGGGGGTGAATGTTGATTTCCCTGTGGGTGGTTTTCTAGAAGCCATTGTCTCAATTCAAAAGTGGTAAAAGAAATGGCGTCAAAAGAGTGGACGTCCGGGATGGTTCGAGGTATCAGAAAAATCCAGATAGAAAGCTAGTTCTCCTTCACTGTCTCAAGTCTCAGAGGTACATCAAAAAAAGCAAATAAAACCATATAATCCACATCCAGGAATTCCACATAGCAGGAGAGACAAAGAGAGCCTTCAGGGGAGATGTTAAAAAATATCAGGAGTCCTTCGGAGGCGATTACGAGAGCAAACTTCATAGGTATAAAGAAGCTATAAGGAGAGAACAAAGGAGAGCCATCTTGCCCCACCCTTTCACAGGGAGAGAAGAAAAGTAAAAGTTGCAATTTTCTTTTTAGAAAGGGCTCCGCGAAACATTGTTGCCACTGCAATACTCTCTCCCATAGTTAATTCAACTGGCAAGTTAGTCCCTTTTCTCTCTCCATTGTGGGAAGAGATCGTTTGAATGCCGCTTCTTCCGAGGGGGGTTAAAAGAAAAAAAACTCCCCCCTCTAATCTCCATTTGAATTGATTGAACTAGGACTCACAATAATCTGTCGATTGTCCTCCATCAATGATCCAGAAGATTAGGAAGTGCCCTCCACCGCTGGCATTTTCGCTACACTTTCAATTTGGTTTGTTTCTCCTGGGATCCATCCAGCGAAGAGGCAAGATTGCCCCCCTTCTGCCTCCCGGCTCCTAGGGCGAGGTTGGGAGCATCCCACCGGCCACCGCCGAGTTGGGGGCTCCCAACGAGCTGCCCTTACAGCAGGGGATCTCTCCAGGACCACCTTGTGCTCCCGAAGGAGCCCACCGGGACAGCAAGCGGTGGACAAAACACGTCCGTCGCCTTCAGAAACCGGAAGTTGAGTCAATCCCAAAGTCTCTTTTCTTAAAGAGAGAGTTAAAAAGAGGAAAAGAAGTAACACTGCCATCAAGAGGGTGGAAGTTTGGTTACATCAGTTATTTCAAGGTTATTGGCTTGGTTTACTGAAAGGGGCAGAGAGAAAACACGTCTTGTTTATACAGGTGCTCTTTTGGAATAAAGAGAAAGCCCTGATTTGAAAGATTACACTGAATTTATTTGAAACCTAGCAAAAAGTCTTGGATCTCCTAGTGGCAGTGTTTACAACTTGGAAAAATGGCGTAGTATGTAAAATAAAAGGAAATAACTTTACAATGAGTTATGCTAGAAATTCAAAAAGTCCTAATAAGCATGGAAAGATTTGAAAATAATTTGGGGATTATAGAACAAAGAAGAATAGAGGGAAGAGTTGAGAATATTGATGAAACAATTATGAAACTTGAAGATAGAGTTCAAAAAATCTCAGAAAAATATGAACAAAGTGATAAGAAAATTGTTGACACTGACCATAAACCAAGAGTAAGGGGAAATGATATGTTTGGAATATTGAAAGGAGAGGTAGAAGAACTGGACCTCTATCTCATACTTCCAAATATAGATGAAGAAAGAGGAGAAAATTTAGCAGAAAAAAATGAGCGTATTTTTGGCAGAAGCATCAGTGATAACCAAAGGCAAGCTGATGAAAGGAAGATATGGAGGGTTTTGAGTCATTACAAAATATGCAATGAACAGTAAGTTGCCAAGAGAAGTTCACATAAGACTTATCAAGAAAACACTTAGAATACAGATTCTACAAATGGCAAGAGATTGGACTGCGCTACTTCTGGAAGGATACAAGATGATGAAATGAAATGTTACAATAAAATTAAGTTAAACTTAGTTAAACTTTGAATATTATGTATAAGACAAAGTAATAATAGTTATAGTCAAATAAATGATTAATAATTATAATAATGCATTTATATATACTAGATTGATATGGAATTTTATATAAGCTGTAAGTGAGGACTATGGAGATGATGTGGAAAAGCCTTTTTTTTAAATAAAAGATAATTCTATATAGAATACAAAGATGTAACACCATTGGATGACTCCAGGATGATGTAATGAAATGCCATAATGTAAATCTATTTTAAATATAGTATGCTTCACATAAAAAGGATGTAATAGCTATATTCAATGAATGTTTAATAATAATAATTGTATACATATATAGTAGATTGATGATATGAGCAATGGAATGTGCTGAAATGTATAAGTTGACATATGAAATTAGAGAATAAGAAGATAAACAATTTTATAGAATATGGAATCTATCTAATTAGTGGTTAGGAAAAAAAATGGAATTGAAAATTTCTTAGAGAATGTTACCAATACCAAAACAATAAAATGATTTCAAATAGAATATGAAGAATAAAATACTTATTATTGGACATGTTGAAGATGAAGTAATGAACTATTATAATATAAATGAACCCATGTTTAGAATACCTCATTTAAAATGAAGAAATAATAGTGACACATAAACAAATGAAGTGCTATAATAACAATGTACACAAATATACTTGATTGACAATTATGTGATTTTATATAAAACTTAAGGGATGATTATGGAAAGGATGCACAAAACCTTGTAACCAATTGACACTGTACGGAATGGAAGATTTTTTTTAAAATGTTACCTGTCCTGTCTGTTTATGTTTGTTTAAAAAATAAAAACTTTATTTTAAAAAAGAGTTTGGCCTTTATTGTAAATTTTACTTTACTGCTAATAATCTAGAAAAATAAAATATAATACTTAAGTTTTCCCATACTAGGAAGCAAGGGAAACACTTCCTGTGGCTGCTGTCTTGCATAATCTTCCTGAAATAACCATCTTTCTTTCTTAAACTGCTATGAGTCAGGAGGTTGGCTATTTTAATCTTTATTAGCGCAAACAATAGTTAAGTGGTCCAAGGTCAAAACATTACTTATCTATTCTTAAACAAAGGTTTGATTAGGTGATTGACATTGGTATCTTCTATACCAATGAAAGCTCCCCTTTCCCCCTTTTTTTTGTTCTAAGACAATGGATAGGAAATCAGATATTGCTACATAGATTATCATTGGCACACCCAGCACAACCATAAAGACTTTAAAACATAGACTGTGCAACTAGTTAGTAGTTACACTTTTATTTTCTGTCAGAATTTAATTAACATCTTTTTAGATTTCAGTTTTAAAACTAAATTTCAATTATCATGCTCCCATGTTTACTTTAAAATAATTATAAACACTAAAACATCCAAAAATATAATAAATTCATAATGGTGACTCCTCATTATTTTAATGTGAAGTACAGGCATCTATATATGAATTGTGAATTCTACCTATCATATTTTTCAGAGTATGACGCACCTTAACTTTGGGGAAGGAAATCAGGAAAAAAAACCTTTCTTCCTCTTTCCCAGCAGCATTCACCAGTGTTCCTCTGGCCAACGTCTTTGCTGCCTCAGTTGGAGCCTGATTCCCGAAGTTGCCCAGGGGAAATGCGATGGAAGCCTTTTCAATAAACGTGTTTTTGGGCTGTGGCACCACAATCCCCTCCCTGATTCAAAAAAGGGCATGTGCAGAGGCCAAACAATTGGATTATGTTTCAGGTGGCAGGCAGTTCCAGCACGCGTTGCCACCTGAAAATGCCTTCATTCTCAGTTCCTCGGTGCACATCGCAGAGCCACATGCACTGTTCCTCCTCTACAGACTTGCTTTCTGTTTTCTCTTGGCCAGCACCGGCGGCTGGAGGAGGCAGGGAGAAAAGCGAGAGGGCAGCACGGTCAGGTGAGAGTGCAGGTGTGGAGACAGATTAGAGGCAGCCAGCCAATTGCCGGCTTGCCGGCTCAGCTGCTGGCCAGCCGGAGCGCATAGACAGCAAAGGAATCCTTGCGTAAGATGTTCGGGCATAATTTGGGGGTGGCAGGTGGGGCAGGGCAGGGCAGGGGATGGGGCGGGGCGGGGTGTGTATCTTACTTGAGTCTGGCAGCTCCACCACTTCTCTCGGCCGCTTGGTGCAGGGAAACATCTCGCACAATAAAGAAAAACTTCTCATGAAGTTTTGCTTTATCATGCAAGGTTTCCCCTTCAAACACCAGCCAAGAAATGCAACGGAGCTGCCAGACTCTATTAAGATGTGCATTTTGTGGTGGGGCATAATTTGGGTATGGCGGGGGGGGGGCAAGAGGATGGGCTGCCCGGCATCCCTGCCAGTGGCAAAGAAGTGCCAGACTCTACCCTCCCCTCACTCATTGGGGCGGGGGTAGTGAAGGTGCCTTCCAGGCCTGAGACCTGGAAAGAGAAACTTCACCCGGTGCCCTTCCTCTGCTGTCCTGTTGCCCAGGAGAGGGGCATGAAACCATGGTTGCTGGTAGCGACACTTAGGGCATAGGCAGTGGGCTCCAAGAAGTGGCTGCCAGGGCACCCCATCCTCTGCCCCACCACAAAATTCCTTTGGATTCCTTTGCTGCCTGCGTACTCCAGGTGGCCAGCAGCTGAGCCGGCAAGCCGGCAATCGGCTGGCTGCTTCTAATCTTTCTCTGTGCCTGCACCCTCACCCGATCGCGCTGCCTTCTTGCTTTTCTCCCTGCCTCCTCCAGCCGCCCATGCTGGCCAAGAGAAAACAGAAAGCAAGTCTGTAGAGAAGGAGGAGGGCACATGGCTCTGCGATGTGCACCGAGGAACTGGGAATGAAGGCATTTTCAGGTGGCAGTGAATGCTGGAACTGCCTGCCACCTGAAACACAATGCACTTATTTGGCCTCTGCATGTGCCCTTTTTTGAATCGAGAGGGGACCGTGCTGCTGCTTCCAAAAAATGCTTTCATTAAGAAGGCTTTGAACCCAATTCCCCAGACTGCTTCGGGAATCAGGCTCCATGTAAAAGTGAGGATCCCTGCCGCATGGAATCACCCAAAAATGCAATGCATGGAGCAGTGGGTGGAGCTTCATTCGGAGTATAAGATGTACCCAGATTTTTACCTTCTTTCTGGGGGTAAAAAGATGCGTCTTATACTCTGAAAAATATGGTAATTACATAAATCTCCAATTTTCAGATAATTTCTCGATGAAATATGTAAAATTCTGCAATTCAAACTCTCAAAGGTTTTTTTTCAAGAACTGTGCAGATTAAATTTATAGCATTGAGAATAATAAAAACCACAAAATAATATAAAAGCTTCAAAGGGATTACTGTATTGCAAATCAAGTAGCTGTGCAGCAAGTTAACAAATAGGAATTAACCAAAAACACACAAAAAGCTTCCTAGATTTTGAATATATTAGCAGTCAGAATAAAGTGCTGGGATTACATAAATAGTCCACTGAAAATGTCAGATCAGTATGTGGGTAAAAAAAATCTATTCTAATAATTATTAGGTGGAAAAGTGGAAATATAAGACACAGTTTTGTAATACCTTTAGACAAATGCATGATGTGCCTACATCTGAAGTACTTTTTACAGACCTTTTTTTTCCTGAAAGAATACAACTGAAAATGATGCATGAAGCTTCTTAATTACCCATTCTTTAAAGTTACCTGCTTCATAATGTACAACAAATAAATGATAATTTGACTGTGATTATCTTAACTGATTAGGGTTTTGGAAATTTGATTCAATATTTCTAAATATTGTGTTTCTCCAAAAATAAGACCTGGTCTTATTTTCTTTTGAGCCCCAAAATAAACACCAGGTCTTATTTTTGAGGGATGTCTTATCTGCTTACCTTAAAACCATTGCAGCCATGCCTCCCATGCCCTGACACTTGTTGCACTGCTGCCCGACTTCTTCTGCCGCTCGCAGCCAGATGTGTGGCTTTTGCGCGGCCCATGCCAGCTATCTTCGAACTATAAACCTGTCTCAGAGTTGTTTTTCAGCTGATTAAAACAGTTTTAACTTCTAGATTATTTTTTGGGGGGGAGGGGGAAGAAATAAGCTTTTAAAAAGCTACTATCAGCTATCCTTTTCCTTTTGGCTAAATTTCTCTATGTGCACTCCAATCGTTTCCACTTGACTACACTTTACTTCACTCTTGTGCCCCTCAGAGAAGGCAGAAAAGAATGCAAGCCAAGTATGTGTATGGTATGCTGCCGTTTGTGGCAGATGGTTGCATGGTGCGTCATACAGTGCTGCTACTTGTGGCAGGAGGCCAAGAGGCTTGTTGCACTGGTGTTGCCTAGGGCTGAACTAGGGCTTATTTTGGGGGTAGGGCGTATATTAGGCACATGCTTGAATATTGGACTATGGCTTGTTTTCTGGGTAGGTCATGTTTTGAGGAAACACAGTAGTCCGTGCTTGAGGAAGACTACTTTAAGAGCAGATGATAATATGATGAGACAACTAAGTATGCATGAGACAAGGAACATACATTTCTCACTTAAAATATTATAACTGAAGGTTACCACATGATATTGACTGGAAGCTGATGTACAACAGACTTCAATACTAGCAACAATAACAATGCATTACAACAATTATTTTCGTCACTCAATAATTCACTTGTAGAATTTACAACTGTAGAAACTGAGATATGTAAATATGATGCTTCCAATTTAGCAATTGCCATAACTAATAAAACATATAACCACTGTTTGGATAAGAACTGAATATATTTGTATACATATTTTAACAAAAGAAATTTAGAATTTGGAGGCAATCCCTTTACCCAGGTATAAACTATATCAGCCACCATTACTTAATGGCTCCCTACTTTAGGTAAATGTTTGAAAATTATTTAAAAATAGTTTAGGGTATTCTTTTCATAAAAGATAAATAATCATTCCCAATTCCCCTATCACTTATATTTAAATACACAAAGACAATGTGAACTAAATTAGGCTGAATAATGGTGTCCTAATAATATTTTATTTATTTATTTATTTTATTAAATTTATACCCCGCCCTTCTCCTTGTTAGGACCCAGGGCGGCGCACAGGCATCTTAAAAACACAAAATATAATAAATATCAATTAAAATGTAATTAAATTCATTAACCCGTGCTAAAAACCCAATATTAAAACCCCCACCAAATTACAAATTTCCTTAAAAAGTCAGAAACGGGGGGCTATCCTAGGCCGGCTTGTTGGAATAAGTACGTCTTAAGACGTTGGCGGAAGAGGCGGAGGTCCAAGATTGTGCGAAGGTCGGGGGGTAGGTCGTTCCAGAGGGCCGGGCCCGCCACAGAGAAGGCCCTTCCTCTGGGTGTCGCCAACCGGCATTGCCCGGCCGACGGCACCCGAAGAAGACCCTCTCTGTGGGAGCGGATCGGGCGAAGGGATGTATGGGGCAGGAGGCGGTCTCGTATATAGCTAGGCCCCGAGCCATGGAGCGATTTAAAGATGGTCATCAGTACCTTGAAGCGCACTCGAAAGGCCACAGGCAGCCAGTGCAGCTCGCGCAGGAGAGGTGTTACGTGGGTTTGCCTTGGGGCACCCATAATCACCCGCGCGGCCGCATTCTGTACTAACTGTAGCTTTCGAGTGCACCTCAAGGGAAGCCCCACGTAGAGAGCGTTACAGTAATCCAGCCGGGACGGCTTGAGAATAACCATCATAATCAAAAAGAAATCTAGTTGTAATCTGTAATCTAATTGGAGTTTAAGCACTGAAATAATCTCAACCTATTATCAAACTTTAAATGAGTAGAAATTCTGATTTGTAGATATGGAGCCTGGTGCTATTCAGTCAACTGAATCCGAATTTTAAATAGATTAATGTAAGGTCTTGCATTAATACCATGCTACAGAATCATTGAGTGTTTATCAATATCATTTCCAGTGCAAGGTTTATCATGCTTTATTTAGATGGGGATGGAGAGAAATTTGTTCAGTTGAGTGAACAATCTGTTTAGATTAAAATATTTTTTTATTAATAGAACAAAATAAAGATATCTGGAATCTTTTGTTACACGCTGCACTTCCACACTTAGCTGATTCCAATATTCAAATAAGTAGAATAGAAACAACAGGTTTAAAGGAACAAGGGGAATACTGAGGCATTTAACTATTTTGAAAATCTTATAATTTATAATTAACCTTTGCTGTTCTCAATTATATATTTTTAAAATATGTATTAATAATTTTTGCATTAAATAAAAGTCAAATCAAAAGAAAAAAGCTAAGAAAAAAATGAAGAAAGAAAATGAAGTGGAACGGTGATAATTTCAATGGAAAAATGTAAAGCAAATATGAATAACTTCTAACCTTCTTTTGAACAGGTAACTGCAATGTTATTATCTCTTCTCCCTTGTAGTTGTTATAGTCCCGTCACCCCTCATTTACTCTACATCCTTCTTATTTTTCAAATCCATAAATCATCATTTAATTTCTTTTCTATTTCAGGAAAATTCTACATAAAGTTTTTAGTCTTTCAGAAAAGTTTTTGTTATTTTTGTCTCTGAGCCTTGTATAATCAAGTAGTGTAATAATTTATTTTATTTTATTTTTTCACATTTATAACCCGCACCCATCTCACCATAAAGGGACTCGGGGCGGCGAACAGAGATTTAAAATCAATTATACATAAATACAAAATATTATTAAATAATAATGAAATTAAATCAATATCCTGCTTAACTTAAAATAAGTTTAAATTTAAAACCCAAATTACAGTTTTGATTTGTTATAAAATAATGGGTGTGGAGTAGATCATGCTAGGCCGGCCAGATGAAAATAATAAGTTTTTAGGTGCCGGCGAAACAAGCGGAGGTCTGTGATGGAACGGAGGTCGGAAGGTAGGCCATTCCAGAGGGTAGGGCCCACCACAGAGAAGGCCCTTCCCCTGGGAGCCGCCAACCGGCATTGTCCGGTTGACGGCACCCGGAGAAGACCCTCTCCTTGAGAGCGAGTCGGTCGAAGGGATGTATGGGGCAGAAGACGGTCACGAAGGTAGCTAGGCCCCGTGCCATGGAGCACCTTGAATATGGTCATCAAAACCTTGTAACGCACCCGTTAGGTCACAGGTAGCCAGTGCAGCTCGTGCAGGAGTGGTGTTATGTGGGAATGTCTTGAGATTCCCATGATCACCCGCACTGCCGCATTCTGGACCAACTGCAACCTCCGAGTGCATCTCAAGGGGAGCCCCTTGTAGAGAGTGTTGCAGTAGTCCAGACGAGAAGTCACGAGTGCTTGAGTGACTGTGTGAAGGTCATCCGGTCCAGTAAGGGGCGCAATTGACGGACCAGGTGAACCTGGTAAAATGCCCCCCTGGCCATGGCCGCCACCTGATCCTCAAGGGACAACCGGGAATCCAGGAGGACTCCTAAATTGCGCACTCTATCCACGGGGGCCAAATTTTCATTCCCCATGGCCAGCGATGGTGTCAACTGGCTAAACCGGGAAGCCTGGAACCACAGCCACTCGGTCTTACACGGGTTGAGTTTGAGTTTGTTACTGCCCATCCAGATCCGTACGGCCTCTAAACACCGGGACATCACCTCAACGGCATCGTTGGGGTGGCTTGGGGTAGAGATGTACAACTGGGTATCATCAGCGTACAGATGGTATTCTACCCCAAAACCACGGATGATCTCACCCAGCGGCTTCATATACGTGTTGAATAGGAGTGGTGAGAGGACTGACCCCTGCGGTACCCCGTATGCGAGGGGCCTAGAAGTCAACCTCTGCCCCCCCGTCAACACATATTGCGACCGATCAGAGAGGAAGGAGGAGAACCACCGCAAAACGGTGCCTCCCACCCCCAACCCCTCTAGTCGGTGCAAAAGGATACCATGGCCGATGGTATCAAAAGCCGCTGAGAGATCTAACAAGACCAGGATAGAGGAACAACCCCTATCCCTGGCCCTCCAGAGATCGTCTACCAACGCGACCAATGCCGTCTCGGTGCTATGACCGGGCCGAAAGCCGGACTGGCACGGGTCTAGATAATCAGTTTCCTCCAGGTGACGAGGAAACTGCTGTGCAACCACACTCTCTACAACCTTCGCAAGAAAGTGAAGGTTGGAGACCGGACGATAATTAGCCAATAATGCTGAATCCAAGGAAGGCTTTTTGAGGAGGGGTCTCACCACCGCCTCTTTCAAGATGATAGGTAATGACCCCTCACGCAGAGAAGCGTTCACAATGGCCTGGAGCGAGCCTCGTGTCTCCTCCCAGGATGCCAGTACAAGCCAGGAGGGACAAGGGTCTAATAAACATGTGGTGGCCTTTAGTCTCCTCGCCAACCTGTCCATGTCCTTGGCAGTAACAAAGTCAAAGTCTTCCCATAAAATAGTCTCAAGGCCTGCATCGGATACTTCCACCGGACCACTATCTGTGGAGAGCAACTCGCTCCGAATCTGAGTGATTTTATCCTGCAGATATTCTCCAAATTCCTCGGCTCGGCCCTGCAAGGAGGACTCCCGCGGCCTCTGTTGAAGGAGAGAGCGGGTAACCCCAAACAGGGCCGCCGGGCGGTTCTCTGCAGATGCGATGAGGGTGGCACAATACTTGCGTTTGGCCACCCTCATTGCCACTAGGTCCTCAAATGGGCTCTTACCAGTGTTCGATCAGATTCAGATCGAGAGGATCTCCACCTACTCTCTAGGCGTTTCTTGCAGCGTTTCATCTCCCTCAGCTCCTCAGAAAACCAAGGAGCCTGGGTGGGATGACGCCGCGTGAGAGGCCGCAAAGGCGCGACGCGGTCTAAGGCCCCCGCGGCCGCACTATACCATGCTGCCACTAGGTCCTCAGCCGCGGCATGAGTCAAGGATACAGGTATTGGCCCAAGCTCCTTCTGGAACTTTTCAGGGTCCATCAGGAGCCTGGGGCAGAACCATCTGTGTGTCTCTGGCTCCGCCTCCCCGCGGTTAGATGAGGCGATTGGAAATAATACCATGTTTTCCGAAAAATACCACCTACCCTGAAAACAAGCCATAACCTGATTTTCATGCTTGCACCTAAAACAAGCTCTAACCCAAAAAATAAGCCCTAGTTAAGCTCCGCCCAATGTCTGGTTGTACAAGAAGGGGTGAGGCGCAGGCTTAAACATCAAGCTGAAGCGATGGGAGGGGAATCAATTTGAATTTCTTTCCATATAATATAGGGTGGCAATGTTGCAAAGTTAAACAATGTTAGAACTTGTAGGATGGAACAAATCTTGAAAGTTATAATTTCATTTCAATCTGATACTTTTAAAAATTTCAATAAATTGTACATTTCTTCAAAATACACTGAATTAGCATTGCACACTGTAAGAAGTGCAAATGCATTTTTGTATCAGTTTCCCCCCCAAATTGCAATAATACATGCTTGCTTTCTTTTTAAAAAAATCATGCATTTGTAGATCATGTCTATACATTTTTCAGTGCTAGCAGTGTTTAAGAATAGTTTTATCTTATTTTATCTAAACTAAGCATAAATTATCTAATCTAAACTAGATTAATAAAAATAGATTAATCCTTACTCTTATCTACTCTAGTTTAAGTTTATTTATTTATTTATTTATTTATGAAATTGTTTATTTATAAAAATGTATTGGCCACCCACCATACCACAGAGTAACTTAATACAAAACACCATAATTCAATTACTGATGGGGACGGGGAGCAAGGTGGAATCTGTTGTTAATCAATCAGTCACCTCCACCATGATGCTCCCCATTGGAGTCCCAAACTAACTGGCAAAGCCAGGTCTTTAGGCTCTTATGAAAGGTCAGAGGGTTGGGGCTCAATCAGGGAGGGGGGATCCCAGAGGACAGGTGTAACAGCAGAGAAGACCCTTCTCCTGGACCCCATCAGCTGGAATAATCAGGCTGATGGAACCCTTAGCATGCCTCCTCTGTGGGATGAGATAGTCCCTCAAGAAGTCTGGATCTATGCCATGAAGAGCTTTAAAGGTGATTACCAACACCTTGAATTGCACCAGGAAACTGGCAACTCACACAGCTCTCAGAGCAGTTGTGTTACATGTACCATTACATGGTCCCCAAGAACTGCACTGCCACACTCTGCATCACCTGTAGCTTCCAAATGCTCTTCAAGAATAGCTCCATGCAGAGCGCATTGCAATAGCCCAACTGTGAAATGACTAGGGCCTGAACAATTGAACACAGGGACTCCTGAGTCAGGAAAGGCAGCAACTGGCAAACAACCTATAGTTGTGCAAAGGCTCTCCTATCCATGACTGCCACATGCTCTTCAAGCAAGAATTGTGAATCCAGGAGAATCCCCAAGTTGTGGACCAGATGTGTCTGGGCTAGTACTATACCATCCAGAGTCAAAGATGACAAAGTGCCAGATTTCAGGGCCCCATGTATCAAAAACCATTTGATCTTGCCAGGGTTCAGTCAAAGCCTATTTTTCCCTATGTAGGACTTCAAAACTTCAAGGCATGGCAAACATAACCAATGCTATTTCTGACCCATAATTGGGCGTAACTGACACTGCTACACCACCACTTTACCTTTTTTACAACATACCCCCAAAGGGGAGATTGGAAACTAGATGAAAGTTGTTCAAGTATGTGGGATCCAGTGATGGTTTTTTAAGGAGGGGGTGAACCAAGGTCTCCTGAAAAACCTCAGGAAATATTCCCTCCTCTAGTGATGTAATAATTACTGCCTGAATCCATCTGCTAGGCATCATCCTGGAAACTTTGACCCATCCAGGAGGGACATAATCTAAGAGGCAGATTGTGACACCATCAGCATTTAGGACCTTGTCCACTTCAACAGTGTCAATAGGGTCAAACCATTCTCAGATAATAAGGTAAGATCTCTCCTAAGGAATCTCATCCCTACCTCCACACATTAGATCCATTCTTCAGCACTTTTCTGTGAAGCTATCCTTTGCAGTATTCAATGACAATTCACTATACATAATTAAATGGTAGAAAAAGTTATTTGTAATTTCCTTGGGATCCAAAACAGATTGCCAAAAGTATACAAAATAGGAGCTATAATCTAAATGATTGTTTACTTATGAGGAAATAAATTTAGGATTTGGAGGGGTCTCTGGCTCCTTTCAATAGTTAATTTTTCCTTGCTTCATCTATATCAGACTTCTTTGAAATTCCCCTATATTTCAAAATTACTTTTGAGATTTCTTGGATCAAGTCCTGTTTTTTTAGATTTGTTTAATAATTATTGTAACACATTTTATTTATTCCCCACCCCCACCCCCCCAGAATGATGACATACCAAACAAAGCTACAAAACTCTGAAACTAGTGAAGAGAAACAAAAATTACAAAACTCTGAATCCTGCAAAGAGGAACATGATTTAGCAAAGGTGCTTAACATTGATTTCAAGAAAATTGAAAGCTTAAATATTAGAATCCCATGTTCCATTTGTGAAGAAATGGTATACATCACCCAACTTTTTCATCACAAAAAAGTCCACCAAGCTCAAGCTGTACTGGATTATCAGTGGCCATTTGCAGAGCCTATAGATATAAAAAAAATTATCCTTCGGAGAAGGCAACTTATTTTAAGACTGCAAAAAACTGCTCAATATCCTGAACGAGAGATAGAAAAGATTGGTTGTTCTATTGATCTTCTTAAGGAGAGCATCAAAATTGCTCCATACTTTTGCATCGATAACATTGTTCAAAGTTCTGCATATATTAAAGAAGTAAGCAATCCACTGATTAAAGCCATAGCAATTTGTCAAGATAAAAATGCTGTTTGGCACACAGAAATGGAAGATGTGTTTATTGTACTAGATAATTATGGGCACAAGAAAGATACTTGCTTACTTGGACTCTTTGATGGAAACAATGGAATTTCTGCTGCTCAGTTAACTTCAGATGAACTTCCTCTTCTACTTCTTGAACAGCTTTCTCATAATGATTCCTCCTACCAGATTAGCGATGCTGAAAAAAACATGCTTCATTCTTTTTGCACTATTTTTAAAGAAGATTATGAAGTAAAGGAGCAAGTATTTGAGGTAGCAAAAGCCGGAAGCCAAAACTCACAACCAAATAAGTATAAATGGATTCACAGAGCATTTGCAAAAGCTTTTTGGAGAATGGATAGGCTTTTACGTCTTGGACGAGGTGAAGTTTCCAAAGTTCGCTGGAGTAGCTGTACAACTGCCATATGTTTAGTAGAAATGGCAAGCAACCTAAAACAAAACCAAGAAGAACAAGAAGGGGAAGAAACAATTGAAACAATAAATAATAATGAGGAGCAGAACTTCATGCAACATGAGAAGGGACTACCTAAAACAAACAGAATAATGATAAGAAATATCTTAGAACAAGAAGTGGAAAAAATTATGGAACAGCATGAAGAGAATCTACTTGGAAGAGTAAGTGAGGGAGAAGAACAGAACAACACAGAGCAAGAGGAAGACTTTGAAACAGAACTGCACCAAGAGGAGCTACTTACAAGAATCTATAATGGAAAGAAACAGAGCAACATAGAGAAAGAGGCAAGTTCTCTCACAGGACATCCTCAAGAACTATTTACAAGTGCAAATGATGGAATGAAAAAAAGCATCACAGAGTCAGAAGATAATGAGCAACCGACAAATCATAAAGATGAGATCCAGGAAGAAGGTTGGATTGAAAATAATGAGAATTCAGATGAAATTGATGGAATAATGCATATTGCTAACATTGGTATGTATAAAGTCATAAAATTCAGAATATTACCAGTATGTTTCCCTCCCACTCTCCCATTTTGTTTCTCTGGGTGGTACACAAGTTAGCTATTGAACTCTAGAATTATTCTAGGAATAAATATAGAATAGTCATTTATTGTATTGATTGTGCAAACCTGAATTTTTCAGCAGAACTTTCCTAACGATTTATGGTTTTTTTTATAATCTATGAAGATATATTTTTATAAATATATTATTAGTTCAGTTCAATTATATGACAAATAGCTCTGGTTAGTATTGTTGATTTATCTGAGCAAATCATAACTTGAATTATTAGTGATCTCAATTAAATTGTACAGGTAATCCTTGACTTACTATCATTTATTCTATGTTCAAAATTAGGTTGGCACTGAATGAAGGGCTAGTCCTCAAAGTTATGGCTGTGGCAGCATACTAAGATCACGACAAAAATTTAAGTGCATGGCAGTTTACTTGTACCACAAGCTCCTCAACTCTTCCCACCTGCCTATCTCCCCCATCTCTGTCCTTTTGGCCCACTGCTATCTGTGACCCCTATTGCCCTAGCTGAACTTTGCCATTTTCTTGCTTCCAATGCTGACCAAGCACGTGCAGCCTGGCACATCCAAAGACAAATGCTGGCCACATGAGATTTTTGTCCTAAAGTTGCATGTACCAGTTTCTTCATGAGACCCAGAGAAGATGGTTTCATTGGCCAACAGCTGCCTAGTGAAGGGTAAGGGCAGGCACACCTTGATAGCAGCAGGAACAGAAGCTGGTGAAGGTCAGATCAACACAGGGAGGCAGGGTCCACACAGAGCATGTGATGGGGATTACTGTACTTAGAACTGGTTCAGTGTGGCTGAGATTTCCTGGAGTGCTGCCCTTTGGGGCTTCTGGTAGCCCTAGAGCTATAGTATGCCAAGAAGCCCTTGACCAACCAAGTGGCAAGCAGCACCAGAGTCATGATGGTTCCGCCCCAGGCTTCTGATGGACCCGGTAAGGTTCCAAAGGGAGCTTGGGCCAATTCCTGTGGACTTGCCCCGCGACTCGACTGAGGACCTAGTGGCCGCATGGTTAAGTGCGGTCACGGGGGCCTTGGACCGAGTTGCGCCCTTGCGGCCTCTCTTGCGGCGACGATCCACCCGGGCTCCTTGGTTCACCGAGGAGCTTAGGGAGATGAAGCGCCACAAGAGACGCCTAGAGAGCAGATGGAGATCCTCTCGCTCCGAAGCCGACCGAACACTAGTGAGAACCTACATTAGGACTTACCTGGTGGCGATAAGAGTGGCCAAACGTGAGTATTGTGCCACTCTTATTGCATCCGCAGATAACCGCCCTGCCGCCCTGTTTGGGGTGACCCGCTCCCTCCTTCAACAGAGGCCGCGGGAAGCCCCTCTACAGGGTCGAGCAGAGGAATTTGGGATTTATCTGCAGGAGAAAATCACTCGGATTCGGAGCGAGCTGCCCTCCATCGACAGTCGTCCAGTTGAACGGTCCGAGGTTGCTCTTGGGACACCATCTTGGGAAGAGTTTGATTTTGTTACTACCGAGGATATGGACAAGTTGTCAAAGAGACTTAGGGCTACCACATGTTTATTGGACCCGTGTCCCTCCTGGCTTGTACTGGCGTCCTGGGAGACGACACGAGGCTGGCTCCAGGGCATTGTCAACACATCTTTGAGTGAGGGGTCCTTGCCTGCCGTCTTGAAAGAGGCGGTAGTAAGGCCCCTCCTCAAGAAGCCGTCCCTGGATCCGGCATTATTAGAGAACTATCGTCCTGTCTCCAACCTTCACTTTTTAGTGAAGGTTGTAGAGAGTGTGGTGGCCCAACAGTTTCCGCGACACTTGGAGGAAGTTGATTATCTAGACCCGCGTCAGTCTGGCTTCCGACCCGGTCACAGCACCGAGACGGCATTGGTCGCGTTGGTTGATGATCTCTGGAGGGCGCGGGATAGAGGATATTCCTCTATCCTAGTCCTATTAGACCTATCAGCGGCTTTTGATACCATCGACCATGGTATCCTATTGCGCCGACTGGGGGGGTTGGGGCTGGGAGGCACCGTTCGGCGGTGGTTCTCGTCCTACCTCTCTGGTCGGTCGCAATATGTGTTGGCAGGGGGGCAGAGGTCGGCCTCGAGGCCCCTCGTATGTGGGGTACCTCAGGGGTCGGTCCTCTCGCCCCTACTGTTCAACATATACATGAAGCCGCTGGGCGAGATCATCCGTGGTTTTGGGGTGGGATATCATCTCTACGCTGATGATACTCAGCTGTACATATCCACCCCAGACCACCCCAATGATGCCGTCGAGGTTATGTCCCGGTGTTTGGAGGCCGTACGGATCTGGATGGGTAGTAACAAACTCAGACTCAACCCGTCCAAGACTGACTGGCTGTGGCTTCCGGCACCCCGGTTCAGCCAGATTATTCCAACTCTGGCCATTGGGGGCGAAACACCGGCCCCCGTGGAGAGGGCGCGCAATTTGGGTGTCCTCCTGGATTCCCGGCTGTCCATGGAGGACCATGTGGCAGCCGTGGCCAGGGGGGCTTTCCATCAGGTACGCCTGATGCGCCAATTGCGCCCCTTACTGGACCGGGCTGCCCTTCGCACAGTCACTCAGGCCCTCGTGACATCTCGACTCGACTACTGTAATGCTCTCTACATGGGGCTTCCCTTGAGGTGCACTCGAAAGCTGCAGTTAGTCCAGAATGCGGCCGCCCGGGTGATTATAGGAGCGCCTAGACACTCCCACATAACACCAATCCTGCGCGAGCTGCACTGGCTTCCTGTGGTCTTTCGGGTGCGCTTCAAGGTTTTGCCGACCATCTTCAAAGCGCTCCATGGCTCGGGGCCTAGTTATATGCGAGACCGCCTCCTGCCCCATACATCCCTTAGACCAATACGCTCCCACAGAGAGGGCCTTCTCAGGGTGCCGTCGGCCGGACAATGCCGACTGGCGACACCCAGGGGAAGAGCCTTCTCTGTGGCGGGCCCTGCCCTGTGGAACGACCTACCCCTGAACTTCGCACCATCTCCGATCTACGCCTCTTCCGCAAGTATCTAAAGACACATTTGTTCCATCTAGCCGGCCTAGCGTAGCCCCCTAAACTGACTTTTAGATAGTTTTTAAATTTGGGGATTTTAATTTGGTTTTAGCACAGGATCCATTGAATGAGTTTTTTAAATTTTTATATGATGTTTTGTATGTATTTTTAATTTTCCTGTGCGCCGCCCTGAATCCGTTTGGAGAAGGGTGGGGTATAAATTGAATAAAATAAATAAATATAAATATAAATATGAGGTTGTGGGACTACTTGCTGACCAGATATGGCTAAAAGAGCAGAGAATGGGGGGAAAGGAGACAGGTGGATGGGGGAGTTGAAGAGGAGGCAGACCCTTACCATATCAGGGCTTGGAAGGAACCAGGCCTGTTATGGTTTGATTGGTATGGGTGCCCGGTTAATTGATGGAATTCAGTTAATAACAGCAACAGGATATGCCAGGACTGCTATTGCTAAGTGAGTACATTACTTAGCGATGGAAATTCAAATCCCAATTGTGGTTGTAAGCAGAGAACTACCTGTAACAAATCATATTGCCTTCATTCCTGAGTCCCGCTAGGGAGAAGGGCGGTATACAAATGTGAATAAAATAAATCTATATAAATAAAAATGTAAAATAGTTTGTACGAATCCACTAATCTCAAAAACTACTGAACCAATGTGGCTCAAATTTTGACACAATATTGACAAGGACTTCCAATAATAGAATACCTATCCATTTTCTGCCTAGCACACGTATATCGTGTGCAAGGTAAACACATGTAAAAGGTACCCACTGAAAATGAGAGAGAGAGAGAGAGAGAGAGAGAGAGAGAGAGAGAGAGAGAGAGAGAGAGAGAGAGAGAAGCAATGGGTGGAAACTAATCAAGGAGAGAAGCAACTTAGAACTGAGGAGAAATTTCCTGGCAGTGAGAACTATTAACCAGCGGAACAGCTTGCCACCAGAAGTTATGAATGCCCCAACACTGGATGTGTTTTTAAGAAGAGAGTGGAAAACCATTTATCTGAAATGGTATAGGGCTTCTTGCCTAGGCAGGGAGTTGGACTAGATGACCTCCAAGGTCCCTTCCAACTCTGCTATTGTATTATTGTATTACAGTAGGTAGGTAGATAGGGGAATAGAGAGGGAGGGAGAAATACAGTTTAATAAAAGAGGGACTAGGGGAGACAGGATAGCAGCCTTCCAATGTCTCAGGGGTTGCCACAAAGAAGAGGGAGTCAAACTATTCTCCAAAGCACCTGAGGACAGAACAAGAAGCAATGGGTGGAAACTAATCAAGGAGAGAGCAACTTAGAACTGAGGAGAAATTTCCTGACACTTAGAACAATTAACCAGTGGAACAGCTTGCCTCCAGAAGTTGTGAATGCCCCAACACTGCAAGTCTTCAAGAAGATGTTGGGTAGCCATTTGTCTGAAATGGTATAGGGCTTCTTGCCTAGGCAGGGAGTTGGACTAGATTACCTCCAAGGTCCCTTCCAACTCTGCTATTGTATTATAGTAGGTAGGTAGATAGGGGGATAGAGAGGGAGAAATACAGTAGGTAGGTAGGTACATAGATAGAGGGATAGATAGGGAGAAATACGGTAGGTAGGTAGGTAGGTAGGTAGGTAGGTAGGTAGGTAGGTAGAGAAAGGAAGAAATACAGTAGGTAGGTAAGTAGAGGGATAGAGGGAGAGCTACAGTAGGTAGGTTAGATAGATAGGTAGGTAGACAGGGGGATAGATAGGGAGAAATACAGTAGGTAGGTAGATAGGGGGAGAAAGGAAGAAATACAGTAGGTAGGTAGGTAGGTAGGTAGGGGGATAGATAGGGAAAATACAGTAGGTAGGTAGCTAGAGGGATAGATAGAGAGGGAGAAATACAGTAGGTAGGTAGGTAGGTAGATAGGGGGATAGATATTTTATTTTATTTTATTTTAATTGAATTTATACCCCGCCCTTCTTCCTGTTGGGACCCAGGGCTGCGCACAGGCATTATTAAAACCACAATAAAACAATATACATCATTAAAACATATTAAATTATTTAAACCCATGCTAAAAACCCATTTAAAACCCTACCTAATTACAATTTATAAATAAAAAGTCAGAAACGGGGGGCTATCCTAGGCCGGCCTGTTTGAATAGAAAAGTCTTAAGACTTTGGCGGAAGAGGCGGAGGTCCGAGATAGTACGTAGGTCGGGGGGTAGGTCGTTCCAGAGGGCGGGCCCGCCACAGAGAAGGCCCTTACCCTGGGTGTCACCAACCGGCATTGCCCGGCCGACGGCACCCGGAGAAGATCCTCTCTGTGGGAGCGGATCGGACGAAGGGACGTATGGGGCAGGAGGCGGTCTCGTATATAGCTAGGCCCCGAGCCATGGAGCGATTTGAAGATGGTCGTCAACACCTTGAAGCGCACTCGAAAGGCCACAGGCAGCCATTGCAGCTCGTGCAGGAGAGGTGTTATGTGGGCTTGCCTTGGGGCACCCAAAATCACCCGTGTGGCCACATTCTGTACTAACTGTAGCTTTCGAGTGCACCTCAAGGGAAGCCCCATGTAGAGAGCGTTACAGTAATCCAGCCGAGATGTCACCAGCGCTTGAGTGACTGTGCGAAGGGCCCCCCGGTCCAGTAAGGGGCGCAACTGGCGTATCAGGCGTACCTGATAAAACGCCCTGCTGGCCACAGCCGCCACATGGTCCTCCATGGACAGCCGGGAATCCAGGAGGACGCCGAGGTTGCGCGCCCTCTCCACGGGGGCTAGTTGTTCGCACCCAATGGCCAGTGTTGGACTTATCTGGCTGAACAGGGGTGCCGGAAACTACAGCCACTCGGTCTTGGACGGGTTGAGCTTGAGTTTGTTACTACCCATCCAGATCCGTACGGCCTCCAAACACCGGGACAGCACCTCGACGGCATCGTTGGGGTAGTTTGGGGTGGATATGTACAGGTGAGTGTCGTCAGCGTAGATGGTATTCCACCCCAAAACCACGGATGATCTCGCCCAGCAGCTTCATGTAGGTGTTGAACAGAAATGGCGAGAGGACCGACCCCTGAGGAACCCCACATGTGAGGGGCCTCGGGGACGACCTCTGCCCTCCTGCCAACACCCATTGCGACCGACCAGAGGTAGGACGAGAACCACCGTAAAACGGTACCTCTCAGCCCCAACCCCCCCCCAATCAGTGCAATAAGATACCATGGTCGATGGTATCAAAAGCCGCTGAGAGGTCTAATAGGACTAGGATAGAGGAGCAGCCTCTATCCCGCGCCCTCCAGAGATCATCAATCAACGCGACCAATGCCGTCTCAGTGCTGTGACCGGGTCGGAAGCCGGACTGGCGCGGGTCTAGATAATCAACTTCCTCCAGGTGACGAGGAAACTGTTGAGCCACCACACTCTCTACAACCTTCCCAAGAAAGTGAAGGTTGGAGACCGGACGGTAATTTACCAAAAATGCTGGGTCCAGGGAAGGCTTTTTGAGGAGAGGTCTCACCACCGCCTCTTTCAAGGCGGTAGGTAAGAACCCCTCGCCCAAAGACGCATTCACGATATCCTGGAGCCAGCCTCGTGTCACCTCCCAGATAGGGAGGAATACAGTAGGTAGGTAGGTAGGTAGGTAGGTAGGTAGGTAGAGGGAGAAAGGAAGAAATACAGTAGGTAGGTAGGGGTATAGATAGGGAGAAATACAATAGGTAGGTAGGTAGGTAGGTAGGTAGGTAGGTAGGTAGGTAGGTAGGTAGGTAGGTAGGTAGAGGAATAGAGAGAGGAGAAATACAGTAGGTAGGTAGGTAGAGGGATAGAGAGGGAGAAATACAATAGGTAGGTAGGTAGATAGAGGGAGAAAGGAAGAAATACAGTAGGTAGGTAGGTAGAGGGAGAAATAGAGAGGGAGAAATACGGTAGGTAGGTATGTAGGTAAGTAGGTAGAGGGATAGAGAGGGAGAAATACAGTAGGTAGGTAGGTTGGGGGTTATACGATGGTTGTGTTTATGTGCGCAGGTGTAGATCTACACACAGATTGGTTGGCCATTTAACCAAACTGGGCCACAGCAACGCGTGGCCGGGTATAGCTAGTAAATAAATAAAAAATTCACACTGGAATGTATTAGCCAAAAGTGTTTTTGGAAAATTGAGCTATCATACAAAGATCTTCTTTAAAAATGAAAATAGAATCCTACCATATGTGGTTATTTAAAAAAAAACATGTCCAGGATGTAGACAGGATTTTAAGCAGCAAAACTTAGGAAAGTTTAAATAAAGATTTGAACGTGAATATGAATGTAGTAAATCTCTGGTAAGAATGGCCTCCACCGCAAGATCGAATTGAAGTATTAGCCAGAAATTTCCCATCTTGCTTACTTGGGTTATTGAATTGGTGGCCTGCTATATACACCATCTATTAATCTTGCTATTGGATTACAGTGGGGTATAAATGTTACAGTAATAAATTAATAAATGATATGTAATATTAAAAACTTAAAAATGAGGATATACTTGACCCTACCCATTAGGTTCTGAGAATATTTTGTTGAAAAATTGCTGTTTTTAGCCCTTGCAACACATTGGACTGAATATTTTTTATTATTTACCATATTAAGCACCAATACGGATTTGTAAACATTTCCTTTCTATGCCCAGAATAGTTGTTTTTAGGTAGTTTGGGTTCTGAGTATTTTGGTTTGTATAGAGTGCCAAAACAGCTACTCCCAGCAGAAGTGTTTTGCAGCTGGGATGAGTAAAAGAAAGACAGCAGCAGCAAAGAAGCAGAGAGTGGGAGGAGTGAAATAAATCATGCTAAGATTTATCCTATTCTTTACGTCATAGTGAATAACTGGTGTATAGGTCAGTGCAAGTGAGCTGGGAAAGCAGGCTGGAAGACTATATACTGAACTGTAAATTGTTGAAGGAAAATGTGTGATGAAGGAAAGCAGGTGGTAGACATCAGCCATGTCGTGCTCATCTTGTAAAATCATTGTGGGAATCCTTGAGATTTTATTTTGATCAAATTCTCGGACAACCAAATCACTTTTTTTATTTCTTCTGAATCACAGCTGAGCTTAAACGGTTCAATAGAACCTCTGGAATGCAATTTGTCCTGGATTCCAAACATTTTTTTCAGTTTATGCAGTTTTGCTTTTTTGCGGCAGAGTACTACTGTATTTCAGAGAAACTTTAGTCAGATAAGCATTATGTGGTATTAGTAACAATAGATTAATGTATGCTCATCCTACCCAAAAGGTGCTGTTTCAGAGCAGAGAATTTCATAGCACACCATAACCTTAGTAGTCATACTAAGAGAGTCCACATCTAGATACCAACAATTATGTCACCTAAACTGCTGAGAGTTTGGAAGTTGCAGTTCCAAAATATTTCACAGACATCAATTTGTCAAAGACTGTTCTGATATCAGTGTCAAACCTGGCAACCGTAAGACATGTGGATTTCAACTCCCACCTGGAATTTTGGGAGCTACACGATTTAAAGTTGCCAAGTTGGCAATTTTATACTTTCTTTACCCAACTGGGAACAGTTTCTTTCTAATGTTCTCTGGCTTTTAAGAACTATTACAGGGCATTAATCAGGCTTGCTTTTTTTTAAAATATAGATTTATTGTAGTGTCAGCCATCAATGTAGCATTACATTTATATACCTCAGGGATTTGCTGAAGGATACTGATACTTCATTATCCTTTTTAGTGGCCCTATTTTTGTTTAGTCCTATTGGGAAATCACATTTCCTCATATAAGCAGCAACATTTTCGTAATGTGTAGTATAATCTTTTAGAAAACACATTATTATTTTTTTAAAAATCTGAATTTGACTAGGAACTATAAGAGGGTATTATACAAACTATGCACACAAATACACATAAGGTTAGTGTTATAGTACTGTATTCAGATTGTTACACATTCATACTGTTTTGTTGAATATCAGGC
Source organism: Rhabdophis nuchalis (assembly GCA_039707465.1). Classification (NCBI taxonomy): domain Eukaryota; kingdom Metazoa; phylum Chordata; class Lepidosauria; order Squamata; family Natricidae; genus Rhabdophis; species Rhabdophis nuchalis. Next base: position 55,504,301 of record CM077647.1, on the reverse strand, counting down.
CTTATACAAGATATGGAAAAGCATTGCGCTGATACAGCACAAACAATACTTGAACCTAAAATCTCTTCTATATATTGTCTTCAAAATTATACAATAATTTTTAAAACATTTTTTAGGTAATGTTCATGCAGTTTTATGCAAAAATGGAAAGAGCTATTGGCTTACTAAAGAACACTCCACGTACTGCAGAGAGGAAAGGAGACGCATTCTTCAGAATGGTGGATCTATCAGCAGTAATGAGCCTAAAGGACTAATAGAAGGACTAATAAAAAATACTCGTGGTCTTGGCCATCATGGAAACCCAAAGATGAAGAAAACAGTTATTCCTGTACCAAATACAATCTCTTTCTCTGTTGATAACTCATGTCAATTTCTTATTATAGCAACTAATGGACTTTGGGAAGTTTTGGATAAAAGTGAAGTTGTGCTATTGACAATAACTTTGTTTTCTGCTTACTTGGCAAAATACCAACATGCCCAATTGATGAAACGTAACATTCCCAAAGGTTCAAAGTTATCTTTGGAAGATCAGTTCTATTCATGGTATATGAATCGTGATTTTTTTCATGAATCAGATTTAGGCAATGAAGAGGAAAATGAACGTTTTCAGGTAAAGCTCCCAAATAACAATAATACAGAAGAAAAAGGAGTAGTCCAGTCAAAAAGTGGTACTGTTTCTACAAAGCAACTCTCAGAAAATTCTTTAGAAACGCCAGTTAATGTTCCTACATCTTCAAAAGAAAATACTCCACCAGAAGTAACCCAAAAAGAAAGTAACAAAAATTCAGAAGATCTGGTATCTGAAAGTCATGAATGTTTACAGATATTGGACGATTCAGAAACAAATTCTGCAACATTTTACAATCTTGCAGCAAAGTATATTACTAAGCACTTAGTAAAAGCTGCTCTTAAAGCAGGTTCTAGAAATAATGTTTCTGTACTGTTAGCTCTCTTAAATGGATGTGATAATGTACCCACTGATGTGCTAATGGGAAAAACAGAGTCAGAAGCACTGTCATAATGCATAAAAATTAAATACTTGTTTACGAAAAATGATTACCATGATTTCCTTTTTATACCACTTTATTCAAATCTGAGCACCTCAATATAAAACTAAACACTGGTGAACTGTCATTTTCATTGCTAAGCCCAAATTATTCAAATTTACATCTGCACATGTAAGTTTTTGCTAGCAGTTCAACATTTAAATAGATTAAATCATCTTTTCTGACACTTGGTAGATTTCATATAATGAAAATAACTAAAGAATTAGTGCAATATACCGGACAAATCAAAATAAAATGGACTTTGGGAAACAACATTGCAGAATTCATTACAGACAGACAGTAGTATTTGTTACAGGTACAGGAGCATCTTTTATTATTGTTCTAGCCATGAAGGAAGAACTTAATCCCTCTTGCAATCTGGGGGAAATGAAATGTTAGCTCTTTAACGTAACTGTACATATTGTATACTTTTAAGCAACTCTTAAATAGTACAGAGTATTAAACAAATGTAGACTACAATGCAGTACCCTATTTACAGTACACTGACATCCCAATTTAAAATCAAGTTGAATGTACATAATTGTTAGTGCTCTGACCAGTTACATTCTTAGGGAAAAGGTAATTGTATTAATGGTCAACACTGATTAAAATCAAAATCAGCTAACTAGTTTTTTATAAGATATGTCTCAATAGTTTGTTAGGAAATGTGTTGCATCAGAAGTTGAATTCATTGGTTGTGACATTTTAAAAGCAGGAAAAACGTGTGAAGCTTTATTTTTTTTTAAAAAATTACTGGGTTTTGCAAATTTATATATAGTATAATAATTAAAGAAAACCAATTGTTCTGCAAGCACAGGGTCAATAAAATTGTTAATGTTTCACATATTTCATTAAATTATGAAATTCTGGAATGTATATTTAAATGGTAATTAACCACATAAACATTTTGCATAAATACTGTTAATAAGCTTACAGGAAGTTCAGAAGGTATATTAACCTTTCCCCCCCCCCCAAAATCACAAATGGAGAATCCAAATTCTATTCATTACACTTTAACAGTAACCAATATCCAACACTTGAGGAACTAACTGGTTAGCTGCCGATCCATGAAACAGTTCAATCTCTGTTCCTAATGACATGTAATCCAGTTAATAACCTCTTAACTGGATCAGGCTTAGCCAGCTTCTTTCCCCACCCCACCCCACTGTTGAAACATAACAGCCAGTGATACATGCATGTCATTAAAAATTAGGACAAAATCATTCTGTATTAGAAACAATTATTTCATAAGTCTCTTCAGTTTTGGAAGCTGCATTGGGCCAGGTTAAATACTCCAAATTCCATTGTTATTAACAAGTTAGGAAGTGGAAGAATATTCAAGACAGTTTAAAGCAGCTGAAAGTTTAGTTGCTACAACAATGACTCTTAGTTGGTTGTGTTGGTTCAGTAAGATCTACTCCTCCTCTTCCTCTACCAGAATTAGCTCCAGTATTCTGTGGTTCATTCTTCGGCAACTTTTTAGCTATAAAAATGTAGCAAAATTAGTGTGTATATATATATATTTATTTATTTTTATTTTTTTAAAAAGCATTCGCTGTGTATATTTATAGCTAATAGCACTATACAGCATGGTCAATGTTTTTTATTCTGACTAACCTTCCACATAAACTGTTGAAGTTCACCTGATCTTACATAGTGTTTTTGAATATGCTTGTTTTAAACTTGGCTCCACCAGCAACTAGCTTCAATAACTATATATTTCATACCGTATGTACTTTTTTGGCAGCACACATGAATTTCTTCTTCAAAAGGTCCAAAAAATTATGGGGCTACTTCAATATGGCTTGTCTGTGTATAGCTTAAACTTGCCAATTATGGTTCACCGTGACTTATTTTTAAAAATATGATGAAAAAAACCGTAGCTTATCACAAGTTTTATCAATGTTTCTATATAAATTGCTGAGATGCCTAGAAATAGAAATGCTGCAAAATTGGACGATAAATTAACACAGTTTCATGGGAATAAAATAATAAATGTTGCTTAGTTTATATCTCATTCAACTTAATATTTCTGCTTAATAAAAAATTTAATATTCAGGGCTACTTTTAGTTCTATTTTTCTTTTTTAACCTTAATAATATAGGATTATATTCATTTTGAAATACACAAACAAAATAAAACAGCTCAGTACTGAAGACTACTTAGGACAAATTTTAACTATCGATAGTCCTCAACTTACGATCACAATTAAGCCACAAAATGTTTGTTATTGAGAAAATTAAGGAAATTTTGTCCCATTTTACAATGTTTCTTGCCACTGTTGTTAAGTGAATCACTGCAGTTGTTAAGTTAGTAATATGGTTAAGTGAATTTGGCTTCTCCACTGACTTTGCTTGTCAGAAAGTTGCAAAAGGTGTTCCCATGACCCCAGAACATAATCATAAATATGAGTTGGGTGCCAAATGTCTGACGTTTGATCACATGTTGTTAGGGATGTTGCTCTAGTCATAAGTGTGAAAAATAGTCATAAGTCACTTTTTTCAGTGCCACTTTGAAGAATCATTAAGTTGTATGTTGAGGACTACCTGTAAGCATTTTTTTACAGGTTTGCAAAATTACTTTGTAAACATATTGGATATATAAATGCTTTCTAATGGGACTTTACTTACTTAAAAGAATAAAGGAAAATGTCAACATAATATGGTATACCTTCAAACAACTGAACAAAATAAACATTGGAATAAGCTGAATTTCACACAAACAGTAAAAATATGATCTAACACATATTCTCAGATACTGAAATTAAATAGAACTTTGGATTTGAGTGGTTTATTTCAATATGCCTAATGAATAAGATATGTCAAATTAAAGATTTACTTTACATTCAATGTACAAATAAGCCTGGATTCCATTCCAGATATTTAGCAGCTTTCTGATCACTTTTAATTTAATAGGTTTATTAAATATGGGCTCCTTCTGATAAAACCAAATTTTCCTCAACCAATTATGATTTATAAGGCTATAAACTGCTTGCCATAGCATTATCGGAAAATATTGCATTTTTTTAACCTAGAAAAAAAAGAACTTTGTTAAGAATAAATCAAGCTACATGTTCAAAGTGAACATTATCTTTGCTAATCTACTTTTAATTTAAATATTCTGCCTTCCATTAATACTTTTGACTTTATCAATTTTAAAATACCTGCAAATTCTATAAAATTGCTGTGCATTTTATGATTCAAAAAATGTCAAATTATTACTATCAAACAGCAGAGACCAAGCTGTCCATTTGCCACTGTAGTCGGATAATTTTGATGACTGGTCTCTCATAAAGTGCACAAAAATATTTTTAAACTGTAACTTTAAGTAAGAGTTCACTTACCAATTGCCATAAATATTTCATTTACATTCACTGATGTTTTAGCTGAGGTCTCCATGAACAATAAACTGTTGTCATCTGCGTAAGACTGTGCTTCCTGTAAATTTAAAATGTCCATTTATTTTTCTTGCTATAATTACATATTATACAAAATACGTATTATCTGCAGTTAGAATAGTGTTTTAAAGATCAAATTTTGACTTGACTTGTTTAGTCACATCAATGCTCCCAGCAAAAACTAGTAATTTTAAAGATTTGCAGTGACATCTACACAAATGAATAAAACTTCAACTGGATAAAGTAGAAATGAAGTATGAAACTTCTGAATTATTTCTTCTCAGGATCTATAAATGTTCAGTATTTCAAAGCTAAAATCTGAAAGTTTGGTGACTAAAGGATAAAGAAAATTAATTTTGTGATTCTATACTTATTCAAAAACAAAATGGCTAACAAGGGAAATTGTTAGAAGTTATACACATAATGATTGACAAGTTACTAAGAATCAAATTCAACTCAAACTCTTGTTTATCTTTGCGTTTACACTGATAACTTATCTTTAAATCTTCCAATGCACTTTATATGCATTTACATGGGTTGGTGCTTTTTAAAATATTCTTGCAAGAATGCTAAACCATATATTCCATAACTACCTTATTTCATAGGATTTTCTGCAACCCGTCATGTTTCTGATTTATGAAATTCCAAATAAAATTCAGAGGCAACAAATAACAGCTCCAAATAAATAGAAAATTATCTTACAATACAGTGAATATCAAAAAGCTGCGATCTCTACAAAAATTAATATAATTGAACCTCTTGTGACAGGTGAAAACCAAGAAAATGTGTATAATATTATAAATTTGTGATATGCCCATATTAGCACTTATATGTGTTAACTTATTGCTCATAATTATCTTGGCAGTAAGTTATTCATCCTTATTTTAAAGCTAGTGAAATATTAATACTAGATTTGAATAGGTGTGCTTTACTAAAACTTTGACAAACACATTGAAGCACTTCTAATTTTTCCCCCCAATTCAAATACCATCTTTTACAGCTCGGGCTTTTCCCTATGTTTATACACAAAGAATTGCATTATTCATGGCCCTCAAAATTCCTGAGAGGTCCTACTTTTATCCATAATTATCATCAATTAAAATCTGCCTGTCTGTTAAAATATGCATATATGTATGTATGTTCGGTTTTTGAGCTGATCAATAAATAAATCAGGGAGATTAGTATAGATCTATTTCGAGCTTTTTAGCTTTCATCATTTAGCCATACCCTTACTGGGAAAGCAGTATGCTTAATTGGGGCTTAACAGGGTGTTGTGACACAAGTATATATATTTATGCTCCTGTCTCAGCTGATCAGGAAGAGAACCTGGTGGCATAATGGCTAAGGTCTCTGCCTAACATGTAATACAGCCCCGGTTCAAATCCCAGTAAGGGTATGGCTAGCTGATGAGAGCTAAAAAGCTCGAAATAGATCTATACTAGTCTCCCTGATTTATTTATTGATCAGCTCAAAAACCTAACAGACATATAAAAAAAGTACACAATGGAACTCATAGCTTTCTGTCTAGATGGTGTCAAGTGATGAGCCGAAAGGCAGAAAAGGAAAGCAGTATGCTTCCTCCCTTAATTGGGGCTTAACAGGGTGTTGTGACACAAGTATGTATGTATGTATGTATACGCACACACACCTCCTTGTTTATTTATCAGCACAAATGTAAAAACGTATGTATGTATGTATGTATGTATGTATGTATGTATGTATGTAGGTCTTGGTTTATTCAGGTCTTTTCCCGTGTACGATTAAAAGTATCTTGGCAACATTTTGACGAGATTTCCAGTCAACAAGCCCAGCTTCTTAACCGCTGAATTACTGCAACACCCCAAGGTACCACTTGGTGGGAAGGTAACAGCACTCTGTGACATCATGCTGGCCATATGACCACAGAAATGTTTTTGGACAGCACTGACTCAGTGACCCTTGAAACAGAGATAAGCACCATCCCTTAGTTGGCAACAACTAGCAGAGTAAAATTCTTTACTACTGATAGTAAAGATCATTTATTACTGGTAGTATAATATGAGTTATGATTTTCAATTTCATCTGGCAGCTCTAAACAATTGCAATTTTTGTAATAAACATGATTATGTTGCTTAATAAGGAAAACGGAGAACTGATAGTTATTAATGTACTATTCGGTTGGTATAAATACAGCAGTACTCAGTACTCAATGTTAATTGGTTGTGGGAGGCATGACAGTACTAAAGACAAGTGCCAAACAAACAAGATGACGTTCCATGTGACCCTTTGTTTTGGTCAGGAAAAACTTTATCTCTTTTTTTCCAATCCAGTGACCTTCCCAGCATGACTGACTTCTTGTCTGCCCCTCTGTTGTCATCCGCCTTTCTTTTGTGGCAACCTTTCAAGTATGGCCGACTTCTTGTCTGTTGTCTGTAACTATCCCTCTCTTCCTTTTGCAGAGCGCCGAATACCAAAGAAACTACAAGTACCGAGGCAACATTTTTCATCAAAATGTGTTAATTACCAAATTTACGAGTTTTGAAGCAGTCAAATGCAGAGGTACATCTGTAATTATTATCATTTGCTTCCCAGCCATTGTCATTCCAGATATTATTTTTACATTGATAAGCAGATTTCAATATTTCAAAAGATAAGTGATGACTTAAAATATTCATAGTATGAATCACAAAATAAAGATCTAACTAGCAGTATCCTATCTAAGTAATAATATCACTACAGTGTTTTACATTTCTATACATTATTTCAGCATAGCTACAATTTCAGACAAAAATATTAGAACTAAAACTTACCTGAAAATCTACAGCCCTTTTGTTAGCTAGATCAGCCTTATTTCCTGCTAAAGCTATTACAATGTTGGGACTTGCTTGCCTCTGGAGTTCTTTTACCCAGGTTTTTGCTCTTGCAAAAGATTCCTGTCAAGTATTTAAAGAAAAAACTCATTTCTTTTTCCATTTTATAAGATGCCAATAAAAAGATATGGCTTGTTATCCAGTGCCAAAAACTACATTTTAATTTAATTATGTTTTCCCTTTTGTTGCATAAACTCCTAATTTCACAAACTCCTATAACTATAAACTGCTTCAATGAAGATTTGTTCAAGAATATAAATTAATCTATAAAATAGCCACGTCATTAACGTGAAATAGGCAAAGGAAAAAAGGCTGTTTTCCAAACAGCCAGTATCTATGTAGCTTATTAGTCTTCCATTCCTACATTTCTTTTTTCCTTTAATAATTTTTATTACTTTACTGTACTATATCTTGCACATACATCTTATTCTTTATACTTTGGTGAAATCTATACAAAATTATTCTATAATAAATGTAGATATATTACAAAAAAAATTTAATATCTTAAAACAAAGAATGGAAAAAATATGAGATAATGTAGATGTTCACTCACTTTAACTTTTAAAATGGATAAATGAATAAAAACTATAATAACAAATTATTTACTTGTTACTATATTTTATTTTATGTATTTTGTATTCCTTTTATTATCTTTACAAATAACTCAAGGTAGCAAACATACACAAGTTTCTTCCTCCTATTTTCCGCACAGCAGCAATCATGTGAGGTGAATTGAGTTAAGAGAAACTGAGTCACCCAGGTATCTTTCATATTGTATATTAATATTATAAAAATAAACCAGGCAACATAGCAACAGCCCATATAAGATGCAGAAATAACTATAAAATATGAAACTACCTAATTAAACTTGAAGAAAACAATCCAAAACGTCTTTTTTTCCGGCTGCAATTTCATGATAGCAATGTTTTTCACTCAGTGAAATGTTTGGGTGCTCAAAAGTTCAATAGTATTTTTGTTTTTGTTTTTTTAATTTTTGTTTTATTAAAAAAATAAAAAATAGAAGAAAAACAACAACAAAAACAAAAGTTCAATAGTATAATTTGATATTCTATGGTATAGGCCAGACCTTTGCAATATTTTGCAAAGGGACAAGACAATTTGGGAATATATACTGCAAATTGCTTTGAAGACTGAAAAACAACAGCAATTTTAGGAGCAATATAAAGCAGAAGATGGTTTCCTGAAATCTATTCTAAAGTTAAACACCCTAATACTTAGGAAACAGCAGAAGAGGAGGGGAAATGCTATCCTAAAGTTTTGATTGGAAACAAACTATGTTACTGAACAACTGCCATCATGTTAAATGTAGAGCAAAAATATTTGTTGTGATGGAAATACTAGTTCATATTGTATAAATTAATACTAAATGTTTTTATTGATAACAAAGATTTCAACTATCACATTAACTTTACCTACCTCATTGATAATATCGTATACAACTATAGCTGCCTGTGCTCCTCTGTAATACATCGGTGCCAAACTGTGGTACCGTTCTTGACCAGCTGTATCCCAAATTTCAAATTTTACTGTTGTGTCATCAAGACATACCGTTTGCGTTAAAAAAGCAGCTAAAGAAAAAGAGAAAGGAACAGAAATTGGGTTCTCTGCATGTCCCATTGGCTTAGAGCATTCTTTTCTGCCACACTCCAGTAAAAATTCCATGATGTAATGCTTTATTTTAATAGGTTTATAGACCCAGGGCTGCATGTTAGAGTTTACTTCTAATACTAGTGTATATACTATAAGGTCAAATCTAAATTCAATTCATAACTTTGCAAGTGTTAAATTTCAATAAAATTATTTAAATATAGGAAGACAATCTCTAATATAGCAAAGTAGATCTTGTGCTGATGATACTTATCCAAATCCAAACTATAAAGAGTTTTATGATTAATGATAAGATCTCCTTTTCTACTCCATGTATTCAAAAATTAGTATACTGAGGAACGTTAATTTAATAATTTGTCCACGTAATCACAAGGTACTGAGCTTGGTTTTTTTAAAAAAAAAAACCACTTGCTTCTGAACTTTGAGTTTGATGTGGGACAAGAATGAAACTCTGACTTTTAGGTTTTACAGATTAGACTGATAGATCTTTATAGAAATGACTTGTTTATACTATTATGGAAAAGCAAAAAGCTGTGATCTGATGTTAATGCCTTATTTTAATGTAACAGAGAGTTGGAAGTCAACAATTCTCTCCCCCCCCCCCCCAAATCTTTTCTCACTTCACTTCCCACTCCCCCTCATTGCTCTTCTATTTACTTTTGTATTTTGTAATACGCTATAACTTAATAAAAAATGTTTAAAAAAAATCTTTAGCTTTATTCAGAAGGAAAGCTGTTCTTTGTTCTATATTATTTCCTGAAACACTTTGCCATTTCCCAAGTTTCTAAAATTAAATGATCAATTCCAACTTCATTTTTCTAGTTTCTTAGTTATTATGGCAATTATCTCTTTCTTAAAGATTATTTCAGTGCAGAGAAAAATACACACACACGTGTGTGTATGTGTGTGTGTGGGTATTCTGGGAAGAACAAGTAGATCCAAAACAACGTAGAAGTAATAGACTGCTACAGTTCTGCAGTATATTGCAAAGAAAAAAGTAAAACTGTAAAACACATGGGAACAAGGTTTAAGTCTGATCTGTATTATAAGCGACAGTGTCAGGCAGACTTCAATTTCCTAATAAAGTACAAGTTACCGTATTTTTCTGTGTATAAGAAAGATGCCCCCCGCCCAAGGGTGGAGATGCCTGTGTGTTTTATATAGTGAATGTTGCCAAAGCCGGCCTCTGCCTCCTAGCAATTTGTCTCCTTGTAGCAAACAGCATGGTCAGCTTCGGCACAGCCTGATTTAGCACAAGCAGCTGATTGGCGGTTGGATCTCCCTCTCAGAATATTGCCTATCAGCCACCACCCATCTCCGCCTCTAGGTGCCCCATTTTCAGCCCTTTCCAGGCACTGGGGATTGTTGTTGCCGCCTATCCCCACCACCTGCAACAGGCCAAAAACGGGGTGCGCTAAGGCAGCAATAGGCGGCAGCGGTGATGGGCGGTGGCAATCCTCACAGCCTGGAACAGCTGATAGGTGGTATTCCGGGAGGCAGATCCAACCACCAATCAGCTGCTTGTACTAAACCAGGATGTGCTGAAGCTGACCAGGTTGTTTGTTGTTTGCTGCAAGGAGGCAAATTGCTGGGAGGCAGAGGCAGATTTCTTTTTAACTTGTTTTCCTCCCCAAAAGCTAAGTGCTTCTTATAATCTGGAGTGTCTTATAGTACGAAAAATACAATAGATCCAATGGTTTATAAATTTTCTTTATTTTATTTTATTAGATTTGTGTCTTACAAACACTGTATGTACACTGAATGTCAGTAAACATTAAAATGATCAGACACTAATAATGGACTCAATTCCAAAACAGAGCACCACTTGAACATCATTGGCACTGACATATTCACTATTAGTCAATTGCAAAAGTAAACTACTCAGAACAGCTTACATCCTACAATAATATCTGTAACACAATCAAGTCTACATCTGTCTATCCCAGGTCCTTGGAAATGACTCAATAGGTAGACAAAAATGCCAAATCCAGTCTGAATATCCAGTTGACTGCAACAAACCATAATTTACAATTGAAAGATGGGGGGAAGAGAGTATGAAGTACACAGGGACAAAAGAGGAAATTTGGAGCATAGTTGGTCTAATTTATATGTAACACTATTCCCTAACGCCCAGTGCTCTATGACATATTTTCTTTGACATAGTCACTGTAAGTTAGGTTGCATATCTGGTTTCTGGATCGGCGGTGGAGTTCCCCAAATTTCTGATTCCAAGTGACTTCAATCTGCCTTCCTTCCATTCAGTCTGAGAAGTGGCTGTTCATAATATCCATGGCAGCCATGTAAGATCCAACCCAGAACACTGGTCACACACCAGATCTAATATTCTTATAGGAGCAATGCCAATGTGATCTGTGTGGGGGATCTAAAAATATCCTTGAGACTCTTACACCACCCGCCTCTGTAGAGACCAGACCCACCCAAATGGTGTGCCCCCTGAGACAGATGGACCCAGAAGGAACTGGGGGATATCATGGAAGATTTGCTAACCCTAATTATGTGATCTCTCTACCCTTCGTTCCCCATTTTTCCCATGGTTCACAAAGGAATTAAAGGTTCTGAAACTACGAGACACCTAGAATGCCACTGGAGATTAGGATAAGTCTTCTGTTAAGGTCTAACAAGAATTGTAGTGGCACAGTAGTTCAAATGCAGTATTGGAGGCTAACTCTGCCTGTAGGCAGGAGTTCAATCCTGATGAGCTCAAAGTTGACTCAGCTTTCCATCCTTCTGAGTCAGTAAAATGAGGGCACAGATTGTTGAGAGCAATATACTGATATTGTAAACCATTCAAAGAGTACTTTAAGTAAGGGTCCCCAACCTCCAGGCCATGGACCAGTACTGGGCGACACAGCTTGAGGTGAGCGGTAGATGAGTGAAACTGCGCATGCACAGAATCTAGGTTGCCCAATCTCCACCCCACTCTGTGGTCAGTGGAAAAATTGTCTTCCACGAAACTGGTTCCTGGTAACAAAAAGGTTAGGGATTGCTCCTGTAAAGCACTGTAGAGTTATATATAAGTTTAAGTGCTATTGATAACTCTGCACTACAATGAAAAATTACATTTTCCATAAATGAAAAAAATACTTCTCTGCTCTTATTTCATCTGCAATGTCGTTCTTTGGCCCAGTTCCGATTGCCGAATCCCTTCTAGGCCTGGGAGTTGGGAGGAGGAAGTTTGAACTATCATTTCCAAGGCCAAGCAGAATTTCCTGAAAAATCATTCAGCTTTGTTCCCGGTTGAAACCCTTCTGTAGTACAGAGCCTCATGAGATGTCTAGGGAGTCATCTTGCCTAGTAATTTGGAATCAGTTTGACCCTGTTGCTTCTAGGGAAATGGGCACGGTTGTCTGTCTTGTTAATTCAACTATCTATCCATAGATCCTTTTTCCTCCAGGCTGGTGACTCACCGTGAGCAGCAAGTGTGTTCATGCAGTAATAAATTCCTCACTGCGAGAGCAGGTATTCCAAGGATTTTTTCAGGAGGCTGTGGTAGTCCTCTCCTTAAGAAACTATCACTTGCCTGGACAATTTCTGTCACCTTTCTGAAAATAGTAGAAAATGCAGTTGCTTGGCAGCTCCAGAGAGTCTTATATGAAAAGGATTTCCTGGATCTTTTCACGGCCTGGATTCAGGCCTAGCTATGGGACAGAGACTTATGGATGGCATCTAGTGAGAGTAGAAAGAGAAAGAGCAACCATTCTCACCCTTCTTGACCTTTCAATGACCTTTGATTTCATTAACCATGGTATTCTTTTGGTCAGCTTCATAAGTTGGATGCTGGACGGCACAGCTTTAAACAGGTTCAGCTCCTTTCTCTGAGTTTGGTAACAACTGGTATTGACAGGAAATGAGATCCAACCCTTGCCTGCTCACTTGCAGCATTCCATAATGTCTATACCCTCTTATTTAACATCTACCTGAAGTTGCTGGGTTGAGATATCATCAATATGCCAATGACACTCCACTCTACATCTCTATATATTGAGTGATACTGGCTCTGCTCTCTTGCAATGCCTGGAGGCTGTGAGGTCCTGGATGGGGGACAATAGATTTCAAATGAACCCTGGCAAGACTGAGTGCCTTTCGGATCTGAGGTTGTTGTGTTGGGTTCTAGACAGGGTTGCACTTCCCTGTTCAGATCCCATTTGCAACTTGAGGGTTCTCCTGGATTCACATCTCCTGCTCGAATTTGCATAGCTCCAGTTTGTGTACCAGCTGCCGCCTTTCCTAGATTGTGATTTCTTGTGCTCAGTTACTCAAGCCCCAATCAATTCTCATTTGGACTATTGAAATGCATTCTATATGGCTGTGATGGCAAACCTATGGCATATGTGCCACAGGTCGCATGGAGAGCCCTCTCTGCGGGCACATCAGTCCATGTGCCTCGCACTGGCAAGCTGGTTTTCAGTCTCTGCTGTGCGTGTGCTGCGGCAGGGCACATATGTGTGGGGGCACCACATTGCATTTTGGGGGTTTGTGTGTGTGCGTACCCCCCGTGCCCTGTTTTGGGCCTGGAAAGCCTTCTGCACCAACCTGGAAGCCAAAATAGGGTATGGGGTACACACGTGTTCCCCTGTGCCCTGTTTTGGGCCTGGAAACCTCCTTCACCAACCTGAAAGCCACAAATGGGTGAGAGAGGGTGGGGCGCATGCACAGGGGACGGGTTGCATGTGTGGAAGAGGGTGCATGCACATTGCATTTTGGGATTGCGCGCGCACACACACACACACACACTTTGGGCACTCGCACATTCACACATACACATGCACTCTTTGAGCACTCGGCACCAAAAAGGTTAGCCATGGGCTTGAAATCCATTTGAAAGCTTCAATTAGTGCAAAGTATGGCAGTGAGAGCACTATTTGGGCTCATATTACACCTCCACTCCACAAACTACACTGGCTACCCATCTGCTTCTGAGTGCAGTTTAAGATGTGATGATTTTAAAAGCTCTTAATGGCATAGGTCCAGGCTATCTACTGAAATCTATTGTGCCACTACAACTATCCTGTCCTACACAGGCCAGCAGAGGGGCCTATTGCAGATCCCACCAGTCAAAGAACTCTGTCAGGACTCAGAAGAAGAGCTTTCTCTGCTGCAGCACCCACCCTTTGGAACACCCTGCCCTCTAGGGAAAGATCTGCCCCCTACCTCCTATCCTTTCATAAGCGTCCGAAGTGCTCCATGGAAATGGACCTAAATATTTGTAAGACCGTCTCCTGCTGCATATCTCCCATCGACCAGTCTGCTCCCACAGAGAGGGTCTCCTCAGGGTCCCGTCGACTAGCCAATGTAAAATAAATCTATTTTATCTATTGGGTTTTTATTCGGTTTTTTAGAACGATCGTTGGTACTTACCTGAACGTTGTTTCTAATGATAGGAGCGGGAGGCGTCACCAACGGTTGTCACAGCCAATTGGTCCAGACTGAGAGGAAAATCTTTAAAAGGGGGCTCCTGCTCCTCCTTCCCCCATTCCCTCGATGTCGCAATAACAAGTAACACTGAAACACAAACTCACAACAAGGAACAAACTCCACCCCGCCGCTAACTGACTAGGGTGGGAGGTGACGCCTCCCGCTCCTATCATTAGAAACGACGTTCAGGTAAGTACCAACGATCGTTCTCAATAAGGAGCGGGAGGCGTCACCAACGGGACGTACCCAAGCTAACGTCCTAGGGAGGGGAGAACTCCTGCAACTGTCGCGGCGGGCACTAAAACTACCTGCTGCAAAACTCTCCGGCCAAAGGCCGCCTCAGCCGAGGCGTAGGCATTTAGTTTATAATGCCTGATAAAGGACGTGGGGCTTGACCACGATGCCGCTCTGCAAATATCTTCGAATGGGGCTCTGGTCACCCAGGCCGCAGTGGTAGCTGCACTACGAGTAGAGTGCGCCATGATCCCTTGCGGTGGTGCCCTACCCTTAGATTCATAGGCTAAGGCAATGGCCTTCTTCAGCCACCTGCCCACGGTACTGGGGGTCACTCTACCCCCCAGAGAGGAGGGTTGGAATGAAACCAGGAGCGCCTCTGACCTACGGAAAGGTGCCGTCCGTCTTAGGTATATCCGCAGGGCTCTCCTGACATCTAACCTATGCCACTTACGTTCCCTATCATGAGAGGGGGACGGGCAAAAATCTGGAAGCACAATCTCCTGCGCTCTGTGGAATAGGGAGTTGACCTTTGGTATGAAGGTCGGGTCCAGGCGTAGAATGACTCTGTCAGTGTGGAAGATGCAGAGGTCGCTCCTACAAGACAGGGCGCTCAGCTCTGAAATACGCCTAGCTGATGTGATAGCTATTAGAAAGGTGACCTTCAACGTTAACATGTCCAGAGACACCGATCTAATCGGCTCAAACGGAGCCTCCGTTAGGGCCTGAAGCACCAGGGATAGGTCCCATGTAGGGAACCTATGCACCACTGGCGGAGATACATTGGCGGCTCCTTTGAGGAAGCGCCTAATTAAAGGGTGATGTGTCAGGGGAGAGCGTCCCTCCCCCGGGAGGACTGTCGCTAAAGCCGCGGTCTGTCTGCGTAAGGTATTATAGGCTAAGCCCTTGTCTAGTCCTGCCTGTAAGAATTCCATCACCTGTGTCACTGACGCATCCCGTGCCACCCTGGAGCTCTCGTCACACCATTTACAAAATGCTGACCAGGTAGCATTATATATCCTGGTCGTGAAGGGCCTACGAGTTGCCTCTAGAGTGGCCATGACCCTCTCTGAGACCTTGTCCTTACCTAGTATGACCCGTTCAAGTGCCAGACGGTTAGCTTCAACCACTCTGGCTCTGGGTGCCGGAGAATTCCCTGGTACAGCCGGATTATCTCGCTCGGAATCCTCCAAGGAGCTGCCACGGACAGCTGGATCAGGTCTGCGTACCACGGTCTCCTCGGCCAATCCGGGGCTACCAGGATCATCTCGGCACCCTCTGTCACTAGCTTCCTGACCGTGCCCTGCAGGAGGGGAAGGGGAGGGAAGGCATAGAGGAGTCCGGTCGGCCACCGGCAGCGAAGGGCGTCCGTGTCCTCGGCTCCCCGCATCTGGTATCTGGTGATGAAGTGGTTCAGCTGGGTGTTCTCCGGTGTCGCGAATAGGTCTATCACTGGAGTCCCGAACCTGGAGCATATTTGCCTGAAGAGATCCGGGTCCAGCTGCCACTCTCCGTGATCCACCGTGCTCCGGCTGAGCCAGTCGGCCTGGTGGTTCATTGTCCCGGAAATGTGGTCCGCTACCAAGGATTGCACCTGTCTCTCCGCCCATGTCATCAGTCTGCATGCTTCTATCCACAGAACTCTTGAGTGAGTTCCACCCTGCTTGTTGACATGGGCCTTCGTTGCTATATTGTCTGTGAGAATTAACACATGGGCATTTACCAGGTCCCGCTGGAACTGCCGCAGGGCCAGCCGCGCTGCCTTTAGCTCCAGATAATTTATGTTGTGGCGCAAGTCAGCTGCTGACCAACGACCCTGTGCCATCCTCGGCCCCATCAGTGCGCCCCAACCATAGAGGCTAGCATCTGTAGTGACCGTGACCCTCGCTGGCTCCCAAATATGCGATCCCTTGTTAAGGGCCTTTGACATCCACCAGCGCAGAGAGAGCCGCGCCTGTAGCGGTATCGGGACCGCCAAGGGGGAGTTACTCAGCATCTGTCTCTGGTACGGGATCAAGGCCCACTGCAAGCACCGGGAGTGAAGGTGGGCCAAAGGGACTATCCCCACGCATGATATCATGGACCCCAGTACCCGGGATAGCTCCACTATGGGGACCTCGCGCTTGGCCCGGATGGAGAGGATCGACTTCCGCAGTTTAGACTTGCGGTCCGGTGACAGGTACACTACCCCTTCTATAGAGTCGATGACTGCCCCTAGGTGCAGAATTCTGGTAGTAGGGGCAAGCTGACTCTTGGGAAAATTAACTGAAAACCCCAAACGTTGCAGTGTCCCAATTGTCACCCGGAGGTCAGAGATGGCCTGACTATGGGAGTGTGCCTGAAGCAAGACATCATCAAGGTATAGCTGTAGCCTAACCGGTTGGGAGCGTAGAAACGCCGCCACCGCCGCCAATACCTTTGTAAAGGTGCGGGGTGCCGATGCCAACCCAAAGGGCAGGGCCCTATACTGAAAATGGTTCCCTTGAAAGGAAAAGCGTAGGTATTTCCGGTGGTCTATGTGAATGGGAATGTGTAGGTAGGCCTCTGTGAGATCAATGGAGGCCATGAAGTCCCCTTTCCTGATGCCCTGCAGAATCGACCTCAGGGACGCCATCTTAAAGTGTCTGTACACTATATAATTGTTCAACCTTTTTAGGTCAAGAATCGGCCGCCACCCACCAGAGGATTTTGGAACGATAAATAAGTTCGAATAAAACCCCCTGCCTTCCTTCCCCCCCGGAACGGGCTCAATAGCACTGATGTCCACCAAGTGCTGTATGGCTGCACGCACCAATTTTAACTTATCCGGGTTCCGAGAGGCGGGGAAGGCCCTAAAATAATCGGGTGGGGCGCAGCGGAATTCTAGTCGCAGGCCCTGGCGGACCATTGCCAGCACCCACTCATCTGATGTAATGTCACTCCACTGATGGGCAAAAGCTTGCAGGCGGCCGCCTATGGGGAGATCCGAATTAGTTAGGTCTGCCCCTCCGAAATGGACGGCCGCCTCCCCCACCAAAGGGCCGCTTGGACTGGTATTGGCCCCTCTTCCTATCCTGGAAAAAATGACGGGACTGGAACCTATCCCCCCTGGAACCGAAGTACCTCGACTGGTTGAAGTCCGAGTCAGGGGGCCGAGGAAAGTGGCGTCTGCGATATGGCCCCGGTCGGTTGTCCTGGCGTCTGGATGAAGATGGCATCACCTTTCTCTTCTCCTTGTTTTCGACCAGGATCGGATCCAGGCGTTCACCAAACAGCTTACCTCCGGCGTACGGTCTCGACGCCACATGGAACTTGGACTTGTTGTCCACCTGCCAGTTCTTCAGCCAGAGTAGTCTCCTGGAGGCCACAGAAGCTGACAAGGCACTAGAGGCAAATTTGATTGCGTCCACCGTCGCATCCGCCAAGAACTGTGCAGCCGCGATGATCTTGCTGATGTCGCTCAGCGCTCGCGTGTCGTCCGGCGGGATGCCGTCCTGGAGTTGTTGCAGCCAGAGTAGGGACGTCCTGTTGAAGAATGATGCTGCAGCCGCTGCCTTGATGGACCATGCCGAGGCCTGAAACCCCTTCCTGAGGATAAGTTCCGCCTTCTTATCCTCGGGCTTCAGCTTGTCAGCTGCATCGCCGACCACTACCACTGCGGATGAAGACAATGCCGCCACCTCAGGCACCTGTAATGCTTGGGAAAATGACTGTTCCATATTATACAATCGCCTGTCATTCACCCCTGGGCTAGGGAAGGTACCCGGTTGGCCCCATTGGCCCTTGACCACCTCTAGGAACATGGGTGGTGCCGGGATCTCCTCCTTGCTTAAGGCCGTTCTGATAAAAATCTTCTGCCTTAAGTCTCTCCGCCCCGCCGCCGGTCGAGCGGCCGGGCCCCCCAACCTTGTGATTGATTTAGCCTTACCCAGGAGTTGCTTAAATGCTGTGGGCTGGAACAGACCTGCGTAGGCCTCGTCGTCCTCTTGCCCTGCGTCTTCATCTTCCGACATGACCAGCCTTCTGGCCGGTTCCTCACCTGTCTCTGAGGCTTCGCTGACTGCAGAAGGTGACCCCGGGCACTCGCCCTCTTCTAGCTGGGGGGGTTCCCGTGGCGAGGGCTGAGTCCCGGCTGTGGCTGTTGGGCGGCTCTGGCGAGGAACCACGGCTCCCGCCTTGTTGTTCCTTTGCTAAGTTCTCCATACCCGAGGTGATGCCTCGGGATATTGCTGAAGAAATCAGCTTCTGCAGGCTAGGCGGTATGTCCTGCCAGTCCTCGTAGTCGTCCTCCGACTCCTCTTCCTCCTCCCCCAGTTCAGACTGGGGGGCAATGGTTGGGTGTGAGACCAAGTAATTCCTGGAGGTCCCTTCCAGGGGGTCCCCCATCACACCCCAGATGGCGGTTGGAGAGACAGAGGGGGATGGGGACACGTCCATCCTGGAATAGCCTCCCCCCTGAGTTGATAAGCCACTGGCACAGGGAGGGCTCCCTCTCCTGGAGGAGGCCCCCAGTGTTCCAGACTCACGTGTCTGTAAGAGTCGCTCCGCCTTTGCCACTTGTTTCTCCAGCGCCCGTTGGCGTCGCTGTTCATCACGTAGCGTGGCCCTGGAGGTCCGCTGTGCCGCCGTAGTCCCCCCGGCTGGGGGCACCTGACCTGCTTCGTTGGGGTTAGTCCCCAAGGTCACTGGGGCCTCGTCACCACCAGAGGCCATCACTGCCACTCCTAGGTCAGACCTAACATTATCATTGTTAGTATGCATGTACAATATAAACCTTTATTTTATTTTCTCTTTATTTATTTTTATTTATTTCCTTCTATCCTTCTTTCTTTCTTCTTTCCTTCTTTCTTTTTTTTATTTTATTTTTTTTATTTATTTATTTTTTTTTTATTTTTTTTTATTTTTTAAAATTTTTAAATTTATTTTATTTTTATTTTTTATTTCTTCCTTATTCTTCCTTATTTTCTTCGGCCTACGCCCAATGCGCCTGCGCAGCCTCTGTCTGGTTGCCAGGCAACCCTTCCGGCGTCTCTTCCTCCATGCCGGCGACCACGTGGTAGGCAAGATGGCGGCCCCCACGTGGAGCCGGCCCGATGTCCTGGGGGGGGGGGAGCGCCAGCCCTCTCGGTTCTCCCAGCCTGAGGCGATGGGACGCATGCCGGCGGCCCGCCGCTCCGGTTCCCAGGGGCTCCCCGGCGCGATCGGAGCTTCAGGCATCCGATCGTCCCCCCCCCACTCTTCCTTTTAAAAATCGCCGTCCTACCTTGCCGCCTGGAAAAATCGCGCCGTGGATGGCCGCTGCCGCCAGCTGGTAGGCGCTCCGCGAAGGAGGCTGCGAGCCCGCAGTCTCCTTGGCTGTTTGCGGCTGGCTTCTTTCCTTTTTTCTGTTTAATTTCTTGTTTGTCCTCTTTCTTTTCTCTTCTTTCTTTCGCTTTAAGGAGCAGGAAGCCTCTCAGCCACTTGGACCAGACTGAGAGGGAATGGGGGAAGGAGGAGCAGGAGCCCCCTTTTAAAGATTTTCCTCTCAGTCTGGACCAATTGGCTGTGACAACCGTTGGTGACGCCTCCCGCTCCTTATCATTGAGAACAGGTTTCTAGTGTAATTTGTTTTTAGTATATTTATTGTACTTGATGTTTTTATGTTTTTATGATTGCCTGTTCACTGCCCTGAGTCCCGTAATGGAGATAGGGCGGTATATAAATTTAAATAAAGATAAAGATAGGAGTCCGAAGACCTGGCTCTGCAAATCTGCCTGGGCACCTAATGGAGAAACTCAACTCTGGAGGTGGCTCTAGATTGAAGGCAGACTCTACCTCCTCTCCTCTGCTCCCCAATGCTCAACATTTTTACTAGTCATATTTGATTTACTTTCACTTTGTTTTAACCTCCTTTTTATTTCTTTATCATTGTGCTCTGCTTAGTGTATCCCATGATGAGATATGCAGCAAATTTGCATTTATTACAAGAAATCCAAAGAAAGCGACATAATGATCTAGCAGATTATGCAAACCTAAACAATATATGATATATTTTTATTTAAACTTACATCACCAGAATCTAATGCAATAGACATTACTCGAAATATCCCAAAATTTGAAATAAATAGCATCCATTTTATATTATGCATAGGCTTCTGAGACAAAACTGATCTCAATATGTTTTAGGGCAACTACATATAGACTGCATCACCGAAGATGGCAGAAAAGAGATATAGAAATTTCTTTGCTGCCATCTGCTCATTGCCCAATTTTTTGCAATTCATATCTGATAGCCCTAATTTTATTGGTTGTCACATATAAAGATTATTGGCAGAAACCTCACAGCGCAACTATAATGGTAATGCCCAAGATAACTATAATGGCAATACCCAAGATAACAGACTATATGTTTCTATGGTACTATTGCAGAATGTCTTGAAACCATCTACAATACTATTAAAACTGATTTAGTCAAAACATTTCAGTTCATGAAGGAAAGCTAAATGTCACCACTGTCCCTGATAGAAACCCTAAATTTGCTTCCTCCCCATAATCATAGTTCTTTGTACTAAATACTAGCATTTTGATCACATCATACTGTTGCTCATTAATAACAATTGCACTTAGATTTATATACTGCTTTATAGTGCTTTATAGCCCTCTCAAAGCAGTTATACAATCAGCATATTGCCCCAACAGTCTGGGCCCTCATTTTACTGACCTTGGAAGGAAGAAAGGCTGAGTCAACCTTGAGCCACTGAGGATCAAACTCATGGCAGTGAGCTGAATTAGCCTGCACAAGTGCATTCTAACCATCGTGCCACCAAAACTCCCATAGTATTTTAAATACATCAAATTATTGGAATTTAATCAATTACTAAGGATGTATAAAATAATCCATGAACAAATTGTCCCCAATAGTAAACTGAATTCAAAACATGTGCTCAATCCATGAAAAAGTATTTTGGATGGAAGGAAGAGTGCTTAAAGACCCAAACATATCAATTACAGTTGTGTGTGTGCCTGTGTGCATGTGCTTATGTATGTGTCTGTATGTAAAAGTTTTCAGTATTATTGATTAGCAGTGTTGATAATTATTGTTATATAATGGAGAAGCAACATAACGTTTACCCTACTCTTTTTCGTAAGTGCTCATCCACCATCATGGCCAAAGAAGGCTATTGGTTCTTCCCAACAATGATAGACGTTGGTGCACTATACTAATAGACTAGACCAGAGGTCTCCAACATATGGATGGTGGCTTATTTGCAACCGGGCCATATGAGTGGCAGGCTGCAGTGTGCCTGATGCTCACACAAATGAAGTTGTGGGCATGCACATGGACACCTGCCCTTCACACAAAATCTCTCTCTCTCACACACACACACATCACATGCCGGGCTGTCAACCTGGAAAGGTTGGAAAATGTTAGACTAGACAGAAAATAGAAACTTTATTTCAGTCATTGAGCAATAAAAATACATTCAATGAAATGATCAACAGCAAAGTACCCCGAACAAAATGAATTATTGGCAACTATTTGTGAGTGAAATTTATACATAATATAATAACATTTTACTATTTCTAGAGAAATAAGTTTACTTGATTGTTTAACAAAAAATGAAAATTATCAATGACTCCAGAAATTTAAATAAAAGAGAGGTAATCAACTAGTGGCAAATGTCCCTCTAAAACTGGCAATACGGAAGAAAGCTCAAAGGGTCAGAGTCAAGTTTTATATGGGTTTTTTCTTTCAAGTTGACTGTGAGAAAATTAAATTGAACTAAAAATGGTTCTCTTGAATTTGAGAATTATAAAATGATATAAATATGATGAACTAAATAGTAACTGTCAACCATGAAGTAATGAATTGATATCAATATATTGTTTAAGGTTAGTGCAAAGGTCATACAGATACTCATTGCTAATTAGAATCAAAAGCACTAAGCTGCTAATAACACAGCTAGCATGTTTTAGGCACTTAAACTGTGCCTTAACTTGTGGTTATAGAAATATTTTTCTTTGAGATCAAGTTTACCAAGATACTGTTCCAAGACCTCTACCTGCAACCATTACAGAGTGGTAGTAGTAATGCCCTGAACAGAGAACATATTTATCTTCTATATACAAATCATTGGCATTATGATGCATGAGGAAAAAAACCCACAAGTCAAACAGGCCAATGCTTATGGGCTATAATTGTGACCATGTGACTGAGGAACACTGCAAAGGTCATAAATGTATTTATTTATTACATTTCGCTGTTATAACTTCGCAATCTGGATTTTGCAGATGATATTGCCTTGAGAAAGTTGAGACAAAACTACAATAATAATAACTGTCTCAGATGACGAAGCAACCAAATTGGCCTCAAGATAAGTGCTGAGAAATGTAAGATCACATATCTGAGTCCCCCCACACCAATAGATATGGGGAATCACACCTAGATCACAGCAACTTGAGGAAGTATGCTCATCTCTATAGTGATCCCGACACCCATTTATTTATTTATTCATTCATTCATTCATTCATTCATTCATTCATTCATTCATTCATTCATTCATTCATTCATTCGATTTATGTACCAACCTATTTCACCTAAAAGGGACTCAGGGCGGTGCACAGAAAGATAAAAACCCAGCAATACATATAAAATATAAAAAACAATTAAATTATTGAATCTGTGCTAAAATTTAAATAAATAAATTTAAAACCAATAAATATCAAATTTTAAAATTATTCCCTTAGTCTATGTCAGGCCGGCTAGATAAAAGAAATGTGTTTTTAACATCCGACGGAAGAGTCGTAGGTGCGTGATGGTACGGATATCGGGGGGGCACGTCGTTCCAGAATGCTGGACCCGCCACAGAGAAGGCTCTTCCCCTGGGAGCCGCCAGCCGGCATTGACCGGCTGACGGCACCCTGAGAAGGCCCACTCTGTGGGAGAGGACAGGTCGAAGGGAGGTATGTGGTAGGAGGCGGTCTCTCAAATAACCAGGACCCGTGCCATGGAACGCTTTGAAGATGGTAACTAGCACCTTGAAGCGCACCCGGAAGACCACAGGCAGCCAGTGCAGCTCGCGCAGGAGTGGTGTTAATGCCAGTAAGACCCGAAAAGCATCAGTAAGTATTAACAACAGACCTGATGTCTTCCAACAAAGATGCCTTCATAAAATCCTAAAGATTTACTACTTTGACCATATTACTAAAAATTACATAATACTGTCAACTTGCAGGTTATATTCTCCATATTGAGAACAATTGAATCCCCAAGATGGCAATGAGATAAGACACCTCCTCCCCTGATGCCAAATATCCAAAAGGGTATCCTCAAACTACATGGCAAAGAATGTTCATGGAAGACTTAAAAGATTGTAAACATCACATAGGAAGATGCTAAGATACTTACCCAAAATAAAAAAAATGTTGGAGAGGCCTTGCTGGTTGATATGCTACGAGCATGTAAGGATTAATACAAATGCGAATGCAATTTCAAACAAATGGTCACTAAACACATGGTCAATAAATATACAGATAATCCACAATTTTTAACCATTCATTTAGTGATTATTCAAAGTAATTTATGACTATTTTTCACATTTACAACCATTGCAGCATACCTATGGTCACAAAATCAAAATTTGGGCAATCAGGAACTGGCATATATTTATCACAATTGCACTATCATGCATTATATAATCACCATTTTTACACATTCTTAGCCAGCTTCTGATAAGCAAAATATATGGGGGAATCTTGATTCACTTATTGATCACATGATTCACTTAATTGTAATGATTTGCTTAACAATGGTTACAAAAAGGTCATAAAATGAGGCACAACTCACTTAAAAGCTACATTGCTTAGCAAAGGAAATTTTGACTCAGTTTTAGTTGTAAGTTCCTGTAATGGTATATGGGAATGACCTTAGCATACCAAGTAGAGATGCCGCCTAGGAAATACACAGATAAAAGGGAAAACAGCCATAGATGCGTAGTAGACAAAGCAAGAGACTCTTATACTGATCATTCCCTAGACAGCATCTCTTTCTCTAGTCTCTCAAGATCATTTCCACATGCCATTACAGTAAGTAACAATTACTTAACTGTAAGAAATAGCTGATTATATCATTATCTATAGTTAACTGTGTTCTTATTTAAGAACTTTCTCAAAAATTGCCACATGGATTTCTAAGCAGGTATTTAAAAAATTCATAGTGAATAAAAGAGCTCAAAACCATTTTTAAATTATACAAGTAATACATAGCTTCTGACAGAGACACAATTAAGCATAATGTAATTATTTACCTTGACATGAATTACCAATTTATAAGCATAAATGCTTAAATTTGAAATTGTAACATTTCTCACCTCCAATTGTACTTTCTTGGAATTCATGAAATTGGCCTTTAACAAAGCGAAGCACCAAACTTGATTTGCCAACTGCAGATTCACCAAGAAGAACTAACTTGAACTGACATATTTTATTCCCAGCATTGGGCCCATTGGGTCTAGTTGCTCCTCGGTTGGCCATGTCCAAACTAGAAAGGAGTCCCTTGTTTCAGATTCTTGAAAAAAAAAAGATTCCAAGATGCGAACCTCAATGTGCCTTCACCTCAAGGCAGCCTGTAATATAAAATAGCATTCACATTTTAGAAATCACAGGTAGAGTCATACTAAAATTTATAGTAATCTTTATAGTGTGCCTTGGTCTCTCTGATTTATTTATTGATCAACTCATAAAACTAACACACATATTAAAAAGATTCGCACAACGGAACTCATGGCTTTCTGTCTAGATGGTCTCTGGTGATGAGCCAAAAGGCAGAAAAGGAAACAGTATGTCTCTTCCCTTAATTGGGGCCCTAACAGGGTGTTGTGGAACATTTATAGATACTAATCCTCCTGTCTCAGCTGATGCAATTAGGACAGCCTGGCTGGCTGAATGGTTACAGGCTCCTGCCTGATATGCTATACAGCCCCGGTTCGAATCCCAGTAAGAGTATGACTAGCTGATGAGAGCTAAAAACCTTGAAATAGATCTATCCTAGTCTCTCTGATTTATTTATTGATCAGCTCATAAAACTATGTATGTATGTATGTTACGTTTTTGAGATGATCAATAAATAAGTCAGGGAGACTAGGATAGATCTATTTCAAGCTTTTTATCTCTCATCAGCAAGCCATACCCTTACTGGGATTCGAACCGGGGCTGTATTACATGCCAGGCGAGAGCCTTCACATTAAGTCAGCTCGGTTCTCTTCTTGTCAGCTGAGACAGGAGGATAGTTATATAAACTAACACACATATTTAAAAAATTCACACAACGGAACTCATGGCTTTCTTCTAGATGGTCTCTGGTGATGAGCCGAAATTCAGAAGAGGAAAGCAGTATGCTTCCTCCCTTAATTAACTCCCTAACAGGGTGTTGTGGAACAAATATATATATATATATATATATATATATATATATATATATATATATATATATATATATATATATATATATATATATATATATATATATATATATATATATATATATATATATATAACATATATATATATATATATAACATATATATATATATAACATATATATATATATATATATATATATATATATATATATATATATATATATATATATATATATATATATATATATATATATATATGTTATATTTTTAAGGGCTGAAAATAAAGAGACCAGGATGGATCCATTTCAGGCTTATTAGCCTTCTTCAGCTGGCCATACTCGTTCTACTGGGATTTGAACCGGTGCTTTCCAGCATATGAGACAGGCTTCTCTATGCCTTTAGCTATCCGGTATCCCTGATACATCAGCCAATTTACAGGACTCTTAAATGAGAGAATATTATCACAGCTCCTGTTCAGGGTCCCTTTAAGGGGAGGAGACTTAACGTCATCCCTCTCTGCCCTTCGACTCAACCTAGAGATCATCCAGACAGAGAACCAATTAGATTACTGCTGTGTGACATTTTTTAGATATGTGTTAGATTTTTTTAAGGGCTGAAAATAAAGAGACCAGGATGGATCCATTTCAGGCTTATTAGCCTTCTTCAACTGGCCATACTCGTTCTACTGGGATTTGAACCGGTGCTTTCCAGCATATGAGACAGGCTTCTCTATGCCTTGAGCTATCCGGTATCCCTGATACATCAGCCAATTTACAGGACTCTTAAATGAGAGAATATTTTCACAGCTCCTGTTCAGGGTCCCTTTAAGGGGAGGAGACTTAACGTCATCCCTCTCTAGGTTGAGTCGAAGGGCAGAGAGGGAGCTCAAAATAGATCTATCTTGGTCTCTCAAAATTTAAATTTATTGATCAGCTCATAAAAACTAACATATATATATATATATATATATATATAATGTTAGATTTTTAACAGTTTGTCTCCTCCCTTAAACGGGCCTCAAAACAGGAGCTGTGAAAATATTCTCTCATATATATATGCAACATAGCCCCGGTTCGAATCCCAGTAAGGGATATGGCCAGCTGATGAGAGCTAAGAATGTTGGAAATAGATCTATCCTGGTCTCTCTCTAATTTAATTTATTGATCAGTTCATAAAACTAACAAACATATCTAAAATATTATACAACGTAATTCTTGGCTTGCTGTCTGGATGGTCTCTAGTGATGAGCCGATAGGCAGTAAGGGAAACAGTATGTCTCCTCCCTTAATTGGGGCCTAATAATAACAGGTTGTTGTGAAACAATTACATACATACATACATACATACATACGTATATATATATATATATGTTAGATTTTTAAGGGATGATTTAATAATTAAGAGACCAGGATAGATCTATTTCAGGCTTTTTAGCGTTCTTCAGCTGGCCATACTTCTTCTACTGGGATTTGAACCGGCACTTTCCAGCATATTAGGCAAGCTTTTCTATTTTATTTATTTATTTATTTATTTGGATTTATTGACCGCCCCCTCTCTCTGAAGAGACTCGGGGCGGTGTACAAGAATTTAAGAGCATATACATATATAACAATTATAAATAATAAAACTAAATTAAATATTTTACCCTGTGTTAAAATATCTCGTTTAAATTTATAACGTAAAAACCCGATTAGGTAATATTTACAACTAGGCTGGTATGGTAGATTAGGTTAGGCCAGGCCGGCCTGCTGGAAAAGATGGGTCTTTAATTGTTGACGGAAGGAGCGGAGGTCCGTAGTAGATCTAAGCTCGGGGGGTAGGTCATTCCAGAGGGTTGGGCCCGCCACAGAGAAGGACCTTCCCCTGGGAGCCGCCTGTTGGCATTGCCAGGAGGACGGCACCTGGAGAACTCCCTCTCTGTGTGAGCAAATCGGTCGAAGGGATGTGTGGGGTAGGATATGATCATGCAGATAGCTAGGACCCGTGCTATGGAGCGCTTTAAAGATGGTAATCAACACCTTGAAGCGCACCCGAAAGGCCACAGGTAGCCAGTGCAGCTCGCGCAGGAGCGGTGTTACATGGGAGTACCTGGAGGTACCCATAATTACCCGCGCGGCCGTATTCTGGACTAGCTGTAGTCGTCGGGTGCACCTCAAGGGGAGCCCCATGTAGAGAGCGTTACAGTAGTCTAGTCAGGAAGTCACGAGCGCATGAGTGACTGTGCGAAGGGCGTCCCCGTCCAATAGGGGCCGCAACTGGTGTACCAGGCGAACCTGGCAGAATGCCCCCTTGGCTACGGCCGTCACATGATCTTCCATAGACAGCCGAGTACGCCTCAGTTGCGTGCCCGATCCACGGGGGCTAGAAGTTCACCCCCTATGGCCAGTGATGGGATCAACTGGTTGTACCGGGGTGCCGGAAACCACAGCCACTCGGTCTTGGATGGGTTGAGTCTGAGTCTGTTCCTTCCCATCCAGCTCCGCATGGATTCCAAACATCGGGACATCACTTCAACGGCATCGTTGGGGTGGTTTGGGGTAGATATGTACAACTGAGTATCATCAGCGTACAGATGGTACTCCACCCCAAAGCCACCGATGATCTCACCCAGTGGTTTCATATATATGTTGAACAGGAGTGGTGAGAGGACCGACCCCTGAGGAATCCCGCATGTGAGGGGTCTCGAGGTCGACCTCTGCCCCCCTGCCAACACAAATTGCGATCGATCGGAAAGGTAGGAGGAGAACCACTGTAAAACGGTGCCCCTCACCCCCAACCCCTCTAGTCGATGCAATAGGATACTATGGTCGATGGTATCGAAAGCCGCCGAGAGGTCTAATAGGACCAGGATGGAGGAACAACCCCCATCTTTGGCCCTCCAGAGATCATCTACCAACGCGACCAATGCCGTCTCAGTGCTGTGACCGGGCCGGAAGCCGGACTGGCGCAGGTCTAGATAGTCAATTTCCTCCAGGTGACGGGGAAACTGTTGTGCCACCACACTCTCTACAACCTTCGCCAGAAAGCGAAGGTTGGAGACAGGATGATAATTGACTAATAATCCTGGGTCCAGGGAAGGCTTCTTGAGGAGGGGCCTCACCACCGTCTCTTTCAAGACAGCGGGCAAGAACCCCAACTCAAAGAAGAATTTACTACTTCCTGGAGCCAGTCTCGTGAGACCTCCCAGGATGCCAGTACAAGCCAGGAGGGACACGGGTCCAATAAACATGTGGTGGCTCTCAGTCGCCTACGTAACCTGTCCATATCGTTGGAAGTAACAGAGTCAAACTCCTCCCAAAAAGGAGTCTCAAGACCTGTCTCCGGAATTCCCCTAGACTACTTTCCATGGAGACCATCTCGTTCCGGATCGGAGCGATTTTATCCTGCAGATATTCTCCAAATTCCTCAGTTCTGCCCTGCACAGGTGCTTCCCGCAGCCTCTGTTGAAGGAGGGAGCGGGTCACCCCAAACAGGGCGGCAGGGCAGTTCTCTGCGGATGCTATAAGAGTGGCACAGTAATGACGTTTGGCCACTCTTATCGCCACAAGGTAAGTCTTCAAATGGGCTCTTACCTGTGTTCGGTCAGATTCAGACCGTGTTTCTATGCCTTGAGCTAACCGGCTTCCCTGATTACATCAGCCATTACATCTCACTTGTCATCGTCAAGTCAATTTCATGTCCCAAATTACTCTCCAGGACTGAACACTCCAAAAGGAGAATGATTATGGAAACTATTGAAATAGAAAAACATCCCCACAACATGAACAGACGCGATGATGCCTCCCGCCTGCCAGACATCTGGAAACCAGCTCTGGCCACTAAACGAGTCCCGGCCACAAACACTGACACCATCATCAATCACTCTCAACAAACATCAACTCCATCTACCAATCAGGATGTGACAAATCATCCAACCAATCCGTTTAAAGCAGCAGAGCCAACATTCCAACCCCACCCACCTCCACTTACAGAAAAACTGCCACTTCGAATACAGCTCATTCGCAAAAAAGCAAAGGCCCAGGCCTGATGATGATGGGGGTGATCCCATCGAAACGTTGCAAAAACACCTTTAATTTTACACGGGAAAAGACCCGAATAAACCAAAATCTACATACCTATACCCGTGAAAATCTACGAAAACACACACACACACACACATATATATATATATAAAACACACACACACACACATATATGTGTGTGTGTGTGTGTGTTAGATTTTTAAGGGCTGAAAATAAAGAGACCAGGATGGATCCTTGAACAGGAGCTGTGAAAATATTCTCTCATTAATAAGTCCTGTAAATTGGCTGATGTATCAGGGATACCGGATAGCTCAAGGCATAGAAAGGCTTGCCTCATATGCTCCATCCCAGATGATCCATCCTGGTCTCTTTATTTTCAGCCCTTAAAAATCTAACACATATCTAAAAAATTTCACACAGCAGCAAACTAATTGGTTCTCTTTCTGGATGATCTCTAGGTTGAGTCGAAGGGCAGAGAGGGATGACGTTAAGTCTCCTCCCCTTAAAGGGACCCTTGAACAGGAGCTGTGAAAATATTCTCATATATATGCCTGATGATGACAAGTGAGATCTTGTCGAAACGTTGCAATAACATTTCTATGCCTTATACACGGAAAAATCCCCGAAGCCAGCTATGCCAGCATACCTACACCCGTGAAAATCTACGAAAACATATATATATATATATATATATATATATATATATATATATATATATATATATATATATATATATATATATATATGTGTATGTATGTATGTATGTATGTATGTATGTATGTATGCATGTATGTATGCATGTATGTATGTAAGATTTTTAAGGGCTGAAAATAAAGAGACCAGGATGGATCCATTTCAGGCTTATTAGCCTTCTTCAGCTGGCCATACTCCTTCTACTGGGATTTGAACCGGTGCTTTCCAGCATATGAGGCAGGCTTCTCTATGCCTTGAGCTATTGAGTCGAAGGGCAGAGAGGGATGACGTTAAGTCTCCTCCCCTTAAAGGGACCCTGATCAGGAGCTGTGATAATATTCTCATATGTATGTATGTATGTATGTATGTATGTATGTATGTATGTATGTATGTATGTAGTATATATATAGTATGTCTCTCCCTTAATGGGGCCCTAACAGGAAGTTGTGAAAAACAATTATCTATCTATCTATCTATCTATCTATCTATCTATCTATCTATCTATCTATCTATCATCTATCATCTATCTATCTATCTATCTAATCTCTCTCTGTGTTTATGTTTGTGTGTATGTGTGTGTGAGATAGCCATTTGTCTGAAATGGTATAAGGTTCCTGCCCACGCAGGGGGTTGGACTAGAAGACCTACAAGGTCCCTTCCAACTCTGCTATTGTATTGTATTGTATTGTGTGTGTGTGTGTGTGTGTGTGTGTGTGTATGTATGTATGTAATGTATGTATGTATGTAATCAGGGGAAGCCGGATAGCTCAAAGCATAGAGAGCCTTGCTTGATATGCTGGAGAGTGCCGGTTCAAACTCCAGTGGAGGTAGTATGGCCAGCTGAAGATATATATATGTGCTGGCATTGCTGGCTTCGGGGATTTTCCCGTGTATATATTGTGGGATTGTGCATTTAGGTAGCAGTTGGTGTGTGTTTTTTTCCGGTAGATGGTGTGTCCCAGGGAGCCATTAGGTTTTTTGTAGATTAGGACATCTAGAAAAGGAAGTTGGTTGTTAGCTTCTATTTCCATGGTGAATTGTATTTTGGGGTGTATGGAGTTGAGGTGTGTGAGGAAGTTGTCCAGTTTTTCTTTCCCATGAGGCACAATCCCATCACCACCCTGCACAGATAAACTCTGTAGCCAAAACCCTCATACACAGAACCAAACGCCTAGCTGACAAAGACCACCTGAAAACCGAATTACACTTCCTCACAAATACATTAATATCCAACGGATTCAGAAGAAAAACAATCACCAAACTAATCCAAAAAGAGACACCTCCCAAGAACCAAGACAAAGAACAGGAAAATGGCATTGCTCTCATCCCATACATTAAAGGTACCACAGACAAAATCAGCAAAATTCTCCACAAGCACAACATAAAGACAGCCTTCAACACCGACCAAAAAATAACCAATATCCTAAGGAACCCGAAAGACAAGATCCAGCTAGAAAGCCAAGGGGATCTACAAAATTCCATGTAAAATCTGCCCTGCCACTTATATAGGACAAACCAACAGAAGGATAAGTGCACGTATCGCAGAGCATAAAAATGTATTAAAAATCAACTTAATACCTCATCTCTTTATCAGCATTTCAAAACTACACAACATGACATTGACTTTTAAGGAACTAAAATGATCTCCAAGGCTGAACAACTGAACAGGAGAATAATCAGAGAAGCCATTAAAATAGAGAAGCAATCTAACAGTATGAACAAACGTGATGACACCTCCCGCCTACCAGACATCTGGAAACCAGCACTGACCAGCAGACGAGCCCCACCCTCCACCCAAGCCGTTGAAATTCAAAATAAGGAGAAACATACAAATGAGACCAATCAGCATCAATATACCAGTCATGATGCAGCTGCACAGCCAATCAACACACTCACAACAATAGTCAGCACTCCACCCCCCCACCAAGATTTTAAAAAGGGCCATGCCTTCGCAGTCACAGTCACAGACCAAAGTTGAATAAATCTATTTAAATTGTTATTATTAAGGTAATGATTATTTTTCTCCTTCCTAAGTACAACAGAAAAGTTGTCCAAATATGAATGATTAACCTATTAAACTGGGTATAAAAAAACTAATATGAAAAGTTGTTATTCTAAAAATCTTCATCTACTTGCATATTATAAGTTATACCAGCAAGAATTAGTCTTTATGTAGAAAACTATGATTTAAAGCAAGCCTTACTGACTAGTGATTTAAATCAGTTTGATTTAAATCAAATCCACCCTGAATCTAACATGGGCCATCCAAGGGCCCCAAGACCTGTCCACATTGTTGCATTCTGCACTAGCTGAAATGTATGGATGAGATAACAGCAACTAGAAATCTTTACAATCTCTCCCTCTCTCTGTCTTTCTGTCACATGTTCGCTAAGCAATCATTTACTGGAAGAGATTGCAGTAGCTAAACAAGGACTAGCTTTATTTCATCTGAAAGGAGGATTGATTCACCTCTTCAATCCAGAACTAAAGTGCTCCTATGTCGTTAATTTAATGCCTAAATAAGGCTCCTTTTTCCTCATTACTTTGTAGCTGAGAAGAATACAAATAGATAATAGAATTATGAAGACAAATCCCGCTCCTTACATTCTCCTTTTGTGAGTGACTTTCTCTAGTTTTCCTTCATATTACTAAAGATCTTTATTTTTTCCCATTTTAATCATTATGTACGGTTGTACAATTACATTACTTCAACACAATACCACAAGCAGAACTGGAATTTACCAATTCTCAGAAAAAGAACCAAGTTACAGCAAAACCTCAGGTGCTAAGCATCTGTAATCTTTAGAATATAGAAACAAAAATAAACTGGGAAACTATGGATGCTAACCTTTTTCTTTTCATACCCAAATATGCAGTTCAACTGAACTTCCTAAACAGCAACATTGTGATTCAAGAGTGCTGCCTCACTCAAGGTCTGTTTCGATCCATATTATTATCACAAATTCATGCTATGGCAAATTGACTATAACATTACTAAATTAGAATATTCTCCCAGTTGTTTGTTGCTGAAGAATTATTGTGATATGACTGATGGCAGAATAGTTTTTTCTACTTTTTTCTCAGCAACTTCAAATCTGGAGATTTTGGGGAGCAGATGTAGGTTATATGAAAGCATGTAGAAAAGACTGCAGAAACAACTCTCTCTTTACAGCTGGGTCAGTAGGCATATATAGTATAAGACTCTGCATAATCTATTATTGCAGTTTCAACCAGTCAATCAAAACATGCACTAATAATTAAAATTGTACATTTATAAATGAATATAATTGATAAATAAAGCTGAAATCAAATAGGTTTTTCTCTTAGAAGGTTGCTCTTCCTATTCCACTCTTATGGATGGATGGAAGGCTAGTTAACTGGCAAAAGTTAATTAGATAGCTACTGAACTTCTGTAGTATGGTCCTAGGGTGTGAGTGCTAAGTTTTATCTGGAGCAGGCACACATAGCTTTTGGACTATCAAGCAGCGTTGTACAACCCATTGGTATTTTTTGAAAATTTAACAAATCTACTGCTGTCAAATGTTGCAACCTAGTTTTAGCAGCCATCAATACCACAAAAGACACTTTGCCAAAGGCCTCCAAGCCTCACCAACCTTGTCAGTTTCAATACTACCACCAGCTGATTGACTTGACAACTGTTCCTTTATGGCCCATAATTATTTTTAAGGTATCAATGTCCAAGCTGCTATAAGTTGTGGAAGCTTAGCAAAGAGCACCTGGATGCCAATGAAGTTATTTAAAATCCAATACAGTTCATTTCTTCAGCATATAACATTTTATTTAGGCTTACATATAAGCATACTACAAGACTTAATTACCTACTTAATTACAATAGACATGTTCATTTTGTAGCTGAAATCCAAATTTATTATAGAGGAATAATAACAGAATGACTATATTTCTAAATACAATTATTCATAATTTCAATCATTTTACATTATGTATGGTACTTATTTTAAATTATATCCTATTTTTAGGAAAGAGTTTTTATTTATCTCAAATTCCCATGATCATAATTTGTTATATTTATATCTCAATTTCCCCCCAGATATTTCAGGCAGTTTATGTCAGATCTGTTTTATTCCTACAAAAACTATATCTATTGGCTTATACTTATAGCACAGCAAAAGAAAATCACCTCATGAGTTTCCCTAGCTGAGGGTGGACTCAAAATGTCTCCCTAATTCTAGTCTAACACTTAAACTATTACAGGTAGTCCTCAACCTGGGTCTCAAAGACCACAATTGAGCTCAGAATTTATGATGCTTAGTGAGAAATTTGTTAATTGAGTTTTGCCCCATTTTATGACTTTTCTTGCCACATTTGTTATGTGAATGGCTGCAGTTGTTAAATTAATAACACTGTTGTTAAGTGAATCTGGCCTCCCCATTGACTTTGCCTGTCATGTCCCAAAAAATAATCACATGACCCCAGGACACTGTAATTGTCATAGATTTGAACAGTGTCCATCTTCTGAATATGAAACGCATGACCATGGGATGCTGCAATGGACATAAGTATGAAAAATGGCGATAAGCCACTTTTTTCAGGGCTGTTGTAACTTTGAATAGTCATTAAATGAACTGTAAGTCGAGGACTACCTATATACCAGACTGACTCATAGCCTCTTGGCAGTTATGAAAATCAATTAAAGATGCTATAAATTGAAAGTTAATCCTGAATTTTCTAATAGAACTTCCTAAATTTATCTAGTTTTCATTTTGTTTTAACAAAATATAATTTTGCTGCCTATCTTTTTCCCAGTCCTCATTCCATTCCATAATAGCAAGTAAGCAAGATGACTATAATCTGGATATGTTGGCTTCCTCTCCACCAAAATGTAGTATTAATGAGAAAAAATAAATAATTACAGAGTTACTACAGACCATCAGCTTGACAATAACTGGAAAGATCTTGGAAAAGATAATCAAACAACAGATCTGCAAACACCTAAAACAAACAAAGCTAATACTAAAAGCCAATATGAGTTTGTCAAAAGCAGATCATGCCAAACAAACTTTATTTCATTATTTGATAAAATGATTAGTGGATCAGCAAAATGCTATGAAGATGGTATACTGGAATTTAGTAAGACATTTGACAATCTACTTCTTTGTAAAATAGAAAAATGGAATAGACAGCTATATTACCAAATGGATATATAACTGGCTAGGCCAGCGGTTCTCAACCTGTGGGCCGTAACCCCTTTCGGGGTCGAATGGACCTTTCACAGGGGTCACCTAAGACCATCGGAAAATACATATTTTCAATGGTCTTAGGAACCGAGACACCAATTTTATGGTTGGGGGCAACCAGAACACGAGGAATTGTATTAAAGGGTCGTGGCATTGGGAAGGTTGAGAACCACTGGGCTAAGAAACATATTCAACATGTAGTCCTCAATGACATGGAGGGAAGCATGCAGTAGGGTACCACAAGGTTCTGCCTTAGTCCCAGTACTCCAATATCTTCATAAATGATTTAGATGAAGGGATAAACAGGGAATTCATCAAATTTGCAGATGACACCAAACTGTGGGGAAGAGCAAACAGTTTAGAAGACAAGCTCAAGATCCAAAATGACACTGGGCCCTATCAAACAGAATGCAATTTAGTAATGACAAAAATCAAGATTTTTACACTCAGGCAAGAAAAACTAAATGCACAGAGTATAGAATTGGTGGTACCTGGCTCAATTCTGAGAGGGGTCTAGGAGTCCTAGTGAACAATCATTTAAGTATAAGCCAGCAGTATACTAGCCAAAAAAGCCAATGTAATCCTAGGCTGCTTCAACAAAGGAATAGTACCAAGATCACATGAAGCATTTGAACCACTATCTACTGCTTTGGTAAAACAGCATATGGAATACTGCATCCAGTTCTGATCACAACACACACACAAATGTTGAGATCCTAGAAAGAGTACAGAGAAAAATGATGAAGATTATTATTATTATTATTATTATTATTATTATTTTAAACAATTTTATTGGTTTTACAATTTTATAGAGGAAAGGGGGTGAATAGGGTATCATAGAAATATTTTAGAGCTTCCATGCCGGGGGTGGTAACCGCCTCCAAGACTAAAAATGATGAAGATTATTAAGGGACTGGAGGCAATACATCTAATAAACAATTGTGTGAATTAGGCATGCCTTGTCTAACAAAGAGAAGGACTAGGTGTGACATGATAGTAGTATTTTACTATTACTATTTTTACTATTTGAGTGATTGTCATAGAGAGAAGGGGGGCAACCTATTCTTCAAAGCATTGGAGGGCAGAGAAAAAAGTATTAGATGAAAACAAATCAAAGAGAGAACCAACCTAGAATTAAGGAGAAATTTCCTGGCAGTGAGCACCAGTGAAAGTTCTGGGTGCTCCATCACTGGAAGTTTTAAACATTATATTGAACAGCCATTTATCTGGAATGTTATGAGATCTCCTGCTTAAACAGAGAATTGGATTGGAAGACCTCTAAGATGTCCTCCAACTTTATTATTTTCTAATTCTAATCACATATAACATGGGAATTTTAATAACGGCAAATTTTTAAAGAGTAATTCTACAGATCCATACACTCAAAACCATGTATTTTGGAAAAAGAAAGAAAAAATAGTTGCCCCCTTAGTATTAAGATTGAAAATATATCTGGTTTAGGAACATAGATATATTATCATGATCACATCAGATCATTGTTTGGCATTAAGCCTCAAACAAATCACCCTTCAAAGATAAGATCATGGAATTTATTCCTAAGTAAACATGCATTGCAAATCCAGTTTAGTTGCTTAGTAGTCAGACAATTTACTGAGTACTTCATTGGATCATCAACTACTTCACATCCTGTTATATATTAATCAGTTCTTACTCAGCTGAACAACCCTCTGTATCCTAGTTAAAATGAAACTGATACCACACTGCAAGAATGGATGTAACGTGACTCTGTTTGCTTCCCCACTTACAGTAATGATTTTTTAAAATTTACAAAGAATTACTTTGTTTTCAGAATCTCAGGATTTTTCTATAAAGAGAAACCATGATCCATAAATATCTGAACATAGTAGATTGTTTATTCCTGCTGTATTAATATACATATACACTGCATAAACACTATTAACATCAGTGTGGAAAGTTAAGGATCTCTTAAATTACTATCTGAGAATAGACCGCAAAAAGATAATTCTTAGATTTGCTATT
Source organism: Rhabdophis nuchalis (assembly GCA_039707465.1). Taxonomy (NCBI): domain Eukaryota; kingdom Metazoa; phylum Chordata; class Lepidosauria; order Squamata; family Natricidae; genus Rhabdophis; species Rhabdophis nuchalis. The sequence goes on along the minus strand of CM077647.1, from coordinate 55,466,400 downwards.
TATGCTTCTAAATTGGAATTAAGATCCCTGATGATCTTACTGTTTAAAAGTGTTTGATTCCTTCTTTATAAACGTTAAAAACAAGAGAAATAGAAAATAACAAAATTTGATGCTTTAACTTCTTTTTTTTACATAGATTTCTTAGGAAGAATATTAGGGTTTAAAGCACAAGTATTATGAAATAATAATATAATATTCTAATATAAAGTAACTATATCAGAAGAGAAAATGCATTTTTCTTTTTTCAGTGTAATTACAGAGTATTATGTCTTTTTGAATTATGAAAACACAGAACTTCGTCACCTAAAAAAAGATGCTGATGCTTTCTCATCTTTTTAAAGCAATTATTCAATGATCCCATGAGATCACACTTATTGAAGGGGGGAAAAGCTATTCACATAGGTTGGATTCTAATGGTAACTACCTATATCAGGATTATATGAAATTGTGTTTGCATATGTAAATTTCACTTGAAAATAAATATCAGACAGATATAAGGTTACAAGCTCTTTAGTCTAGATACTAAATACATTCACCATTCTTCTTAAAAGTTAAAGCACATTTATACCATTATTAAAGGCATACAAAAGGTTTTTAAACTCCATTGCTAGTGAGTACCACTCTCAAAATATACTATGCTTATAGTTTCACTATCCTTTCCTCCACCCCTCTCACCCCAAGAGCTACTTAGGACCAATTTCATTGGAACAGAATAAGCATGAACAATATTTACTCTGCCACTTTGTCCATGTCCATAGAAAGGAAAAATTGAGACTTCTCTCCTGTCTTTTCATATTATTTAGTTTGGGATCCAGAAACAGAAGCAGGAAAAGTGACAGAAGCAAGAATATGTTGCTTTTTTGCCTTTGTTGTACCTTGGGAAAGAATTAAATATCAATAAACTATTTAGATTATAAAACATTTATGGTAAAAAAAAGCAGATTCTTAGGAAATTGACGTAAAATTGATCTGAAACAATATCTAATGAGACAAATTTTTTAAGCAGAATTTAAAAATTGTACTGTTTTAATTATTTTAGGATACTGATACCTCACAAAAAATAAAATCTGCATTTTTGAATGTGCAACTTTTTTTTGCAACTAATTTAATACAACCTGAGGCTAGAACTCTAATAAAACGGATGATTGACACTTTAAATTGAAAAGTGTCCAAAAGCCTTATGCCTTATCAAAATAACTTTTCATATTTATATACTATTAATCCATCGAGATATTGTGAAGCATTTCGGAATAATGAGACACAGGCATGAGTTAACTAAAATAGCATAAGATATATCAAATCAACAAAATAGGTGCTTTTCAGTTACAGTTCCGTATTTCATTCCCTCTTCGAAAAGATGCCCCCCCCCCTGCGTTACAAAATTCCTTCTGCCCCCCACGACATCGCCTTTCTCTGGCAGCCCTGCCCCAGGAATAAGAGGAAGTGGGAGAATTGGGGTCGCCATTTTGAGGGTGAAAGGGAAAACAGCTCAGTTCTCCGTCTTTGCCGTACCTCCTTCCACTTCCACACTCATCTGAAGCATCGTAGACGAAACTCAAATCCCCCACCCAAAAGAGGGGGAGCGAGTGCATCGCAGCCGCCTATCCATTTTGTTCGAGCAACGGCCTCCTCCCCCATTAGGTCCGGTTTTGATGTTTCGTTACCTGGTTGTGACGGAAAGCCTCTTCGCCAGTTCCGTTCCCCCGCGAACAGATCCCTGAGAAAAGAAAAGATGCCGCCCAACGCCCGGTTCCTTTGGCTCACGGCACAAGAAGACGAGGAAACGGGGCTCTTCCGTGCTTCACGATAGGATAAACTCGGCCTCGAACTTCCGTCTTTCCCTCCTCCTTCCACTCCCGGACCAAAACACGAATACGTAACTTCCTCTAACCACGCCGCCTCCTCTTGCCACGTCACCACACCCCGTCGTCATACCATTTCCGTCTTGCACAATCACGTGCCCGTCGGGTCGTCGTTACAGATCGAGACCCTAAAGGAGTGGAGTTTTCTGTGAAAGCAAGCGGCTCGCGCTGGGAATTGTGGGAGGCCAGAAGGCTCGTATAGGCTGGTTACGTCTCTCCTCTTATCAGATGTGACCAGCTTAGCTAGCGAGGGATTTCCACAACGAGCCCTATCCCATGCGACAACATTGATATTTCAGAGCTAGTGTCTTATTTGTTGATTTGATTTGTATGGCCACCTATTTCAACTGTGTGAAATTATTGTAATTGATTTGTTATGAGCCGCCCAGAGTCATGATGAGTTGGGCGGCATAGAAGTTTAATAAATAATCTCTGGAGAATTTATAACAATCTAAACATACAAAAAAGAATTCAGTCAAAATAAAATACATATAAACCAATACAAGCGAAATTAACAAAAGCCATAGCCAGGGTTTAAACATCCACATTCAACAGATGCCCTAAGTGGGCTCTGCTGCTTATGCCTGGTGCCACAATCATGTTGGCTTTATGGAAAGCTATTAGGGTCATGACCAGTCTAACCTGGGAATTGAATGATGTTCCTAGAGGGCTTCTTAAAGGGTTCATATAAAATGGTTATCAATCATTGTGAATACTTAATACAAGCCCAGACCCACCTCAACTGACTTAGTATATCCTTTTTGCAGATTTTGAAAGAATGGAATTGGTAATGGGTATTTTGGACTAGTCCCCTCAGAATTATCAAAAATAAAGGGGTAGGAGAAAAGGAAAGAAAGGAAGAGCAGAGAGGGAGCGGGGAGTTGTTACTCATTTGCTATCAATTGAGACAAAATAACATAGGAGTGATGCAACTGATTTAAAACACGAAACATTTATGAATGAATACAAATCCCCTAGAGATTTGCATAGAGTTATACTAATTAGCACTCATGGAGAATCTATATTTTATACTAGCCATACCCAGCCACGCATTGCTGTGGCTTAGTCTGGTTAAATGGAAAAGAAAGAAAAGAGAAAACACATGTTTCTAATATGTTTAATTTCACAATGCTTGTGGGTATACAATCTTTTTTGTTGTTCCATTGTCTGTGCAGACATAGAGATTGTCTGGTTTGCCGACTCTAGAGCACGCAACATACAATTGTCCATGTGAGAAACAATCTGTGTGTAGATCTAAACTGCACAATTCTAAAGATTGGCCCTGAGCTTTGTTGGTGGTGATTGCAAACGCCAATCGAATTGGGAATTGCAAGCTCTTAAATTGAAATGGCATATCCGTTGGAATCATAGAGATCCGAGGAATGAGGACATCTTCACCTTTGAAAGGTCCTGTCAAGATTGTTGCTTCTACGACGTTGTTCATTTTTATTTTTTTTTTACTGCAAGCCGCATGCCATTGCAAAGCTTTGGCTGGTTGATATTTCACAACATGATAATTGGCACGCCGATTTTCAATTGTAGTACGTGCGGTGGCATCCCTGGCAGATTGAGTGAATTCAAGAATTCTGTTGGATAATTAACCGCTTCATCTGCTTCCACAACAGTGTCAACGGACTTTTATGTAACTGCCTCGCTTTGAATGTTAGACTGAATAATATTGTTAAGTTTGTAGACGTCTTTGTTCTTGGCCGCAAGAATAGCTCATTCACTCAGCCAATCATGATTCTTGGTTTGAATATGGGGAAATACTTTTTCAACCAAATCTTCTTTTGACGTCACTAAATTGCAGAAGTTATGAGGCAATTAAATTCGTCCTGAGGTCAGATCAACCGGCACCTTTCCATTCCCAATTTCCAGTAATTGATGTGAGAATATTTCACCTGATCAATCGTTTTGCAGCTGGACAAGCATATTTGTAGTTAATTTTATTTAGTATTTCAGGGAAGCAGTTATTTCGTCCGCTGGTGTCGATCGATATATTCAGGAAATGAATGCTACGGTAAACAACACAGCTCAATTCCAACGCCCACCCTCTGCCTGCCTTGCCTTTTCCGCATTGGTGTGCTGCCTGACCGGCCCAGCTACTCGCCATCGCCTTTAGCCGCTGCTTCAGAAACATTGATGTAATTCCCACTCCAGTTTGACACCTGTGAATTAGTCTCACCTCTGCTTGAGCAGGAGACCCTACAAATGGTTGTCCAGTCTCTTCTTAAAAGCCTTTAGCGTTGGGGCATCCACAATAATAATAATAATAATAATAATAATTTTAATTTCTATCCCGCTCTCTCTCCCCAAGGGGACTCGAGGCGGGGCACAGGCAATTAAAAATACAAATAGACCACAAACAAATACAAAATACAAAGTTAAAAATAAATTAAATAAATCCTACGCTAAAACCCATAACTAAACTAAAAATTACCCCTAAAAAACCCTGACCTAAAAAGAGACTACCCAAGGCCGGCCAGACGAAAAAAGTGCGTCTTTAATTTTAAGCGGAAGGAGCGGAGGTCCGTGGTTGTCCTGATATCGGGGGGAAGGTCATTCCAGAGGGCTGGGCCCGCCACAGAGAAGGCCCTTCCCCTGGGCGTCGCCCGCTGACAAAGTCTAGTGGACGGCACCCGGAGAAGTCCCTCTCTGTGGGAGCGAATCGGCCGTGAGGATGTATGGGGCAGGATCCGATCCCGCAGGTAGCTAGGTCCCGAGCCATGGAGCGCTTTGAAGATGGTAACTAACACCTTGAAGCGCACCCGGAAGACGACAGGTAGCCAGTGCAGCTCGCGCAACAGCGGTGTTACATGGGCAAACCTAGAGGTGCCCATAATTGCTCGCGCGGCTGCATTCTGGACCAACTGAAGCCTCCGGGTACACCTCAAGGGGAGCCCCATGTAGAGAGAGTTGCAATAATCCAGTCGGGATGTCACGAGAGCATGAGTGACTGTGCGAAGGGCGTCCCGATCCAATAGGGGGCGCAACTGGCGTACCAGGCGAACCTGGTAAAACGCCCTCCTGGCCACGGCTGTCACTTGATCTTCCATGGACAGCCGGGTATCCAGGAGGACACCCAAGTTGCGCGCCCCATCCACAGGGGCAAGATGTTCGCCCCCTATGGCCAGCGTTGGAGAGAGCTGGTTGAATCGGGCAGCCGGAAACCACAGCCACTCGGTCTTGGTCGGGTTGAGCCTAAGTCCGTTACTTCCCATCCAGATCCGCACGGCTTCCAGGCACTGGCACATCACCGCTACGGCATCGTTGGGGTGGTTTGGGGTAGATATGTACAGCTGGGTGTCATCAGCGTACAGGTGGTACTCTACCCCAAAACCACGGATGATCTCGCCCAGCGGCTTCATGTATGCGTTAAACAGGAGAGGCGAGAGGACCGACCCCTGAGGCACCCCGCATGTGAGGGGTCTCGGGGTCGACCTCTGCTCTCCTGCCCGCACAAATTGCGATCGGCCAGAGAGGTAGGAGGAGAACCACCGTAAAACGGTGCCTCCCACCCCCAACCCCCCCAGCCGATGCAATAGGATACCATGGTCGATGGTATCGAAAGCCGCCGAGAGGTCTAATAGGACCAGGATGGAGGAACAACCCCCATCTCTGGCCCTCCAGAGATCATCAACCAACGCGACCAATGCCGTCTCGGTGCTATGCCCGGGCCGAAAGCCGGACTGGCGCGGATCTAGATAGTCAACTTCCTCCAGGTGACGGGGAAACTGTTGTGCCACCACACTCTCAACAACCTTCGCCAAGAAGGGAAGGTTGGAGACTGGACGGTAGTTGTTCAAAAGAGCTGGGTCCAAAGAGGGCTTCTTGAGGAGGGGCCTCACCATGGCCTCTTTTAGGGAGGCAGGCAAGGAACCCTCACTCAAGGATGCGTTGACAACCTCTTGGAGCCAGCCTCGTGTCACCTCCCAGGATGCCAGTACAAGCCAGGAGGGGCACGGATCCAATAAACATGTGGTGGCTCGCAGTCGCCCACGTAGCCTGTCCATATCCTCGGAAGTAACGGAGTCAAACTCCTCCCAAACAAGATCTCCCCCGTGGCATCCCACTGGGCCATGAATGGGGGTTAGCTCACTCTGTATCTGGGCGGTTTTCTCCTGCAGAAAAATCACAAATTCCTCTGCTCTACCCTGTAGCGGGGCTTCCCGCTCCCTCTGTTGAAGGAGGGAGCGGGTCACCCTAAACAGGGCGGCAGGGCGGTTTTCTGCGGATGCTATGAGAGTGGCACAATGATGACGTTTGGCCACCCTCAGCGCCACAATGTAAGTCCGTAAATGGGCTCTTACCTGTGTCCGGTCAGATTCAGAGCGGCTAGCCCTCCATCTTCTCTCTAGGCATCTCTTGCGGCGTTTCATCACCCGCAGCTCCTCAGTGAACCAAGGAGCCAGGGTGGTTCGCCGCCGCAAGAGAGGCCGCAAGGGCGCGACCCGATCTAAGGCTCCCACGGCCGCACTATTCCATGCGGCCGTGAGGTCCTCCATCGGGGCGCGGGTCAGGGATACAGGAAATGGCCCAAGCGCTGTCTGGAACCCATCCGGGTCCATCAAGCGCCTGGGGCGGTACCAGATTGGTGACTCTGGTTCCGCCTCCCCGCGGAGGGGAGCAGCGGTCGGAAAGTCGAGCCGGAGAAGTGAGTGGTCTGACCATGACAAGGGTGTGATGACTATATCCCCTGTACCCAGATCACTTTTCCATTGGCCCGAGACGAAGATGAGGTCCGGCGTATGTCCACCCTCGTGGGTGGGGCCCTGAATTACTTGGGTCAGGTCCATGGCCGTCATGGAAGCCATGAACTCCCGAGCTACCACGGATGATTCGCCCAACGATGGCAGGTTAAAGTCCCCCATGACTATAAGTCTGGGGGTCTCCACTGCCACCGTAGCGATCACCTCCAGGAGCTCGGGCAGGGCTGCTGCTACATAGCGGGGAGCCAGGTATACAACCAGCAAGCCCAACTGCCTCCCTAGGCCCCACTTCACGCAGAGGGACTCACAGCCGGAAGTCTGAGGCACAATGGTCTCTCTCGGCTCAAGGCCTTCCTTAATAATGACCGCTACCCCACCACCCCTGCCTAGGGCCCGCGGCTGATGAAATGCGCGGTAGCCTGGTGGGCACATTTCAACGAGGGGATGTCCTCCCTCGTGGCCCAACCAGGTCTCCGCAATTCCTACCAGGTCCGGCTCCCCCTCTGACACAAGGTCACTAATGAGGGGGGCTTTGTTGACAACGGACCTGGCGTTGCAAAACATCAGCCGCAGACCCTGGCTCTGTATTCCCTGGCCACCTAGCCTGCGGGGGTTGTGGCACCCAACCGTTTGTAACCAACGGCTACGTGCCTCCAACCGGGAGGAAGGAACTTGTCTCCCCTCGGTCCTGCCCCTCCCCACGACCCTCTGGATGGAGAAGCCCTCCACCGGAATGACTTGTGTTTCCCCCCTCTTAACGGAACCATCCGCCTCCCTCCGTCGTCTGCTGGCTTGGCCCGTTCCCTTCTGGCTAGTCTCAACCTGTCTAAACCCTCCCTCCTCCCTGGTACCCCCTAAAACAGACAACAGCTTTTTTACTAAAAAACCCCTACACCTGCGCTTTCGCCACTTCTCCTGACTTACTAGTCCCTCATCAAAGTGTGCCCTTGATAACACAGCGGGCCATACCTGCGAGAGGGGGGACTCTCGCAGTAACAGTAGGTCTGCTTTAGAGTACATCTAATAAAATGGGTCAAGCTGTTAATCTAGGGCTACAATTGGCTACGATGATGTTAAAAACTGTGAAAACAGATGTTATAAATACATAATAAAGATGTTAAAATGAATAATAGAATAGATGTTAAATAGATATTAAAAATAGATATTAAATAGATGTTAAATAGTATTTAAATAGCTGTTAAATACATTAAATACAATAAATACACTAAAATTCATTGTTCACAGTATGCAAGGGAGAAATATATAGTCCGGCTCAGCACTTGTTCACAAAATCGAGGGTGGTAGGAATAGTTCATCTAAGTGGGTAAGTCTGAGGCCTAGGCCTGATCTTCCACTCCAACTCCAACCATGGCCTGGCCACCTCACCCAATCCGTCCTGTTCTCCAACAAGCCTGGTTTCAGCCTAGTTGTTCCTCGGCCTCCCAGTCCAAACTCTCTTCGGCCTTCTGGTCGTCTGGTCGCCAGGCCTGGTCGCCAGGCCCAACTCCTCAGCCTCCCGACCCAGCCCGGCCCGGCTCCAGAACGGCACTCCCGGCCCAAACTCCTCACCTCCTGGCCCGGCGCGGAACGGTGATTTTCGGCCCTCCGAGGCCCCATCTATCTGGGGCGGCGATTTTCGCCCCCCCCCCAAGGCCCCACCTATCAACAGTGGGCGACCTGGAACCTCCGACGGCGTCCTGTGTTCTTCAGAGCCGTCTCCGCTGCCGCCTCCGCTGCCTCCATCTCCGCTGCTGCCAGCCTGGCCGTCCCAGCTCCAGCCCATCGTGCCCTCGGCCTCCGGCCTCCTCCAAACTCCGTCCCGGCGTTTCCCGGCGTTTCCGGCCTCTGCTCTACTCCCTCCGGCCTCCTCCCACTCCGTCCGGCGTTTGTGGGCGTTTCTGGGGCCTCCGCCCGGCGGCGTCCCTCCGGAGCCGCCTATCCACCCCGAGAGACCCTCCTGGTCTCAAAAGATAGCCGGGGTGGTCCACTCCCTAAGCCCGGCCCTTACAGCTGTCCAACAGGCCGGGCAGCATTCTTCCAGCCAATTTTTGAGCCCTGCGACCCTCAGAGCTCTCGATGGCAGACCGCCATCTTCGCACATGCGCAGAAAACAACTTCTTAAGGCAAGCCATTCCACTAGTTGTTTAAAAATATTAATAAACAAACAATAAAATAGATTCTTATATAAATAAAGTCGAATTTATATAAGCCTGAAGTCAACTTATGCTGGTAATACCAAAACATAATGGATTCCATAATTACTTATGCACAAGTCAGAATATTTTTGCTTTCTTTTCTAAACTAATATATCCTTTTGACCATGTAATTGAAAGTATCTGTACTATATTTAAAGGAAGTTTAAATAGACATAAAAGATTATTTGTGATTCAATACCCCTCCTCTTCTATATAGTTCTTAATATACTTTATTTTAAAATATTTTACCTTTAAAGGGAACATTATCATGAAGAAATTTATATCACAAAATATATTTTTAAATATTTCAGATATTCAGAAGCATATTTATGCTTCATCTTACAGTTTGCAGACAATATATTATCCTCATTTTATGGAATTTATTTAAAATAATGTAACTATTACATAAAACTGAAGAGGAAAAGAGCTCAAAGTCAACATCAGGCTGTTAAGTACTTCCTGTAAATAATTAACAGTAATACAGTGACAAGTACTGTACTTCTGTGATAATAATAGACTGGCAACTCGCTCTGTCTAACATCAGAAACACTGATGTCATAATTGTTTGATTATATGCCATTAAGTCAGTGTTGGCTCTTAGTGACTAGAGAGATAAACTCCTCTAAGATGATCTCTCCCTTACCTGTCTCATCAATGTACTTTAATATGAATTTCTGACTGATGTCTTCATGGATGTTGTAATATTGTTTCTTGTCTCTTCTAATAGCTTTCTGAAATTCTTTGTTAAGATTCCGTATTATTTGACTTTATTTTCTCTTTTCAATAATATTCATGACTTGTTCTAACATCCAATTTGCTTATCTTCTATAATGTTAACAGACAGTTTAGGGATCTTACAATATTTAATCTATCTGATCTCAATTGTAGAACTATGGACAACCAATAGATTAAAACAAAGAGGTAGTGAAATCTCTAAAGTCTTTACTTTCATAGTCCATTTTATAGTCTTAAAAGTTACAAAGATAGAGCCTGAGGTTCATAATTCACATTAGACACTGCTTCTACAATTAATTTGCAACAGGACTGCCATTATCTTCACTTTTTTAAAATGAAAGCAAGCCATCTTCCCTTAGTTCTTCCCCTTTCTCTTTGGTATCAATCTCTTTCTATCTCCAGAATATTACAGAAACTGAATTATGGTATTGTTTAGTTGAAAAGCAGAACTGGCTGCCTATCTAGATACCTGCAAGGTATTAATGGTTGATTCATATAGCTCTAATTATTGTTTACATTCTCAAGATTAGAAGAAGAAATTTTGGCTGGAAAACTGCTGTCCCCACAAAATTCTTCTTATTATATCTTCTTTTTGAGTGAATTAAGTTAGGGCAGGATTTAATATAATAATAATATTTAATAATAATATTTAATATTTATAAAACCGCCCCCTCTCCCCATAGGGACTCGGGGCGGTGCACAGGTAGAATAAAAACAATAAAAATATACAGACATTTCTTAAAAACAAATTAAACCTAACCCGCGCTAAAATTCCCCATTAAAACTAAACTATACTAAAAACTACCCAATAAAACCCCAGAGACAGAGAGACTATCCCAGGCCGGCCAGACAGAAAAGATGAGTTTTTAATTTAAGACCGAAGGAGCGGAGGTCCGTGGTCGTCCTAATATCGGGGGGAAGGTTGTTCCAGAGGGCCGGGCCCGCCACAGAGAGAGCCCTTCCCCTGGGCGTTGCCCGCTGACAAAGTCTAGTGGACGGCACCCGGAGAAGTCCCTCTCTGTGGGAGCGAATCGGCCGTGAGATGTATGAGGCAGGATCCGATCCCACAGATAGCTAGGTCCCGAGCCATGGAGCGCTTTAAAGATGATAATTAACACCTTGAAGCGCACCCGAAAGACGACAGGTAGCCAGTGCAGCTCGCGCAAGAGCGGTGTTACATGGGTAGACCTGGCGGTTCCCATAATTGCTCGCGCGGCTGCGTTCTGGACTAGCTGAAGTCTCCGGGTGCACCTCAAGGGAAGCCCCATGTAGAGAGAGTTACAATAGTCCAGTCGGGATGTCACGAGCGCGTGAGTGACTGTGCGAAGGGCGTCCCGATCCAATAGGGGGCGCAATTGGTGAACCAGGCGAACCTGGTAAAACGCTCTCCTGGCCACGGCTGTCACCTGATCTTCCATCGACAGCCGGGCATCCAGGAGGACACCCAAATTGCGCGCCCCATCCACAGGGGCAAGATGTTCGCCCCCTATGGCCAGCGATGGAGTGAGCTGGTTGAATCGGGCAGCCGGAAACCACAGCCACTCGGTCTTGGTCGGGTTGAGCCTGAGTCCGTTACTTCCCATCCAGATCCGCACGGCTTCCAGGCACTGGCACATCACCGCTATGGCATCGTTGGGGTGGTTTGGGGTAGATATATACAACTGAGTGTCATCAGCGTATAGATGGTACTCTACCCCAAAACCACGGATGATCTCACCCAGCGGCTTCATGTATGTGTTAAACAGGAGGGGCGAGAGGACCAACCCCTGAGGCACCCCACATGTGAGGGGTCTCGAGGTCGACCTCTGCCCCCCTGCCAACACAAATTGCGATCGGCCAGAGAGGTAGGAGGAGAACCACCGTAAAACGGTGCCTCCCACCCCCAACCCCCCCAGCCGATGCAATAGGATACCATGGTCGATGGTATCGAAAGCCGCCGAGAGGTCTAATAGGACCAGGATGGAGGAACAACCCCCATCTCTGGCCCTCCAGAGATCATCAACCAACGCGACCAATGCCGTCTCGGTGCTATGCCCGGGCCGAAAGCCGGACTGGCGCGGATCTAGATAGTCAACTTCCTCCAGGTGACGGGGAAACTGTTGTGCCACCACACTCTCAACAACCTTCGCCAGAAAGGGAAGGTTGGAGACTGGACGGTAGTTGTTTAAAAGAGCTGGATCCAAAGAGGGCTTCTTAAGGAGGGGCCTCACCATCGCTTCTTTTAGGGAAGCAGGCAAGGAACCCTCACTTAAGGATGCGTTGACAACCTCTTGGAGCCAGCCTCGTGTCACCTCCCAGGATGCCAGTACAAGCCAGGAGGCACACGGGTCCAATAAACATGTGGTGGCTCGTAGTCGCCCACGTAACCTGTCCATATCTTCGGAAGTAACGGAGTCAAACTGCTCCCAAACAAGATCTGCCTCGTGGCATCCCACTGGGCCATCAATGGGGGCTAACTCGTTCTGTATCTGAGCGGTTTTCTCCTGCAGAAAAATCACAAATTCCTCTGCTCTACCCTGTAGCGGGGCTTTATTCAACAGATGACATGAACAGAACAGACGAGGTCAGTAAACAACTGTTGATTCCTCACAGTATGTTTCCTTCAACTGTCAATCTCAAAAACTGAAAGGATCCCTATGGAATTTTTGGTCTAATTACTTGCTGCCCTTTGATGTCTCTCATCTCTTGGTTTATACATAGCAGCACAACCTTGGGTGTTCTGTTTTCTGGTGATGACATTAAGTTTTCTGGATCAGGGTAGCTATTTGGAGACTATATTGCTTGTGAGGTCCTGCTGTTGCCTGTTGACAAAGACTTTACCAAAGGATTGTTTTGAGGTCGTTATTGTCCAATCCAAAAGAACGTAGGATCAGGAGACAACTTTCTTATTCCAGCAGCCAGAACAGAAATGATCACTAAGGTATAGAGCCCTGCATTAAGATAGGAGAAAACAGCAAGCAATACAGCTCTGCGGATCATTGTTCACATAATAGGTTTATTTCATTTTCAAATGGAAAACATAACTTCCTGACAGATTATGGTATTATTTAGTTGAATTATTATATAATTCTCTGATTTGACTGTACCTATGTCAATAGCAGGCTGGCACCAAGATACAGTATCTTTTCTAAAAACATGTCCCCAAGAAATTTTAAGCTACCATCTCAGCACTGGGATATGGAGAGTGTGTGGGTAAATCCTTAAGCCTCAACTGATTTAATCATGATCAAGGAACATGCCTAGAGGATATTGTTTTACATTATCAGATTAAAATAAGTAACTGCTTTTTTTTAAAAAGGACAATGGGCACAATCATACTGGAAAAAAGTTGCAAGAGTGAGATTAATTTGGTATATGCATTGTATTAGGCTATAAAATGGCTTGTTAGTTTGCTATATGAATCCAGGAATTAAAATATAGTCTAAAGTTAGAATAATTTTGTGGTAACATTTTTTCTGTTAATGCACAATGTTTACTTGATACACGTCCTTTAATCATACACAAAGCAAAATGTACTAATTATGTTGCTTCTTTCAATGAAATAAAGTTAATTTTGTAAAGGTAAATTATTCATAGTATTGAATAATGATAATGAATTTTTATAGCAATAAACTAACAATCTTATTTTGCTGAATGAATGATTTGTATTTTTATTGATTGTGGAGAGAGCAGTAAGAACAGTAAATTTGGCTAGTTTTTTTAATCTAGCCTTTATCAAAGTGGACAACATTTCTACATTTTCCAACCCCTTTGTTTAGTTGTTCAATGGCAAATCTACATAATATGAGGCCATCTGGTGGTGAGAATAAAATCTAAATTTAGAATATAGACCTGAGTTTGCTTCCTATTCTCTGAACTGCCTTTTGTTTAGTACAATTACCCAAACTATTAGTGGTTGAAAGCATGTATTTGGACTACCTTTACTTATTTCCAGAATAGGCATGCAAATACAAATAAAAATAACAAAGCAATTCAAATAATTTCTGCAGACTGATGCTTTTTTAAAAAGCCAATCTTTATTATTTTTATTTTTTCATTTCACAACATTTACCACCTGCCCCAAGTATGGAAATTTTTTGTAGGAGTAGAACAAAGTTCAAAAAAATGCAGTCTAACTTGGCTTTTGGATAGATAGCCTGTTGGTCTTTGGAAAGGTTTTATAAACTTAAGTTTTTGTTCAGGCATTAGACTCTGGAAAATTGAAGACGAGATGACGCTCACATTCTTAGTGTTATCTGTGTATCAGTGAGTTGTGTACGAAGTAAAGTCGTCCAGGGAGCAATCCACCTTAAATACTCCCAGCATTATTTGGACTGTAAGAATCCTAACAATCACTAGATAGCAGCAAGTCTCAAAGGTGGTAGCCCCAGAATATTTGCAGGGAAAATGGTAGTTACATGCATTATAGTACATATAGTATATCCATGACTGAAATCGGCGCGCACACCCTGCAAATCGTTCAGAGAAAAAAAAAATGCGCATCCAGTACTTACTCTTGGGGTGGGGGGAGCAGACAGCGCGGAGCGAAAAGCTTTGCCGTCGCTAGGTTACCCGAGGAAACATTCTCTTTCCGCCATTGTCCAGCTGGTCGAGATGGTGGGCGGGCTACCGGTCAAGAGGCTGCATGGGACCGTTAGGCAAGTGTACCAGGGGAAATTTATCGACCGGTTTCCTGAGCTCCCCACAGTAAGTATTTATATCTTGTGTTTGTGACTGACGCCATCTCGGTCTTTCCGCTTTTGGATTAGTAGTTGCCCCAACTCTTCGTTGCCCAAGAACGCCCCATCTCCTGCCTTTTAGACCAGCGTTTGTCAACCTCGGCAACTTGTAAAACTTTCAGAGATTGACAAACACTGTTTTGGCCACCTTTTCTAAGGTCGTTGTCGTTTGCGAACATCCTAAGAACGTTCTTAAGCGAGAGGAAAATAGGATTGGGGAGAGTTAGTGCCAGACCACAATCTAGACACTTTGTAAATTGTTCAGTAACAAAAATCCACGCGAGTGTTAGATGGTCTTCCGGGATGGGACCCTCCAAATCTTACCAGGACCTAGTGAAAGTAAAATAAATGCTGTCTAATCCATATTGAGCTTTGGAACTGGAGTACAATCATTTTCTTTCCTATGTTTTTGCCTGTGTTGTTTCACTTGTTTGCTTTTTGTAGGCTGGAAAGTTGATACCAATTGGAGAAACTGCTGCCACTTGTCTTACTGAAATCCTACCCAAAGTGAGTATCTTAATTCTTCAGTCTTATTAGCTTTCCATCTAACCACCTTGCATGAGTGGTTTGTGTGTTTGTGTGTGTGCGCTCACATGCGATTATTAAACATGTTTTGTCCCATTAACTATAATTATAGTTCAAGACAAATTAAATTAAGCCAAATTAATTTTGATCTAGACTCTCCTCATGTTTTTTTAGAAGTAAGTCTTCAATCATGCCAAGGAGCCCTAAAGATTTTTTAAATGTATAAATGTAAATAATGTAGTTCATTAAAAAAAAAAGCAGTTCTGATGGAACATTTAGGTCCAGAATAGCCAATCCGCACATTTAAGCTGTTTTGTCAATGATCATTACCAATTGTTCAGGTACATCACCCTCTAGGAAAACAATTAAAGAAAAGTTTCATTAAAAAAAAAAATACTGTGCCATGTTGTTTAATACTGGAATGAAAGATTAGGAAGGTATTCCTTCAGAACAATCAAGATATGTAAGACATCTTATGGGTATTTAAAACATATTTCTGTTTTCACATTGCTAGCAGTAGAGATCATGTGAAGACAACAATCAGGGAGAATATTAATGATATTACAGACATTATTTCTGCTTGAAATGTTTTAGTTATAATTAGACTGGCTAATAATGTCATATCTATTTCTCTTTACCCCCCTTTCCAATAATTATACCTTTTGATGAACTACACTGTAAAACTTGACAAATTAGTGATATTTTACCTAATTCTAATAAAGGTGTTATTTTGAGTATATACAGGCAGTCCTTGATTTACACCAGTTCATTTAGTGACTGTCTGAAGCTACAACAGCACTGAAAAAAGTGACTTATGGCCATTTTTCACACTTATGACCATTGCAGCATCCCCATGTCATGTGATTTACATCCCCATGTCATGTGATTTACATTCAAATGCTTGACAACTGGTTCATATGTATGATGGTTGCAGTGTCCCAGGGTCATGTTTTTTGCAACATTCAGACAAACAATGAGGAAACCAGATTCCCTTAACAACTGCAGTCTTTCACTTAAGAAATGTGGCAGGAAAAGTTGTAAAATAGGGCAAAACTCACTTCACAAATTTGTCACTTAATAAAATAAATTCTATGTTTAATTGTAGTCGTCTGTTGAGGACCACCTATATTAATGAACTAATGCAGTTAAAACATCAGAGGTAGGTTACTCCCTGTTCGGCCCGGATCAGGTGAACCAATAGTAGTGGCAGTGGGAGGCTCTGCCCACCCACCTGGTTGCGCGCAAGCGCAAGCATGCCCAAACTGGTAGTAAAAAAATGGCAATCTACCACTGTAAGACACATCTAATTTTTAAGTATTTACAAGAATGTATATTTTAAAATGGCTTTCATGTTGTCTTATAGCCAATTACGCCACCTGTTGTACAAAAGTTTCGAAACACCAGCAATCCTCCTACAGGTAAAGAAAGAGTATTTTATGGCCGAGCAAATGATCCTGATACTGCATCATATTTGACTCATGGAATAACAACCATCCTTTCAGAGAATGTAAGAATGCATATATCTTTTCTTATTTTCTAAGCAAAGAAGTGATACTTGACTTTATTTTATTTTTTTAATTTATTTTTTTAATTTAATTTTAAACACAACACAACACAAAAATCCTCAATCTTATATGCTGTAGAAAGTGTATCAATTGGTTACAAAATGTTTTCATACATCTCTATCATACTGAACGAAGGTTCATATTATTTAAAGTATATTGAATCAAATGTCATACTTCCATTCTTATTTAACTATAATTGCTTACACATCCTTCATCATAAAACATATCAGAACTTAAAACATAATCACATATTGGCATCCCATTTGTTAATTCTAATATCCTCCAACAATACTATTCCTTATAACCTATTCTAATTAAACATCAATAATATTTAGTGACAACAAAATTATAATCTTCCTTTTCCAACCACTGTTTAAAGTTTGTATCCAATTTTCCCATGTTATACCCATACCTATATAGATATTATTATCATTATCTCTCCTTTATTGATCTATATCCATAGTTTCTTTTTTATTAGTCTTATATATAACCAAACAATTACTCATCTTCCTTTCATAGCTGTCATTCAATATTCATATCGTTACTACTTATTATAATAATACATATATGTACATTATTTATCGTTTTCAATTGTTGTTTCTATTTTATTTTTTTTAATCATGTCTTGTCACTAAATTTTCCTAAGCCTAACTAATTTTAAATTAAACTTTCATCTATTAACCTGTATCTTTCCAGTAGTAAAATAGTCTCATGTCCTCTGCCATTTGTGGTATAAGTCCTCTAGTCTTGTCCTTAATCAAGTTTGTGTGGACTTCTCTTTGCATTTCATTATTTATTGATTCTTTCATGTCATTTCAACACCCTTTTTCTTTAGTTGTCAGAGTTATTGGTGGTGCTACTAATAAAGTTTCTTTCATTGATACCATAAATTCTTTTGTTGTTTCTTCTTCTGTGTCTTGCCATCTGAGGTGGAGTTACCACCCGTCTGATTCCTCTTTCCATTTCCATTTTTTCCATTGCCAGATATAAACCATTCATCAGAAAAAAACAGCAGGTTTAATTCCTTTGTAGTTATTATTCTCTTTGGTGCTTGGGACTCAAGCCTCTGTTTTTTCAATTTCATCATAGAGTTGTTCCCCTTTGAAAGGGGCCACAGCCAAGAACCACTTGTGGTGGCTGTCAGCCTGCCATTGCTGAAGCCAGAGTAGAGGTGGGTTGCTACTGTGGAGTCAATAGATCTGGCTGCAAACTTTGTGGTGTTGAGCGTAGTATCTGCCAAAAAATAGCAGCCACAAGTTTGTTCAAATTCTGTTGTGACATGACATCTGATGCCAGGATCTTCTGTTGCATCTGGTGAAGCCACAGCAAAGACACTCTGTTAAAAAATGAAGTGGTCATGGATGCTCGGACCACCCATGCCGCTGCTTGTGAGCTTGCTGCAGTGTCTGCTCTTCACATTTGTCCTCAGGCTTGATGCAATCTTCCAGATCCCCTGGCATGGTAGTCAATGTATGGAGCACTGTCACCTGTGCATCAACCTTTGGGACCTGTAGAATCTTTGAGAAGTCTGGGGCCATGTTGTAAAATCTTTTATCCATGGCCGATGGATTGGTGGTGGTCCCCAGAGAAGCCCACTGTCACTGAACCACATCGATGAAAAGTTGGGGGATCGAATAACCTCAGACTCTGTAGTGGGTTCTGCAAACAGTGACGCTGTTGGATCAAAGTTGCTGGATTCAAGTTGCATAGATGTGGAACCCAGTCGGGCCACATTATGCACCTTAAATAACAGGGACCTTAATAGGTCCTCTTGAAAAAGTCCAGTAAACGCTGGTTTATCTGTCCCCATATCATCATCCTCAGATAATTGGCTGTCTTTCTGCCCCTCATCTTCTTTTGGCATCTGGGATGCAGGGTCTGGAAATACACCCTGAAATTGGGAGCTGCTGTTTTGGGGTGGATCTAACAAGAAAGCCAATCCTCCAGAAGGTTTCCCATATTGCTGGAGGCCTGCAGCAATGCCCTACTTTATTGCCTCAGCTATGATTGCCTGTATATTGTCTGGTACAGGAGCTGGAGACCCCAATTATGGGCAGAGCCCAGCAGCTGTGGGGGTGAAAGTGGCCTCTGGAATGGCCACCACCCCTTGCTGGATTGGCTTGAAGATGCTGCAGAAACTGCTAAAATATCTGCAGAACCCCAGACATCTGACCTGTTGCTAGGCTGAATAGAGCATTGGAATTTGTCCTGCTCTCTAGCACCCTCTGGTGACAACTGCAGCCTGTCATTTGTGTTGGCCTAGCTCAGTGCTTCTCAATTATTTTCTGTCATGCCCCCCCTAGGAAGAAGAAAACATTTCGCGCCCCCCACGCGACTGTAAATAGTATCATTTGTCTATAAAATTGTTATAAGTACACCTCTGCATAACACTGTATCCTTATTAACGTATAAGAGAATAAAAAAAGAAAGAAATGTGGATCAATTTACAACAAAGAATAGCTTTATTAACTGTAGCAGAAAAGATTTAAAGTGCATTAGAAATTTAAAAAAAATTAAATCCTTTGCCGAGGTCAAACGCGCCCCCCTTTACGGAGCCTCGCGCCCCCCCTGGGGGGCCCGCCCCACTATTTGAGAAGCACTGGCCTAGCTTCACCTCCTAAATCTGACAGGAGGGGCTGTCTGCTACTAGCCTTATCGCATATCTTTTCCAGAGCCTTCTGTCTTCTACATTCGTCTTTTTGCGCAGACTTATATATTCTTAGAGCCTTAGCATTCTTCCTGGCCTTGGAACTGTGCTTTTTTGAGTAACTGGAGGCTTTTGACTTCTCAGCCATTGAAGAGGCTGCTGAGACTGACCCCTGTGTCTCAGGCTGCCACTCCAGTTCTACTGCCCTTTGCACTATCGAAGCTGTTTCTACTGCAGTGCTGTTGCCCTTAGGCTTCATGCTGCCACAGATTACAGTAAAGAGTGGTAAATCAGACGAATTGGCTGCTGCGCTTGCCACGGATCTGACAGCACTCACGTGGCGATTCCGAGACAATTTAAATCTTGCAACTTGAATTTTATCTTGATTTGGGCAGTCTGAACAATATGGGGGATTCCAATTTCCCGTGCTGACCAGGAATAGCAGTGTGTAAACCCTTGGGAGTGCTTTCTCTCTCTGTCAAATTATTTAATTGGTCAAAAAGAGCGTCAAACTCTTAAAATGGCCACCACTGACAGCCACTATTAACCAAGACACTAAAGGCACCACTCCATTCGTCTAACCAAGACAGGATGAAGTAAAATACCCCTGAACATTAAGAGCAGCTGGTTTGGGGTCTAAACGGCAGCAGAGCCAGTGCAAAAATGATCTGACAACTCCTTATGAATTAAGAATGCTTGCATTAGAAAGCGCGAGGCTCTGCAACCAGCTGCAATTCTAACTGTGAAGTCTATTTCACAAAATACTCTCAGGGCTCGAGCCAAAGCCCCGACTCTGAGGGGGATCTCTAAAACGAGTGACTGTACTTAGGAGAGGGAGTCAACTGGCACAACTCACAAGGTAAAATATTTTTGATGCTAAAGTCCAAATTTTCTATAAAGGTGACCAGAGAAGGACTGGCACATCTGTCCTGCTAAGAAACTGAGTTGAAAAAGCTGGAAAGAACTATCAACAAGGGCGTGTCTAAACAACAGCTTTGGCAGACTCAGTCTAATCAGCGAGCAGATGAGGTCAACCCATTCTGGATGCTATCTCCACCTAGATGGAGAATTTATATTCCTGTAACTTAAATCATTATTACCCTGGGATGGCAAAGAAGGTTGCGATTTTGTTTTCATTTATTTATATTATTCTCCCCTCTTTCTAACTGCCTTTTTAAAAATCTAAAATACCCAGGTAACAGCTTGGTTTCCTATCCCCTGATCATTCTTACTAACCTTTTCTGTACTTGTTCCAGTTTATATAAATCATTTTAATAAAGGATAGTCTTAAAGTAAAACTTTATTATCTGCATATGTATCATTCACCTAGTGCCCAATATCTATGCTTGGAACACATAAATAAGATAGATTTTTTTTCTAAAAAAATAATATAAGATTGAAGTATCCATAACACAAATATATATTCCTTGTCACCAGAGACAATCTTTCAAACAGCCAGGGACTTATAGTAGCTCTTTATAAAATGGAGTATGTTACAATCATCCACCATTTATAATAATTTTTGAAAAACAAAGAATTAGTTATAGCTTTAATGATATTACAGGATTTGTAATAGATGTATTTTAATGGTAAATAGTGTGTCTATGAAATTTTGGTTGTTTCATTTCATTATATTTAAATATGAATGCTTTGAATAATGTATAAGAAACATAGGAAATGATGATTATGTACAAGAAATTTCAAGATGCTAGTTTACCAAAAGATAATCTTCAAAAAAAAAATCAATCACACTTTTTTCCTGTTCTAAGTCAAATTAGTAGCTGATACTGTGCCATAGTGTTAATAAAATTGATGTGATAGCATAACAGAAGGTAATTCAGCACTAATATATTTTATATGGCATAAAACTTCTTCAGGCATCACCATTAATAAATCCACCTCCTATAACATATTTCCAACAAAAAATTAAAGAAAAGAAAGAATCTGTCTACTTAAGTAGCTGTCAGGCTCCTCTTGGGAAATCTCATGATCAGTCCCTACGATTGCCTAAAGGATTGGATGTGAATAATACTCGATTTGGAACAAAAGTAAAAAAAGGTAGGAAAATTAGTAAGAAAATATAGTGTTGTTTCATGCTGTAATTTAACATGGCATTGAATAATTTATTTGTTTGATCTCACCTTTATTATTTTTTAATAAATAACTCAAGATAATAAATATATATATTCTTTCTCTTCCAATTTTCCCAACAACAATAACTCTATGAACAGCCTGAGAAAGAGTGACTGACCCAAAGTTACGCAGCCAGCTTTAACAGATTTAACAGATTAACAGTTGGAAGGGACCTTGCAGGTCATCTAGTCCAACCCCCGGTTCAAGCAGGAGACCCTACATCTGCCTCTACCTAGGATTGAACTCACAACCTCCAGATTGGGAGGTGAGAGCTCCACCTCCAGGCCACAGCATTGGCTTTCATGTATATGGCAGCTTAGTTCATATACAAAAAATATTCTGAGATAAACTCTAAACATAAAAAGTAACCATCTAATTTGCAGATGTACTTACAATTAAGTTGGATTGATCTATCATGCTATCCCATAGTTTATTAACCCTGATTTGTTGAACAAATCTTAGTTGTATAGTTCATGCACAATGTCAACCCATAAAGATTGATTTATAAATTACAATGGATAGGTATACCCATTTTGTTAAACCAAGCCCAAGAAAGCACCTTATATTTAGCATATTTAGCAAATCCATTTTTAGAGCTGACTACTACATGGTACTCAGCCTTTCATGTGTTTCAAGTTGCTCTGATCCTGCTACATCCACCAAATTAGGAGAAAATCATATAGCGAGATATTTGATAGACCTTCCTCTTATATATTGTGATCGCTCCAGCCTCCAAGAAGTTTCCTCTGAATGGTCTTTTGACGATGACTCTTCCAACTAAATCCCAGTAAGGTTCTGTTAAAAGCCAGGATAATTTTCAGCCTAACCCTTTCAGATGTGTTTGAATCAAAACTTCACAGTTATTAAGGCCAATTTCTATTGGACCTGTTCTATTCAAGTAAAGAAGCTTTCAGTATCCTTATCCCTTTTTTCTGATGGACTTGGGGAAAAATAACCATATTCTTCTTGATGAAAGAATAAATATTAAAATACGTCTGTCAGAGGTCTGCTAGATAGGAAATGTTGAGTTTTACGCATGTTTTATGCATGGTGGTTGGTTTTATTTGACTTACTAAAGAACAAGAGCACTTATTTCAGACAATTTTATCGATTATTTTCAAAATATAATGAAAATAAACCAATAGAGGAAATAATTATATTTTATACATAGTAATTATATATAAAGAAAACCAAATATTAATATGAACAAAATTGAGAGCATAAGTCAAGAAAAATTCTAGAAAGTGTTCTTGCCATAACAATTGTTGATGTCTGTGTTGATTAACATTTCCCCCCCTCTCTCCCTCCCTTGCTCTCTCCCCCACCTCTTCTGAATTTTACTAAAATGAATTACAAAATATTTTAATTTATAAAAACCAATTCATATAGACATATCATATCATATCATTATTCAATGATAAGTATATTTCATTCATGCATGGCTATACACAATATGGTTTCCTATAATGGTTTAATGGTTTGTTAAATTTGTATACCACCTTTCTCCCTTGCGGGACTCAGGGCGATGAACAGGCATCAATAAAAACATATAAGAACATCAATAAATGACATACTTTAAAATAATATTAAATTAGTTAGGGCCCGTTCTAAAATTCAAGTTGAATAAAACCAATTTAAAATAACCAATTAAAAGCTACTAAACCAGGCCGGCCACACGGAATAAGTGCGTTTTCAGAGCCCGACGGAAGAGGCGCAAGTCGGTGATTGTACGTAGGTCGGGGGGTAGGTCGTTCCAGAGGGCAGGGGCTGCCACAGAGAAGGCTCTCCCCCTGGGGGTCACCAGGCGGCATTGTTTTGCTGACGGCACCCTGAGGAGGCCTAATCTGTGGGAGTGAACTGGTCGGTGGGAGGTATTTGGTAGCAGGAGGCGGTCTTGCAAGTAACCGTGCCCCGTGCCATGGAGCACTTTGAAGATAGTTACAAGCACCTTGAAGCGCACCTGGAAAGCCACAGGTAGCCAATGCAGCTCACGCAGAAGAGGTGTCACGTGGGAGCACCTTGAGGCTCCCAGAATCACCCGCGCAGCCGCATTCTGTACTAACTGGAGCCTCTGGGTGGACCTCAAGGGCAGCCCCATGTAGAGAGCATTGCAGTAGTCCAGGCGGGAAGTGACGAGGGCATGAGTGACCGTGCGTAGAGCATCACGATCCAGAAAGGGATGCAATTGGCGAATCAAGCGAACTTGATAAAAAGCCCCCCTGGCCATGGCTGTCATGTGATCGTCTAATGACAGCCGAGAGTCCAGGAGGACACCCAAGTTGCGGGCCCTCTCTGTGGGGGCCAGTGATTTGCCCCCAATGGCCAGTGATGGAACCAGCTGGCTGTAACGTGACGCTGAAAGCCACAGCCACTCGGTCTTGGACGGGTTGAGTCGAAGCCTGTTTCTCCCCATCCAGACTTGCACGGCCTCCAGACACCAGGCCATCACTTCGACAGCATCATTGGGGTGGTTTGGGGTAGAAATGTACAGCTGGGTATCATCAGCGTACTGATGGAATTCTACCCCAAAACCACGGATGATCTCACCCAATGGCTTCATATAAATGTTGAACAGGAGAGGCGAGAGGACCGACCCCTGCGACACCCCACACGTGAGGTGCCTCGATGTCAATCTCTGCCCTCCTGCCAATACAAATTGCGACCGGTCAGAGAGGTAGGAGGAGAACCACTGCAAAACGGTGCCTCCCAGCCCCAACCTCTCCAGCCGGTGCAATAGGATACCATGGTTGATGGTATCGAAAGCCACTGAGAGGTCTAACAGGACTAGGATAGAGGAACAACATCTGTCCCTGGGCCTCCAGAGATCATCCACCAACGCAACCAATGCTGTCTCCATGCTGTGCCCAGGCCGGAAGCTGGACTGGCACGAGTCCAGATAGACAGTTTCCTCCAGGTGCTGAGGGAACTGTCTCGCCACCACACTCTCAACAACCTTCGCCAGAAAGCAGAGTTTGGAGACTGGACGGAAGTTAGCCAAAATAGCTGGATCCAGGGAGGGCTTCTTGAGGAGGAGTCTTACCACTGCCTCTTTCAAGGTAGTTGGCATAAACCCCTCACTCAAAGAAGCATTAACAATTCCCTGGAGCCAGCCTCATGTCACCTCCTGGGAAGCCAGTACCAACCAGGAGGGACACGGGTCCAATAAACATGTGGTGGTGTTCAGTCGCTCCAGCATCCCGTCCATGTCCTCGGGAGTCACAGGATCAAACTCTTCCCAAATAACAGTCTCAAGACCTGCCTCCATCAGCCGCCTGAACCACCCCAGTCGGAGGCTAACCCGTCCCGAATCTGATCGATTTCATCTTGCAGGTAACCTCCAAATTCCTCTGCACGACCCTGTACGGGTGCATCCCGTGCCCTCTGGTGAAGGAGGGAGCGGGTCACCCAAAGCAGGGCGGCGGGCCGGTTACCTGCAGACGCGATAAGAGCGGAGAAATAATTTTGTTTCCCCGCCTTTATCGCCACTAGGTAAGTCCTCAAATGAGACCTTATCAGTGTCCAGTCAGATTCGTCACGGGTGGTCTTCCAAATGCTCTCTAGGCATCTCCTTTGACGCTTCATCCCCCTCAGCTCCTCAGAGAACCAGGGAGCCAGGGTGGACCGGTGTCAAGTGAGAGGCCGCAAGGGCATGACCCGATCCAGGGCCCCCATGGTCATCATATTCCAGGCGGCCACCAGGTCCTCAGTCGAATCGCGGGTCACGGTCTCGGGTATTGGCCCAAGCTCACTCTGGAACCTCTCCGGGTCCATCAGGCGCCTGGGGCAGAACCATCTCACCATTTCCGGTTCCGCCTCCCTGCAGTGGGGTGCAGCGGTTTGGAAATCCAGCCGAAGGAGCGAGTGATCTGACCATGACAGGGGTTCGATGACTACTTCCCCTAAACTAAGATCACTCAACCACTGGCCAGAGACAAAAATTAGGTCTAGCATGTGTCCCCCAGTGTGGGTGGGCCATGAACTAACTGGGTCAGGTCCATGGCCTTCATGGAGGCCATGAACTCCCATGCCACCTCAGATGCTTCGCCTACCAATGGCAGGTTGAAATCCCCCAGGACTAATAGTCTGCCACCTCGGCTATCACACTGAGAAGGTCGGGTAGGGCTGCTGACACATAGCGGGGAGCCAAGTACACAATCAGCAAGCCCAACTGCCTCCCACGGCCCCACTTCATGCATAGGGACCACTGTGTCTGAGGCACAGTGGTCTCCTTCGGATCCAGACCCTCCTTAATAACGACCGCCACCCCCCCACCCCTACCCTGGGCTCGTGGCTGATGAAATGCCCGGTAGCCCGGTGGGCACATCTCGACGAGGGGTACTCCCCCCTCCTGGCCCAACCAGGTCTCCGTAATGCCCGCCAGGTCCGGCTTCCCCTCCAAGATCAAATCATGGATGAGGGGAGCTTTGTTGACCACGGACCTGGTGTTACAAAGCATCAGCCAATGACCCAGGCCCTGAGAACCTAAACCTCCTGGACTGCAAGCGGAGCCATGAGGGTTGGAGTGCGCAATCGCTCGCAAACAGTAACTGCGTCCTCCCCTAGAATAATATGGCCCTTGGCTCCTCCCACATACAGTTTTGATGACATGGCCCTCTGTTAGACAGATCCTCCCTCCCTTCCCAATTCTAGACCCTACATCCTCCCCGTCGGGACCGTCAGCCGACCTGGGAGCATCCCCCAGTGGGTTATTCCCCATACCCACCACCACAATTACAGATTGCCCACCCCCCTCCCTAGGACCCCTTAAAAACCAAATTAATTTTTTAGATAAAAATCCCCTAACATGCCGCTTCAACCACCTCTCCTGATTCATAAATCCGTCATTAAGGTGGGCCCTTATTAAAACTGAGGGCCAAACCTGCGAGAGAGGGGACTCTCGCAGGGCATGGAGGTCAGCTGCAGAGTACATTTAAAGGTCTGAGGAAATAGATTGTCTGAGAGAACAGTATAGATATACAAATAAAAAGTTCTGGAACTGAATATGTGAACAGTCTCTAAGGATGTTGCATTTATAAATATTGATTTATATTAGGTTATTTCACTACATGTATTGATTGATTTTCAGAGATTTCTGCTGCAGACATTGTAAATCCCCAAAAGACATTTGATGAAGTCCAAAAGGAAGCACAGGAGGGACATGACTTATATGTTTCAACACACAATGATTATTATGTTGGTGAGTAAAAAGGACAAATAAGTATCAAGAAAAAGCTCTAATTGTAAATATGAGCATCATTTTATTTAGCAAAGATATGTTTATTTTCCACTTTATAATAAGGAATAAATTTAACATTTCTCTTGCAATGTCTTTTGAAGATTTTGTTAAATTGATATTAATATATTTGATAAATGGAAACAAAATGGTCACAGGAATGCATAGCTCTGACACTTTATAGGAAAATTAATTGTGCATAACCCTAAATTTATGACCATTTGTTTAGCAACCATTTAAAATTATGATGGGTGCTGAAAAAAATGGACTTATCATCTTTGCCTGAAGTTATGGCTACTGCAGTGCTCCTATAGTCATATGATCATGTTTGGCAACTCACCCACACTTATGACTGCAGAGGTACTTCTCAGGTCTTGTGAGAACAGACATGCTATTTGTGGAACAGCAGGAATCATATTCTGATGGTGCTTTTTATGACCTCATTTTCCAAATCATGTGCACCAATCTCCAATTCATGTGCCCGTTCTGATGAGACTAGGAAAGACAGAAGGTTTCCAAAGAATCATGAGAATGAATCTTGCAGCTTGAATAAGGAATGGAGGTGCCACTTGGAAAACAGTTGATGTGGCAATAACCAGTAACGTAGGGTTTGAGATGGCATTTCTCAATTGCAGTGGGGTTGCTGGAAGTAAAATAGAGATCTGGGGGCAGTGGGAGCTGGATGAGACTACTGAAGATGTAGAGAAAAGCAAGTAAGATTATTACTGTCCTTGAAACTGAAACATGAAGAATGGATGCAGGAATTGAATATGGCTGATACAAGAAAAGAAGGACTAGGGGTGACATGATAGCAGTGTTCCAATATTTGGGAGAAGAGAAGCAACCTGGAATTAAGGGGAAACATCCTAATAGTGAGAACAATTAACCATGGAATGGCTTGCCTTCAGAAATTGTGGGTGCGTCATCATTGGAGGCTTTTAAGAAGACATTGGACAGCCACGTGTAAAGGGTAAAGGGTCTGTTGCTTTAGCAGTGGGTTGGGCTAGAAGACCTCCAAGAACTGCTCTAAGACTATTATTCTGTATTATTTTGTAAGATCCTAAGCTTGTACTTCAGCCCCAATCCCAACACTGCTGCCAGTTACCACTGTGCAGTGCAGCTAAAAGACATAGATTGGGAAGGGATGGGTGAATTGCAGCCACTCTGCACTTCTGGGTCAGATGGGTAGCACTGCAGCACCCCCAAACTAATAAGCTGCCTGCCCCAGGTCTCCGGAGGCCTCCCTGAGGCACCCAGCATTTCTTACTTGGGATACTTCTGCTTAATGACCTGCGATTTTTCATTAACAACAGGAGCTGGAATGCCAGAATTGTGACTGCTAAGCAGTCACAATGATATCACATGGCATCTCTTTATGACTACATCACTTAGTGACTAAAATTCTGATCTCAATTGTGGCATAAGTCAAGGACTGTCTTTAGGAGAATTTTTGATAATATGAATTTATGAAGTTGGAATATAGGGCATGCTTAAAATAATTTTCTCGCACAATTTTCTCTTCTAAGGATATAACTTCTATCAAGTTTCAAATGATTGGACTCAATGGGTTTATATTGTTATTGAACAATAACCAAATGAAAATTTATATTGTGGTTAATGAAAAATACTGCAGGCTAATTGGCTCAAATAAAATGTAGCTCAATACTATTTTTTTAGGTTTTTTTAAAATTAAGAAAATAATATTTAACGGCACAAGTTGATTCCTTAATTTTCTTTATTTTTTTGTCTCATCATAGATTTTGTATTATTCTAATGTATAAAAAAAGTTTCAGTGTTGAAAGCTTTGTGATAATCTGTGTTTGAGATTCCAGTGGGGTATCCCGTTCACTTTATCTTAAAATAATTCTGTAAACTAGATTCATTTGGGCAGTATTGATCTAATTGTATCAATGATCCATCCAGTCTTCCTGACAATACAATATATTACTGGCCACAACCCTAGCTTTCTCCAACCCAAGACTCTCTGGATTTATTTTACTAAGAGAGGAATTACCTTAGTGCTTGGAGAAAGCCTGAAGGAAGACATTTGCACTATGTTGGGAACTGCACGCTGATATCCTTCAGATGTGATTAAAATATGTGTAGGATGATGATAGTGGGAATCTAAAATATTAAGGGATTTTAGCAGATTTTGCAAAGAAAAATAAAGATTTTTTCTGGGGAGATATAGACATGATTTATAGAATCAATTCTACATATGCTAGAATAAATGATGTACCAAGAGAAGTTCACATTAAATTTTTAAGAAGGTCTACAAGGGATGAGATACTGAGGGCCCAAAGGGGTGGGCCATTAAAATTTCAAGACAAAGAAATCACCATATTAAAGCAGATTCCAAAAAAAATTCGTGAATTAAGAAGGAAATACTCTTTCTTATCTAAAAAAATATTCAAAAAGGGAATCTGGTTTAAGTGGTTGATACCTGAGGGGTTGCTGGTATACTGGGAAGGGGGTAGGGTTAGAATCAAAACAGTAGGAGAGGCGGAGGCTTTTCTTAAAAAGCACTCCCCCCTCCTAGAAGAAAAAGAGGAAACAGGCTCCGCTCATTGAAGAGAAGGAGAAGGGAGAAACCATAGCTAAGAAACTCAGATCGCAAAAATAATTATGTTTGAAATTTTCTATAATCAAGACGGATGTTAAAAAAAAAAAGTATGATTGAATGTATGAAATGTAATATGATATGCTTACTTCTCACCACTATATATCTTTTAAAAAATGTATTTGTATGAAGCCTTGGAGGCGAACACCGACCCTGACATGGAAATCCTAAAATGTAATCATTAGACCGTATCATTTTCCCTTTTCCCATAAAATTGTAAAATCAATAAAAATTGTTTATGAAAAAAAATAAAATATTAAGGGATCAATCCATAGAATAGAGTATTATGGGCACCTTTAGTGATTACCATTAAGCCACAATACATCCATGCTTAACCTCTTTAATCTGCACTTAAAATCTCTTTAAATATAAGGAGTAACTTCCCCAATCTTGAGTAATAAAAGAGGTGTTGAATTTCTTTGGAGAGCAGAGCTGGTTGTTGGGAAAGAATGAAAAACCAGTTAAGTCCCTCAAGTTGAATTGTGAAATCTTTCAGGTTGCAGAAAGGAGTCTAACCTGCCTAGATTTCTAGGTTCAGTGAACAACTAAATAAAAATAGTGTTAAGGTTTGTTTTTATATTATATGTATATAATATAAAGCAAATCTTAGTTAACTTCTCTCAAAGTTAGCATTTTTGAGACCAAATCATTCTCTTAGATAGCCTACATCCCTCCCCCCAAATTTAGTCTGCTTCTTTTAAAACCTGATTATTTTATTTAAGCTTACAACTCATTTTTCTTTGCTGCTGTTGTTTGATTAATACACTCGAAAGATTGCTATCAACAGATACTTTATTCTAATTTATGTTTCATTGGGTTGTAATTTGGTAACATGGCTCAGAAAACATTGTCCTCTCTAGCTGTATGTAAAATATTCTTGTTTTGAAAACATCAGAAAAATGAAAGCATGTTCTTCTTTTGATTTGTTCCAATGCTACTTGAAGGGGGGATAGTCTTCTCACAGCATTTTTGAAAGACCCCAAAACATCCTTAAAATAATCTGGAACTAATTTTGGCCAAAATATTTACAATTATTTTTGTTAATAGAGTAAAATACTTTTGTGCAAAAACAACCGAAGCTGGTGAGGTTGAAATCTCATATCAAAATTGGAGAATGGTTGTTAACTTAAAAAGATGGGAGGAGAAAGCCCCAAGTTAGACTAAGGACTAATATTTAAAGGGTAGTATTCCAAAATGCACTGAAATAGCCAAATGCATCTAACCTTATGTTGCTTGAGAATGCTAACCAGGGAGAGGGCTTATTAACTTAGCAGCTTGAAAGCCTTGACAATAAATGATCATGTCCCATTTTCTCCAGGAGAGGCAATGAATAGAAAATATAATCCATCCACATTCAACAGATTTAATCTTTATGGTAAAGAAACTCCACATTTTAATGATGGCCGGAATATTGGTAGAACTTTACATTGGTTACATGATCTGCAGATGTAAGTTATGCTTTTAATTCATAACTTTTGTATTATCAATTAATTTATAGTGTCAGGTGTCCAAATATTATTAATCATAAACCTGATTAATCCCCAAGACTTTTATTTGTGTATGTTTTATTTGTAATTTTCCTTTAATAACTAACATATTTTGTGGACAGTATATTGACTGGGTCAATATATATATTTACCCAATGCTAGCAATAATAATACAATTAAATATACATAATTTCTTCCAGCTTCTAACTTTAATATGCTTATTGTAATTATAATAGATTTTTTGATGTATCGATATATATAATATTTCCCAATTTGTACTTATTTTTCTCCCATTTGTTGTGGTTCTTCTGCATTCACATCTTTGCCTTTAAACCATACCATTCTCTCTTTATGATTCTTTATCACTTTTTCCATAAATATATTTAAACATCAATAGCATTTCTTCATTCAATGCATTTGTTGACCCTTGCTGAACCACTAATATTTAATATTTTAGATATTATTCAATGTTCCACCATAATCCCAAGATCTGTTTTCTATAAATACCAATAAACCAATTATTAATAAAGTTTAATTATGGTCCTTAAAAGCTATACATTTCAATATATTTTTATACACTGTTAATAATAATAATACATTTAAATATACCTAATCATAGTCTTCCACCTCCTAGCCTTAATATATTTGTGGTTATAATA
This sequence comes from Rhabdophis nuchalis, assembly GCA_039707465.1. NCBI lineage: Eukaryota > Metazoa > Chordata > Lepidosauria > Squamata > Natricidae > Rhabdophis > Rhabdophis nuchalis. The sequence continues at coordinate 55,435,312 of CM077647.1, read as the reverse complement.
AATTATATTATATATCCATATATGTGCTACTATTTTCCCAATTTATACTTTCTACTTTTTCTCTTAGTTTTTAATACAATCACCATATTACAAGATATTCCATCTCTATTCATCATCTCTTAGCCTTTTTAGAATGCCATATTTTATTGCCTTTTGGTGATTTTTTAAATATTTAAACAAATTAAATATCTCTTAGGATCTTATATTTCTTTCTAATATCTTTGCACAAATTGAATCTTCCCTCTGCCTTACCTCTTGTCTCCTTCTCTTGCATCATTTGGATACCTATCCATAACTCTTTCATTATTTTTGGGAAATCTTCTCTTTTTTTCTCTGTTCTTTTGTAAACTCTTAAGGAATTATCTATTTGATTCTTAGTACTGATTGTACCTGTCTCTTCAGTGTTTTTGTCATCTTGTAACTTATTTTGATTTGTCTCCTCCATTATTCCTTCAAATTTCTCATCCTGAATATTATGTTCATCTTTTCCCACCATTTCTTGAGAATCTTCTACACTGACATCTTTATCTTTGAACAATTCCATCATCTCCTTATGATTCTTTGTCACATTTTCATAAATACTCTTAAGCATCACTAACATTTCTTCATAGAACTTTGTTGTCTCTTGTTGAGTCATTTTGTACCCAACATTTTGTATATTTTGTTTAATATATTAAAAAATAGTATACCTTTAATATTCCAGTATCCCAATCTCTAAAAACTCCAAAGAAGTCAATTATTAATAAATTTTAGTCAATCCCAGAATTATTCCATCGTCACCTAAATTTTTATTCCTTAAAAGCTATAAATTAATAATTTACAATTTTCTGGTTTACACCTTCCCAATTGTCCATATTTTAAAATCTTATTTATCTTTTTTCTTCTTTATTTTTTTCCTTCTATCACCTTCTTTTGCCTCATAGAATGTTCTATCAAGTAGCATTAGTAATTCATAAATACAAACTGGCCCACTAAGTTCCCTGAAGTCTTTCAAATCCACCTCCCAGTAAACAATTTCAATAGGATTTTAGTTATTTGCAATTCAATTTGTCTTAAAGATCTTCAAAAAGCTCACAAGATATTTCCAAACATCCAAGTTGCCTATTGAAATAGAATAGGTCAAGTGGCCTTCCAGGTGTTATTTACTTTCACTCCTTTGTGTATCTTAAACAATTATCACTTTCCCACAACCTAATGAGAAAATTGTGGTTCATGGTCGATGAAGCACCTCTCATTCCTTCACCACCCCTCCAGGGTGGCTTTGACCCCGTAGGGTCTCCTGGCAAGCAGATACTGGCTGGTCTTGATGGAGCTTGACAGAGCTCCGTTATTTCCAACTGTCTGTGCCGCGATACCAACTAGTTCTCCTAATTATTATTATTTTTTCGCCTTCTGGACGCGACGGACGTGTCCTGGACATGTCCGCCGCTTGGCTTCTCCAGTCGGCGCCTTCGGGGGCTGGGGGGCTCTTGTAGGGAGCCCCCCCATAAGGGCGGCTGGCGGCACAACCCCCACCTCAACGGCGGTTGGGGGGGCATTTCCGCTTTGCCCCAGGAGCAGGAGAACAGATCGCGGGGGGGAAACGCCCTCTCGCCGAAGGAATGTCGGAACCACAGACTTTTAACAAACGGGCTGAAGTGCCGGAGCTGGAGGATCATACCAAGGCTCAGTGTGGATTGTAAGTGTTTTTATATGCATTCAACTTCTGAAAAGGAAAAATAGAGGGGGGAGATTGCAGAAAATCCCCTCTCGGGAAAAAAAGCGGCATTTTAAAATGCTTCCTGGGCGCGGGGAGAGAGAGAAAGTAACATCCGACTTTTTATTAGCTAAAAGCGAAAGTATTACCATATATGGAATTACACTTGGAAACTTTGTATCCGGGACTCATTAAAGGTTAAATGGAGTTTTTATTATTTCTTCACTAAAGCCAAAGCGGCGGAAAAATGGCGCTTCTTTGCTCCCAATGGAAAATTTTGTTTGAAATTTGAACATTCCTTCAACACTACAAGATCAAGAAATTTACACCTACAGTCAACTCAAGTGACTCTCAGTGTCTCTCCCATTGTACCCTTCTTTCTTGGATTGGATTTTACAGTTGCCTCTCTGGAGTTTATATAACATCTGTTTGGAACTTTAAAGAATTTGCCCTTCCTTGGAGCTTGCAAGACTATTCACCCACCAGTTGCCATCTTTAACAATAAAAATCATGCCAACAAGAAAGCCTCCGACTGGAAAAAACTTTTCCGCTACTGCTTCTACAAGAGTACATGGAATGTTTCAAAGCATATTGCAGGAAATAAAGCAGATTTGGAAAGACATGACAAGCTCAAGACCGTTGGAGACACAAAGAATAATAACAGATAACAAACAAAAAATTGATGGGTTGGAGGGTGGGACGGTCGAGATGAACGAAGAGAGAAGGGAACAGCAAAAAAAATCTACAGACAGGGCTGGTCATATGTCTAGAATTGATTTTGAAAATAGAATTTGCTTTTTGAGGTTTCATAATGCTTCTGAGTCAGATAATTTAAAAGATTTAATAAACATAACTCATAGCCCCAAAGCTATGAGTTCTATTGTGTAATTTTTTATATGTGTGTTACATTTTTGAGCTGATCAATAAATAAGTCAGGGAGACTAGTATAGATCTATTACTAGTATAGATACTAGTAACTATACTAGTATCTATACTAGTATCTACTAGTATAGATCTATGATGAGCCGAAAGGCAAAAAAGGAGAGCACTATGCTTCCTCCCTTAATTGGGGCTTAGCAGGGTGTTGTGACACAAGAATATACTTATCCTCCTTGGAAAACTGCTGACATTCCCTTGTGCTCGGGACTGCCTTTCTCTTTTCACTAACGATTGCATGTAATTGATTAATTGGACCTTTCCCTGAAGTGCCTTCTTTTTTTCTTTTTATTTGATTGTTTCATTCAGATTTAAAAAGAAAAAAAAAGGGGAAGAAACAACACAATAGTGCCTTAAAGGGAACAAGGCTCTCCTCTAACTGTAAAAATGAAAAAAAAATCTAGGATATTCCCTGAAGGTCCACCCATTCAGTCTTCAGAACCAATCCAAGAGCTATTTACTCAAAAGTGCCTAAACTACAAGTATAGCGTTGCCTGAAGCCAAAGAACTTGGTTTCTCTCTGGATTATAAGTAAATGAAACTGTGACTTTGGTCACCAGAATTTGCTCCCACCTTGACTCACAGACTCCTCTCCAGCAGACGCCATTTTACTGACAAAGACTTAAATCTTTCATTATGGCTTCAAAAAAGCAGACGCATCAAACCAAGATCACCTCGATGTTACCCGAAAAAACAGATGTGGACGCTAAATTATCAGCAATGGATGAAACTCTTCAGAACATCATGAAAGAAATTAAAGAAATGCAGAAGGACCATGTCAGTTCCAAATTAGAACTCTTGGAGACACAGAAGAAATTAATGGAACATACAAAAAAGATCGATGGTCTGGAGCTGGGGTTGGCTGGGACAAGGGAAGAGCTTAAAAGCTTTAATAATGAAATAGGGGATTTAGCTGGTCATATGTCTAGGATGGATTTTGAAAGGATGTCTTATTTTTTAAGATTTCAGAACATTCCTGAGTCAAGCGATGAAGATTTTACTGATTTAATGTGTACAATTTTAGCAGATTATATACAAAAGAGTAAAGAAGATATTAGGGGGGGACATTGATCTGATATATAGAATAAATTCAGCATATGCCAGGATAAATGAAGTACCCAGAGAGATACATATTAAATTTGTAAGAAGGTCAACAAGGGGAAGGATCCTGAGAGCACAGAGAGACAGCCCTTTAATTTACCAGCAGAATGAGATTGCCATCTTGAAGCAGGTCCCGAAAAAGATTAGAGAGATAAGAAGGAAGTATTCCTTCTTGACCAAAAGATTATTTAAAAAGGGGGTCTGGTTCAAATGGGTGATGCCAGAGGGAATGTTGGTGTTCTGGGAGAGAGGAAGGGTGAGAATTAAAATAATTGCAGAGGGGGAAGCCTTTCTTAAAAAACACTCCTCAATCCTGGAGGACGAAAATGGGGGAACGGAGGGGGCCACGGCTCCACCCACTGGAGGTCAGGGAGAGGAAGACACAATTGCCAAAAGACTTAGATCTCAAAAGTGACTTTATTTCTGTATAGTACAACTTTTATTTGGATGTTTATACATGATTGTCAGCATGGATTTTACAATGATATATTTGTATTTCTTTCCACTTTGTAGTACAAATGAAAATTTACTGTATTTTCTATATATTTTTTTATGAAGCCTCGGCTGGGGCAAATGGCTCTGGCATGGAGGTTCTTACAATGTCTTTATAACACCTTATTTACCCATATCCTATTTGTATAAAAATTTGTAAAACTTAATAAAACTTTTTCAAAACAGGAATATACTTATCCTCCTGTCTCAGCTGATCAGGAAGAGAACCTGGTGGCCTAATGGCTAAGGCTCTTGCCTAGCATGTAATACAGCCCCAGGTCAAATCCCAGTAAGGGTATGGCTAGCTGATGAGAGCTAAAAAGCTCAAAATAGATCTATCCTATTCTCCCTGACGTATTTATTGAGCAGCTCAAAAACATAACACATATATAAAAAAAATTACACAACGGAACTCATAGCTTTCTGTCTAGATGGTCTCTGGCGATGAGCCGAAAGGCAGAAAAGGAGAGCAGTGTGCTTCCTCCCTTAATTGGGGCTTAACATGGTGTTGTGACACAAGCATATACTTATCCTCCTGTCTCAGCCGATCAGGAAGAGAACCTGGTGGCCTAATGGCTAAGGCTCTTGCCTAGCATGTAATATAGCCCCAGTTCAAATCCCAGAAAGGGTATGGCTAGCTGATGAGAGCTAAAAAGCTCGAAATAGATCTATACTAGTCTACCTGACTTATTTATTGATCAGCTCAAAAATGTAACACACACACACACACACACACACACACATATATAATCTATTATTATTCCATAATTTTTATTATAGCTCATTGTTTGTTAACTGGTAGTTCTTCAATAACAATCTAAATCAGTCTAAAGTTTGTTAAAATTCTCCCCTATTTTGTTAGAGAACATTCATCAACATTTCTATGTGGTTAATTAAAAGTCTTATTGTTTATGTCCAACCTCATACTGATGCATACATATACATATATACATACATACATACATACATACATACATGCATGCATGCATGCATACTCACATAGATACATAGATATATATCATTAAACTATACCATTATTATTAGTTACTCTTGTTGTAGATAATTATTTACTAATTAATAGTCCTTCAATGATAATCTAAAACACTCTATGACATACTAGGTTTTTACTTATTAATCATCAAAGGATAGCAACTTTCATTATCAACCAGTGTCTTTCCAATAGCGAGGTGAATTTATCTCTCTTGCCATTTGTGGCTCCAGTCTCTTTTTATTCTTCTTTCCAGGTTTCTTATAGACTTCTTTTCACACTTTATTGTCCAGTATAGCTCTCAAATAATACTGCTGCCCAGTTTCTGTCATTACACATTGTTTGTCTTTAAATATTAGACATATTTCTGGGGAAACTTCTCCTCTTACATCCATCTTCAATTCTCCCCCCCCCCTCTTTTCCTTGAAGATCAAGATGAGGCTCACATTCCTCAAATTCTCTTTTCCAAATTTCCTTCTTTTTATTTTCTCCCACATTTGATCCATTAATAAAGTTCTCTATTTTCATGTCTTTATCTTCAACTAAGATGAGTATCTTTTTATCTTCAACGTTTTCTTCTTTCTGTTTAATTTTGGAGCCTCAAACTGCTCATAGCTTGGTGTGATAGACAAAAGTTTGTCCAATTTTTCAACCATTCTTCTTCCATATTGTTTCAAAAGATTTAAGATTCCAGCCAAAGCCTCCTGATTTTCTAAAGTATCCTATGGGATGGGAAGTAACGGACTCAGGCTCAACCCGACCAAGACCGAGTGGCTGTGGTTTCCGGCCGCCCGATTCAACCAGCTCACTCCATCGCTGGCCATAGGGGGCGAACATCTTGCCCCTGTGGATGGGGCGCACAATTTGGGTGTCCTCCTGGATGCCCGGCTGTCCATGGAAGATCAAGTGACAGCCGTGGCTAGGAGGGCGTTTTACCAGGTTCGCCTGGTTCGCCAGTTGCGCCCCCTATTGGATCAGGATGCCCTTTGCACAGTCACTCATGCTCTCGTGACATCCCGACTGGACTATTGTAACTCTCTCTACATGGGGCTCCCCTTGAGGTGCACCCGAAGACTTCAGCTGGTCCAGAATGCAGCCGCGCGAGCAATAATGGGGACCGCAAGGTACGCCCATATAACACCGCTCTTGCGCGAGCTGCACTGGCTGCCTGTCGTCTTTCGGGTGCGCTTCAAGGTGCTGGTTGTCATCTTTAAAACGCTCCATGGCTCGGGACCTAGCTATCTGCGGGATCGGATCCTGCCCCATACATCCTCACGGCCGATCCGCTCCCACAGAGAGGGACTTCTCCGGGTGCCGTCCACTAGACTGTGTCAGCGGGCGATGCCCAGGGGAAGGGCCTTCTCTGTGGCGGGCCCAGCCCTCTGGAACGACCTCCCCCCCGACATTAGAACAACTACGGACCTCCGCTCCTTCCGTCGAAAACTGAAAACACACTTTCTGTCTGGCCGGCCTTGGTTAGTCTCTACCTCTGGGGTGTTTAGGGAATTTAGTTTTAATGGGGGTTTTAGCCCAGGGACGATCAATTTAATCTGCTTTTATTTATTGTATTTATTGTTTGTATATATTTTTATATGTTTTAATTTCCCTGTGCACCGCTCCGAGTCCCCTTGGGGAGAGGACGCGGTATACAAAATTAAATATTATTATTATTATTATTATCCTCTTCTGGATATGGAACCATGTTGACAAATCAAAAAGTGATGAAACGTGGTTCTCACTGCCACCCTGGTCGCAGGCCTATTTTATCTTTTCATTAGGTTACTTTGAAATACAGCTCCTGTTGTGTTCTCCAAAGGAAAATATTACTGTCTGTTATCAAAGAGCACCTGTTAAAAACAATTCATGCTCTGTGGGTTGCAATAAACAATTTTCATGGCTTTCCACCAGCTGTTCCAAGTAAAAAAAGATAGATTGTTTCATAAAAACCAGCCTCTGACCTCCCAGTGGCAGTGTTGCAGATTTTCAATTTTTAATACATCCTTCGTTTTTATTGTTAAAAAAAAGTAAAGAGTATAATTCTTGTTGGATTTTAAAAATAAGTGGTAGGTCATAGGAAGAATTATAAAAGTAATCCCAAATTCAAGAATTTAAGTAACAAAAAAGTAAAAGTAAAAGAAATAGTCCAATCACTTTCAAAGGAAAAAAAAAACCTTGTTGCTGACGCTTCAATCCACAATTATGGAAAAATAAGAGAAAAAAAGGAAACCTCCTTTTAAAAACATATTAGATTAATTTCGCCGCTTATTTCTTGGTTAAAAGCTTTAGTTTACTAAAAAAAAAAAGTTTCTTTAAGCAAAATGTTTCAAAAGAAAAAAAATATACCTTCCCGGCCTCTTTTCCTTTCAGCTTCCTTCCTTCTGGAGCCGCCCCGTCTTTGTCAGCCATGGGGGCTGCCTGTTTGCCGCCTTGCAGAAGCTCTTCCCTTGGGTCAAACAGAGGTTTGGTGGTACCCCTGTGACCAGCAAGGCTTAGTTTTCCTCGTCGCTGTCCCTCCAGGATGCTTTAGGTCCAAATCGACCAAGGGGCAGCAAAAGTGTCAACGGAGGTCTCAGAGCGCTGAGACCCTGCATTGTATCGACGCAATGCAGGCTCTTCCCTCCTAAATCAATTATATTTAACTGTGGTATAGCATTTGGTATTGCAGGATATTGAAAATTAACTCAAAATTTGAATAGTATTTGTCATCTGTTTATGGTATTACAAAACTTGCTGATAATGTGATTTGAAGAGAGATGTCAAAATGTATTCTTTTTTCCCCATAGTATTCATAAAAAATCCTTGTTCTTCTTTGGTGATTTAGGCATTTTTCTTCTAGTCCTTTATTTTCTTCTTTCTTTTTAATTACCACAGGAAGAAATCAGCAAAAATTGTGTCTAAAATAAGTGATGATTTCAAGGAAAAGTTTCAGCCTCAGGTTGGAAAAGTTCATGATCCGTAAGTCAACTAAGAGAATTCTATATTAAGATATTCTAAAATTGATTATTTATAAGAACTTATTCATATATTGGTTCAATAACTATTTGGGACTAGATATATCTTGGCAGACTCTGATTGCTAGCATTCATAATCATGTAGCACACCACATTGCTTTATCTCAGCTTGGTTGTTCTTCTGAGATATTTTTTTCAGATAGGGACTTTACTTTTTTCCTGTTCCTCTGTTGTTATGAATGCTTGCCCTGGTTCCATGATATCAATATCAATAATATGCTTCAGAGCATTAAAAAGTTACAGTTTTTACTGCCTGAAGCAGTTAGGCAATAACCTGCTATACCTCATCTACAGCTGCATTCTTTTATAGACAATTTGCTTTCTCTTGGACAAACCATTTTATTTAATTCAAGAAAATATCTCAAATTCTGGCATGCTATACCTGAATATTCATTCCATAGGCTTGCAGAACAGTACCTTGGTGAACATTTTTTTGTTCATGACCACTGAAAATCTGTCTGTAAGTATGGAGAGTGTTAGTAAAGAAGCTTGCTATGTTTCTAACAACTCAGCTGCATTTTACTCAGCCTAATTCAATAGAAAACAATGCCAGCATTGTTGGTTTGCTGCATAATAAGGATTTTCAAAGATATTTATTACACAGAACTTGCCAGCATAGCACAATATTTACAATTTGTTTCATGGTTCATTATAATCCTTTCATGAGTGTCTTGGATAGTACTCAACAACTAGCAAGAATAAAGCAGAGAAAGTGAGCATTGATTGGCTGACATTCTACATTCATACAAAGTTGTGGTGGCACAGTGGTTAGAAGGCATTGGTACTTACCTGATATGCCTCTTCTAATAAGGGGAAGATAGCATCCAAGAATGGGTTATTTCCGTCCGTCTCTGATTGGACCGAGTCTGATTACTAATTAATTAGGCCACTATAAAAACCCCATGCTGAGGTGCCTAATCCCAGTTTTACGATGAAGTAAATGAAGACAGACTCATCGGTAGTATCCAACCACTTCAGTAACACAAAGATGAATTAACCAATGCACAAAAAAACTGGACTCCAATGGAATACGTCATGGAGTGTTCACAGTAATAAAAAACCACCCAACAAGAACAAGGGAGGGACGGATGCTATCTTCCCCTTATTAGAAGAGGCGTATCAGGTAAGTACCAATGCCCTTTGTCAATAAGGGCAAGATAGCATCCAAGAATTCCCATCTCAGGGTGGGTCAGAATATCAAACTGTAGTAACTGTGTCTCGCTCCACTGCCTGTAAAACCCAGCGACCAAAATCTGCCTCGTCAGAGGCGAACTTGTCTAACCTATAATTTCTGATAAATGGTGTCAGAGATGCCCAAGTCGCTGCCCGACATATCTTCTCCAGAGAGGCCTGTGTAGCCCAAGCCCTAGTGGTAGCAGCGCTTCTTGTGGAGTGCGCAGTAATCCCTGATGGAGGGCTTGCACCTTGGGCCTTGTATGCCAGGGCAACACCCTGTTGTACCCATTGGCCAACACAGGCAACCGAAACCCTATTTCCCAGAGATGAGGGCTGAAAGGAAACAAAGAGAGCCTCCGTCTTGCGGAAGCTCGCTGTCCGCTGGATGTAAACCTCCAAGGCACTATGGACATCAATCCTCTGCCTTGCATCACCCTGTTGAACAGGTTCAGAAGAACCGAAGTCCGGCAGCACCACCTCCTGCGACCTGTGGAACCAGGAATTAACCTTAGGGACAAAGGAGGGGTCCAGCCGGATAACCACCCTATCAGGATAGAACTTGCAAAGATCCCTCCCGTACTGACAAGGCGTGTAGCTCAGAGATATGACATGCTGAGGTGACCACCACCAAGAAGGCCACCTTCCAGGATAAAATGTTCAGAGGGACTTTCTGGAAGGGTTTGAACGGCGGCCCCAGCAGGGCTTCTAAAACCAGCGGGAGGTCCCAGGATGGGTACCTGTGGACAACCGGGGGGGTGTAACTTGTTGGCCCCTTTAACGAATCGCTGTAGCGTGGGGTGATGAGATAAAGCCTGACCCCCACCCCATGTTATAATAGTACCCAAAGCAGCTACCTGGCGCCGAATGGTATTAGAAGCAAGGCCCCTATCTAGCCCATCTTGGAGGAATTCTAGCACCCAAGGGATAGAAGCATCTCTCAGTTGGAACCCCCTATGCTCGCACCAAGAGGCAAAAATCTTCCAAGTCGCCTTATAAATGCGAGTAGTGAACTGCCTCCTGGACGCTTGTATAGTACGTATAACTCTCTCTGAGTACTGCCCGCCCCTCAAGGCGAGCCACTCAACCTCCAGGCAGTCAACTGCAGCCACCCAGGGTCTGGGTGTTCCATCGATCCCTGAAGAAGAGACTCAGTCACTGGAAGTTGCCATGGAGTCGCCGTCGATAGAGTCCTGAGGTCCGCAAACCAGGGCCTCTGAGGCCAGTGAGGAGCGATCAGGTTGACCTCCGCTTGGAGGGTGATGACCCTGCAAATGAGTGACAGTGGAGGAAAGGCATACAGAAGACCCGGGGGCCAAGGATTCCGCAGAGCATCCACCCCCTACATTCCCGGGGAAGGGAACCTGGAGTAGAACCTGGGCAGCTGAGAGTTGTTGGGGGTAGCAAAGAGGTCCACCACCAGATCGCCAAATCCTCTCATGACCTCCTGGAAAATAGAAGGGTGTAAATGCCATTCAAAATGATCCACCCTCACCCTGCTCAACCAGTCTGCCCTAGAGTTCTCCACCCCCGAAATATGTTCAGCTGACAGTGAGGTCAAATTGGACTCTGTCCATGAGCCCAACAGTCTTGCCTCCCGCATGAGGTCTCCCGAACGGGTGCCCCCCTGCCGATTTATGTGTGCCTTGGCAGTGATGTTATCCATTAACACAAGTACGTGTTGACCCTTTACAAGCGTGCCAAACCCTGCAAGGGCCAGCTGAATGGCCCTAAGCTCCAGTAAGTTGATGCTACAGGAAGACTCCTGCAAGGACCACTGTCCCTGAGCATCGTGAGGGCCCATATGGGCCCCCCCATCTATATAAGCTCATGTCTGTAGTGATGGTGAGTCCATCGGGTATGTGGAAGAAGCAACCCTTCCGAACTTCCGGGGACCTCCACCACCGGACGGAGCGTCTGACCGCTGCTGGCAAGGATACCCTTATAAATGAATGGCTGAGCCTTCTTTTATGAAAGGGAAGCATAAACCATTGCAGGTCGCATAGATGGAACCTGGCCCAAGGGACAATGTCAATGGTCAAGACCATTTCCCCCAACAATTTGGATAAGGAAGCCAATTGGGCCTGCACTGAGTCTCTATATCATCAGACAGGAATACCTGCCCAGCTTCCGAATCCACCCAGGCTCCCAAATGAAGGATTCATGTAGTGAGGGGGAAGGTGACTCTTGGCTTAATTAATGGAAAAGCCATGCGACCTCAGTGCTTCAATTGTAATGGCCAGATCTCTGTTCACCGAGTGGGCGGATGCAGATTGAATCAAAATATCATCTAAATAAAACTGGACACTAACTGGGATGGAGTGCAAATGCGCCACCAACACCGCCATAATTTTAGTAAAAACTCGTGGCGCAGAAGAAAGGCCAAATGGCAGTATATTGGTAATGCACTGGACCAAAAAAAAAAGTAACTTTTTTTGACAGTTTGGCGAAATGGGAACATGCAGATAAGCCTCAGTGAGGTCAATAGACAACAACAGGTTGCCCACCCGAATTCCCTCCAAAATGGTTTTCAAAGAATGCATTTTAAAATGACGATAAACGATAAAGTTATTTAACTTTTTAAGGTCCAATATGGCTCTTCAGCCCCCCGTGGGCTTAGGAGTGACAAATAAAAGGGAGTAAAAACCCTGCTCAGCTGGTACCCTTTCTATAGCCTCGATTTCCAGCAGGTATTGGATTGCAGAATCCATCAAGGCTCTCCTTTGGGGGTCCTGGGACATTGGACAACACATGAAGAAACTGGGGGGTGGGGTCAGGAACTCCAAGGTCAGACCACACCTGACTGTGGACCTGACCCAAAGATCAGAGGTGGTAGCTTCCCAAAGGTCTGCGAAGTGTCGCAGCCTGCCTCCGATGGGAAGATCACCCTGGTCAACCTGCCTACTTGCAGTAGTAGCAGTTACCGGAACTGCAAAAGGGCTGCCTAGTCTGTCCACCCCGGTTTTGCCGGAACCGCTGCTGTTGTTGCCTCTGGCCTCGAAAGTGCTAGTTAAACCCCCCCTTGCTGTCGGAAACCCGATTATGGGTAGTCTGACCGATATGAGCCCCCGCAATCCTGGGAATCAAAAGCCTGATGCCTGGGGTAGGGAGCTGACCGGTTAGACCCTCTTTTGGTATTGGAAGGGAGGACCTTGTGCTTGTCTTTCTCTTCTACTAGGAGGGGGTTGAGGGCTTCACCAAACAAGGAGTCCCCTTTGAAAGATTCCGACGCCAGCTTCCACTTATGCTTCATGTCCAACTGCCACTGGCAGAGCCACAACAGCCAGCGTGAAGAGATGGTGGAGGCCATGGCTCTGGAGGCAAAGCGCATAGAGCTGAGTGTGGCGTGGGCCGTAAATTGGATTTGGTCTTGGTGGGACCTAGCATCTCCTGCTGGTATTCTATTCTGGATTTGTTGCAACCAGAAGATACTGGAGCACGCAAAAAAGGATGCTGCGGTTGAAGCATGAACTGCCCAGGCCAATGACTGGTGGCAACACTGAAAGACCTGGTCAGCCCTGCGGTCTTCAGGCTTCAAGAGGTCCTCCTGACCCCCAGAAGGGCTGTGTTAGAATAGAGGGCTGTCACAGGGGCATCCACAGTGGGCCAGGCGAGCGCCTTCTTCAAGGCCTCATCCACATTGTAGAACCATTGATCGTCGGAGCCGGAGCAGATGCTGGGGTTGCCCACTGGCGTTGCACCGTATCCACAAAAATTTGTGGTGTTGGAATGGCATCGGTTTCCACCTTCCGCTCCAGGAAAACCACCTTAGCCAAGGGTGTTTGGATTGGTGGGACCGTGGTGGGGACTGGGGGTCCCCAGTCTGAACCTGCCTTGGCCTTGGGCAATAGGAGCTTAAGCAAGGCAGGAGGAAAAAAGCCCATAAAGGCAGGTTTCTCCGGTTCCGCATCCTCCTCCCCTGAGAGGTCTCCGTCGCGGATCTCGCCTTCCTCGGATTCCAGCAGCAGGCTGGTCTCAGGCTCTGTCAAGGTCAAAACCGGGGCCATCATAGGAACCATGCCTGGGCGTGCCTCCGGGATAACAGGTGCGGTCGCAATGGGCGTGGTTTGGACTTGTAGCCCAGTGGCAATACCTTGTCTGATCTCATCTGCTATAAAACCTTGCATATCCGGTACCACCGGAGTGATAGATGTTATGGGAGGCAGTGGAGGTGGCAGTGCTGTCTGCTCCTCAAGGGGAAACTGCAGTTGGGGTGTAGGTGGCTTCTGTGGGCCTCGTTGCTGGTCTGCCCAAATTGCTGCCCCACACCCCGGAGGTGTCAATAGGGAGCATGGGGCTGAAAGGTCCCATTGTGGCCTCCAGGGGAACCTGTTGGGCTGGGGCTTGCAGGGCTCCTGGTGATGGAGACCCCTGCCTCGAGGATGAGGGGGCAGCCACCCCTGCAGCCAATGTCTTGGCAGAGGACTTGGGCTTCTTGGCTTTGGGGGCCTTTGAAGCGGAAGGTGTGTGTGCCTTGCCCTCAGGCCTTGCCAGGCCTGATTCCTGGCTCGAGGAGAAGGAGGGTGACAACATCAACAGGCCCTGGGAACTCTCCTGGGTCGCTCTGCAGGCTTCAGGCCTCTGCTGGGCCTTTACGAAGGCCAGGCATCGTAAAAAGGCTTGAATGCCGTAAAACTCCGCCCCCTGCTTCAAAAGGCAACTACTGAGAAGCAGGCTGCAGCCTGTCCAAGCTGCTGGTAATGGCTGAGGCACGCAGTGGTTGAAAGGGCCCGGCTTCTCTGGCAAAAGTGAGGGCTGGTGGGCGAGTCAGGGGCACGCAGAGGCTGGTGATGCTGACCATGGCGCACAGGAGGTCCACGGAAGAAGCGCGGCTGGGGCTAATGGCGCGGGAGCGGGGGAAGGCTCCACAGAGATCTCATGGCCTTCAAAAAGGGCCTGAATCAAGGGCTGAGCGATCCGCAAGGGATCTAGGCTCGTCGCAATGCATAGGAACAGCCCCTCGGTCAGCAACTTAGGTAGGCACGTCTCCCGTGGAGAGAGAATGCACCCCAAAGGCAGTTTAAGAGCCCAAAACTGGCAGGTGACAGAAGATAATGGGCTGCAAGGTGTGACAGGCCCCAACGTGGGAGCACAGCACTACGACTGCCTTTTGTGCCAACAGTAAGTTACTCATGAGTAGAACTTCATAGGTGGATAGCAATTTGAGAGCTAAAGATCAGAGTCTCGAAGGTTGGATACTCCGATCATCCCAGAGTGGACTTAGTCGGAAAACTGGGATTAGGCACCTCAGCATGGGTGTTTTATAGTGGCCTAATTAATTAGTAATCAGACTCAGTCCAATCAGAGATGGACGGAGATAACCCAGAGAGAGGGCTTAGAGAGGGCTATAAAGAACTGTGAAGCATTATATAAGTCCAAGTGCTATTGCTATTGCTATTGTTATTCTCATAACTCAGTTGTTAACTAATTTTGGCTGAACAGTAATTGATTGAACATAATCTCTAAAACTTTTAGAAACCCTTTAATTAACATCTGGGATCTGCTTCTGAGGGTGAAATGAAGATCCCAAACTGGATTGGATGTGCATGGGGAATGATATGGCCTTGAGGTGATAGTAATTATTCAAACTGTTTGGATATAATTCACAAGATGAGAAACTCCACAGGGTAACAAGATATGCCCAATTAAATTCAGATTTATATGGGATAAAGCCTTCTTTCTTGCTTCCACATTGTAGAATGCACTTTATTGGGAACTGTATCACTCTCTTATTTTATGAAAGAAGTCAAGATTTTAATCAGTCTTTTGATATATACTGTATACAGTATATCAATATTATATAATGTATATACATAATGCACACACACACACACACACACACACACACACACACACACACACGATGGCACAGTGGTTAAAGAAGCTGGACTTGTCAGTTGACAGTCTGGTTACAAGACCTGAGCACTACACGAGGTTCCTGCCCAAGCTTCTGCCCACCTAGCAGATCAAAAGCATGCAAATGCGAGTACACTTTGGTAGAAAGGTGACAGTATTCTATGTGCCTTTGGCATATAGCTATGCTGACCACATGACCATTGAAAATGTCTTTAGACATTGGTCTTCTCGATCAAGAAACTGAGATGAGTACTGCATTCTAGATTGGGACACGACTGGAGGGGAAATCTGTACCATATGCATCTTTACCATTTCCACATGCATATATATATATATATGTACATATACATATACATACCAGTGTGTGTGTGCGTGCACACATATACTGCTCTTTTCTGTTAGGGTAAATAATTTTATGCAAAATGCTGAAAGAATAAGTGGTAGAAACAAAGGAAAGGTAGGCGATAAAAACAAAGGAAAGGAAATCAAACTAAATTTGGTTAGATTTTTTTCCCTCAGTATTGCCCAGGGATTGCAAACTTGGACCACATTTGAAAATTTGAGAGTACATTGTGAGTATGTTACAAAATTATCACAATGTGGGATCTTGGGGGAAGGATGTTCTGTTTTGCTTTGTTTTTTCAGGATAGCTGCTCCAACAGGCATAGCCAATTATATTGATATGCCTGTTGGATTATATCCTGAAATCCTTTCAGTTCTCAGGATTATTTTTGGAGAAAAAACCCAAGATATAAAGAAAACAATGAATGGACAGAATAACTAATAGTGTTCAATTAATAAATCAAGGGCACAAAGACTCATAATAGATATTACCTAGAATATCTGAGTGATAAGAAGTACATGGTAGAACAAAATCTCACAATTCTACTGTGTTTCATTGATTTATGGATGATACAGAGTAGGCAAGGAAACCCAAGGCATGGTGGCTTCACTATAATCTCTTTAGCCATATTTCATTAAATATCTTTTTTGGACAAATAAAAAGAGCTTTTATATTTAAAACAAAGATTACATGTCACTGAAAAAAATTCTTTTCATTTTCAGCATAGCAGATACACTTAACGTTCCTCCAGACCACACATTTGGAATACTTATTCGGCCTGAAGAATATGGCAAGCATAAAAATAGCTTCTCTTATGTTTTACACCCTTCATATATTACATTAGCTTTATTTTATTATCTGAAAATTAATGCTCTCTTTTTCTCTGTGATGAGGTTGGTACATCTATTCTAAAACGGGCAACTTTATATCTCCCAGGGCTTTATTTTAATAGTCTTTTGGCATAGGCCATGCTAGGTTAGAATTAATAGAAAGAGTTAAAGTGGTTGTTTACAAAATCAAATGTTAAAGTAGATAATTCAAGACTCACTTTCATAATCTCAAAATATTTTGTTTCATGCCTTATCTGCTAGTCTAAAAATTGGAAGAGCACTGGAATATATTGTGCTTCTTAATTTGTTATTCAGTTGCTCCTTAGCAGAGTTCCAAAAATGGATGTTTGCCCATAAAACTGAATTATTTGTGACATGGGTAACTGGAGATATATCTGCCTCCATATGTATTTGCTTACATGTTATGATTATTCTCAGAGGCCCTTTTCATATGTAATTAGTCTATGTTCCTTCTGAGATAAATAGGAAGTAATCAACAAAAAAATATTTTTGTGGTGATGCCCTACTTATACGATGAGTATAAATATAAATAAGGTATAAGATGACTTTATTTTCTCAGCTTATATTCACTAAACATTTCAAATATATTATTTGAATCCCAATACCTGGATAGTATCTTCTTTTTCTTTCTGTTACCCTTACTTTTCTTGCATCCTGTCATTTCCTTAACTTTTTATTAGATTTAACTGATTTACTTTGTTGTTATTAGTGAGCTCTTTTTTATGTTACTTGTACATTTACTGATGGATGGATGTAATTTAAAATATAGACAAGAGTTTTAAAATAGAGACATGAAAACAGCATCATAGCTATTGTCTACCAGTAAAGCCAATCTGGATATATTTGTATTATGGTGCAATTCACTTCAAGAACAGCATTGTAGAAGTATCAGAGAGCAGTTAAATATGATCAAGAAACATTTGATAGAATATATCTCTTATTTAGGTGTTGGGGACCTTCTTCATAACCGACTTCCAAGCGAATATCTTAAGACTAAAGATAGAGAACGTGCTGTTTTTACTGCACTTCGACAAAATTTGAAAAAGGCAAATTACCACAACTTTGATACTTTATTGCATGCATTTCGCCATTATGATAAGGTAACTGACTTTTTATTAGTATAACAAGTTTTTTAATGATGTATGAAACTTTAGATGACAGTATTCTAAATCCTACAGCCAAAAGTAAAACGTTTCTATTTGTTACTCAGTTGTCTAGTCCCTTCCACTAAGATGAAATTTACTGCATCTTCCCTCTATAGGTAGCTAGGACATAGGTTATCATGCAGATTAATGAATCTTGGTGTCTTACACATATCCCAGTGAAGAGGATTTCATCCTGATTTATGAGGATGTCAGGTTTAAAATGTCTATTGTTTGATTATAATGTTCATTTTTGTTGCCTACCCCATCTCATTGTAATATTTCTTAATAAGACTAATCAAATGAAATGGTTTGTATTATAATAGTTCTTTATCTATTTAAAAAAACTTGTATAGCTTCTTTCTTAAGAAACACAGATCTGGGAAGCTCATAACATCTATATCCATCCCCCAATTATAAAATAAATAAAAGTAAAAATGTGGCACTCAACCGTCCTTCTTATGCCTCCAAACCATCTCTAAGGTTCCAAACTATCCAAGCAATTCAGGGAATCAGCTTTTTATGAAAGGGTAAAAGAATAGGGGTCTTTTGGATCCAAGAGCTTTCTACAAGGCTTCTGTGAAAAAGGCACAAATACTGCCATATTGGATGGCAGTGTTTAAGGGAAAGTATCATGCCTTCCTTATCCAACCTGATGTGAGCAGATACCCGCAGAGAGAGGTAATCCAACAAATATGGGAATGCTGATGTTAATTACATTGGCCTATCCTGTGCTTACATTCTGCCCTGTTTTATATTATTTATGATTATTGTACTTAAACTTTCTGTGAACTAATTGGAGAACAACTATAGAAAAAATGGTATATAAATTGGTGCTATACAACATACAAATCTGTTGTTACTCAAATGTTGTTGAAATATGGTACCTAGCATCATTCATGTTTCAGAGTGATGGCTGAAATCACAGATTTTATTTCACCCATGAGCAGATGGATCTCTTCTTATTTCATCTCAGGCATTGATTTGCTCTTGTCTAAGATTTGTCTAAGATTTGTAAGTGTGAAGTGTGAAGAAATACCTGTCTCTGTTAGTTTTTTTTCATACTGTGTGATCACTCATTTATTTATTATTTATTTTATTATTTCGATTTATATACCGCCCTATTTCACGTAAAAGGGACTCAGGGCGGTGCACAGAAGATAAAAACCCAACAATATACAAAGTATAAAAAATAATTAAATTAATTAAATCTGTGCTAAAATTTGGATAAATAGAATTAAAACCAATAAATATCAAATTTAAAATTATTCCCTAGTCTATGTCAGTCGGCTAGATGGAAGAAATGTGCTGCTGAAGTGGATGAAGATAAAGAACAAGGAAGCACTGAAGAACACCAACAGATAGTGTTCAATTAGCTGAGAAAATAAAGCATCAAATGGAAGATGCTGAAAGAAAAGCTGAACCAAGTGAACTGGAAAGAATTGAGAAAGGTACTAAAAAAGGTCAAAGAGGCTTTGCAAACCATTCAAACCACTACATTAGCTGAAACAAACCAGCTGATGTATGCAGCAACCTTCATAACCACCAAAGAATTGGGTTTGAAAATACAAAAGAACCAAAGAGGCAAGAAGAGGAAGCCTAAATGGAAAATTCGGTTGGAATTGAAGATCAAAAATTTTTGTGGAGACCCGAGCAACTTGAAGAACCTAAGGCAAGGTCAGCTAAAGAACAAGCAGGTCAAAAGCAGCCTGGAAGCAAGATATGATTTGGAGAATAAGGAGATTGCGGTAGTAATTGAAGAGCTGAAGCAGAGGGTTGTTGCCGTTGCTGAAAAGATTAAAAGGTATGAAAACTGAGTTTCAGGTTTCAGGTTTTATTCAATTTATATACCGCTCCTATCTCCCCAATGGACTCAGGGCGGTGCACAGGAAATTAAAATGCCACAACAGACAACAATAAATACAATACAACATTAAAATATAATTAAATTAAATAACCTGTGCTAAAATGTTAACTAAAAATCTTAAAATCCCCTATAAAATCCAGTTAAAATTTTATCTAATCTAAAATCTAATCTAAAATCTAAGCTAGGCCGGCTAGGTGGAAGAAGTGCGTTTTAAGTGATTGGCGGAAAAGGCAAAGGTCCATGATGGTACGAAGTTCGGGGGGGTAGGTCATTCCAGAGGACTGGACCTGCCACAGAGAAGGCCCTTCCCCTGGGCGCCGCCAGCCAGCATTGACTGGCAGACGGCACCCTGAGGAGGCCCTCTCTGTGGGAGAGGATCGGTCGAAGGGAGGTATGTGGTAGGAGATGGTCCCGCAAATAGAGGTATGTGGTAGGAGAGGTATGTGGTAGGAGATGGTCCCGCAAATGCCATGGAGCTTAACTCAGTTCAAAGAAAACTCACAGTTCAGAGCAAATCAGCACCACTTTTATAAGAGCTTAGAAAGTAGAGATGGAGTAACAACAAATGAAAAGTCTGATAAAGAGAAAGCTCTGAAATTCTGGAAGAATTTGTGGGAAAACAACAAGAAGCACAACAGAAATACAAAGTGGACCAAACAGAGTGAGGATTCTATTAAAGTGCATAAAATGGAAGATGTGAAAATAACAAAAGAAATGGTGCAAAGGCTGTCAAGAAAAGTGAAGAACTGGAGTGCACCTGGACCAGACAAGTTACATGGCTTCTGGTTAAAGGCACTTACAAGTGTGCACAAAAAATTGGCAGCCCAAATGAACCAGATCTTAAAAACACCTGAAAATGATGAATGGATGACAACTGGAAGGAAACTATAGGCCAATCACCTGTTTGCCAACAACATACAACCTCCTTACTGGTATCATTGCAAACCAAGTTTATGGATACTTGGAAAGAAATAACTTGCTTCCTGTGGAACAGAAAGGATGCTGCAAAAATTCAAGATGAACAAAGGACCAACTGCTGATTGACAAGCTAATCCTAAAGAATTCAAAGAAAAGATGAACCAATCTGTTCATGGCTTGGATAGACTATAAGAAAGTGTTTGATTCAGTTCTCCATAGCTGGATCAAGAAATGCCTGGAAATCTTTGGCATCAGCAGCAACATACAAAAATTCATGGAAACTTCAATGAATATCTGGAAAACAAAACTTATGACTGATGAAGAAGAACTGGGTGAAGTTTAAATTAAACAAGGCATTTTCCAGGGTGATTCCCTTTCTCCCCTTCTTTTTATACTCTCAAAGCTACCAGTAACAATCATTTTGAAGAAGATGAACTGTGGATACAAACTTGCAAAGAAAGGACTGAAAATTTCGCACATGATGTACAGGGATGATTTGAAGCTGTTTGGTAAAACAAAAGCTGAACTGAATTTATTAATTGAAAGCACAAAAGAATTTAGCCAAGACATTGGTATGCAGTTTGGAATTGACAAATGTGCAACAATGGCAACCAAAGCAGGCAAGGTCATAGAAGATAATGGAATAGAACTTGAGAATGAAGAAATGATAAAGGCAGTGTTGGATTAGACAAAGGATTCCGACTCAGGCATGGTCAAACAACAGGAACGTTTATTCACAACTATTTACAATACACTAGGATCATTACTGGCAAGGTTTCCCTGTCTGCAGCTGCTTATATACAGCTTTAAGGCGGGGAACCTTTTAGCAAGCAAGCTGCAACATTGTATCTATTTTCTAGACAGAATCTGGCCAGCTGCGTCTTAGCCAATCAGACGCAGCTGCCGGCTCTGTTCCGGAATGCGGTGACTTAGAGTTTACCAGACTTGCTGGCTCGGTCGTAGACCTGAGGACTTAACACTCCTTCCCCCATAGTCAGTGCGCATGTGTCCAGTCTCTCTGTCCATCAAAGTGTAAGCGCATGCGTACTCGTCCAAATAGGCGGGGCGATGTCGGAACCGCCCCGAACGCCTCAGTTGCTGCGGAGAGCTCGGTGAGGTAAGTAGTTCCTGGGGAAGCTCCTCCCTGCGGGGAGTGGAGCTTCCACTTACGTCACCGCGGCCTGCCCTCGGAGGTGGAGTCAGCGTGGCTGGTACCGGCGATAATGGTAAGTCCGGGCGAGGGGGCGTGGCGACCGGGTTTGAGGTTCTTGAAGGTTGCTGGCAGGCAGCGGCTTGATAGGGAGGGCCTCCGAGAGGAGAGGCCCACAATTCCGTGTTGGCTTGAGTGGAGTAGTCCGGAGGGGTTCCGCACGGGGTGTCAGATGAGGAGAGGCCTGGACTGGCAAAGGCCTCTGAAGTTACAATCTGCGGTTTGGCTTGAACAGGCAACAATGGCCCAACGGGGGCCAACGGGCAGGAACGGCCTGGTCTGGTGAACGCCGTCCCTGGCAGGCGGCGTCTTAGTTGATCCAGGTGGTGCCGCCACTCGGATCCATCGCGTAGGCCGACCCTGTAAGAACAGGGGCCGGTTAAGTCCAAGACGGTTGCGGGAACCCATCTCGGCTCCCCTGAGAAGTTCCTTGCCCAGACTAGGTCCCCAGTTTTAAACAAGCGAGGGGAGGGGGCCTGCAGGTTGCTCCTCTGCACCCCGTCGTAATTGGGGTGCAGTCTGTCCAGGGTGGTCCGCAAGCCACGACTCATCAAGAGCTCCGCGGGGCTTTCCCCTGTGGCCGGGCAAGGTGTGACATGCTGTCCCAAGAGGTACGCAGCCACCCTTGCCTGCCAGTCCCCTTTATCCAAACAGGCTAAGGCTTCCTTGGCCGAGCGGACAGCTCCTTCCGCGCGTCCATTAGACGCCGGGTGATAAGGGGCAACCGGCGCGTGGCGGATCCCTTGGGTGGCCAGAAAGTCCAAGAAGGTGGAGGACTGAAATTGGGGTCCGTTGTCGGACACAATGATGTCCGGCAACCCGTGTGTGGCGAACAGATGGCGCAATGCTCGCACGGTGCTCTCCGCTGTGGTGGGCACTCTGCACTTGGACAGTCGACGCTTCGTTCCCCGTTGTGTCTAGTGACAAGGCCTGAATCCCACCTTCGTCGCCAGTGTTGGATTAGACAAAGGATTCCGACTCAGGCATGGTCAAACAACAGGAACGTTTATTCACAACTATTTACAATACACTAGGATCATTACTAGCAAGGTTTCCCTGTCTGCAGCTGCTTATATACAGCTTTAAGGCGGGGAACCTTTTAGCAAGCAAGCTGCAACATTGTATCTATTTTCTAGACAGAATCTGGCCAGCTGCGTCTTAGCCAATCAGATGCAGCTGCCGGCTCCGTTCCAGAATGCGGTGACTCAGAGTTTACCAGACTTGCTGGCTCGGTCGTAGACCTGAGGACTTAACAGGCAGTAAAACCAAAAGAAGGCTACAAGTACTTGGGTATTTTAGAGGCCTCTGACTTAATGCACAATAAAGTCAAGGAATTAACTTCAACCAAGAACATTCGACGAATCTGCAAGATATTAAAGTCCAAATTAAGGGGAGGAAACATCATAAAAGCCATAAATACCTGGGCTATACCTCTGCAGGAATAATTGACTGGACCCAGATGGAGTGGGACAATTTGGACAGAAAAATGAGAAAGCTTATGACAATGAATCATGCTTTGCACCCTAAAAGTGATGTTGACAGATTATATCTACCAAGAGCAGAAGGTGGTCGAGGACTCCTACAAGTAAAGCAGACTGTGGAAGAAGAAAGACACAGATTGAATGATTACATCCAGAAAAGTGAAGAACCAATGATTAAGGAAGTAAATAAAGGAGGCCTTTTAAAGACAACTAAGTCAAAAGCTGAATATAAGAAAGAAGTAATTGAGAAACGAGCTGAAAATTGGAAAAGCAAAGCTATGCATAGCCAATACTTGAAAAGTATTGAAGGCAAAGCTGACCAAAAATTAACTTGGAACTGGTTAAGATCGGGAGTACTGAAAAAAGAAACAGAAGGCTTTATTTTGACAGCTCAAGAAGAAATCTTAGCCACAAACTACATGAAGGCAAAAATTCAAC
The DNA here is from genome assembly GCA_039707465.1 of Rhabdophis nuchalis. Lineage (NCBI taxonomy): Eukaryota > Metazoa > Chordata > Lepidosauria > Squamata > Natricidae > Rhabdophis > Rhabdophis nuchalis. The sequence continues at coordinate 55,411,809 of CM077647.1, read as the reverse complement.
ATGTTATTACCAACAGCAAATGTTGCCTCTGTTAATGTGAAAGATGAGACAGTCGACCACTTGATCAGTGGGTGCAGCAAAATTTCACAAACTGACTACCTACAACGCCATGACCGCATTGCTAAGATCATTCACTGGAAATTATGCCAGAAGTTTGGATTTGAGTACAGCAAAAATCACTGGGAACATCAGGTTGAGAAAGTTTTAGAGAACGAGAAAGTCAAGATCTTGTGGGACTTCAGAATTCAGACTGACAGGCACGTGTCCTACAACACACCTGATATAAGAAGAAGGCGGAGCTACTCGCGCTGGCACAACCGGACGTCTCTAAGCTGTAGGGACCCCGGTCGAACTTTCGTCTCCCCCATTTGGTAGAAACCTAAGCTGCCCTGGAGAAAAAATCACAAAATACTGGGACTTGCAAATTGAAGTTGAGCGACTGTGGAAGAGAAAGTCATGTGTTGTCCCGATTGTGATTGGAGCCCTTGGAGCAATACCTAGGGGAGTGCCTCACTATGTGGAGGTTCTAGGTTTGCCGGACTTGAGCATTCTGATTCTACAAAGGGCCACCCTGCTTGGAACAGCTTATATCCTCCAACGTTACCTTGACAGTTCCTAGGTCCTTGGTTAGGACTCGAGCTGTTGAGCTGCCGGCCAGCCTCGGGGGGCTGTGAATCTCACCAAAGATAATAATAATAATAATAATAATAATAATAATAATAATAATAATAATAATAATAATAATAATAATAATAATAATATATGTGAACCAAAGTACAGAAAAATTTCTGCAGGCTGTAAAAATGGAGAACAGCATAAAAACAACAGAAACAAAGGCAGAATATAAGGAAAAACAGCTGGATGACAGATTAAATAGATGGAAAACCAAGGCTTTGCATGGACAGCACTTGAAAAACATTGAAGGAAAATGTGATGACAACTTGACATGGACATGGCTTAAGATGGGAACTATTAAGAAAGAAATGGAAGGTTTAATACTGGCCGCTCAAGAACAAGCACTACAAACTAATGCCATGAAAGCGAAGATTCAAAAATCCACTGACAACCCAAACTGCCAACTTTGCAATAACAAAGTTGAAACTGTTTCACATTTAATATGTGAATGCAGCAAAATCGCACAAACTGATTACAAAGCTAGACACAACTGAGTTGCTAAATTAATCCACTGGTCATTATGTAAAAAATATGGTTTACCTGTATCCAGAAAGTCATGGGACACAAAGTGGAAAAGGTTATCGAGAATGAGAGGGTGAAGATCTTGTGGGACTTTCGAATACAAATAGATTGTCATTTGGAGCACAACACACCAGATATCACGGTTGTAGAGGGCTGAAGTGTACAGTTCATTGATATCGCTGTTCCTGGAGATGCCAGAGTTGAAGAAAAAGAACTAGAAAAAATAATGAAATATCGTGACCTGTCCATCGAAACTACACGTCTATGAATGAAGCATGTCACAGTGACACCCATTGTCATTGGGGCACTTGGCACCATGTCCAAAAACTTTACTAAATATATCAGCAAATTGCAGCTTCCTGCAATAACACCAGCGGAACTGCAAAAAACGGCGCTACTTGGAACATCTTACATTCTATGAAGATACTTGGTTGATACCTAGGATGCTGGCAGCAAACTGTATCAACCATTAGCACCAGTCAATAGTATTTGCAATGCACTATTAAATGTTCAGTTGGCTGAGCTTCATGTTTTATGAATAAAGTAAATAATCAAAAATATTGCTTGTGTCTAAAACCGCCCTGAGTCCCATTTGGGAGAGAGGGTGGTATAAAAGTATGAATAAAGTAAGTAAATAAAGTAAAAAGGCTGCAGTTTTTAAAAGGTATGAATGTATATTCATATAATATTCTTATAACTCGTAATGAAAACAATTTTAAGCAGTCTTTTGTTTTTATGGCCTCTGGGGCTATAGACTAGGTAAGGAAAAGAAGGGGAAAAAATATACCCAGAAGAAAGTAGTGACAAAACACTTAGTATTACTAAGCAAATTACATGGAAGGAGTCAATTAGTCAGGATTTGAGCTCAGCTTGTTAGTCTTTCAACATTTTTTTAATGTTGAAAGAATTCAATCTATACAACTAGAAAAACAAAGTTATTTGTAAACACTAATCTTTCAAATAGTTTTAAATATATTAAACTCTAATTTTGTACCTCAGTTTGAAAAAAGTCATTATGTCATCTGTTGTATTCCTTCGTATTGACCTGATAAAGTACATTGGTTGACATTTGTTCATCTAAAATATTATTTCAGTTGGCTCTTTAATTCAATTTAATTTATGTTTGCACAGTGTGTTTTAATTTATATTCAATCTCTACTATAATTTCTTGCATTACTTAGCAAATCTATGGGGAAATTAGCACAAAGGAATTTGGTTTTAAAAATCATATTATCATCTTTAATCAGGATGGTGATCGAAAAATAAGCAGAGAAGATTTGAAAAAGGCATGCTTTCAGCTTAACCTGGACTTGGATGATGAACTTTTGGATTCTTTATTTAATTACTGTGATTTGGATAAAGATGGTTTTATAAACTACTTGGAGTTTGTAAATTTTCTTAACTGGAAAGACAAAATGGCTATTCAAGAGTATGAAGAAAAAATAATAACAAAAGGTATGTGACCAACATTAAATAATAATTTATATCATTAAATCTGATACCAATACAATAAACTTAAGTTTCTTGATTATTTAATAAAGTAAACTGAAGATTTAGAATTTGTAGTAATCAAGAATAACCATTTTTTCTTTTGGATTAAATTTGAGTCTTGCATGTGGACCTTGCAAAGGATTTATTACTTTTGATTTTAGACAGTGATGTGAAATGACTGGGCCCATGTTTGGCCCCTCCTGGCTATAGGGACTTTGAACATCCCTCGGGGTGAAGAATGTTCAATATTGTCCAGCTGGACAGCTGAAAACTCTGAAGCTGGAGAAGGCTTTTTAAACACCTTTCATTCTTTCTTCTCCTCTTCCATTAAATGCAGGTGACTAATGTCCTTCAGCAATAGATGAAAAATAGATTGTTGCTGACAAGAACTACTGCTGATAGTTTAATTTTCCACAATGACTCTGAGGGCTGTGGAGGGCACTTATCATAATTAAATCAGCACTCTTTTTCTCCTTAATTTTTTATTTCTATTAAAGTAGACCATATCAGAGTAGAGTGTATGTTTTTTCTTGAAATAAGGAGAGGGAAGACAACAGTGAAGTTCCATTCAGCTACTTTATCATCATTCAAGAAGAAGCCTTGGCTGGTTCTACTTTTCCCTTCATCTAGGAAGAATTCATTGATACTCTAGCATTCAGAGGGCATCACTATCTCCCTGGCAGTTAGAGGGTATTCCACAACCACTTCAGGAACTGACAAGTAGATAGGTTTGACCTCCATCCTGGCCATGTTTAAAATTGTTCTGAAAATCTGATTCTTTCCCCAAGTGCTGGGTTAATATGGGTTTGATTGACTTTTATTGGTTACTTTTCTTCTGGTGTCTGAATGAATTGTTCTTTTATTGTTGAATATCTATTTTATTGTACACCCCCTCCCCAAGTCATTACAGAGTTGAAATTTCTGAAATTATTTAAATCAATCAATAACAAGGCTACTTTTGTATCCATATATGTGAATATTTTTTTTTCTTTTGACATGGTTGACGTAGACCCTTATTTTTAAGTGTTCATAACACCATTATTTCTTCTTTTAAAAAATTACCTTGTTTATAGCCTTAGATCAGGGGTATCAAACTGGTGGCCTGCTGGCTGGATGCATCACATGCAAGCCATGTCCATCCCAGCTCCACAAAGGCAAAAACTGTCATGATATAATTACATGATAACCAATTTCATTGTAATTTTAGTACAATGACAATAAAGATTATTATTATTATATGTAATGTGATGTCACATGACACGATCGAGTTTCACACCTGTGCTTTAGATCTTATTTTAGTGCTTTCTAAAGTTACTATTTTTTGCGCTATTTTATAGTTTTATGTCACTCCATAAAAGTAACCTTTAAACTTTTTCTTTTCATTCATTGTTCACAGGGAAAAGACCAGCTCCTTTTGATCTTATTCCAGCATATGATTCAGAAATTAAAGCTAATGAAAATGCTGTGCTACAGCAGGATGATATTGTGCACATGGAACCAGGAAGTTTAGAAAAAACATCTAGAACATTGTCAAGACCAACTGATCGTGTTTTTTCTGATTATCGCACAACCTCTTCTCAATATAATGCCATTGTAGGTGGTATTCCTACATCATGTATGTAAAGCATTTATATATTATTTTACAACCAGGTTATAAATGTTTAAAGCTATCATTAACATATTTATCAATCAGTCTCCTAAAGATCTGTTGTTGCTGGCTTGTTTTCTTTAGTTGTTTTGAAAGAGAATATAGAATCTGCAAGATAGTTATGTTGTGTTTTTTTTAAAGGGACATATTTCCTCAAACCAGGTTTGATTCCTCCTGATTACATGAATAATTTGGTCTTGCTTTCTTGACAATAACACATACATGATTTTCCATTGTCTTCTAAGACATTTTGTTAGCTTTCTGTTTTCTAGCTGGGATTTTCTAATGGTCTGCCTTTAAAACAGCAGTATTTAATTGATCCTGACCCTCAGAAGTCTAACATAATTTAGGGGAGAATTTTATGTCTCATCTCTAAAGATTTTTTAAAAGAACAATAGCTAATGTGTTTATTGAAGCATCATGGTTTGTTACTGGGAATGCTGGATGCCCTCCATCACACTGATTTCTCCATAACATCATTCATAATGAAATTTTGGTCCTATAGTCATCTCCATAAGCCCACTGTAGACTGAGATTGGGGTATTCCTGAAACACATCCTCAGTAAGAAACAGGGTATGTTTGTAAGCAGGTATCACATGTGTTTATCCTTAAAGTATTCAAGTGAAATATTCAAAATTAGATAGTACTGTAGAGTTAGGTCAAACATTTAAAATGCATATATTTTGGAAAAAGACAGACTAATAGCATGAGTACGAGTTGGAGTATGTTGCAAACACAGAAACACAGTCCATGATTCAGGCAAAATTTAAGAACAATGAAAGTTCTGATTTCAGAAGGACATTAAAACTGTAGTCCTATGTCCAGAGCATAGGATCCTATGACTTCCTGTCTTTGGAGAAGGAAATCCAAATACCATAATTTCAGATATAAAATATTTGTTCCACCAATCATCTATCTTCCCCCCCCTCCTCATAAGCCTCTGATGCTATCTGTGTCTGACATCTGGAATGACAGGGATAAAGCAGTAGGAATGATGGGAGAGATTTCAGATCTAAAACCTTCCTAATCATCCACATCACTGCTGACCTAGATCAGCCTTTTGAACTGGTATAAATTACTTTGCTCACAGTGAGAAAATATTTTTTAATGAAAAACAAAATTAGGAAGGTCACTGATATTCCTCCTTTCAAAGGTGCCTTGACCATATTGGAGGACTCTAACTAGATAGTAGTTAGTTTCTAGTTTCAAGATGTTGTTACCTCCTACCAAGATCAGTGTATTTTGAGAACTTTTTCACTGCTACTTGTTTAGTTATGCCTCTAATTAGAGATGTCAGTATTATAAAATTGTAGGCTTGACCCAATGACTGACACACCACGTCTTTATGTGTATAGTGGTTGTGCTTACATTTTGAAACCACTGACTGCCATTGACATTCCTATCTTTAATTATAGATAGACATTATATAACAAAATTTTTTTAAAGCATACAAAAATAAAAACAGAAGCTATTTATATTATCTTCAAAGGATTTTTTTTAAAAAAACACCTAGTTTGGAAAAGGAGTTTAAAAAGGATATGCTTGTTTGGTGAATCTAGTTTTGTTATTCCTACCTGCACCATAATGCTTTTCTCCTCTCTTTTTAAAATATGTTTTCACACAGTTTACCCCTTATATGGTATTCCAACCATTCGTTCAGATATTTCGGCTCCTCGTTTTCGTCGTATCAGTGACACCACTAATTATGGGGATCAAGCAACTATGTATTCACTATTATACCCCTCTATCCATAATAAAAAAGGAGTGTATGAGAAAGACTTCTTCAGGATAAGATCAAAGGAAGAGGTAGATATATATATGTTAAAGATGCAACATAATTTGTTTTATCAGCTGCTGGAAAATCATAAAGTAGGAGACATTTCTGTTAAAAATCTATGATCATTGTCTTGTGTAGTACCAGTCTTTTTTTTTTAAGAATTTTTTTAATTTTATTTTTAAAGACAACACAAAAATTCTCCATCTTACATGCTATAGAAAGTGTACCCGCTGATTACAAATATTTTCATACATCTCTTCAATATTCATCCAAGTTTCATATTATTTCATATTATTTTAAGTACATTATATATTTATAGACATTATCCTTTTCATGCCTCCATTCTTACTTAATTATAATTGTATTACAGGTCCTTCAACTTAAAACATGCTAAAACGTAAAACATAACCATGTATTGGCATCATATTTATTATTTATTTTATTTTATTTATTTATTTTATCAAATTTCTACCCCGCCCTTCTCCTTACAAGGACCCAGGGCGGCGCACAGGCAATATTAAAAACCATACATAATTACAAAAGTACATTATTAAAAACTATTAAATTATATCCCGTGCTAAAAACACTTATAAAACCCTAAGAATTAAAATTTATACGAATAAAAATCAGAAACGGGGGGTTATGCTAGGCCGGCTTGTTGGAATAAATACGTTTTGAGACGCTGGCGGAAGAGGCGGAGGTCCGAGGTGGTGCGTAGATCGGGGGTAGGTCGTTCCAGAGGGCTGAGCCCGCCACAGAGAAGGCCCTTCCTCTGGGCGTCGCCAACCGGCATTGCCCGGCCGACGGCACCCGGAGAAGGCCCTCTCTGTGGGAGCGGATCGGTCAAAGGGATGTATGGGGCACGAGGCGGTCTCGTATGTAGCTAGGCCCCGAGCCATGGAGCGATAGTAGATTAATTCTATTATCCTCCAACATCGTTATTCTCTATAACCTATTCTAACTAAGCATCAATAATATTTAGTAACAAAAAATTTCTAATCCTCCTTTTTAAATCCCTATTTAAAATTTATATCTAGTTTTCCCATATTATACCCACATCTATATAGGTCTTGTTATCCTTATCTCTCCTTTATTTAACTATATTATCATAATTCTTTTTTGTTAATCTTTGTGTATGACCAAACAATAATATTATTCATCTCCTTTAATAAGTGCCATTCAGTATTCATTTCAAATTATTACTTACTATAACTATGCATATATATACATTATTATTTTTAATTGTTTATCTAACTATGTCTATTGTCACTAAATTTCCCTAATCTCAACTGGTTAAGGTTAAGTTAACCTTTTATCTATCAACCTAATAAAACAGTACCATGTCTTCTGCCATTTGTGGCTCACATCTTCTAATCACATCCTCAATCCAATTTGTATGGACTTCTCTTTGCAGTTCATTATTTGTAAGTTCTTTCCTGTCAGTTTGCTGCCCTTCTTCTTCTTCCTTAGTCGGCTTGTCTTTAATTGTCAAGGTTGCTATCAATGGTGTTACTGGTAAAGTTTCTTTCTTTAATATCATATTGGGTTTTTTTTTTGAATAACAATTTTTATTGGTTTTTACAAATTTTATAACAAAGGAAAGGGTATATAGGATATAAAAGAAATATTTTAGGGCTTCCATGTCGGAGATGGTGGTTGCCTCCGAAGTTCCATACAAAGAGTAAAGGTTTTTTTCGGTATAAGGTGGAAGGGAATACATATATATCATATCATAAATTCATGCATTCAATCATTTCTTTCTATTAACATCCGTTTAAGGATTACACTGTGTAAAAGAAAATCATTTTTGCGATCTGAGTCTTTTAGCTATTGTATCATCTTCCTTCCCGCCGGTGGGCGGAGCCATGGCCCCTCCCGTTCTCCCATTTTCGTCCTCCAGGATTGAGGAGTGTTTTTTAAGAAAGGCTTCTGCTTTTTCTATTGTTTTAATTCTAACTCTATCTCCCTCCCAGAACACCAACATTCCTTCAGGCATTAACCATTTGAACCACACCCCTTTTTTATATAATGTTTTGGATAAGGAGGAATACTTCCTCCGAATCTCTCGAATCTTTTTTGGGATTTGTTTCAAAATGGCAATTTCCTTCTGCATATATATTGTAATTTTTACAATGACAATAAAGATTATTATTATTATTATTATTATATCAAAGCGCCATCTCTCTGTGCTGTCAGGATCTCATCCCTTGTTGACCTTCTTACAAATTTAATATGTATCTCTCTGGGTACATCATTTATTCTGGCATATGCTGAATTAATTCTGTAAATCAGGTCAATGTCCCCCCCAAATATATTCCTTATTTTTTTTGGTATAATCTGCTAAAATTGTAGACATTAAATCTTTTAAGTTTTCTGAAGGTAATTCAGGAACATTTTGAAACCTTAAAAAAATAAGACATTCTTTCAAAATCCATTCTAGACATATGACCAGCAAGTTCCACTATTTCTTTTTTAGAATCCCTTATCTCCTCCCTCATCTCAACTGCCCCACCCTCCAAACCCTCAAATTTTTGTTTATTTTCCATTAATGATCTCTGTGTTTCCAAAAGTTCCAATCTTGAACTCATCATATCTTTCCAAATTTCTTTTATTTCCTTCATTATGTCTTGTAGAGTTTTCTCTATTGTTGATAGTTGAGAAGCCTCTCCCGGTGTTTCTTTTTGCAACATTGTACTAATCTTAGGCTGCTGTAATCTTAGGCTGCTGGCTCTTAATGAGGCTGGAGCGGAAAGAGGTTTTCCATGTGGAGGCTTCTTTGATGCCATAGTAAAAGTTTTATGTTCTTGTAATTAAGATGGCGTCTGAAGAGCAGGCAGTCTGTGAGATCGAAGAGAAGGGAAAAGTCTTATCTAAGTTCAAAATATGGTTTCCATAAAGTCCAGAGAGAAAGAATTTAAGAGTCAAATCCAATGAAAAAAGAAGGCACACAGTGGGAGAAATCCCGAGAGTCACCGAGCTAGGATGTATATAAATTTTGCAGTGCTGTAAAAATGAAGGAACATTTAAAAATCAGAGTGAAAGGTTTCTTACTGAGAACAAAGAAGCGCCATTTTTCCGCCTCTTTGGTGTTTGTGAAGCATTAGTGAAAGTCCATTTCTGCTGTAGCAAGATTCAGATACAAAGTATCAATCGCGAATCCACATTTAGCAAACACTTTCATTTTCAATTGTTGAATGCCCGGATGTTACTTTCTCTCTCTCCCCGCTCCCGAGGAGCATTTTAAAATGCCGCTTGTTCCGAGGTTTTTTTTTTAACGAACTCCCCCCTCTATTCTTTTTTAAAAAGTTGAAAGCATTAAAAGTCCAGAAACCAACTCACAAGCCACTCTGTTGCAATGGAGCCTCGGCGCTTCCTCCAGCTCCGGCTTTTCAGCCCGCTGCTTCAATTTCTGCGGTTCCAACGATCCTTCGGCGAGAGGAGCTCTTCCCCCCGCATTCTGTTCTCCATCTCCTGGAGCGAAGCAGGAACGCCCCCCCGACCACCGTCGGGGTGGGGGTTTCACCGCAAGCCGCTCATACGGTTGGGGCTCTCTACAAGAGCTCCGTGCCCCTGAAAGGGCCACTAGAGAAAACAAGCGGCGGACGTGTCAAAAAAAAAAGGCGGAAGCGGTCTCAATATCATATCATTGTTGTTTCTTCTTCTGTATCTTGCCATCTGAGGTGAAGTTCCCATCCATCTGATTCATCTTTCCATATTCCACTTTTCCCAATGCCAGACATAAACCAATCATCAAAAGGATGAACAGATTTAGTTTCTTTGTGATTATTTTTCTCTTTAGTGCTTGAGATTCCAACCTCTGATTTTTCCCTTTGATATGTAACTCCATCTTTTTCCTCTTATTTTCCAATTAGATGTTCTAATTTTTTTTCAAATGAATTAGAAAATTGTTGTATTGCAAACATTATCTCTTGCAACGTAACAGTTTCTTTCTGTTGTTCAATATGCACCATTGTCTCCAATTGCTGAAAGGAAAAGCTGCTACTCTCGCTTAAAGAATGCTTTTAACAAACTTAAGTTCATGATAGAATCTCTGGTTGAAATTAGACTTCAAAAGAACCTTTGTAAAAAATAAATAAATCCCTTTTCACTTTTTAGGCAAGCTTTGGGTCTTTAAAAATTCCAAACCAGAATAAACAATAATGGGAGTGAAAGTGTTTTGTCTTCAATCCACATACTTCAGCTTTCAAGCAGCAGCACCATCTTTCCCTCTGTTATTTCAATCGTTACTTTTTTTGTTTCTTTTTGTATCTTACTTGTTTCAAGTTAAAGAGAGTCAAATTCTTAAATAGAGTAAAGAAAAGGAAAAATTTGAAGATCACACATAGTAATGAAAAGGAAGAGGTTTAGCCCATAGGTTATTAAAAAAATAGAAGAAGAAAACTTAATCCATTCCTTTTAAAAATTCTTCATAGATTCCATTTAAAATGTCAGTTAAAGAAGTTGTGATAACACACTGATCAGGGTCCTCCAGATCTTAATTCCGCCACTTTTTCTTCTATTTTTAAACTTTTTAACTTAGTTTAAATTCTTTATAGGCAATTTCTTTTAGAATAGTCTCTTTTAAAACAGTAAAAATCTCACCAGCTGGAACCACTTTCTCTTTTCATTCCTTCCTTCCGGAGCCATGTAGTACCAGTCTTGAGTAGAACTATTTTAACAGAAAAGATTTCACACCAAAAATAAGTTACCCTCAATTGCAGATTGCATGTGTTAAACACAATGCAAATGGAAAAAAATACTATCTGAAATGTGCTTTTTCAAAAGGAAACTGGACTGTTCTTTTCTTTGAATAAGAACTCAATGTTTCACTTCTCATCCAAGAAGCTTCACCAGTTGTGATGACAGGGGTGGATGGAAGGATAGGTACTGAGGGCTACCATTGCGATTGCATGGAGGGGGATCAAAATGTGGACTTTAAAAGAGGTCATTTATATTAACATTGAGCAACTGATTACTGTCTACAATGCAGCCCTTACAGCAATTCCAGGAAGATTCCACAACCCATTGTACTCAGATTCAGAGGACCCTGTGAGCAAAGATAAACCTGCAAGTGACCTAAACAGCTCTTAGGGAGAGTGCTAATGACCAGATGACTGTAAAGAAATACCATTTACCAAATTCCATTTTTTCTCCCCCCCCTTCAGTCAAAACCTATCCTTCCATTCCTCATGATCCAGTCTCAACTGTCAGTACCTATTACTCCATTCCCTCCCCCCCCCCCCCCCCCAATTCCCCCATAGCAACTGATGAAACTTACTGGATAAGAAGTGAGATATTTTGTTCTTCTTCCTCAAGGAAAAAAAAAAGTTCAGTTGCCTTAAAAAAAAAACACCTTTGAGATAACTATGACCGGGATGACTGACAATCTCCACAAGACAATTGAAGAACTAAAAAAAGAAACATGAATAAGGCCAGGCTTTGCTTCTTTTTATCCTAAATTTTCTTCCTTGAGTTTACTTGTTTTTAGCCCTGTAGACCAGGGGTGAAATTCAGCAGATTTTTACAAGTTCTGGAGAACTGGTAGTGGAACTCTTGAATAGTTTATAGAACTGGCAAATACCACCTCTGTCTGGCTCCAGGGTGGGATGGGAATGGAGATTTTGCAGCATCCTTCCTCTGCCATGCCCACCAAACCACACCCACAGAACAGGTAGTAAAACAATTTGTATTTCACCACTGATGTAAACCAATATTTTTCAATCTTGGTACATTTAAGATGTGTGGATTTCAATTCCCAAAATTCTCAGCTCATGGGAAAACATAGTTGGCATGGCTGGCTAGGGAATTCTGGGAGTTGAAATCCACATACCGGTATCTTAAAGTTGCCAAGGTTGAGAAACACTGCTCTAGTTAATAACAGAAACTAGAAAATTCTTCTTTCTGATCAATTGGCGAGATGAGCTCCAAGTTCTTCTTCATAGAAGGGGAGTGGAAATGAGGGAAATCTAACCAAAATTGCTCTTTCCTGGATGGTGTACAGAGGCTAGCTAATCTTACCTAATCTTTTTAATAGGTTTTTAATAGGTTTGGTAATATTGTTTTCATCTGCCATAAGATACTGGACTTTGGTAGAGTAAGTGAAATTCTATATTTATTTGATATACGAGTACTCCTTGACTTGGTAACCATTCAAAATTACAACTTATCTGAAAAAGGGGACTTAGGACCCGTTTCAAAGTTTTTATTGTTTAGCTCCCTTAGCACCCCCATGACTAAATTTGGAGCACTCAGCCACAAGCCACATTCACGGCCAATTGCAGCATCTCATGGTCACCGCGGTTTATGATAGCCTATGTCAGAACTTACTTCCAGATTTAATGACTGCAGTGTTTGCTTAATGACCATAGTGATTACTTAATGACTATCACAAAAGGGTTGCAAAATTGGATTGATCATGTGACTGAACCATTTTATGACTGTTACAATATAGGACCAAAATGGCCAGAACCCATTACAGTTGTTTGTCAAGGATTACCATATTTTTCGGAGTATAAGATGCATCGGAGTATAAGACACACAAAGATTTTTTTTGTAAAAACTTTAGTTTTAACATAAAAACAAATAAAAAACATTATTCATCTTGTGCTTTGTACAACATGTCGTTCGGGCAAACATTTTGTGCATCAGTACTTAAAATCACAAACATATTTATCAATTACCCTTTCATTACATATATGTCACCTTATTTTCCATATAGTAGCATTATTTATCAAAACAGTCTTTTTCCATAGTTATTCAATATATAGTCCTTACGTTTTTCTTTTTTTCAACCATTGGTAAAACATATTCCATATTTCATAAAATTGTTCATTCTCCTGCTCTCTAATTTCAAATGTTAATCTACTCATTTCTGCACATTCCATGATCTTACGAATAACTTCCTCTTGTGAAGGCAATTTCTCATTTCTCCAGTTTTTTGCAAATACAATTCTAGCTGCTGTCAAAACATTCACAATCAAATATTTCATGTTTTTATCGAGTACTTCTGATGTAATTCCAAGTAGAAAAAGTTCAGGTTTAAAGTCTATGTGCTTGACACACAAAGATTTTGAAGAGGCAAATTTAAAAAAAAGTTTTTGCACTCTGCAGACCTCCCAAAAACAGGCCCTATTTAGTCAAAAAATGGGCATGAATAATTTTTAGGAGGCTTGTAGATTGCTTCTGGAGGAGGGGGCAAAATTGAGCAAAAAATAGCCTGTTTTTTACTCATTTCTGCTGTCCCCAGCTCCCAGGGGCACTCTGGATGCCTCGTAAAGGCTATGCGCAGCCATTTTGGTGAAGGGAGTGGGTTTGGGGAGGCTAAAAATGCTGTATTCAGTGTATAAGATGCACCCAGATTTTCACCCTCTTTTTTTGAGGGAAAAGGGTGTGTCTTATACTCCGAAAAATATGGTACAGTGGTACCTCAGTTCACGAACGCCTCTCTTCACGACCAATTCGGTTTACGACCAAAAATTTCCCAAAAAATGTGCCCCGGTTCACGAACACCGTTTCGGTTCACGAACGGAAAAGTTTGTAAAAATATGCTCTGCTTCACGAACTCCACCTCGCTTCACGAACTCCGCGTTATAAACGAGGGCTGGCTGGGGTGGGGTGATGCAGTGGCGGCCGGTCCATTGAGGGCGCAGGCGAATTGTGAGTTCGCACTGCGCCTTTTCCGGGCTGCACCCTGCCGCGGTTGTTGTGAGTGAGGGGGACGGGTGTGTGTGTGGAAGCAAAGGTGGGGGGGGAAAGAGCTGCCTTCCCGGCCGGGCTCCGCAGCTGAGGGGCAGCCGCGCGTGGTTTGCTCCATCGCCCCTCAGCTGCGGAGCCCGGCCGGGAAGGCAGCTCCTTCCCCCCTGCCTTCGCTTCCACACACACACCGCGCGCAGCTGCCAGCATGACTTTCGCCCGTCTCTTTCTGGGCTCGGCGCTTCTGCTTGTCGGGACGCTTCCCGAAGCCAGCAGCCCCGCGGCCAGCTTCGGGAAGCGTCCCGAGAAGCAGAAGCGCCGAGCCCAGAAAGAGACGGGCGAAAGTCATGCTGGCAGCCGCGCGCGATGTGTGTGTGGAAGCGAAGGCAGGGGGGAAGGAGCTGCCTTCCCGGCCGGGCTCCGCAGCTGAGGGGCGATGGAGCAAACCGCGCGCGGCCGCCACTCAGCTGCAGAGCCCGGCCAGGAAGGCAGCTCCTTCCCCCCTGCCTTCGCTTCCACACACACACCGCGCGCGGCTGCCAGCATGACTTTTGCCCGTCTCTTTCTGGGCTCGGCACTTCTGCTTCTCGGGACGCTTCCCGAAGCTGGCCGAGGGGCTGCTGGCTTCGGGAAGCGTCCCGACAAGCAGAAGCGCCGAGCCCAGAAAGAGACGGGCGAAAGTCATGCTGGCTTGCTCCATCGCCCCTCAGCTGCTTTACATTGAACCCTATGGGAAACTGTGCCTCTGTTCACGACCAATTCTGTTCGCGAACAGAGTCAGTTCAAGAATCACGACCAAAAAACAAGGTCAGAACGGATTAACCAGATTTACATTGAACCCTATGGGAAATTGTGCCTCGCTTCACGACCAATTCGGATCACGAACAGAGTCAGTTCACAAATTAAGTTCGTGAACCGAGGTACCACTGTACCTATATGCTGAGATAGTTTGATCTTTATATTTTTAATCTGATTTATGGATGACCAGTATGTACACTATTTAGAGTCATTAGGGTTTCAAGTGGTGAAATAACTAAATAATAAATTGAATGCATGATTTTGGTTTTTCTGATAGTTGGCATGTATACCCACTCTTGCCCTTTGACTTTCAATATGGAATCTCAACTATTCCATGGCTATCAGCTTAGAAATAAAATGATCCCAGAAAGTTCTAGTTTTTGTCTATTTTTGAGTGCTGGACTATGACCAGAGAGACATACATGGGTAATTTTGTATATGTGCGTCCATGTGAAAATTCCAAAGACTAACAATATTATATATCATTTCACAGATTGCAGACATTTTGCGCAACATTGGTGTGAAACTTTCAGATGAAAGCTTTGATGAAGTATGGAGGCAGGCCTGCCTGAAAGATCACAGAGGAAAAGTTTGTGTAGAATCCATCAGAAATGTACTAGATGAGATGCAGGCATTACACTTGACCAGCTGATAAAGACTTTCTTTTGGATTATGTGATATTTATGGTTGAATATTTTCTTACTGCAGTAAATTTTCCTGTTATGACATGGTTTTGAGACACTCTGTGCATAGTGCATATAAAAACATTTATTTACCGAAAAATATTAAATTGGGTTTCATATTCATTTAGAAATATATTTTAAAAAGTGTTAAACAGCCAGAAAGAAAAAAATGTGTACTGTGTATTATGACACTCAAAACAGTATCAGATACCCATTGTTAAAAAAAAGAAAGATACTAGAATATGGTAGAAAATTCATCAGGATAATCATTAGGCAAAACTGTTAATTTCAAAACTATTATAAATGTTCTATCTTACTCAACAAATATGCTGCATATATTCTTGTCCAGACGTTGGAAATAAATATGTACTTTGAGAGCCCAATGAATCCAATTGCATTTTTTACTGCTTTTCTTTCAAACATTGATAGACCTGTACACAAAATCAAATGACATTTGTTGTAGTTGTTTCTATGTCATTAAGTGCTGTGAACCTACTGTACATAAACAATTTACTAGACTAGTCATGAATTCTTCTTGCATGAAATTTCTATATTCTGCCCCCCCCTCTTTGTGAAAGTATATATTGAAAGTATATCAGAATAGCCCAATGCATCATTCCATTATAAACAATAAACAGTTTCAAATTATCCAAGCTTATGCACCAACAATAAGCTATAGTAATGATGAAGTTGTCTTCTTCAAGACAAAAATGCCTATACAAAATATTAATGGATGACTTTAATGCAAGATTAGGAAGGACAATACCTGGAAAGAAGTGACTGGCACAAATGAAAGTGGTGAATGAGATAATATAGGTGACAAACTAATAGATTTTGCTGATGATTAGTAACTTTATATCACAAACTCATAAGAAAAAATCTAGCAGAAAATGGACATGGAAGAGTCTATCTGGGTAGACAAGTGAAACGACATCATGTCAAGTGACAAAACCATATTCTACAATTGAACTGTCATCTATCATTTAAACATTGGAGGTAACCACAGAATTGTATGAGCTAAAGTGGAGATAGACTGTTGAAAAGAGCATATGAAAATGATACATCACAAAAAACAAAAATATTAATAAACTACTAAAGGAGACCAGTGATTTTGAGATTAATCTATCAAAAGTTATTTGATAGATTAACCTCAAAATCACTTTAGTAGCTTATTGCTATTTTTGTTTTTTGTGATGTATCATTCTACTGCAAGATGTGGAAGAGATGAACATTACAGACCAACATGAACAAATAGCCAAAAACATCCTTGAACCTGCAACCTCTATAGCATTGCTGGAAAAATCTTCATACAATCAAAAACTTCTGATGAAACTGATGTTTTAATGAAAAAACAACAGACAGGAATACCAGAAGTTTCACTAATAAACTGGAATATGTTGAACTTGCAAGACCAGAAGTAAATGTATCCAAGAAGAAATGTGTCAGTTTAATGTGAAACCTATGAAAAAGGCAATTGAAGAAAACAAAAGGGTTAATAGAGCAAAATGCAAGCTTATAAATAAATAAGGTTTTTGCAATAAAATGTGAAGATGGTTTTGCATATAAAACAAGACAGGAAAAGTTGGAAATATTTGGAAAATTCTATTTAGAGCTATATAAAGATCAAGATCACTCAAATGTAACAACACCCACAAAAGAGCAAATGTCAAATATCTTAGTGGAGAAAGTATCAAGTGCCATAAAATCAATGAAAAATGGTAAAGCTTCAGGAAGCTACTCTGTTATAGTTGAAATGCTGAAAGCTGGTGGTCGTAGTTTATATAAGATACTAGCAAAGCTATACTGAGATGTGTCAGAGAAGAAAAAGTACCCAATGCATGGAAAAATGCTGAAATGATTCTTATACAGAAGAAAGGGCCCCAAGATGATTTAAGAATATTAAGAACATCCAAAGGAGGAGGAAGGGTTCAGAAATGGTTACAGCCCAATGGATCACATCAAGGTTGTTCAGCAAGTCATTGGAAAGCCAACGAGTACATCATGCCTCTGATATAGGGGGCAGAGCTGCAGCTGGTGCAGCTGGAGTGTGTTTGCAGTAGTGCCTCCAGTTTTATTTTATTTTATCAATTTTTAGTACTCCCATTGGATCCTTTTTTATTTAATTAACATTTTTGGTGGACATAACAGCATACAACATAACCCAAACAAAAACTTTTGTTGCTGCCAAGAATTAAAAAAGCATAGGAAAAAGAAAGAAACGCCATGGCACCAGCCCGTGATATCTTCTTCCAGTAAAAACAACAAAACAACCAAGAATTGAGATGCTCTTTGTTGGCAAGAGATCTGTAAGTAAAACTAACCTCCCCCCCCCCGCATTCCCGACAATCTGGAGAGATTAGAATGAGACCTGCAAAAAGATGTGGCAAAACAGCATATACTAGACTTTCTGGCAGGTGGGTGGGTGGGACAAACTGAAAGCCAGCCCTTCTCACAAACAATGAGCCCAATAACTTCCTATAGGAAGGCTGAGCTAAAGGCTAAAAAGGCAACTAACAACCAGATAATTCAGAGTATAGATAGTTTACCTTGGGAAAATTCAACTGAGTTTATGGCAAAGCAATGCCTTCTCACAGCGCAAACAGTGGTTTCAATATTCAAACAATTAATTGCCATCCAACATGATGTAGAGACATTGAAAAAAGACTTAGCTGTTTTTCTTCAAGTACAATATCAGGCCCCAGGTACTTCCACTAAAGTTCTTGCAGAAGACTCAACTCCCATACACAGGATAAGGAAGAGGAAAAAGAGCAAAGAGCCAGAGAAACAGTTAAAGAGTTGGATAAGGGGGACAGTACTCTCAGAAAAACAGTGCCTCCCCAAACAAGGCAATGAGAGGGAAAGGTATTAATAAAGAAGTTAGGAAAGTATCTCTCCTACCATCGCAACAATCACATCACTCACTACAAACCTAACGGATTGCTTTTAGAATCCATATGAATGGACTTAATTATGGACGTTGGAATTCCAGAAGTGTAATACTGAACCAAATCAAGAAACTGAGAGTTGACCCACATCAGAGCCACTATCTCAAATAATGAAATATGACATAATAACGCCTTGTCCTATGCCCAGAGAAGAGACATCAGAATGGCAAGCTCTGTTAACTGGTGCTAAAACCTCTTACCCTGAACAAGTTCCTCAAGAGTCTACACATGACCTAGACCTCCCTATGTTTAAAGAAGGCCAATTCGGTGTGCGATGACACCTCAATCTATGACAACTGTTAGATCGGGTGAAGGAAGGACAGACTAGCAAGTGAAATCAGCTCTTTATTGAAGGCATAGCAACAAGTAACAAGCAGCCGGTGGTAGCCTCTTTTTAAAGGCCGCTGCCAGCAAAACTGACCAATCAGAACAGCCCTGCAGTTGACCAATCAGATTAAACTGTGAGCCCCGCATTGAGCACGGACTGGAGTGGAAACCTCTATTATTGAGGAATACAACACCCTTGCCCTCCTGGATTGGTCAATTCTCTTCATGACATAGTCACTAAAGGTAGGCAGGGCTACGTATGGCGTGCCCGGACCTGCACACCTTCAGCAGTTGGCTGCTGAACTTCAGTCAGGTCAGATGGACCTGTTGACTCTGCAGCTCCTGATGGAAGTTGCTGGAAGTTCTCAGCGGTCGTGGCTGGAGCTTTTGGAGCGCCCCCGCTCAGAGCTCGCTGTGGACTAGCAGCTTGCTCAGATGAGTACCAGTTCATGTCTGGGGTTTCATCTAGTGGGTCGGGGTTGATTGTGTTTTGTGGGTTAGGTGTTTGTTCAATCTTCCTGAGCTGTGAGTGTGCGAGGCATCCAAGGAGTTGGTCTATGTGTCTGCGCCATCCTCTGCCATCCTCTAGTGTTACTGCGTAGGAGCGTGATGCCAGTTATTTCAGCCAGTATCCAGAGGGTGCCCCCGGTATAGTTATATACCTTATCTCCTACATTAAAGCGTCTTGTTTTGCTGGTGGAGTCTGTGGTGTGTCTGATGAATAATTTGGGTGCAGTCGGTCCAGAGGGGATCTTAGCCTGCGGCCCATGAGGAGTTCTGCGGGGCTTCTCCCCATTGTGGCGCTAAGTGTGATGTGCTGATATAGTAGGTAGTGGTCTATTCGTGTTTGCCAATCACCGGTAGTCAGCTTGGCTAACGCTTCCTTGGCTGATCTTACCATCAGTTTGGCCTGCCCATTACTTGCCAGATGGAAAGGTGCAATGAGGGCATGCCTGATCCCTAATTCTGAGCCCAGAAACTGGGCCGGCGCCCACACAGTCAATCAGGAGTACTGGGGTGTCTAGTGTGGGGTCCTGTAAAATGTCTGGAAGGGGACAATGGCTCAATGTGTCCAAGGGTGGCCCCAGGTCGGTGGATGAGCCTGTAGCTGTATGCTGCCAGTAATACAGTCCATCTCATCATTCACGGGGAAAGGGAGACTGGAGTGGGTCTGTTGCCAGCTAGTAAGCCCAGGAGCGGCTTGGGGTCAGTTATCAGTTCAAAGTCTCAGCCGTAGAGGTATTCGTGGAACCTCTTGACTGCAGCCACAGCAGCCAGGGCTTCACCATCGAGCTGGCTGTAATTCTGTTTGGTTGGGGACATAGTCCTAGAGTAGTAGGCAATAGGTGCCTCAGTTCCTTTTGGCATATGGTGGCTGAGGACAGCTCCGACCCCGTAAGGAGAGGCGTCACAGGTCAGGACGAGTGGGAGGGTCTGGCTGTATTGGACGAGGAAAAAGTCCACCGAGAGTAAATCTTTAACTGCTGCAAAGGCAATGGCTTCCCGCTTTCCCCAGGACCAGGTGGCATTCTTGGCCAGGTGGCGGTGAAGTGGTTCAGCAATGGTGGCTTTTTGTTTTAGAAAGATGCTGTAAAAATTAAGTAGTCTGAGGAATGCTTTCAGCTCTGCCTGGTTTTTAGGCATGGGGACATCCCTGATAGCCTTAACTTTTTTTCCAGTCGATTGGATCACAGAGCCATCTATGAGGTACCCAAGGAATTCTACCCTGGATACGTTAATTTTGCATTTTTCTTTTTTGAGGCGGAGGCCTGCATCTTTAATTCTGCTGAGAACCGTGCTCAGCCTTTTAAATAATTGCACCTTGTCTTTGGATGAAACCAAGATGTCATCAAAATAGGGGACGACTCCTGGAATCCCCTGTAACATGCATTGCATGACACTTTGGAACAGTCCAGGGGCGATACTAACTCCAAATTGCAGGCGGGTGCATTTAAAAGCCCCCCTGTGAGTGACTATGGTTTGAGCCTCCGCTGCAGCACCATCTACTGACAGTTGCTGGTATGCTTGAGTTAGATCTAATTTAGTGAAGACCTTTCCCGGGCCCAGCGAATGTAGTAAATGCTGTACGGCGGGCACTGGGTAAGCGCTTTGTTGTAGGGCGAAGTTCAGGGTACACTGGTAGTCGGCACATATGCGGACTGACCCATCTGGTTTGACCTGGGTAATGATAGTCATTTCCCAGCGGGCATGATCGACTGGCTGTAAGATCCCCTGAGCAATTAACTTATCCAGTTCAGCATTGATTTTAGGTCAGAGAGCGAAAGGCACTCTCCTGGGCTTGAGCCGAATTGGGGCAATTTTAGGGTCTATTTATTTTATTTATTGAATTTATACCCCGCCCTTCTCCAAACGGATCCAGTCTAGATTAAATGAGATAGGGGTCCCCATGTACTTACCAAGGCCAGGGCTGAAGACTTCCTCAAACTCCTTGCACAGTTCAGCGTAGTCTTCCCCATTCTCATTATCTCTGGTGGTGCGTAAGTCATTGACTTGGGTGACTTCCAGTCCCAGGCCTCAAGCCAGTCCAGTCCCAGCAGGCTTTGCAGTCTGTTCTTGACCACCATGATGGGTAGCCTTGCCTTGAACCCTCATGCTCGACCGTGAAGATGCCTTCTCTGATGACCAGAACCCAGTTCCCTTGATAGTCCCGCACTTCCATGGTGGGTTCTTGCAGCTGGTGCTTCTGTAGTCTGGGAACGGCGTGGCTGATGGCTTCCCAGGACATGATGGTGATGGATGATCTGGTGTCAATCTCCATCTCGCATGGTGCCCTCTCGATGAAGACTAGCACTGAGTTTTTTGTGCACCCTTGTGCGGATCTGGCTGATGGACGTGTTGGTCGGGGATCAGGGGTCATCTTCGGT
Source organism: Rhabdophis nuchalis (assembly GCA_039707465.1). Taxonomy (NCBI): domain Eukaryota; kingdom Metazoa; phylum Chordata; class Lepidosauria; order Squamata; family Natricidae; genus Rhabdophis; species Rhabdophis nuchalis. The sequence continues at coordinate 55,390,365 of CM077647.1, read as the reverse complement.
GTGAATCTGTTGAACCTGACAAGCCCTCTGTTCTGGTCTCTGCATTGGTGGCTTCATTTGGGGTGGCCATTGCGTTGAGGGGCGTTCTGCTGGCTGCCAGGGTGCCGTAGGCCGTTCTGGGGGTCGGTTGCTCCTGCAGACCCTCATGATGTGGCCTTTCTTTCTGCACATCTGGCAAAAGGCTTCTCAGACCTGACATTGAACTCTGGGGTGGTCTTCTCCACAGCCACCGCAAGAAGGGTAGCATGATTCAAATTTCCGCGCCAGCCTGATGTCGTCACTGCGCATGCGGAAAGCCTCGGCATCTTCCGCCTTCTCAGCTGGCTCCGTATCCTTAAAATGGCCGCTTGCCGCTTGGTTGGGGTTTCTTTACCCACCTGGCCCAACCCCTTGGTTGGGGTTTCTTTACCCAACTGGCCGGCAGTTTCAGAGGCTCTGGCTTCATCCAGGGCGATCTGCAGGGTTAAACTGGTTTTGGAGAGTAGTCTCTGTTGGAGGTTTGAGTGTCAGCAGCCCAGGATGATCCGGTTGAGGATTTGCTCGTCCAAGTCCCGGAACTCACAATGCACCGCCGCTTGGCAGAGAGCAGCCACATATTGGTTTATGGTCTCTCCATCCTTCTGGTTCCAGGTGTAGAACGCGTATCACTGACTTGGATGATCTGGGGGTGTAGTGTGTCTTCAGGGCTTGCTGTAGGGCTGACTAGGTGACCAACTGTAGGGAAGTTGACTCACACAGGTCCTTTGCTGTAACCAGCACCTCTTGGCTACAGTAGCTGAGGAACATGTTCTTTTTCTGGTTCTCTGTGAGGTTCCTGAGATCGTGGGCTTTCATGAAACACTTGAACTGGATCATGTAGAACTCCAAGTCCTCGGTCATTGGGTCAAATGGAGCCGGGGTGGCTTGCGGGTTCATGCTGCCATCTGGTCGTGTGTTCGCCTTGGCTGCTGGTTCCACGTGTCCTCACCAGACTCCGGACTTGGTTGCTTGCCCTGGGTGCTTCGTTCTTTGCCTAGTTGCCTTCCGATCCCATCCTTGTCACCAGTGTTAGATCAGGTGAAGGAAGGACAGACTAGCAAGTGAAATCAGCTCTTTATTAAATGCATAGCAACAAGTAACAAGCAGCCAGCAGCAGCCTCTTTTTAAAGGCAGCCGCTGGCAAAACTGACCAATCAGAACAGCCCCACAGTTGACCAATCAGATTAAACTGTGAGCCCCACACTGAGCACGGACCAGAGTGAAAACCCCTATTATTGAGGAATACAACAGTAACAACCAGGCAACTTTCCTTTGTATAAATCAAGTTCCCTGATGAGCTGCAAAAGTTGGCTCACTTTCCCTTATAACCTGGAATATAGTGGGTTGGTCTGCTTCATCAAAAGACCAACTCTTTTTTGACTATATATCACAATTTGACATCCTCTTCTTGCAGGAAACCTGGGCCTCTACAGAGATTTAGTTAGATGGTTATTGGGTTAACTCAATCCCGGCTGTCCCGAGCAAAGGGGGGGGGGGAGCTAAAGGGAGTATTGTGACATTAGTTAATGCATCCTTGCAATTTAAATGTGTACCGCTGCCACCTTTTCACCCATGGGTTGTAACTATATTACTCTTATTTAAACAGGTGGAGATAATATCTATATTCCTCCACTTAATAAAAATAATGTGATTAACAAGATTTGGGACAGCATTCTTGGCTGTTCAGCCAAACACCCCAAAGCTGCAATAATTATAGGGGCGGGGGGACGACTTAAATGCTAGAATGGGACCAAATGATCAAGCATTATTTAATCAATTTAAGATCCACTATGATGAAAATGTAACAGGAGAATCATTGCATTCCACACAATCTAAAGACCCTAAAGCTAATTGGGCAGGTTTGTGTGTAAGACAAATGACTGTACGTTTAAATCTTTGTATCCTTAATGGGTCCCCATGTGGAGACTATCCAGCAGAATATACTTATCGGGGAACAGGAAGAAAATCCACAGTTGATTATTTGATAATATCATATGACCTCCTGAAGTTCTTACAGAAGATGGAGGTAGACTTATAACTGGAAAGCGATTATAATGCAATACTCCTTACTCTCACATTTGTGGGAATTATTGTTTTCTCAGTAGTTGGCAAACCACGCTGAAGAAAGCAACAATCAACATAGTGATCTTTCATGATTAATTCTTCAAAGAGAGTGAAACTTAAGAATTGGCACATAAGCACATTATATTGCTTGCAGCACTAGCCATTAGCAAGAGGGGGGTGATAAGGATATGTTTTCTGTCTGTTTGCCTAAAGTGATTCCACAAGATCATGAAGTAATTGGCTTAAAGGATTGCTTTTCTTCTCCTGCTTCTAGCAAACCTCAGCAAGTTTTCTTTAATATCAGGCAGAAGGCTAATGAGTGTTATCCTGACTTTGTTAACAAATTGCAGAATGCATTAAAATGACAAATAGATAACCTTAAGGTTGAGATGGAGTTTTTAGCAAAGGGGAATGCTACTTCCGAATATTGAAGGGTAATTATTGATTTTGGGAAGGATCCTGATTTGGTAGATATAATTAAAGCATGTCAAGATAGAGAAACAGCCTCTTTGGAATTTCACAATCCAGGGGGGGGGGGTTATGTCTGTAGCCTCCTGGAACTTTTTCTATGTAGATTCGAAGCTAAAAGCAAAGAATCCAAAGTTATTTTGTTGGCTGACACATTTATTTAGTCCTTCTTTGTGTCAGATTTATGCTGCAGACTTGAATCTTTTTTGTAAACATTATCCATTGGCTTTAGTAAATCATTACGTGGATGATGGTTTAATTGGAACCCCAAAAGACAACACCTAATTGGCTTTCAGAAATGCAAAATGATTTCTTGCTCAGAAAAAATACACTGTATGAAATATTATATCTTTTTCTTCCTCTAGGTTTTTTTCCCTTTGATTAAATGTACATGAAAGTATTTTGCTAATTAATTTACAGCAGTTGCCTTGGACCCTTACTTGGGTTCTCTTTTTTTCCCTTGCCGGCACATATATTTGATTTAGTGACCAAAATGAAAACAGTCCAACAATTTCATTGAGATATTTTTTCTCTTTTTCACAGTCCTTGCCACAGTTGAAAAGATTAATTAGATTTTTTAGCATTCGATTTGGGGATCTTGTAAAGTGTCAGCTAACTCTTTTGATGTTTTTTAGAAGACAAAAAGACCCTGTTTTAAAATGTTTTGCTGTTTATCTAGGCAATTACGGCTTTGGGACATAGAAATTGGACTGATTTGATTAATCTTATTTTTTCTTTTCCACAATCTGATTTTCAATTTTATTTTCAGAATAATTTATCTCTTTAGTGTGCTTTAACTGACTACGTGGGTGGTATTTCATATCATTTGCCTAAAAATCTTGGTTTGTGTGTTTAATGACTTCTTTTCATGTTCATCACTTGCTTTAATTTCTTTGTTTTTGCAAGTTTTTACTGTTTTCAGATGGAGAGCAAACGAAAGGAGTAATTGCTACAAGACTCTCATGATAATACCTTGAAAGTTTCCTACCTTGCAATACAGTTGTTTCCACAATGCTCAAAATTGTTTGCTGCTATTTTAACTTTCTAAATCTTTTCTCAACAGCTTTTAATTAAACTTTTGACATTCATTATGTGTTAACTTAATTTTAATTTAGGTGCTTCTATCACATCCAGGATGGATTCTCATCTTATGGCTTTGTTTAAAACTTTGCAGCAACTATTATATGTTGGAAATCATTTATATTTTGTTTCTCACATACATAGTATAAGGTTCCAGTAGGTTTCTTACCTAATCAGAGACAAAGATTCGTTAAAGCGTTCTTTTGTTCAAGCTCCTGTCTTTGTCTACCTTACCCCTTTGCCAAGTTGTTTTTTGGCAGAATGATTTAAGGATTTATGTGCCAGGAAACCTTTCTAGTTTCCTTTAACAGTTTCTTCTACTGGCTTCCTACATGTACCAGGCTTTGAAACCAAGAGTACAAGCTAGACACAGCAGTGAGATAACATTTGCAGTCCAGTATTTTATATTGAAAAAGTTTTATTGGTTTTTACAATTTTTCTTTTATATTGAAAAAGTTTTATTGGTTTTTACAATTTTTTCAGTAGGGTAGGGTAAGGGATACAAAGAAATTTTAAGAGCTTTCGCGTTGAAGTCATTGGCCGTTCCGGGGCTTCATAATAAATTGGTAACAAAAAGCATTTTCCATAAAACTACAAGGTGAAAACAAGTACATATTTCTAAATTCTCAATTCAATGCTGTCAGTCATTTGCAAAAATCCCGATACACATGTTATAAAATATTACTCAAAAATCAAGGCAAAGTTATTTTTTGGATCTAAGTCTCTTGGCAATTGCGTCTTCTATCTCTCCTTCCAGGCCCCCAGCGGGCGGGGCCGTGCCCCCCCTGCCCCCCCCGGATCTTCCCCCAGGAAAGAGGAATGTTTTTTAAAAAAGGCTTCCGCCTCAGCAACTGTTTTAATCCTCACTCTTCCTCCTTCCCAGAACACCAGCATCCCTTCCGGCATCGCCCACTTGAACCAGATCCCGTGATCAAACAATTTTTTGGATAAGAAGGAGTACCTCCTTCTCATCTCCCTAATCTTTTTTGGGATCTGCTTCAAGATGACAACCTCCTTTTGTTGGTAAATTAACGGTCCCCCTCTTTGCGCCTTCAAAATTTCCTCTCTGGTTGACCTTCTAACAAATTTAACATGTATCTCTCTGGGTACTTCATTTATCCTGGCATATGCAGAATTTATTCTGTAAACTAGGTCAATGTCCCCTCTGATCTCATCCTTAGGTTTATGTAAATAATCTGCTAAAATTGTGCTCATGAGTTCAGGGAGACATTCACCAGGTTCCTCAGAAATGTTCTGAAATCTTAAAAAATATGTCATCCTTTCAAAATTAATCCTAGACACATGCCCAGTTAATTCTACAACCTCACTAGTAACCTTTTTAAACTCTCCCTTTGCCCCCGCCAGCCCCCCTTCCAACTCTTCAGTCTTCTGTGTGTTCTCCTGCACTTGCTTCCGTGTTTCCAGAAGTTCTTTCTTAAAGTTACTATTTTCTTCTCTCTGGGCCTTGATTTCTTGCACCAAAGTTTGTATCACAGATTCCAAAGAAGCCATCCTTTGTTCTAAACCTGCCAGTTCCAATTTTTGTGCCATGGTTAGCTGTTAAAGTCAGTGCCACTAAAATGGCGTTTTTTGAGTGGGGCCATTGAGGCAAATCAGGAGATGAAAGTTCAAAAAGTTCAGGAACCAGAAGAGAAACACTTTCCCAAATCAATAAGTATAATAACGAAGGCACTCCAGAAAAGGAATCACTTAATCCAAAAAAAAATTCTTCATTAATAGCAAGAGGAAGTCCAAATCACAAAAAGATGCTGGTAATTTTCCATAAGTAAGATAGTCATTCAGGAACAAAGGGGAGCCATCTTCCACCGCCCAAGCTCAGAGCCAGAAGGGGAGAGTGGTAAAAGAAAAATTGTTTCAAGCCAGCCAGACCTAGATACAAAGACAAGCCGCAGATCACTTTCCCTTGTTTCAAAACAGTCCGGGATAAGGATATCCGCTTCCTCACAATGAGGAGCCATTTCCAAGCACCGCTTTAAGTCCAAGGGGGGGTTCAACAAGCAAACACCCCCCTCCAAGTTCTTTCAGCCCAGGTTGACAGCAAAAAAAATGTTTAAAATCACTCACTCTCCACCTCGCAGCCAAAGCCCCGGGGAGCCTTCTGATTCGAACGGCCAGCTCTCTCCATGTTCACGAAGTGATGCCGTCCACCGTTGGCGAAGGGGAAACCCCCCGCAGCATGTCCTCCTCCACCTAAGCTGAAGACAAGGGTCGCTTCCCCGCTGCCGCTGGGGGAGAGCGACCCAGGCAAGCCGGCTTTACGGGAGACCCCCAAGAAGGGGCATCTCGCCCCCGTGGGGGGGGGGGCAGGAAAAGAAACAAAGCGGCGAGCGAGCCCTAGGCTCACCCGTCACCGCTGGAAGCCGGAACTGGAAGTCAGCAGTCCAGTATTAAGGTTACAATTTGCTAGGATAGAAAACAACTGATTTCAGACAGTATACAATAATATAAACAGAAGTCAATATTGATTCATATGGATTCATATACTCCTTCATTAGTTGTTTGATTCTTTCAGGAACTTTTTCTTAAAACAACAGGTATGCAGATCAGATGCTGCTGTTCATGCTTTATGTATGTTTTTTTTCCCAGATTCATTTTTTAATCATTTTTTTCATCAGAATGCCAGAGGGCTGGCACAAACTTGCCATTTTCCAATCAACCAGGCCAAGAAAATTTGTTTTATCTTGCCTCCAATGTTCTGGGGCATTTCCCTCTGGGGACACAGAAGTTCATCCCCATGATTTGGCCTCTAATCAACTAAGCAAATGGATGTCACCTATGTCCCTCTCTGGCTCCTTAGAAGTATATTCATTTTACTATTTTTACCTATTCAGAAGTGTTTTTGGCCACACCTTAACAAAGGGTAACAGCTATTCATGTCATTTTTTTCTGCCATTACTGCCTTGAGCAAATCTTTTTCTTTAATGACTGTTAATGGCCTGGCCTATTTTTCATTGGCCTTTTTGTAATTTTGTATGACTTGGAACATTGTTTTAATTTTTGAGGTTTTTTTACAATTCCACAGGTCAAGTCATTGTGGAACATGCTAATTGGTCCTTTAAGGAATGTCTTCCCAAACAAATTAAAAAAGGAGGGCTCTTAGGCTCTTGGGTACCAACCAACCAACCAACCAATCAATCAATCAATCAATCAATCAATCAATGAATTTGGCATACTCCAATTTGGCTAATTTGGCATGAGTAACATAATAGATTTAAAAAGTTTGTTTGCCTCCCTTTCTAGGGGGACGAGGATATGTTGTGCTTGCTCCTACAGGTCTGGTGTGGAGGTATGTGAAACCATGGAAGGATGGTGTGGCACCAAGGACTGAAAAACCCGATGCCAGTCTTGGCACAGACTAATCAAGGCAGTCAGGACAAAAAATACATCCCTTTTTTGGTACCTCACCAAGGGATTGGGGAAACCTCCTCTACCCCCAAAAATCAGGTTCTGATTCATGCCTGGGAAGAATATTTTAGGGAGCTTTATACAGATCCCGACCATGTAACCCAGGAGAGCCAAATGAATTTGGACCAAACTCCTTATTGGCCCTCTGTTACACCAGAAGAGATATCCTGGTTGATCGGAGCCTTAAAGGCTAATAAGGCACCCAGTGTGATAATATCCTGCCAGAAATAATAAAAAAGAATACCAGGCTTCACTTTTAGCATCTCTGTTTACATTTATAGATAAAACAGGCCATATGCCAAGAGATTGGAGAGCAGCAATTATCATACCAATTTATAAAAAAGGCAACAGAAATGAAAATAAATAATATCATCAAGAGAGTAAAAGAATGGGAATGGGAATGGGCTGGTCACAGAGCAAGAAGGATGCATATGTGTGGATGGATGGATGGATGGATGATGGATGGATAAGTAGATAGATAGATAGATAGATAGATAGATAGATAGATAGATTTCTTGCAAGAATATGTGTATATAATAGCAATTATTTTGTTCACCTATTTTGAAGAAGTATATTTCAGCATCAACCAATCAACATATAATTATGTGTGTGCATGTAAAAATAATAGAATGGATATACAATTCTTTTGAAAAGTACTTTATTAAAGATTATAATTGCAATAGTAATAAGTAATACAAATGACTGAGTGAAAGAACAAAGGAAGAGACAAATAGGGAAGGAGGGAGGGAGAAATGAAGGAAGGAAATATATAAAGATAAACCATTCTCAGTGATTCAATATATCCCTTCCAGCAAAATTTCTGAGTATCAGAACTTGGACAATTCCTAAAACCAATGTACCATATTTAATCATCTAAAGTATTGTGGAGAGATCTTCAGAGAGGATCTTGGTCCACAGATAAGTTTAACTATGTATATCTGAAATGTCCCAATATAGGATGAAATACTGCCTCCTGGTAACTAATACCGACATTGATAATCATTATTTATTTATTTTATTTTATTAAATTTATACCCCGCCCTTCTCCTTGTTAGGACCCAGTTATTATAGTATCATCCAAATGAGATTTTGATTACCTTTATTAATACCTTTTTAAATCTACAATATTATTACTATTAAGTGATATTATATTTTATTCTGTTTTATATTTTTATTTAAGTGTACTATTGTATAAGCTGCTTCTCCTCCCTTGCATTCCCCATGTCATTAAGTCAGGCTGTTTTCTTAAATTATTTAGGAATCACTCAATAGTGTCATGCTATGTAGATTGATATGATAAGGAAAAGAAGAAATCAGAACTTGAGATATGGCTGTCATTCTGTGTGGAGGAATACATGTAACTCAGAATTTTTGTACTATTTTAGCGCCTTAAATTGAATTAAAACAAGAAGCTCAAAGCATGTATTTGAAAGATTGATATACTAAGCCTATTAGATTTTTCAAAGGGCTGCTATAATTTTGTGTAGCATTAGAAAGCTTCCACTTTTGTACTCCTGAGACTATTTGAATGATTTAGGAACTTTTTGTGGCTAGTCATAGCTTTCAAGCTTGAAATGTTATCAGCTGAAAGCAATCACTCCAGGAACAGGAAAAAGGACCATTTATATTATTCCTCTTGGGCATCATGTTACTGCAAAGTATATTGATTTAACACCTGCAATATCACTAGTGCTTGAGGAAGTATTGTCAGAATCAATAAGAATAACCTGAATTTACTGATAGATTATTTCTCATTAGATGGTCAGATTCATTTGTCCCAGGCTGCTGATATGGCCACCTTTCTAGCTGCTGGTTTCCATTTTAGTACTTATGAACTTTGTGCAAACCTCCCTCAAATATACATAGCTTTGGCTAGCAATGAAATTATTTGGGATTTGGTGTGCTTGAATATGTTGTATAAAGTCTATGGGCAAATTTTATGCTTTCTCTGAAAAAAAAAATCAACACCTTGCAATATTCCTTCCAGCTTTTAGTGGGTTTCCTGATAGATCTGTATCCAGTTATTCTAGTACAATTTAGTAATTTTTATTTAAGTGATATTTCTATTTTGATCACAGGAGCAACAGGTTATGTCTCTTATTTTAATTTGACAATGGCGAAGTCTTAGTAGGAAACTTTTTGACTGGATTCAGCTACAGCTCCCTTTGGGTCACCATTATAAAATACTGAAATTAGGGGATCTATCTTGAGTCAATGAAAATAATTTGAGTCATAGTGTAAGACTGTTAATTCTTCCTTCAGAGCTCTCTGTTGAAGATCAGAGAAAACTTCTCCACATGAGTTCTGTTCTTGTTATTGGTTCAGGGATAATGTGCTGACTGTTTTCCTATGAAACATTTTTACCTGCAGTGCTATGGATGACACAATACTACCAGGCACTAAATACCATTTGCTCCAAACAATTTACACATCGAGGCACTCCATGGAGAAATAATTTGATTCAAAACACAGAGGCCCATCACTAATATGTTCTCCCCTCCATGTGGCAGCTGAATTGTTTGCAGTAAAACAAATAAATTCTGGTGAAGGAAGGTGTGAAGGAAGCACTTTTTTTCATTGTTTCTTTGCATGATATTCTTATGCCTATCAAAAATAATAGACTTTGTTCAGTTGTTCATCCTCCCCAACATTTATGTTTAAGACTGCATTCACACATCATTCATAACACATTCCCATTATTTCAGCAGCATAGCTCCAAATCATCTAGGCAGTATTTAAATATAAAGGGTGAAAAAAATAACTCAAGATTGTTGATTCTGAATCTAACATGGCCTTCCCTTCTATTCTTAATATTTCAGAATGTTTTGAAGAACCTGTTACATTACAAAAGACAGACTTGATGCCACTGAGTACCTCAAAATAAACAAATACTTCATATTTCTGTCCTGCCATAGGAAATTCCTGCTGATATCAATGCAATTTACAGCTTTGGAGATCTAAATTTTGAGTCACAGGCAAAATGTGTTCTATTTTGTAAATTCAATGACAGGCTTGTAAACTATTTTGTTTTTCTCCTATTCGTTTGACCTTGTTGTTTTCTTTCTTTTTTCATCAGTTTTTCTAATATAACCACATATCTTTTTCCTCAATGATATCAATGGTTGTGTCTTAACAAATGTTGATAAGAAAGACAAAAAAGTCTGGGTAGTGGACATTCCAAAATCTGGAGAGAACAGAGGGGAAAAAAACTAGAGAAAAACACAATATATAAAGACCTATAAATATAAATACAACAATTGTGGCAAAAATAAGCAAAGACAGTAATAAGCATCTTGGGCACATCCCAAAACATCTGAAACACCTGAATACCATTAGCATTGATAAAAGCACCATCAACTAAATATAAACGCCAACTTTAATTGGAACAGCGTGAAGTTTCTAGATGATACAACAGACATTTGTCTCCTTTGAGATTGTTAGATAGGGTGAATGGATGAGGCAGACTCAGGCTTGCAGCAACAACAGCTCTTTATTAGTACAGACCAACTATGTACAAATCAGCAATGCTCTATCTGACAGCAGCCCTTTTATAGGAAGATGTCAGACCTTCGACCAATCAGATTGAATCTCTGTTCCTGCCAGAACAGAGGACCTTGGTGTAAACCATTGTAACTGTTTCTGATATCTAACACCCTTCCCCTCTTACATGGGTTTAACCGACTGGTGACATAGTCACGTAGGTAGGCGGGCTTTCTAGTGGCTGGCCCTGACCTGCGCAGTTCAGTTGTTGGTTGTTTTTAAGTCAGGTCGGATGGACCTGTTGTCTCTGCAGCTCCACCTGATGGAAGCTCCTGGAACTTCTCACTGGGCGCAGTTGGAGTTCCTGGAGCTGGTTCACTCAGAACTCACTGCGGCCCAGCAACTTCAGCAGATGAGTATCCCGGTACCTTTCAGCTTGAGCAGTCTATGGAAGGAGTGAATTCGTGCTCCTTTTGGTAGGGCTTTGGCTAACTTGTGCAGGAGTTATCTCTGGTTGCCTAAGAGTTGGAGAGTCCACGGAGTTGGTCAATGTGCCATCTCCAATTTCTACCATCCTCGAGCTCTAATAGATAAGAGTGAGGCCCGGTGATACCTATTACTGTAGCAGGAATCCAAAGAGTTCCCCCAGTGTACTTGTGGGCATAAACCTGATCCACTATGCTAAAGTTTGTGATTTTGTCAGTCGAATCTAGGGGAGATGCGGCAGAGTAGTTTGGGTGTAGCCGGTCTAAGTGGGACCTTAGCCGGTGACCCATTAGAAGCTTGGATGGGCTTCTATTTGTGGTAGCACTTGGCATAATGTGCTGAATGAGGAGGTATTGATGAACCTGTGTTTGCCAATCTCCTGGCCCCATCCTGGATAGGGCTTCTTTAGCAGATCACACCATTCTCTCTGCCTGTCCATTACTGGATGGATGGAAGGGCATGTCTGATTCCCTGTGCTGCTAAAAAGGTCTCAAATTGCATGGCCATAAATTCAGGCCCATTATCAGAAACCAAGACATCGGACAGGCCAGGAGTGGAGAAAAGTCTCCGTAGTACCTTAATGACCGCCTCTGCCATGGTGGAGGTCATGAGGACTACCTCTAACCATTTCGAGTAGGTGTCCACAATTACCATAAAAGTCTGGCCATGAAAGGGGCCAGCAAAGTCTATGTGCACCCTAGATCATGGTGCTTGAGGTCACTCCCACTCATTAGCGGGCACCTCTAGGGAAACTGGTCTGGATTTCTGGCATGGTGTGCAGTTAGCCACCCATTCTTCTATCTCCCTGTCCATGTTAGGCCACCACATGTAACTCCTGGCCAGAGATTTCAACCTGACAATTTTAGGATGCCCTATGTGCAAAGATTCCAATACTGCAATGTGCAGTTTAGGTGGAACAAAGACCTGGTCCCCTCACAGTAGACAACCAGTTATTACAGACAATTCATCATGTTTGCAAAAATACATTTTGAATTCAGATCCCACAGGTGCTTTGGGCCACCCCCTCCACCCCCAGCTCAAAACCTGTTTAAGCATAGAGTCTTTTGCAGAGTGGCGGGTAATGTCACAAGACGAGACAGGACCAGTCTCAAGACAGTCAATAAGGAGAACTGGTGTCTCGGGGGTAGGGTCTGCCAACAGTTCTGGCAATGGGCATCGATTTAATGTGTTGGCATGCCCCCAGGTAGAGCCAGGTTGATGGACAAGGTGATAACTGTAGGCTGCAAGGAAGACAGTCCATCTGGTCATCCGCAGCGAGAAGGAAACAGGAGTAGACCAGTCCCCAGCCAGCAAGCCCAGCAATGGTTTGTGGTCTGTGATAAGTTCAAAGTCACGGCCGTAGAGGTACTCGTGGAACCTTTTCACAACAGCCAATGCAGCCAGAGCCTCAAGGCCCAACTGGCTATAGTTCCATTCAGAGGCAGAAAGGGTTTGTGAGTAATAGGCGATGGGTGCCTTGGTTCCATTGGGCATGGCACCAAACGGGGAAGCTTCACAAGTCAGGACAAGTGGAAGGGTCTGGCTGTATTGGACCAGAAATGTGTCCGCTGACAGCAGTCTTTTTACCGTGGCAAATGCAGCTGCTTCAGTTCTGCCACAGGACCACTTGGCGTTCTTTCCGAAAGCCGATGCAAAGGCTCCACAACTGTGGCTTTCTGTTTGAGAAAGATGCTGTAGAAGTTAAGGAGTCCAATGAATGCCTGCAACTTGGTCTGATTGTGAGGTGTGGGGGTTTCCTGTATTGATTTAATTTTTTTGTTAGTCGGGTGAATCCCAGAGCTGTTAATGAGGCAACCCAGGAATTGAGCCCTTGGCACGTTAATTTGGCATTTTTCTTTTTTGAGGCAGAGGTCTGCGTCTCTGATTCTGGCCAGAACAGTACCCAATTGTTTGAATAATTGCGCCTTATTTGCAGCCGACACCAAAATGACATCAAAATAGGGGACAACTCCTGGAATCCTCTGCAAAAGCCATTCCATGATGCTTTGGAACAGTCCAGGGGTGATACTAACTCCAAACTACAAGTGGTTGCATTTGAATGTACCCCTGCGCGTCACAATGGTTTGGGCCTCTGCTGTAGTACCATCTACAGGCAACTGTTGGTATGTCTGTGTCATGTCCAATTTTGCAAAAACAATTCCGGGGCCTAGCGAATGTTGTAAGTGCTGTACAATGGGTTCAGGGTAAGTGCTTTGTTGCAACCCTTTATTTATGGTTCACTTATAGTCAGTGCATATTCTGACTGACCCATCAGGTTTGACAGGTGTCACTACAGGGGTCTGATGAACTACAGCGTGCGTGATCAACCGGCTCTAGGATTCCCTGAGCTGTTAGTTTGTCTAGCTCCAAATCAACTTTAGGGCGGAGAGCGAAAGGTACTCTCCTGGGTTTTAGCCTGATTATTAGGGTCCAAATTAAAAGATATTGGGGTCCCTTTATACTTACAGAGACCAGGGGCGAAGACGTCCTCGAACTCCTTAAGGAATTCCTCAGTACTGTCATCCTGGATGGCATTGATGCCGGTTACTTCTAGGCCCAGGGTGTCAGATCTGCTTCCATCATAAATCAGGAAAGACCACGCTCAAACTTATTTGGAAAGTTTAAGGTTACTTTTACTGAATATAATAAGACTGCAGCGAAAGTCAAGCAAGGAATGAAACATTTAGGCATGCAACACAAGTATCAAAGCATAATCCCACCCTTAACTCTTTGACCCCAGCATATTGTCCAGTGCAACATCAGGTGTACTTCCTGTCCAGGATCATCATCAGAATGGAATGCAGACCGTTAGCTGAGGTGATAACAGACTGTGGCCACATCTCTCTCTCCTGCTCACTTGTATCCCAGCAACCCCCCCCCCATTTCAATATGACAGCCGAAGCAAAAAGCGGAGGCTGACATCCGGCCCTCCTCCAGAAAAGCGACGTCAGTCCTGGAAGAAAACACAAACAAAAACACTGAGAGGGACCGAGACAAACAGAAAATACACACAAAGGAACAACAGTGGTCAAGGCTTGTCAGGATATTTAGCATAAAACTTCTTAAGCACTTTAGGGGCCCGAATGTGGCATTTATCCACCCATTCGGTATGAGAGGGGGAAAAATCCCTCCATGATACCAGGTATTGAACTTTATTTCTCCAGACTCTAGAATCCAAAATGTCTTTTACTTCATAATGGGGTTCACCAGCAACTGGTAACGGTGGTGGGGGTTCAGATTGTGGTTGCCGAAGATAAGACGTGTGTTCAGGCTTCAATAGATGGACATGGAAAATAGGGTAAAGCCGACGATAAGTTTTTGGCAAATCTAATTTGACTGACACGGAACTGATGATCTTAATAATGGGGAAAGGTCCAACATATTTCGGACCCAGTTTCTTACATTTTTGAGGGCTCTCCAAAAATCTGGTAGAAAGGTAAACACAGTTACCAACTTTATAATCAGGAGGGGCAATTCGTTTTTTATCAGCATACAATTTATGAGATTGGTGAGCATCATCTAGCGTTTTCCGCGCCACAGGCCAAAATGACACCATCTTACTACTCCAATCTACGAGTGAGAGAATGGTAGGAGACTCGTGAGGCAACTCGGGAATAGGCATAAAGTCTTGACCATAGATCACTTTAAAGGGAGTCATACCAGTGCTGCTATGAATGGAATTGTTATATGCCACCTCAGCATGAATTAACAGGTCGGCCCAATCATCTTGTTGGTAATTAATGAAACACCGCAGATATTGCTCCAAAATGGAATTTGCCCTTTCACAAGCTCCGTTCGTCTGAGGGTGGTGGGAGGAGCTTAACCCCTGGGAGGAGCCAATCATCTGCAAGAACTCCTTCCAAAATCGAGAAGTGAACTGAACTCCTCTATCAAAAATAATACAGCGAGGAACTCCGTGTAGTCGATAAATGTGATTCAGGAACAATTTTGCTAAGGCCTTAGCCGACGGGATTCCTGAGCACGGAACAAAATGAACTTGCTTCGAAAATAGATCAGTAATTACCCATATAACAGTGAAACCACGGCTATTTGGAAGATCCAAAATTAAGTCCATAGATATCTCCTTCCAAGGAGACTCCGGCCGGGCTACAGACTGGAGGAGACCTTGAGGTTTGCCAGGGGGACGTTTACATGCAGCACAAACTGGACAACTAGCAATGTAAGACTCAACATCTTTCTTCATACAAGGCCACCAGAATTGACGTTTAAGTAAGTGTAGGGTCTTCACGAAACCAAAATGACCAGCTAGATGAGAATTGTGTGCCCTCTGGAGTACAAAAGTCTGAAGTTTAGCAGGGACGTAAAGTCTAGAACCCACCCAGGGTAAGTCATCCCGCAAAGTACAGTCTCCACAATGTGCAGCAAACCAATCGTCAGCCTGAAGTTCTTCTTTAATTTTAGAGATTAATTTGGGAGGGGTTTCGGCCTGTAGAGTAAAATGGCTGTGAGTGGTCACCGGAGCAGCTAAGTCACATGCCGGGATGACAGGCTGGATCACTGTAAGCTTAGAGCAATTGTATTGAGGAAGCCGTGATAACGCGTCCGCCATAAAGTTTCTTCCTCCAGGAATATATTTCATGGAAAAATTAAAACGACTGAAATATTGAGACCACCGGACTTGTTTAGGAGAAAGTTTGCGAGGTGTCCGGAGAGATTCCAAATTTTTATGATCAGTCCATACTTCGAACGGGTGAGATGCTCCCTCTAAGAAATGCCGCCAAGTCATGAGGGCCCACCGCACTGCAAAAGCTTCCTTTTCCCAAATAGCCCATCTTTTTTCAGTATCCGAGAGTTTACGAGAGGTATAAGCGCAAGGTTGCAATTCTCCGTTGAAGTTGTATTGGAGTAGAACTGCTCCAACTACCACACCGCTGGCATCAGCCTGTACGACAAAAGGCGCATCCATGTCCGGGTGTTTCAAAATTGGCTCTGCTGCAAACAAGCGTTTGAGTTTTTCGAAGGCCGCTTGACATTCCATAGACCAGTTCAGGGGTTTACTAGGTTGTGGTTTTTCATCACCCTTTGTTTTAAGTAAGTTCGTAATTGGTAGAGCAATACTGGCAAAGGAGGGGATAAATTGGCGGTAAAAATTTGCAAACCCCAAGAAACTTTGCAATTGTTTATGAGTGCGAGGTGGGGCCCACTCAGTCACTGCCTTTACTTTAGCAGGATCCATCTCAATACCTCTGGAAAAATGCGGTATCTGAGATAATCGATCTTGCTTTGATGAAATTCACACTTTGAGAGTTTAGCATATAGTTCCGCTGCCCTCAGTTTGCGCAAAACAGAACAGACAAGCTTCACATGTTCTTCATGTGTTTCCGTGTAAATAAGGATATCATCAAGATATACGATAACGCCTTTGTACAGGTGTTGATGCAAGACTTTATTTATCAGTTGCATGAAAACCGCTGGTGCACCTGTAGGCCAAACGGCAGAACTTTAAATTGAAAACAACCTAGAGGGCAATTAAAAACAGTTTTCCATTCATCTCCTTCTTTGATCCTAATCTTTTGGTAAGCGTCTCTAAGATCCAGTTTTGTAAAATTTTTACCTTTCGCTAGATTGGATAGCATATGTGCCCACCAGGCTACCGTGCATTTCATCAATCTAGGGCCCTAGGCAGGGGTGGGGGGGGGCGGTTATTGTTAAGGAAAGTCTGGAGCCGAGGGAGACCACTGTGCCTCAGACGACCGGCTGTGAGTCCCTCTTCGTGAAGTGGGGCCTAGGGAGGCAGTTGGGCTTGCTGATTGTATACCTGGCTCCCCGCTATGTAACAGCAGCCCTGCCAGAGCTACTCAACATTGGCTTTTCTAATTAAATCAATCTCTACTTCAGCAGATAAATCGTACCAACCCTCGAGGGTATGAGGATTCTGTCTGTTGATACAGCTCTGAGATAGATCAGGGTGCAAGCCTTCAGTGAAACTGTTGATAAGAGCTTCCTCACTCCAACCTCTCATGTAAACAGATAATTCACGAAATCTTTGGGAAAATTCTTGAACTGGTTGATTTCCCTGACGTAATGACTTCATTTCTAAGCGGGCTTTTCGTTCTATGAGGGGGTCCTCGAAACGCCTTCTCAGGGCGAACGTAAATCTGTCGAAATTTCTTATCAGAGGGGAGTTATCATTGTGCAAAGCTACCATCCAATCAGAAGCCCTGCCCTCCAGTGCCAGACAAACAATCCTAATTTTGCTATCATCATCTGGCAAATCAAACGCGGCTTGCCTCACAAAATTGCTGACATGTAGCAGAAAAACACCCAAATTTCACTCCCAATGGAGGGACAGTAGTCATCCTGCGGGCCGGGGGGCTTGCTTCCCTTCTACGGCGTGGGGGGAGGGGAGAAACCGGCCTTGCTGTCGCTGGGTGCGGTGTGTGTTCCTCTTTCCAGGTAGGGGTCCCTTCAAATTGGGGTTTTACTTCCTCCCTCCTTGGCAACAACCAATCCCGAGGGTCGAGAGCCCCTTTTTCTTTCATTTCTCTGCTGCGTTTCATCTCATCAGCTTCAGCAATTAATTTCTGCGCTTGTTGCCTTAGAAGAAATTCCTCTTCTGGCACTTCCCAGAAAGCAGGGGGGGGCGTCTGCGTCTAGTATTTACTCCCCAAGGGGTTTCTTCAAAAATTCCTTTTCTCCCCACTCCCTCGGACTATCGGTAATGAACTGATTTATCTTCAGATTTTTCTTCCCCCTCCAAGCAAACATCCATTAAGAGTTCAGTAACTGAGCTTCGATCTCACAGACTGTCAGCTCTTCAGACGCCATCTTAATTACAAGAACATAAAACTTTTACTATGGCATCAAAGAAGCCTCCATATGGAAAACATCTTTCCGCTCCAGCCTCATTAAGATTTTTTATTTTATTTTATTAAAGTTATACCCCGCCCTTCTCCAGACAGACCCAGGGCGGCGCATAGGCATATTAAAAATACATCCAAAACCATAGAACAAATTTAAAAAACTTATTAATAAAGAACCTGCACTAAAACCGGAATTAAAATCCCCAAAATTTAAAACTATCTACAAGTCAGTGTGGAGGTTACGCTAGGCCGGCTAGATGGAAGAGATGTGTCTTTACGCACTTGCGGAAGAGGCGGAGGTCGGAGATGGTGCGAAGTTCAAGGGGTAGGTCGTTCCAAAGGGCTGGGCCCGCCACAGAGAAGGCTCTCCCCCTGGGTGTCGTCAATCGGCACTGTCCGGCCGACGGCACCCTGAGAAGGCCCTCTCTGTGGGAGCGTATCGGTCTTAGGGATGTATGGGGCAGGAGACGGTCTCGCATGTAACTAGGTCCCGAGCCATGGAACGCTTTGAAGATGGTCGTCAAAACTTTGAAGCGCACCCGAAAGACCACAGGAAGCCAGTGCAGCTTGCGCAGGATCGTTGTTATATGGGAGTGTCTAGGTGCCCCCGTAATCACCCACGCGGCCGCATTCTGGACTAACTGCAGCTTTCGAGTGCACCTCAAGGGAAGCCCCATGTAGAGAGCATTACAGTAGTCGAGTCGGGACGTCACGAGAGCTTGAGTGACTGTGCGAACGGCAGCCCAGTCCATTAAGGGGCGCAATTGGCGCATCAGGCGTACCTGATGAAATGCCCCCCTGGCCACGGCTGCCATATGGTCCTCCAAAGACAGCCGGGAGTCCAGGAGGACACCCAAATTATGCGCCCTCTCCACGTGGGCCAGTGTTTTGCCCCCAATGGCCAGAGTTGGAGTAATCTGGCTGAACCAGGGTGCCGGAAACTACAGACACTCAGTCTTGGACGGGTTGAGCTTGAGTTTGTTACTACCCATCCAGATCCGTATGGCCTCAAAACACCGGGACAGCACCTCGGTGGCATCGTTGGGGTGGTCTGGAGTGGATATGTACAACTG
Organism: Rhabdophis nuchalis; assembly: GCA_039707465.1. NCBI lineage: Eukaryota > Metazoa > Chordata > Lepidosauria > Squamata > Natricidae > Rhabdophis > Rhabdophis nuchalis. Next base: position 55,371,446 of record CM077647.1, on the reverse strand, counting down.
GGTGTCATCAGCATACAGATGGTATCCCACCCCAAAACCACAGATGATCTCACCCAGTGGCTTCATATATGTGTTAAACAGGAGGAGCAAGAGGACCGACCCCTGAGGAACCCCGCATAAGAGGGGTCTCGAGGTCGACCTCTGCCCTCCTGTCAACACATATTGCGACCGACCAGAGAGGTAGGATGAGAACCACCGCAAAACGGTGCCTCCCAGCCCCAACCCCCCCCAGTTGGTGCAATAGGATACCATGGTCGATGGTATCAAAAGCCACTGAGAGGTCTAACAGGACTAGGATAGAGGAACAGCCTCTATCCCGCGCCCTCCAGAGATCATCAACCAATGCGACCAATGCCGTCTCGGTGCTGTGACCGGGTCGGAAGCCGGACTGGCACGGGTCTAGATAATCAACTTCCTCCAGGTGTCGCGGAAACTGTTGGGCCACCACACTCTCAACAACCTTCACTAAAAAGTGAAGGTTGGAGACCGGACGATAGTTCTCCAATAATGCTGGGTCCAGGGACAGCTTCTTGAGGAGGGGCCTCACTACCGCCTCTTTCAAGATGGCAGGCAAGGACCCCTCACTCAAAAATGCGTTGACAATGCCCTGGAGCCAGCCTCGTGTCGTCTCCCAGGATGCCAGTACAAGCCAGGAGGGACACGGGTCCAATAAACGTGGTCGCCTTAAGTCTCCTTGACAGCCTGTCCATATCCTCGGTAGTAACAAAGTCAAACTCCTCCCAGAATGGTGCCTCAAGACCAGCCTCGGACAATCCTACTGGACCACTGTCGATGGAGGGTAGCTCATTCCGAATTCGAGTGATTTTATCCTGCAGATAAATCCCAAATTCCTCTGCACGTCCCTGCAGAGGGGCTTCCCGCGGCCTCTGGTGAAGGAGGGAACGGGTCACCCCAAACAGTGTGGCAGGGCGGTTATCTGCGGATGCAATAAGGGTGGCACAATACTCACGTTTGGCCACCCTTATCACCACTAAGTAAGCCCTAATATGGGTTCTCACTAGTGTTCGATCGGCTTCGGAGCAAGAGGACCTCCATCTTCTCTCTAGGCATCTCTTGTGGCGCTTCATCTCCCTCAGCTCCTCAGTAAACCAAGGAGCCTGGGTGATTCGTCGCCGCAAGAGAGGCCGCAAGGGCGTGACTCGGTCCAAGCCCCGAGTGGCCGCACTTAGCCATGCGGCCACTAGGTCCTCAGTCGAGTCGCGGGGCAGGGTCACAGGAATTGGCCCAAGCTCCCTCTGGAACCTTTCTGGGTCCATCAGGAGCCTGGGATGGAACCATCTAGGAATATCCGGTTCCGCCTCCCCGCGGTGAGGTGAGGCGATTGGAAAGTCCAGCCGGAGGAGAGCTTGATCTGTCCATGACAAGGGTGTGATGGCTAAATCCCCTATTCCCAGATCACTGCTACACTGTCCTGAGATGAAGATTAGATCCAGGGTGTGTCCTCTCTCGTGAGTAGGGCCTAAAACTACCTGGGTCAGGTCCATGGCCGTCATGGAGGCCATGAACTCCCGAGCTGCTCCAGAGGCCTCGCCTACTGACGGCAAGTTAAAGTCCCCCATGACTACTAGTCTGGGGGTCTCAACTGCCGCCTCGGCTATCACCTCTAGGAGCTCTGGCTGTTGTTGCATAGCGAGGAGCCAGGTATACAACTAACACGCCCAACTGCCTCCCTAGGCCCCATCTCCCTAGGGCCCTAGGCTGATGAAAGGCTCGGTAACCTGTTGGGCACATTTCCACGAGGGGTAAACCCCCCCTCGTGGCCCAACCAGGTTTATGATATGATATATATGTATTCTATTCCACCTTATACCGAATAAAACCTTTACTCTTTGTATGGAACCTCGGAGGCGATCACCACCTCCCACATGGAAGCCCTAAAATATTTCTTTTATATCCTATATACCCTTTCCTTTTTATAAAATTTGTAAAAACCAATAAAAATTGTTATTAAAAAAAAAGAGAAGTTAATGAATCCAGCTGAATCAGTTATCAATGTGTGCTTTCTGGATTTGATTTTTCTACAACAAACTCTGACAATCTCTCTCTGTGGTTCTCTGCTTTTTTCCTTTCTTTCCGTGGGCTGTTTAAAAAAAAAGATTTACAATATTTTTGTGCCCAATTATCAGAGGCAAACATATGCCTGCTTATTTAAATGAAATATTAGTTGAAAAAATTAAATCATTTATTGGGATTGATTGATTTCCTAATATATAATTCACATGTTTAATTCATCATGAATTGAAGCTTTTGTAGTTTATTTTATTGCATTCCATCACAAATAAAACTGCTTTGATTTTATTTGACCAGAAGAGGGCAGCCTAGTCTTTCAACATCAGGCAGAAACAGCCTGTAAAAAATATAATAGAAGTTGGTTAGCAATAACTATCAGCATATTGAGACTTGCAAATAAAATAAGAGCTTGTTGAAAAAAAAAATATTTTTGTAGCAATTGTCCAAGAGGAAAACATCAGATAGGGCAGTAAAGCATAATTTCAGTTAAGAATTCCACATCAACTCCCCCAGATTCCAAGCCAATGCTTGGTTTATTGGGCTTTATTTGCTGTTAATTACTCAGACAGAACCACTCTGCTACCTTCTAAATGATGTTGAACCATAATTCCAGTATTCATTACTAGATAGGTTAACTGAAAATGGTGCAGCTTATCCATATCTGGAGGACCAAAGAAAGCTCCCCTTGAATTTAAATTCTATGATTTAAAAGAAATAAACAAAATATCCTCATTTTTCAAATGGCTACCTTATCAGCTATAGAGCTTACAAAGACAGCATGTCAAATACTGGTAGACAATTAAGAGGAAAGTCAAGAAAATTTTCATGCATTCAAGAACAGAAGGAACAAATAAAAACCAGCCATATATGGTAATGGGATTGAATAAGGAAGGACAACAATTTATTACAGGACACAAGCTGCCCCATCCCAAATTATTGTGACTCTTGGAACTCCCTAAACGCTTCCGCGTAGTTGCTCATCATCATCAGGGCAGTCTCTCACCATTTTGTTGTCTTCAAAACTTCCAGAAAATCAACCTTCTATTCATTCATGATCACTATAAATTGCTGTCTCATTCTCTAATGATCTAAGCAATATCATAAACAAGAAATGAAGTTTTCACCAAAAGATTGCCTGTCTCTAACTGATAGAATACTTATACTAAAAGGAAATAGATAAGTCAAAAAACAATCCTTAGAACAGGAGTTGGTCCTCAAACCTTTTAAACAGGAGGCCAATTCACAGTCCCTCAGACTGTTGGAGGCCAGACCAGCTGAGTGGGCATGGCTAGGTGGTTGTGTGCCTCATTTTTTACCTCTCCCGCCTCCAGAACCTCTCTGCAAACCAAAAAGGGCTGGGTTTTTTTCTTCCCAGGGTGTTTTCATGCCCTGTTTCTCACCTCCCCCACTTCCAGAACCACTCTGCAGGTCAAAAATGTTGGCCTTACCTTCTAATTTCAGTCCTCCACGAGGCTCATGAAGGTAAGTCCTGCACTCGGCTGAAGGGTGAGGGCCAGAAGGTGGGTGGGGGGGTGTCAGCAGGACAGCCTCATAGTCCTGCACTGACTGGCTTAATGGCTTTCGCAGGCTGTACCCCTGTGTTAAAGTTTAGCATGGGATAATCATGATCTTTTTTTGTATATATGATGTACAATTACAATAAAGACTATACTACTCAAATACTATATATTTTTCTTCAAATCAAGCTTGATTCCTGGTGGTGTATCTTTGGTCTGGGATTTATTTTTTATTTTTGTTTCTAACCCAAAGTCCTGATATTCCCCAGTGGCCCAAAGTTAAGAAAATAGTATTTGTTTCCTATAATTTTGCAATTTACTAAAACAAAACATTTATGTGTGGCAAATTTCCTAAATAATTTACAAAACCAAAGCTTATAAAGGAGAGAGGTCTTTATTCTTTTATTCTTTATTCCTTTCTTTTATTATTTTCAGACTCAGCTTTGAAGAACATATGGCAAACAATGGACTCTGAAGATATTACAGATTCATTTTATACTTTAGGTTTTCTCTATAAAAAGATTCTCTTCAAATCAGTAGAAATTCCCATGTACTGAAATTTGTAAGGAATCCAGTGGAAAATTATTTATGTTCTGAGTTTCTTGCTCCTTTATTAATATGTTTTCTTATAATATACAGTATAGAAATGCTGAAGCATTGTGATATGGGAAAAGAGAAAGATCTGTGTTTTAACTACATCATAATTTATATTTTAGAAATTGTTTCTTAAATATAAGAGCAATTCAGCATGGGAATCATAGAGTTGGAAAAGGCAATTTAGGTCATCAGATCCAATCCCTGTACAGCGTAGGAATATAAATTAAAGCATCTCCAGCAGATGGTTGTCTAGTCTCTGCTTGAACACATCTACTGAAGGAATATTCTCATCTCTTTTGATAATTGATTCCACTGTCAAACTGCTCATACTGTTAAGAAGTCTTTTTTCTAACGTTGAATTTGAATCTGATTCCTTGTAATATAAATCTATTATTCTGTGCACTTCAGAATGATAGAGATCAACTCTTTACTCTTTTTCTGTGTGATATTCTGTCAGATATTTGAAGGGAACTGCTGTTTTTTCTTTCCCAGCATCCCTCCCTCCACTATATCTCTTCTTTTCAAGGCTAAAAATAGCCAGCTCCTGTAGTTCCTCTTCATAGGATTTGGTTTCTTTTTTTGTTTTTCACGAAACCCAGTTTTTCTGAATCTTACTTAAAATGTTGTTCCGACTGTAGATCTGAACACATTTTTTTTGCAGTAGGTTTTGCTAAAAATAAGATATAAGATGCAACTTTTCCACAATTGGTTAAAAATTACTAGACTTAAAATAAGGCAATATTAGTCTGGAAAGAATTTGGATAGATCTATGCTTTTTATGGTTATTGCATTGTTTTTAAGGTGTTTACAGAATTATCACTTCATGATCTGCTCTAGATCTTTCCTCGACTGATAGTGCTGATTTGTAGTTTCCGAAGATTCTTTCCCCCTCTCCACTTTGAAAAAAAGGATACTAATCTAATTCTTCATTCTCAAATGAAGTACATAACAATTCAGCTGCATCCCTATCATCTTCCTTCAGAATTGTAGGATGCAATTCACCTGAACTTGTAACGTAAAGTATATAACGTATTTTTCAAAGTATAAGATGTTCCGGAATATAAAACACACATTAGTTTTTGGGGAGGAAAACAAGAAAAAAAATTCTACCTCTGCCTACCAGCATCCATCAGTATTCATCTGGTTAGCGTCCTTGCAGCAAACAGCAAACAACCTGGTCAACTTCAGCACATTATCGCAGCCTGATTCAGCATGAGCCAGCTGATTGGCAATTGGATTGATCTCCCGGAATACCACCAGTCAGCTGTTCCAGTCTGTGGGGATCGCTATAGCCCATCGCTGGTGTATTGCATTTTTGGCTTCCATTCATCACATTTTCAGCCTCCCACACTCCATTTTAGACCCGTTCCAAACTGCTGGGATCACCACAGCACATTGCCATCAATCGCCACCTCCATGTGTTGCATTTTTGGCTTCCGCACATCACATTTTTGGCCTCTGTGCATCTTGTTTTTGGCCCATTCCAGGTGTCGCCGTCTATCCTCGCCACCTGGAACCAGCCAAAAATACGACATGCAGAGGCCAAAAACAGGGCATGGGGAGGTGGAAAATGTGATGCAGGCAGGGGGCAATGTGCTGTGGTGATCCTTGCAGCCTGGAAAGGGTAGGTGCCAGCAGGTAGATGGGCATTTGGCAATATTTGCTGTGTAAGATGCACAGACATTTCCACACACATTTGGAGAACTGCATCTTATACTCTGAAAAATACAATAGATCTTATGTGACTATATTGCTAACATTTCAGGCTTCAATTTTGCTCCCTTACCTTGGACATTATGTAAACCAATTTCATTGTAATTTTTACAATGACAATAAAGATTATTATTATTATAATGTCTAGCGCAACATGTAATTTCTTCTTGGATAAAACTGAACAAAAATAGGAACTGGCCAACTTTTTTTTCTTTGTAATATACTAGAGTTTGGTTTTCTTTGCAGCTCATAGCCTGATTCCCTTCTCTTTCTTTAATTTTGAATATGTACATACAAATTCTTTTTGGTAAGGAGATTGTAGAATTTTTCTCCTTACCAATGCTAGGACAAAATGGGAATAGACATTCTGCAAAGCTGTTTCAGGAATCTGGCAAGTTCAACACTTCTGGATATGAGACCTCCCAGTGGCACTAGTTTTCTTGCTATTTACTGGATATACGATTAACTTCACAGCATAGTATTTGTTGTACTTATAGTGTGACCAAAACACACTTTCTAACAAAGAAGAATTGCAAGGTACTAAACATACCATATGTTTTTGTGACCTGCAGAATTGCAGTTCTTTGCTTCAGTTACTATATTATATATATGTTTGCTTGTTTTGTGTTCAGTTCTACATCTGTAAATATCAGTATACATAAGTATGAACAAATTGTCTTTTTGATCCTAGGCACTGCATATAATTTTGAAAAAGAAGAGATTATCTTTTATACTACTCTTGAGAGAAGCATGGCATTTCTTTTTGTCCATTGTCACTTTGGTAGTTTATTCATCATTTAATTGGTTTCAGAATCTTATATCCCCCCCCTTTCAAATCATTTTCACAAATCCTATGAAAAAAGTCCCAGCTTGAAGTTCTTTGCTTATGTATAGCATTCATTTTCCTGAGCAGCATATCTTCATAGTACTGCAACTGTAAAACAGATTACATTTGGCAAAGCAAGGATACCATCGTTGCCTGAGATAAAAAACAGCCTGTTAGCAACTCTGGGTTCAGAACCAGTGTTACAACTCTGGTCCCTTAACCAGTGTTAGCAAATAAATGCGGAATAGTGTAATTCACCGGACAGTAAAGAGATACGTTGCTGTAACCACAAACAAACTCTAAAACAGTGATAGTAAGAAAATAAATAGTCTTTACTTTGTAGCAAATAAAATGCTTCTTCCGACCAGTGATTCTAACTTCCAAAACAATCCTTCACCAAACATAGAGTTACTGTATCTTACAGTGATGCAAAACAAATACTCCTCCTTCTTCACAGCTTCATCTCCTCAGGACAGGGAATCGAAAAGGGAATCAAAAAGGGAATGAGCTGTGATTCTGAGCTTGCTTTATGGTAGAGCTGATAAGTACAGCCAATCAGATTATAAGACATTTCTTAAAGCTACACAACTCCTTAAGAACATAGGCTCATATATATTGTCAACCCAATATAAGGCTGAATATCCTAACACAGCCAAGGAAAATTCATATTTATGAATAAAATTGCAAAGCACTCTTTACTACCAGGGTGTCAAACTTGCAGCCTGGATGCATCATGCACTGGCCACACCCATGTCTGATTTAGCAAAGGGGGAAAAGTCACAATATGTCACGTGATGATGCCATGACGATGTGAGTTTGACACCCCTGATTTACTGCTTAAAGAAAAGTATGACAAGTCCCTGTACTCATCAGGAATTAAACACAACCTCAAAAAGTTTTATTTTTTAACCATTGAGTACAAATAGAACACCTGTTATATATTCCAAACTTGACAAATGGTGGTATATAGTAACTATGTAAATTCACTCTGGCCAAATGTTTTAAAACTTAGTAGGAAACCCTAGAATACATCAGAAATTTTCAAACATTTCTTAATGGACATTACAGCAACATTGAATGATCTTTCCTGAAAGGAACTCCATGTTCACTACTTTTTTACAATATGCAGCTATTAAGCAATTTAGAATATAATTTAGAGTACTTTTCACTCAAAGCGGTATAAAATACACTATATAAGCTAGTATACAGATTCTCCACTGCTTAAAAAGACTTTCCTGCAAATAGCCTGCATTTTCTCAGCTGATACTTGAAAATGATTCAGATTATACTAGACCAGTGGTTCCCAAACTTTTTCACTCCACAAACTGGTGCTACAAACTGATCCTCATTGCCCCCCACCCAGAATTCAATTTTTTTTACAACCGGTTTTGGTGGGCGTGGCTGGGGGGGGGCATGTGACTGGGCAGTTTGCATGACGGAAGGCAGATAATAATAGTAAAATTCAAAACTTTAACAATTAATTGCACATTTATTCAAAATCCATTTTAAAAACCTTTGTAGTTAATGTTAATTCAACAAAATTGTTGAACATGATGCAGTGATACCAGGTTTTCAAAGTCTAAGTCATTTATCAAGAATCTTACTAACTAGTAACTTAGTAAAGTCAATAAAATTTAGTAACTTCTTCACTGTTCAGTAAATTCTTAATGTGATGGATGGGCTTGATGAAGTGATACCAGTTTCCCAATGTCTGGTTTTAAGTCACCTAGCAGGAGTCTTAAGTCTTCACGTTCAGTAATCTGGAGTCGATTTCTTTCCTTGGAGAGAAGTTGGATGACCACACTGAAGCCACGTTCCACCAAATATGATGATGGAAATGCAACAAGGAGCTTCTTAACCACTGACCATAGTCCATGATAGTGATCAGAAATTTCTTTCTGTAACCAAAACTCTTGGTGTGATTTCTTGAACTTTGGCTTCAGCTCAATATCATTTTGCAGCTCTATGAGTTGTTCCTCCACTATCCCATCTTCCTCAAAATCTGAAAATGGATTTATCACCCAATCTGGAATTTCCATCAAAAGAAGATCCTGATATCACTCAGACATATCTTTATGCAGCATGTCCAAATGGTCACAAAACATCATCTTGTATCCCACCTTTCTCTTCTAGCTCAGACAAGCTCGGAAATTGTATAGCTTGCGATGGGCTATATTGCGCTTGAAGAGAGTTAGCTTTGAAATAAATGTAGAGATGACAGATTTGGCCCTAATAAGATTGACCTCATTTCCTTGCAACTGCAAATTCAATTCATTGAACTTTGCAAATAGTTCTGATAAATAGACAATGTCATGTTCAATGTTCCTCTATTTCCCCCCCCCCGAAACCAGACACCTTCTGCTGTGTAGACACATACACACACACACGCACCCCCCCCCCCAAAGGTGTCTGGTTTTTTTGGGGGGGGGAAATAGAGGAACATTTGGATATACATTTTGAATTAAACTGGGAAGAAAATTGCAATGTTTGCCTGTTATTAAATAATAAATTCACAGCTTATACATTTGAATTAGATGTTTTTTAATTCACATTTAACCTATACTTGATATACTTGTATTCAATACATAAGGTGCTAATTATGTCATTGGAAGAGATAGAAAACTGCATTAGTGATATACATGTCAATGTGTTGATTTGTACTAAAAATGTTTAGCTTAAAGAAGTTATAAGGAACCACAAATATGTAGCCAGGGCAGTGCTGGGGTGAGCGAACGATGGAGGATCAGGCTGCAACTGCCCTTTTTGTGATTTAGAAAAAAAATATCTTGCAGCGTTCCTCAAATAAATGGACATGGAAACAGCTCTGATTAAACTTTTGGGAGAGAAATGGATTTTGGGGGTCAAAAGTATGAGTAAATTCAGTAAAAGATATTCTGAATTTATTAAAATAAAGGACATCATTTTACAAAATTCATCTCAGGTTTTCAAAAGACTTAAAATGAACTTACATATACTATGTGTGATAGGACCAGAATTTTGCTCATAGTTATGAATTCTTGGAAAAGATTATAAACATCTTAGCTAGAATAAACCAAGAGAGGAAGATGTTTCTGGAAGTGTAGCCAGGGCAGTGCTGCTTGCTCACCCACTTGCCCCCCCCCCACCTGCCAGTGAAACAGCAGCGGCTCGCCTCTCTGTCCACTGCCCCTGTCTTCTTCCTCTTCCTCCTCCTCCTCTTTTTCCTCCTCCTGCCTCTCCCTCTTCTTTCTCCTCTTCCATTTTCTTCCTCCACCTCTTTCTTCTTCTTCCTCCTCCTCTTCCTTTTCCTTCCTCCTCCTCCTGCCCCTCCCCTCCCCTCTTCCTTCTCCCTGCTCTTCTCCCTCCTCCTCCCTCTTCTTTCTTCCTCCCTCCTCCTCCTCCTTCCTCCTCCACAATAAAAAAAAAGGGGAGAAGGGCAGGGCTGTTATTCCCCCTCAGCCTCCAGAGAGATTCCGTGCGCGCGTCTGTGTGTGCGTCTGTGTGGTGTGTGTGAAGTCATTTATTTCCAAGCAGAGCTTCTCTCTCTCTCTTATTGTTGCTCTCTTTCTCATTCCCTCCCTCTCATTCTCTTTTTTATTCTCTTTCTCATTCTCTCGCTCATTCTCTCTCTTTCATTCTGTCTCATTCTTTCATTCTCTCTCATTCTCTTTTTCCCTCTTTCTTTCTTCCCTTTTTCATTCTCTCTCTCATTCTTATTCTCCGTTTCATTCCCTCTCATTCTCTCTCTTTCTCATTCTCTCTCATTCTTTCATTCTCTCTCTCTCATTCTCTCTTTCATTCTCATCCCTCTCTCATTCCCTCTCTTTCTCATTCTCTCTCATTCTTTCATTCTCTCTCTCTCTCATTCTCTCTCTCTCTCTCTCTCTCTTTCTCATTCTCTTTCATTCTTTCATTCTCTCTCTCTCCCTCTCTCATTCAGTCTCCCTCTCATTCTCTCTGTCTCATTCTTTAATTCTCCCCCCTCCCGGTCTCCCCCCTCTCGTTCCAATCATCAGAGTTACTCCAGGATGGGGGGAGAGATGGGAAGACCTTTAACCAGTTCCAGATCAGTGACCCTGCGTGCTTCTGCCCGGGGAGGCCCCTTCATCATTTGCCCATATTCCAGGGAGGTGTCCGTGCTGAACTCCACACACCCACGGATGCCTCTCTTCTCTCTCCTGAATCGGAGCTGGCCAAAGAGCAGCCCGCGTCCCAGGCGGCAGCAATGGTGGCAGGTCTGGCATTGAAACGGAGAAGACCCAGGGGGGGGGGGATTTAGGAACCCTGGAGAGCATCAGTCCGGGCACCCAGAAGGGCATTGGAGTCCTTTCTGGGGTGGGGGACATCAACACTGTTGGTTGGGGTGGGGAGAAGAGACCCCCATCCTGTGTTCGCCCAACCAGCTCCATGTGAATGCAGGGAAGGGTCTGTTGCGCACTCAGGTTCTCTCGCTCGCAGGAATGTCCGTTTCAGAGCCAACAAGGGAAATGGAAAGGGGTCCCCAGAGGTCACCAAGATTCCTCCTCTAGAAGTTCCTCTCTTTTTGGGGAGGGTCTGAAGGGATTGAGGAGGTCCGTATGTGTATGTGAAGTAATTTATGTGGTGTGTGTGAAGTAATTTATTTCCAAGCAGGGCTTCTCTCTCTCTCTCTCTCTCTCTCTCTCTTACTCCTTTCTTTTATTCTCTCTCCTTTCTTTCTCTCCTCTCTTCCTCCCCCCCGCGCCTTCTCACCCCCCCACAACACCGTGCACAATCTCTCCATCCACCCAGTTTTTTTTTTTTAAAAGAACCATTTCACAAGCCAAGCCGGTCAGGGAGGGGTGATTGAAGCAGCGTGCGCACGTGCGCCTCTCCTGGGTGGAAGATGGTGATTGGAGGGGAGGGTGGTGCCGTTGCTTAAAGGAAAACCTGCAGCTATTTCCAGGGAAGCTACCAACCTAGGGGCAATGCCCTCTGCCGCAATTTACGATCTTTTTTTCCTCGCCCTCAGCGCCCCCCAAGTTTCCTCCTAGTGCCCCCCTGCAGCTGCTTTGCTTCCTAGCGCCCCCCTAAGTTGTGCAACCACCCCCTGGGGCTGGTACCGCCCACTTTGGGAACCACTGTACTAGACTTACTATGACCCATTGGATCATTGTTTGAGAGAAATTCTCTTATTTAACTATAGAAACAAAATGATTATGAATCCAATTTCCTATCAGATTCCCTATTGAGTTTACTTGTGGGAAGCTGGCAGTGAGCATTGGAAACCAACTCCCCCCCCCCTTCCTTGGTGCACAGTTAACTTTCTCCTTGTTTATTTATTTGTTTGTTTGTTTGTTAGTTTTTTGTTTGTTTGTCAAATTTATATACCACCCTATCTCCCCGAGGGGACTCAGGGCGGTGCACAGAAATATAAAAAATATAAAACAATACAGTACAAAACAGTTAAAAATGAATTAAATTAAGGTCTGTGCTAAAATTTAGATTAGAAAAAGGGTTAAAATCAAATTAAAACTATATCCATTAAAACTAAGCCAGGCTGGCCTCTTGAAATAGATGTTTCTTTAGTGCCCGGCAGAAGAGGCGTAGGTCCGTGATGATACGAAGGTTGGGGGGTAGGTCGTTCCAGAGGTCAGGCCCCGCCACAGAGAAGGCTCTCCCTCTGGGGGCCACCCGTCAGCATTGTTCGGCGGATGGCATCCTGAGGAGGCCCACTCTGTGGGAGCGGACAGGTCTAAGGGAGGTATGTGGTAGGAGGTGGTCCTGTAAGTAGCCAGGTCCCGTGCCATGGAGCGCTTTAAAGATGGTTACTAGCACCTTGAAGCGCACCCGGAAGGCCACAGGCAGCCAATACAGCTCGCACAGGAGAGGTGTTACATGGGAGTATCGAGACACTCCAAGGATCCCCCATGCAGCCGCATTCTGGACTAGATGGAGCCTCCGGGTGCACCTCAAGGGAAGCCCCATGTAGAGAGCATTGCAATAGCCCAGGCGGGAGGTGACGAGCACTTGAGTGACCGTGCGTAAGGCGTCACAATCTAGATAGGGCTGCAACTGGCGTATCAGATGCACCTGATAAAAGGCCCCCATGGTCACGGCTGCCACATGGTCATCCAATGACAGCCGGGAATCCAGGAAGACGCCCAGATTGCGAGCCCTATCCGCAGGGGCCAATGACTCGCCCCCGATAGTCAGAGATGGAACCAGCTGACTATATCCTTGTAAGGTTCCCTTGGCTGAGACAGCACAATTGTGGTGCTCAACAGAAACTGTACAGTGGTGCTGAAATGGCAGGGTTTTTTTTAACCTAATTTCATTCTTTGGGAAGTAATGAGTCCCAGCATTTTCTGGAAGTTAGCCCATTTGAAGGATCCTTGCTGATAAAGTTTTGCCCTATGATGTAGTGTTTCACCTGAGTTAAAGTTATAAAATATCAAGCAGACACAGGCTTTTTATTAGTATATAGCTTAACTAGACATCTAGTTAATGGCTGTAGCAAATAACAAGCCAGTCGGTATCATCTATTGCAGGGGTCCCCAACCTTTTTTGCACCAGGGACCAGTTTCATTTTAAAGAAAATTCTGCGGACCAGCTGGCCTAGACAGGAGGGGGGGGAGGGGGAACAGGAAGCGCATGCACACGCGGGGGGGGGAGTTGGCTCACTTGGCCCTCTAGGGCCTCCAACGGCACGAACGGCCACGCCTGCGCATGTGCATGCAGGGGGGGGGTGGAGTCTGCTCACTTGGCCCTCTAGGGCAGTGGTGGGCAAACATATTAGTCAATAGAGCCAAATATCAACAGTACCACTACTGAAATTTCTTTTGAGAGCCAAAAGGTGTGGCCTGTTTTGTGGGAGTGGCTCAGTTGTCATGTGACCTGGTGGGCATGGCCAACTTGGAAAATGTGGTGAAACTCACTTAACAGTCTTGATTAGCAACCAAAATTTTAGGCTCAATTGTGGTCATAAGTCCTTCCTTCCTTCCTTCCTTCCTTCCTTCCTTCCTTCCTTCCTTCTTTCCTTCCTTTCTTCCATTTCTGGCTGGTCTTTGGTCTTCTGAAGATGGTAAAAATGGATTTATGGGCACTCGTTACATATAAAGGCAGCCCATGACTCTTTGGGATGCTGGTTTGAATCCAGGAAATGACTCAGAGAATGTAATTCCTTTGAAATGACTACTGGGAGAAAAATAGATCTTTAACTTGGTTAACCAAACAGGTAGCTTGAGGTGGAAGGAAATAGGAAAATAGATTTCTTCCTTTCCTTTCCTTTCCTTTCCTTTCCTTTCCTTTCCTTTCTTCCATTGCCTCCCTCCCCCTTCCTCCCTTCTTTCCTTCCCTCCCTCCTACCATCCTACCCTCCATCCCTCTTTCTTTCTTTCTTTCTTTCTTTCTTTCTTTCTTTCTTTCTTTCTTTCTTTCTTTCTTTCTTTCCTTCCTTCCTTCCTTCCTTTCCTTCCTTCTTTCACCACTCCCTTCCTCCTCCCTCCCCCTTCTTTCCTTCACTCTCTCCCTCCCACCCTCCATTCATCTTTCTTTTTCTATTTTTCTTTCTTTCTCTTTCTCTGTTTTTTGTCTCTCTCTCTCTCTCTCTTTCTCTCTCTCTCCCTCTCTCTGTATCTGTCTCTCTCGCCTCCCTCCACCCATCTCTCACTCTGTGTGTGTGTGTGTGTCTGATTCCCTCTCCCTCTCCCTCTCTCTATTTCTGTCTCTCTAAATCTGTCTCTCTGTGTGTCTATCATTCTCTCCCTCCCCTCCGGGAAGCAGCAGAGGGGCCGGCATGTCAGCTGGGGAGGTTATCCCGCAGTGAGCGAGCGGGCGGGCGGGCGGGTGGAGGACCCGAGCTATGGCTACCTTAAGCGCCGCCAAGGCCATTCTATTGCATCGACTGGAGGGGTTGGGGGTGGGAGGCACCGTTTTACGGTGGTTCTCCTCCTACCTCTCCGATCGATCGCAATTTGTGTTGGCAGGAGGGCAGAGGTCGACCTCGAGGCCTCTCACTTGTGGGGTGCCTCAGGGGTCGGTCCTCTCGCCACTCCTGTTCAACACATATAGGAAGCCGCTGGGTGAGATCATCCGTGGTTTCGGGGTAGAGCACCATCTCTATGCTGACGATACGCAGCTGTATATATCTACTCCGAACCACTCCAACGATGCCATCGAAGTGATGTCTGGAAGCCATACGGGTCTGGATTGGAAGAAACAGACTCAGACTCAACCCGTCCAAGACCGAGTGGCTGTGGCTTCCGGCATCCCGGTACAACCAGTTTTCTCCATCACTGGCCATAGGGGGGGAACATCTAGCCCCTGTGGATGGGGCATGCAACTTGGGCATCCTCCTGGATACCCGGCTGCCCATGGAAGATCAAGTGACGGCCGTGTGCACTGCCCCAAGTCCCTTCGGGGAGAGGGAGCGGTATACAAATAAACATTCATTCATTCATTCATTCATTCATTCATCCATCCGGGTGCCACACGGGGCTGGATGGGAGGTGTGTGTGCGGCGCCCGGATGGCACTTAAGGTAGCCGCAGCTCGGGTCCTCCGCCCGCCCACTCACTCGCTGCGGAATAACCTCCCAGGCCGACATGCAAACCCCTCAGAGTAGCCCCGGAAAGTGCGCCGCGGTGGCCATTGGAAGGAGCTGGTGGAGGCGCGCTCGGCCATCCTCTGCCCAGGGGGCTGCTCCCTCCTCCTCCTCTCTGGCCCTGCGGCCCGGTTCCTATGAAGCCACGGACCGGCACCGGTTCCCGAACCGGGGGTTGGGGACCCCTGATCTACTGTATGAAATACCTATTAGAAAGAAAATCCAATGCACTCTAATTTATAAAACCTGTTTCAGGGATAGGTGGAAAAGTTCTAAAAGGAAGAGAGAAATTAAAGTTCATCTTGGATTTTGTTTATTATATCTGGGGCAGTGGTGGGTTGCCAATTTTGTTACTAACATTTTGGGCATGTTTGTGCGTGTGGTTCGTGCAATGCTTCTGCACATGTACAGGAGCATCCAGATGGCTGGGCAGAGCCTCCCACCACTGCTACTACTGGTCCAGCCAATCCGGCCAAACCAGCAACAAACCATCTCTGATCTGGGGAAGTACACATACAATTGGCAAATAGCACCATAGCATTTTTCAGCCATAATTCCACAGACACTCCTGTGTTATGTGTAACATAAAAGGGTGAATATAAGCAAATAAATGAATTAATGACATATTTTGTTTATCTGGAACCAAACAAGTTAATACTATATTATTTTCATTTAAGTCTCCCCTTACTTTATAATAATATTTATTATAGTATTTTAATCAGAACACATACGTTGCCCTTTTACTGCAACAGTTGAAAGAACATTAGAAGCCATTATCAAAGGATTAAGCCCATTAGTATTTTGTACAATGCTGTCAGTTTAATGAGTAGTGGCTCCCCCAAATCTTCCATGGACCTATTAATGGACATAAGCCCAGAAATGTTTGAAGTAGGAAAGAACTTTTCCATCATCTCTGTTGAAAAAAGAGCTTTATATGTTTACCTCCCTTAAATACAGCATTGTATCCTCCTGCAGATAACATTCTACCCAATTTCTGCTGTTGTAGAGATATTAGTCCTTTCAGCCAATACTATCAATTGCAATGGCAACTGCATCTTGATCTTCTGCCAAAGTTCCTCTAAAATCAGTCAAAATACCTCTTTCTTTTCTTGTTTTCTTGTGTCTTGGAATTCATATCATGTCTGATTATTTACTATTGATATTATAGTTCGTATTATAAAGTCTTTTTCAAGTGAAATAATGACTATATGGATATTTCCAAGTAGATTTCTTTGTTAAGGATAGAAGTGGTTTGTCATGTCTTTATCTGTTTCTAAATGAACTATTTACTATCTTGTGGGAGGAAAGAGCTAGTAAAATGTTTTATATAAATAATATTACCTTCATTCTGTCTTTGGGGTTTTATTGGGGCTTTATAATATAGCTTAGTTTTAATGGGAATTTTAGCGCAGGCTTAGATTTAATTTATTTTTAATGAAATGTTTATATGTATTTATTGTTTTACTGTGCCTGTGCACCGCCCCGAGTCCCTGTGGGAAGAGGGTGCGGTTTAGAAATATTAAAATTATTATTATTATTATTATATAAAAAGAGGTTTATATAGTAGGTTTCAGAAAACAATTCAAATTATGGATTCACAGAAAAAAGCAATGCAATCATTCATTTAGCCTTGGTTTAAAAAAAAAATATTTTAGTGCTAAATCACTAAACTATACAATACAATAGCAGAGTTGGAAGGGATCTTGTAGGTCTTCTAGTCCAACCCCCTGCGTGGGCAGGAACCTTATACCATTTCAGACAAATGGCTATCTAACATCTTTTTAAAGACTTCCAGGGTTGGGGCATTCACAACCTCTGGAGGCAAGCTGTTCCAGAGGTTTATTGCTCTAACTGTCAGGAAATTTCTCCTTAGTTCTAAGTTGCTTCTCTCCTTGATTAGTTTCCACCCATTGCTTCTTGTCCTGCCCCCAGGTGCCTTGGAAAACTAGTAGTGCCAGAAGGGTGCCAGTAATCAACTTCACAATATCTAAAGTACAGTAAATATTGCCACTGTGCCTGGGCCACAAGTTGATTGGTCATTAAACCACAAGTTGATTGGTCGTTCATTACTTGCAAACTAGAAAAACACCTTAATTAAAGCCACATGGCATATTTAGTGCAGACTTTGGGGCCTTATAAAATGATGATGATGGCGAGACAGTGATGATGATAATGATATGATGATCCACCCTCTGGGTGTTTGGAAACTGAAGTTTAATAATAAATAAGATGACCCATTTCAGTGACTCTCAGGTTAGTTAGGAATGAAGATACAATTGATTGGATATTTCCTGTTTCTCAGAGAGAAAAAGTGCATGTGGTTAAAACTCGGACATTCCTTGTATAAATGTGCCCAGGAAAAGGCTAATGAAAGCCACTAAGGGTGTCTGGAGTGTGCCTCCATCTATCTCCACTCATGTATGTATGTGTGTGTGTGTGTGTGTGTGCCCGCATACACACACACACACACACCACAATTAAAAATTTCTATTTTTCAGATTGCAGAGAGATCCTTCAACCCTCCTTCCCCATTATTGAGAGTCACAGGAAGACATCTTAGATAAGTGAAACCTCATTAGACTGTTCTTCTTTCTAATTTATTGCACAGACTCATATTCCTGCCATTCTGTTCATTTCATTGCTTGTATATGCCAACCTTTCTACACACATGGACAATCATTAGGTGATTGAAAATGTTATTCTTTCTTCTACCAGTGGTATCCTAATATTTTGTCACATTCAGATAAAGTGCCATTGACTGTGCTCCCACATCTAAATTTTTGACTTCCTGTCTAATAAAAATTCTATTAGCCCTTCAAACTGGATTAGAAACCAAGGTTATGAATGCCTAAACTAATTTTATCATAACATTACAATAAGGGAATCTTTCAATTCTGAATGCACTTTCTATCCCCACCCATTTATCTTCATGAAAACCACAGAGGATCCAATCTGAAATGCTTTATCTTACTACATTTCCCCCCCCGAGTCTTCCCCCCCCCAAACTCTTATTCCTATTCCTCAAGATTATTCCTTTCATCCATTACAAATGGTGAACTTAAATATCTGTTTCTTTCATTGCTTAGTGTCACTTCTGAATGTATTCTTTGCACATTATATATAAAACATGAAAGTTCTGTATCACAATTTTCATCAAATAACATTCCTTCTTTTTCTTTTTACATTCCTATGGATGGCTCCTTGGGGTTCTCTAGCCTTATTTTTTTTTTTTTGGTTTGCATAGCTTCATTATCTGTCTAGACCAGTGATGGCGAACCTTTTTTGGCTTGTGTGCCAAAAGCGAGGGGAGCCCAGGGAGGGTTGTGCACGGGTGTACCTTCAGGGAAGCCTCCTGAGGGCTCCTGAATGCTCCAGAGGGCTAAAATTAGCCCTACAAGCAAATCAGAAGCCCGTTCCCAAACTTCCGCTTTGCCCATAGGGCCAGTTATTCATGCACTGGAGTCTTCAGGGAAGCTCCTGAAACTTCCAGAGGGCAAAAAATGGCCTCAAAAGAAGGCCGAAGTCAGCTGGCCAGTGCATGCATGCATGCTGGCCAGCTGACAGGGCAAGCCTTGCATGCCCTGACAAATGGCTCCGTGTTCCACCTGTGGCATGTGTGCCATAGGTTCGCCATCACAGGTCTAGACAATCAACATCTACAAGAAGAAAATCAAGAAGAGGAAACAACAAGAACTTAACAATTCAATGTTAAATTACATTTATTCTTCATTTTTGCTATACTCCAATTGGGCTGGGAGTGTTGGCTATAATCTATCATATTTGAATGATATCAGGTCTATGATTGCTTCTATTTTTCTAATTCTGTATTTCAAGAAAGCATATTCTTTGTTTTCAAATATATTGGAATTCATCATTCCCTGACATTCTAACAGAAATTGGAAATGTGTGTATGTGTATGAAAGAGACAGGAAAAAAATTGAAAGGGAACCAAACATAAGTGACTAATTAGATTGTAGTCCATGAGTTCAATTCTGATTACAGGGTTTGAATCCCATAGAGTACGAGCTGTTACATATGTTCAAGAAATCTCAGTACAGAATGAAACCAGTGAAGTACTGCCATCCATACCTATGACACTTATGGGACAATGAACTGGGTATGCTATTCTGATAGGTAATCAACACGCTGCATGTCTCTACTTTGTCTTCAATAAATAAAATCTTAAATATTAGGTGGTGTCCTCTATCTGACCTGAAAAAAATTGCAAGCTATGATCCACGATGTACCTGCAGCAAAGTCTTTAGTAAACTACCACACTATTGTTTCCCAATCTTAAATGGTTTCCTACTAATATGTCATTGGAGTAAGTGAATATAGGCACAGACATTAGGCTTGTGGGGCAGCATAGACTAATTAATCTGCCATTATCATGGCAAGATGAGATTCAAACCTATTTGCTAGTTAATTTCCATTAGTGATCATTCAAAGTTACAATGGCATTGAAAAAGTCACTTATGTCAATGGAGAAACTAGTTTCACCTAATGACCAAATGTTTTACTTAACAACTGCAGTGATTAAAAACATAACAGAATAATAGAGTTGGAAGAGACCTTGGAGGTCTTCTATTTCAACCCCCTACACAACCCCCTATGCCATTCTGAACAAGTAGCTGTCCAATCTTTTCTTAAAAACTTCCAGGGATAGAGCATCCAGAACTTCTGAAGGCGAGCTATTCCACTGGTCAATTGTTCAAACTGTCAGGACATTTCTCCTTAATTCCAGGATGATTCTCTCCTTGATTAATTTTTCACCCATTGTTTCTTGTCCTGCATTCTGATGCCTTGGAAAATAGGTTGATCCCCTCTTCTTTGGAGGTAGCCCCTCAAATATTGGAGCACTCTATCACAGTGGTGGCGAATCTATGGCATGGATACCAGAGGTGGCACTCAGAGCCCTCTCTGTGGGCACGTGTGCCATTGCTCCATCCAGCTCCATTGTGTTTCTCCCACAGGGGGAAGAGAGGGGGAGAGAGGGAGGGAAAGAGAAAGAGAGGGGAGAGAAAGAGAGAGGGTGGGCAAGAGAAATAATATTACAAGTTTTTCTTTTTTATTGTTGCTAAATGTAATATTTCAAAAGCAGAACAAAAATGAAGGGGCATAAAAGTGCATTTATCACATTTTTCTTAGAACAATTTGCTGAACTCTGCCTTATCACTATTTTAGGTAGTAAAACCCCATTATTGAAGTTAAATTGCCATGTTGACACTTTGTGATAATAGAGCGTTGGTACTTACCTGATACGCCTCTTCTAAGTCGGCCTCAGCCAAAGCAAACTTGTCCAGCTTATAATGCCAGATAAATGGGGAAGGAGAAGTCCACACTGCAGCCTTGCAGAGACACCTGGGTTGTCCACACCGAAGACGTGGCCGTGCTGCGTGTAGAGTGTGCGGTGATACCGAGAGGAGCCTCCTCATCACAGGCAGTGTAGGCTTTCTCGATGCATTGACGTACCCACCTGCCCATGCAGGACACAGACACCTTCTTGCCCAGCGAACCTGGCAAGAAACAAACAGAGAATCCGACCTGCAAATGGTCACTGAATGAGTCAGATAGGTCTGCAAGGCTTTCTTGACATCCAGCAAGTGCTCCAAGTCATCCGACGACCGTGGAGGATCTGCCCCAAAGGCAGGGAGAACTACCTCCTGGGCCCGATGAAACCAAGATCCCACCTTTGGCACAAAGGCGGGGTCAAGACAGAGGACCACCCTGTCCTGGTAAAATTTACACAAGTCCTCCCTTACCGACAGGGCCTGCAACTCAGAGATGTGCCTCGCAGACATGATAGCGACCAGGAATACCATCTTCCATGTGAGGAACTGCCACGAGACGTCCTCCAATGGTTCGAAAGGGGGCCTGGTCAGGGCACCCAAAACCATAGCCAGGTCCCAAGTGGGATACCTATGCACTGGAGGAGGCCTCAGGTTGGTCGCCCCCTTGAGGAACCTCCAGACTGTAGGATGCTGGGACAGCAGCGCATCTGTACCCCAGGTGAGGACAGACCCCAGGGCAGCCACCTGCCTTTTAATGGTATTGGGCGAGAGACCCCTTTCCAACCCATCCTGCAAAAATTCCAGAACCTGGGGGACAGAAGTGACTTCGGGCACCACCTGGGCCTTAGCACACCAGGTACAGAAGATCTTCCATGCACATGGTAGAGGCCCTCCTGGAGGCCTGGATCGTCAGAATAACTCTGTCCGAAAAGGCCCTCAGCGCGAACCGCTCAATTTCCAGGCGGCCAGCTGGAGCCACCTGGCCTCCGGGTGCGCCAGAGACCCCTAAGTCAGACTGATCCTGTCTGGTGGAATCCACCACGGGTCTGCCAGCGACAGGGACAGGAGGTCTGCGAACCACAGCCACCGCGGCCAATATGGGGCGACCAGGACCACTTGGGCCCGCAAGCAGATTATCCGGCGTATGACCCTTGGCAGCTGGGTGTTTTCCAGGGAGGCGAAGAGATCCATGAGAGGAGTGCCGAACTGACAACAGATCTCCTGGAAAACAGAAGGGTTTAAACACCATTCAGAATGGTCAATCTGAACCCTGCTAAGCCAGTCAGCCCTGGTGTTATCAACCCCCGAGATGTGGTCCGCCACAATGGATTGCAAATTAAGTTCCGCCCAGGAACCCAACAACTCCGCCTCTGCCATGAGGTCCCTGGACCTGGTGCCCCCCTGCTGATTGTTATGGGCCTTGGCGGTGATATTGTCGGTCAAAACCAAGATGTGGTGACCCGAAATACAATCCGCAAACTCCAGGCGACTCAACCTAATAGAACTCAACTCCAGCAGATTAATTGGGAGAGCGGATTCCTTGAGAGACCACAGCCCCTGGGCCACCCTGTCACCCATATGGGCCCCCCATCCCTGGAGGCTAGCATCCGTGGTGATGGTTAACCAGTCAGAGACCCGGAACTGACAACCCTGCCCCAAGGTAGGTGACCTCCACTACCCCAATGATCTCCTGACCACCGGGGGCACAGAGACCTGCATGATGGAGTGAGCCACCTTCCTCCTCTGGAATGGGAGAAAGAACCACTGAAGATCCCTGGAATGTAGCCTAGCCCATGACGGATTGAATTAAAATATCATCCAAGTATAATTGCACCCTGATGGACACAGCATGAAGGTGTGCAGCCAAGGCCGCCATGATCTTAGTAAAGACACAGGGAACGGACGAAAGGCCAAAAGGCAACACCGTATATTGGTAATGACACGAAGCAAAACAGAAACGTAAATACTGCTGATGTTCAACCAGAACAGGTACATGTAAGTAAGCATCAGTCAAATCAATTGAAGAAAGAAAATCCCCAACACGAATAACCTCTAGGGTAGAGAAGAGAGAATGCATCTTAAAACGTCTATATTTAACATAGAAATTTAACTTTTTTAAATCGAGTATCGCCCGCTAACCGCCAGAGGGTTTGGGGATGACAAACAAACGGGAGTAGAACCCTTGGTGAACCTGATCCGGGAGGACTGGGCAAATAGCCCCGATTTCAAGGAGGTGCTGAATGGCCGTGGCCATCAAGACCTGCCTGCCTGGATTACTAGGCACATGGCAGGAAAGAAAGGAGGGAGGGGGAGGGGCGACAAACTCCAAGGTCAGGCAGTCCCTGACCGTCGCAATCACCCAGGCATTGGAGGTCGTCACCTCCCACTGGTCAACATACAGGCAAAGACTGCCCCTAATGGGAGGGACCCCGTGAGCCACCTCAGGACCTGTGGTAGGGATAGCCACCGCCTCCCCCAAAAGGGTCGCCTAGACCTCCCACCCTCTGCTGCCTGTACTGGCGCTGCTGCGAGCGGTAGAGTTGGCCACAGCCGCCCTGGGGCCAAAACCCCTGGGAGTTGTAGTCGGAGCGAAAGGAGCTCCCATAATCCTGGCCCCTGAACTGGTGACGGCGAGGATAAGGGGCTGACCTAGCAGCATTGTGCTTTGGGTTAGAGGGCAAGGTTTTATTTTTGTCTTTCCCCTCGACTAAGAGGGGAGTAAGGGCATCACCAAATAATGTCCCGCTGGCGTAGGGCGCACAGGCCAACTTCCACATGCTTGAGTTCTGTTTGCCACTGGCGCAGCCACAGAAGACGGTGAGAGTCAACAGACGATGCCAGGGCGCATGAGGCAAAGCGGGTGGTGCTAAGGGTGGCATCAGCTGAGAATTGCACGGCCACCACGATCTTGTTCAAGTCCTGGTGCGCCCGAGAGTCTGCCACCAGCACCCTTTCCTGTAGATGCTGCAGCCAATACAGACTCGAATGCGTGAAAAACGATGCAACTGTAGAAGCCCGTAGAGACCAAGCAGAAGCCTGATGGGTCTTGTGCAGCACCTGGTCAGCGCGCTGGTCCTCAGGCTTGAGGAGGTCCTCCTGACCCCCTGGGAGCATGGTGGCCGAGTAGAGGGCTGCAATAGGGGTGTCCAACTGCGACCAAGCCAGGGTATTGTTGAGCAGTGGCTCCATGTTGTAGAACAACTTCTCTACAGCGGAAGGACCAGGGCGCGAGGTAGGAGTGGCCCACTGGCGCTGAATGGCATCGACAAACACCTGGGGCATTGGAATGGCTTCGGTCTCAACTGTCGGCTGTGAAAACCAGGATCTAGGAGTCTGCACAGCCAGGGCAGAGGGGACTGGTGGCGGATCAGAGCCAAAGCTAGAGGCCACCTTGGCCTTGGCCAGGAGCGGCTTGAACAAGGCTTGTGGGAACAAACCAGAACTGGCAGGCTTCTCTGGTCCCTGATCCTCTTCTCCAGACAATTCAGCATCATGAAGCTCCCCATCCTCGGACTCCAGGGAGGGGCTCGGGGCCGCTTCCGCTGGAGACAGATGGGCGCCCAAGGTGAGGCCCTGCAGAGGTGGCCCTGCTGCTGGGAAAACCCCCAGAGGAAGCCTCTGGGCCCGTTCTTTTTTTTATTATTATTATTATTTTTATTATAATTTTCCACAAGTTATACATATAAACATAAAATTTACTTTTTTTTTTTTAACAATAATCCACCCAGTGCTATACAAAACGAAAGGAAGAGTTGGTTCTTTGGATATCTTCAATTGTCTTTAAGATCTCCAAAATCCGCGTTCTCTGGGTACAGGTGTCGAGGCATCCAAAGTTCCAAGTGCATAGTCCACAAATGGGTTCCAAATCTTCCAGAAAATGTCTTTTTTATAGACCCCCTCTCTAAATTTAATATCACATGTCATTTTATCATTTAAAGCTAATTTCCACATTTCACAATACCACTCTTCTATTTTGATATTTACCTCTATTTTCCAGTATCTTGCTATTATAATTCTACCTATTATAATCATAATTCTAATCAATTCTTTCTCATATTTTGTTAATTCTAAATCCTTAATTATGAGTAGTAATATAGATTCTGATCTCAAAGTTATTCTTTTCTTCATCATTTCAAACATCATTTCCTCCAATTGTTGCCAAAACTTTTTAATTTTTCCGCATTTATACCACATGTGTTCATAGGTTCCCACTTCCTTATTACATCTCCAACATTTATTACTGATTTTTTTATCCATCAATGATAACCTTAATGGAGTCCAATACCATTTCCAAACTACCTAAAGTTATGCTCTTTAATCCTTATAGACATAATCCTCATAATTCGACTTTTCCAATTCACATTCCAATCCAAGTCTAATATTTTAATCTTAAACTCTTCCTCCCAATTCGTCTTCATTACCATTTGTGGATTTCCATCAAATTTTATAATCTTATATATCTTACTAACGAGTCCCTTTAACCCAATTTCATCCTTAATAATTTGAGATACTAAACTTTCAAATTCAGTCTTATTTCTATCTATTTTACATGTTCCCCTTACTTCCGTAGACCATTTTTCAATCTGTATTTTCTCAAACCAATTCAGTTCCAATTTTTCAATTATTTCTTTTTTTCTGCTCTCAATTTCTAATGCTCTTAACCAATTTACTATACTTCCTATATTATCATCTTCAATTACTTTCTCTCGACTTATATTGGTTTTAATCGGCCAACTTCCAAGTGTCTTCCCCAAGAAGGATATATCCGGAATCAATATTTTAACGAATTTATTCCAAATTTTGCTCAATCCCTTTAACCAATAACTGTTAATTACCTTTTTTGTTTTTATTTTATCTAAAAACCATGTAGGGCCAAATCTCTTTATATCCTTTAACTCTAAATCTCCCCAATGACCATCTCCTCCTTTAAGTATTTTTATTACAGTTCGAATATTATAGGCCCAATAATAATTAAGTAGATTGGGAATTCCCAATCCACCTTCCTTTTGATTTTGATACCACATTTTCTTCATTAATCTAGGTCTTTTCCCACCATTGCAAAATTTATCTAATTTCTTCTGATATCCTTCCATATCCTTCTCTGTCAAATTTAATGGTAGCATCTCAAATAAAAAATTAAACTTTGGTAACAACATCATCTTACACATTGCAATTCTGCCAAACCAAGACAACTTTATCTCCTTATATTTATCTATCTTCTTCTCTACTTCATCCAACATCACATCATAATTAATTTTTTTCAATTCTCTAACTTTAAGTGAAAGTGTTATTCCCAAATATTTCAGTGTATTTTTAATTCTTATCCCAAATTGTTCTTGCATACTCTCCTACTCCTTATCATTTTTGTTCATTAATAATTCAGATTTTGACCAATTTACCTTTAAACCTGTCATTTCTTCAAATTCTTTCAAATGTTTATTTATCCTCTTCAAATCTTTCTCTATATCTTTCAAAATAATCAAGGTATCATCCGCGTACAAATTTATCTTATATCCCTTGTACCCTTCCAATTCTTCATCTTTTTCTATCAATTTAGTCAAAACTTCCATAATTAATAAAAATAAAGTTGGGGACAAGGGACATCCCTGTCTCGTACCTGCTTCCAATTTAATCTCTCCCGTCATTATTCCATTCACCTTCACTTTTGCACTACTTTTTTGATACAATTTTGAAATAACATGTATAAACCTATTACCGAAGCCTAATGCTTCGATAATTACCTTAATAGTTTCCCATTGTACAGAATCAAAGGCTTTAAAAATGTCTAGTGATACTATACCTATTTTGTCCCCATTACTCTCAGCTACATCTATAATATTTAATACTCTTCTAATTATATCACTCATATATCTACCTTTGACAAAACCTACCTGATTATAGCTTATATACTTATCTATAAATCTATTTAACCTATTACTTATAATGGCAGTAAATATTTTGGCATCCTGGTTAATTAAAGAAATGGGTCGATAGGACTCGACCCTCTCCAAATCTTTATCAGGTTTAGGAATTATAGTTATTACCATTCTATTCCATGACATCGGGACTTCTCCACCGTGTAAAATTCCATTAAATAATTTTTGCAATTTTGGTATTATTATTTCTTTAAAATCTTTATAAAATTCAGCAGGTAATCCATCTTCACCTGGAGTCTTCCCTAATTTTATCCCTTGTATTATTTCATTAATCTCATCATGTGTAATATCTCCTTCCATCAAGTCCTTATATGTTTGATCTATTTTCACAGCATACTTTTCAAGATGATTTTTCAATTTTTCCAAATCAATTGATTTCTTTGAGTATAATTTTTGAAAAAACTTCCTAACTACTTCACATTTCTCCAGTCTCTTATAACATCTTGTACCTTTTTCATCTATCAAAGAGCCGATTTCTCTCTTTTCACTTTTATTTTTCACCATCCTTGCTAATAACCTAGAGTTTTTATTACTAAATTCAAAAAAATCCCTGTTCTTATATTTTTTTTAACCAATTCTATATCTTCTTCTATCAGTTTAGTTTTTAGTGAATTCAGTTCCTCCAAGCATTTCTTATCTTTTGTAAGTAAAAATTTGTTCTCCAATACCTTAATCTGTCTTGTATCCTGTTCCATTTTACTTCTATATTCTCTGTATTTCCTACTTGACAACTTAATACTTTCTCCTCTAAATACTGCTTTCATCGTGTCCCAAACAGTTTCAAATTTAACCTCTCCATTATCGTTAAATCTCCAACTTTCCTCCCATTTTTTAAGTATCCATGTTTTATCTTCCTCCTTTTTAAACAATTTTCCATTGTATCTCCAACCTCTTTCTTTTTTTCTAAAATTAAGATCTATATCCATCGTAACTTCTGCATGGTCGGAGTCCTTGAAAACTCCCACATCTATTCTATCTATATTATTCAACTGGTCTTTAGAGAGAAAAATATAATCAATTCTTGAATATGTATTATGTACCTTAGAGCAAAAAGTATACACCCTTTCAGTACCTTTCAACTCCCTCCAAACATCTACCACACTATTTCGAAACATCCATTTATTTAAAATTTCCCCTTTATTTGTTTCTCTAAAGCGGGTGGGGTTAGTGCTATCTATTTTATCTCTAATCATGTTAAAATCCCCAGCCACAATCACTTTCCCTACACTTTCAGTTTCCAAAATCTTAGTTATTTTATCAAGGAATCCCTTTTGTTTTTCATTTGGTAGATATAAATTAACCAGTGTCACTTTTTGCTCATTAATATTCCCTATAATTATTAAATATCTTCCTTCCTCGTCCCTAATTACTTGTTTTTTTTCAAAATATACCCTATTTGATATCAATGTTGCCACACCTCTAGCTTTGGAGGTTCCAAAAGATTTTTCATAAACTTGCATACCCTTTATATTCATTCTATTGAAATCCTCAGATTTTTGATGAGTTTCCTGCAAAAATAATATGTCTGGTAAGTCCCTTTTAATTTTAAGCTCCAATCTCCTCCTCTTTATTTGGCTACCTGTGCCCTTCACGTTCCATGTCATTATTTTTATAAACCGCATTTACGCGGTAACTTTTTTAATCCTAGCCCCTTCTCTTCCTTTACGTGCCCACCCAACACCAAACGAAGATAACATACAAAAAAAAGACATAAAACACAACAAAGACAAACTTAAAACACAACAACAACAAATAACAATTAATCTTCACCCCCCACATCCTCATTCGAGTTGCGCCTCTATATAAAGAGTGTGGGGGGGGGACATGCCCATGATCGGGTCATTTCTTTCGGGTTGTTCTTATATTCCACTTTCAAAAAAAGAAGATAACACTGGCTTGTCCCTGCACTCCGCTTCCTGCTTTCTTCTAAGATCCTCCTCCTTGGCTGACGCTCGCTTGGTTTCTTCACGGGTTTTCTTATGTTCGGACATTGCCGGAGAGATTTCTTTCCGTTTTAAACTTTTAGGATCTTGGCCACCAACTGCTCCTTTTTCCTCCAATGTTTCCTCCAATGTTGGAGATTCCATTTGTATTCCACCCATCTTAAGCATATGATCTTTAATTTCTGTTAAATCCTCGTCTTTCTCAATCAGCCCGAGCTCCCGTATTAGTCTTATTGCATCCGTTTCCGAAGTAATAGTTTGCATTCTCCCCTTGTAAAAAAATTTCAACTGCTGTAATGGTCTCCAATTATACTTAATATCATTGTCTCTCAGGACTTTTGTAATTGGTTTTAAAAAAAATCTCCATGCTCTTTCTTCTCTAGATATATCTGGAAAAACTTGAATTTCCTTCCCCTCAAATTTTGGGGGTTCTCCCAGGTCCCTTATTTTTCCCATAACTTCTAATTTATCTCCAAGGTTTGCAAATCTCACTAGAACATTTCTATTAGCTCCACTTTGTCTCTTATAACCAATTCTGAAAACACTTACTAAGTCTGCTGCCGTATATACAATTGATGCATCAAGTTCATTCAGCCATTTTAACATTCTTTGCTTCAAATTATCCACCCTATCCTCCAAAATTCCACGAATAACAACATTATATTTCCTTGCATCTTCTTCCAAAAGACTGATTCTCCTATCCTGTTGCTGATTTTTTAAAAAGATCCCTTCAAACTTACGATCAGCCTGTGCCTCATGAACATAAATCTGTTTAATTTCGTCCTTCATAAAATTAATTTCCACGTTTTGCTTTGCAAAATTAATATTCATGTCACTAATTTCTTCTTTGGTTTTTTGAATTTCCAATGTCAAATTATCCAAACGGTCAGTTACAACAGTTAGTTTTTCCCCAATTGTATTTAATGCCCCAATGATTCGTTCGAGTTCAGAAGGCTGTTGAGTCATCGTGTCGAATCAGTAGTCTCTTTTTTTTTTAAAAAGAAAAGAAATAAACCTCTCTGCCAAGAGGGTCTTTATTGAAGAAAAAGAGCAAAAACCGAAGTAAAATAAAGCTGAGACGGCTTTTAAAGCACCAAAGAAGCCAAAACAAAAGTAAAAAGGCTATAATCCACAGTTCATAAGATACAGTATCTCTATCTTTATAGGCGTTGCCAAGAAATTCACTCGCTACATTCAGCATAAACAATCCACTTAAAAAGTTCAAAAGTTCAAAAGCTTGCAATCCACATACCTCAGCTAATTTTCCGCTGTTTACTTAACTTTCAAGCCTGTGTTTATGCCTCGTAGCGAATAAAAGAAACATGCAAATCACGGTGCTTGTCGAAACAAAGGCAAACTGCCTCCTATCTCGGCCGCTTTCGGTCAAACCTCTGCCTTGCCACGAAGAAACGAAACTTTGAAATTCAAGCAGTCCGGTTTGACCTATCGGTGTAAAAATCAATCTGCTCACTCCTCCGCCTTTCCAAACACGTTGTAAACAATCTCGGCTTCTAACGGTGCATTTAATCACTTTTAATCCACATTTTGTTGGAAAAAAAAACCCTACGAAATGGAGGAACATCCTCTCACTACTCGATCATTAGCCACGCCCCCCTCTGGGCCTGTTCTTGAATCCCTGCCTCGATCCCTTGGCGGACAGCTGCTGCAATAAAGTCCTGCATGGAGGCCACGGCCCAGGAAGAGGAAGGCAGGCCTTGCCACGCAGGCAGAGGGGGTGGAAGGCCAGGGGCCCAGGCCCCATCCTGGCAGAGGTTGGCAGCAATAGGAGTGAAGGTCGCCTCCATAGGGCGGCTCATCAGCCTGTTAGCGCCGCTGCCCCATAGCCCTGAGGTATCGATTGGTAGAATAGGGCTAAATGGGCCCGGGGTCAGGAGTGGGGTAGCCGCCTGCAAGGGAGGGGCCACTACTGGTAGTGGGTCCAACTGCTGCCTAGGGTCAGCCTGGCCTTCGCCCCCAGTGGGCCTTGAGTTAGGCTTGGAGGGGGCCCTGGACTTACCCCCTTGGTGGAGGTTTGGGGGTATCCTTGGCCCCAGACCTGGATTTTGACCTCATGTGAGAGGACCCCTGTCAGCAGAGGTGGGGGGGACTCCCTACAGTGATGAGGCCCTGAGATGGGTCCGAGGCCTCCCTTGAGGCCGCCGATCTGTCCAAGTCTTATTTATTTATTTATTTAAATTTATATCCCGCCCTTCTCCACAGAGGACCCAGGGCGGCGCTCTCGGCCATCTGTGCGATGCTGAAAAGCCTTGCTGCAAACAGAGCCCTTAACAAAGGAAAGAAAATGGCGGCCGTGTCTTTTGGCAGGCTCCTGGGCTGCCAAAATGGCAGCGGCACTGTCAGAAGAGGCCTCGGAAGGCCAGGGCCTCAGCGCGAGCCTGCAACTCACTCCCCGGGCCAGCAGCGTGCAGGGACAGCGAGAAATGACCCGTTCAGCTGGTGATGAAGGCACGGCAGTCGGAAGGCATGCAGGAGCCCTGATCAGGCAGATAAGAAGGCAGAGGAACTGCGCATGTGTCAGAGGCCTCAGGAGGCCGAAAACGACGGGCACGCTGTGATGGCAGGCAGAAGCATGCGAAACGGGCCTCACAGCAGCGCTGCGAATGTGGCTGCCTCCCCTACGGCCTGAACGCACCCACCGGCCTCTCTTGACAGCAGCAGCCCACAAAAAGTACATTGGAAAAGCGGAGACCGCAAAGGACTCAGGTGGGAGGCAAAGGCAGGGCAGTAATAACAGTAGCCGTAAGCCTGAGCCCTTGGCTAGAGTGACAGGAACCTGAGCCCAAGGCTGTCTACCTGTGTACTCACAAGGCCAATACAGAAGGTTTCCTCCAAAATGAATAGATCTCTAAAGCAGAGTTTCAGCACAGAGTTGGCTACCGAACAGTCCCAGAGCCGGACTGAGTCGGAAACTGGGTATGGGAGCGCCTTAGGGGGGTTATATACCTAGCTAATTAATTATTAATATGACTCAGTCCAATCAGAGTGTGGATAGGTTGAACCCATACATGGATAAGTGAGTTTTGGGTTGCAGTTTAGGCACTGAGTCTCTAAAAGGTTTGCCATCACTGCTCTATCATGTCACCCCTGGCCTTTCTTTTCACTAGATTAGACATATAGATTTTCTGTAATCTTTCTTCATATGTTTTAGGGTTCAGCCCACTAATAATCTTTGCTGTTCTGCATTCTTTCCAGAGTTTCAACATCTCTTTTATAGTGTGGTGACCAAAACTGGATGTAATATTCCAAGTGTGAATTTCATGTGATCTGGATTCTATCACTCTGTTAATGATGGCTGCAGCACATAACTGGCTCATATTTAAGTGATTGTCCACTAGGGCTCCAAGATCCCTCTCACAATTACTACTATTGAGTCAGGTATCACTTATTCTATACCTCTAGATTTGGTTTTTGCTTGGCTAAGTGTAAATTAACCTTACTTTTCTCACCATTGAATTTCATTTTTTGAGAGAATCCATGTTCAAGTCTTTCAAAATTCTTCTGGATCTTAAGCCTATCTTCTGGAGTGTTGGCTACACTTTAAAAATGGTGGCAAAAAAACAACAACACAACCAGGCAAAACTCACTTAACAATTGCCTTGCTTAGCAATGGAAATTTGGGGATAATTTGTGGTCTTAAGTCAAGAACTACCTGTAATGTCATTTTCCTGATTATCTAGCATAGGTGCCTTACGGAAAACAAGTGTTACAATTTAAGTTGTGGTGCAAAATCTAATCTTTATTTACAGTACTTATGTGTCATATTGCAATACAACTATGAAAAAGCAGAGCTGGAATCACAATATCATAGCACATGTTTCATCATGTTAACATTGGGTTATGGATCCATTTGGAATGGCTCCCTATGTTTCCTAGTTTTTCAAAACAACTCAGTGGGAAACTCCAAATTCATATTTTAACTTGAACAATTAACACTTGTATTGTTTGGCAAATGATATTAATTTTGCAGCTTTTCATTGTAAAAAAATAAATTATCTCTCTTTAATAATTGATTACTTATATGCATACATTTCAGATTTATATTTAATGTAAATAATCCGGTTGGAATGCTAAGTCTCTGTAATGTGGCTCTAATTGTTCCACAATGTGACAGCAAGCACATATTGGGAAAGCAAATAATCTGTAGAACATGAGGAGAAAACTAAAATATAGTTTGGTCTAGTGATATATTATCTGTTTGCAATTGTCTAAGAAAAGTACATTCTACAATATTTAATATATGATTAAGGAAAATCCTTGACGTATTAATCCACTGCACTGTTAAAATTCTTTTTTTTTATTGTTTTCATTTCTTATTTCCAAGTACTTGTTTTTGAATTGACTCAATGTATTGATTTCTAGAAGCACTCTATATATTTGTTATTATGAGATATTTGTACATAGTTTGCTTTGTGGCTTCACAAGTCTGCTGAGAATAGTTCATTTTAAAAATACAATTCTGTTTACTGGGTCAACATAATCCAACAGCAGGCTTTCATGCCTAAAGTGGGACTAGTATTCAGTATTTAGGTTTCTAGCCTGCTGCCTTAACCACTAAACCAGACTGGTTCTTAAATACCTCCTTGTTTTATGTTGATTATTATGTTTGTTAGCTGAAAATGGGCACACTTAGAATGTAAAGTTAATAATTTAATCTAAAAAAGAAAATTACTCAAGCCTTGGCTCAAGGAGACTTAAGAAAAGACTGAATAAATACAGTGACTTTTAAATCTTTAAATCTTTTCCTCCAGTTTTCTCAGAACCCTGCCCAGAGAAAATGGACTTTCATAGTCTTTTAAAAAAATATCCTGCAATAGATTAACATCTTTGCTGTTAAGAATTGGGAATGATAATGCATGGATCACCACCACTTATCCTACAGCATATTGAGTGAAATGATAAATAAGACTGCTAAAGAATGGGTATATGTTAGAAGAAATTATGCAATAGTTGAAAAGTAATTCTACAACACCTTGACACCTTGGCACCTTTTGACTTGGGGAGTCAAAAGCACCTAAATGAGGGGCAGCAATGTTAGCCCCTCCCCACAGTTCTAGAGTGATAAAGTCTAAAATCACTTCCTCTCTTGACTGGGTGCTGTCCAGTGTTATCGTTTTCATGCCATTCAGAAAAGCAGTTATTGAAACAATTCGTCAATGTTCCTGGTGAAGGTCCTTGCTTATTTGTCTCAGCAATGGCTAAATTCACGTTTGGCACTCAAACGTGAGAGCTGCGCACGCGCGACGGATGGCGGTGCGTCCCTGAGTGCGATGGCACTCGGCGGCTTTTTTCGGGCATTTGAGGACACTGCCGGCCCCTTTGGAACACCTAGGGTGGCCGACCCAGCTAGCTGAGAATTCTGCCGTCACACCGAGGCTAGTTTGGGGCCGGATGGTGTGACGGCCGAGACAGGGGAAAGATCGAGGATCGGAGATCGAGCGGAGTAGTGGTGGAGTGATGGAGCGGCACGCGGAGGGCCGGCGGGTGTGTTCGGAGGAGGCTGGCGGCGGGATGGCACAGCGTGGCCGGGATGTGCGCCCTGGTGAGCCTGGCGGTGGAAGCGGCCCGGCGCGGCCACAATATGCACCTAGATGGGCCTGGCATTTAGATCGGCCCCCCCCGTTGCAACTCCAGCCGCGGCGCGGCCTGGCGCCCCCAATTTTCTCCAATGCCTCAGCGCTCCCAGCCCCCCTCAGCAAAACACCTAGGGCTGGGGGGGGCGAATGGAGACCGGCCCCAGAGTGGTGGGGGGCAGTGAGAGGCGCGGCCTTGGAGTGGCCTGGTTGGCCTGTTGGACCTGTTGGGCCTGTTGAGCCCGGTGAAAGATCTCCCCACGGCATCAACATCACCCGGGTAAGGGCGTGTGAGAAAAGGGGAGAGGCTCGGCCTTGGAGCGATCCTGATAGGCCTAGCAGGCCCGGCGAAAGATCTCCCTCCCCTGGCAATAACATCTGCTGGGGGAGGGTGGGCGGTAAATGGAGAGGGACTAGCCTGGATCGACCCTGGTAGGCCTGTAGGCCCGATGAAAGATCTCCCCCCCCCGGAAATAACATCGGCCATGGGATGGTGGGCAGCAAATTGGCGATAAGCTCGGCCTTGGAGCGGCCCAAAACAACAACGCTGATGTGGTCTGGCTGGTCCAGTGAAAGACCTTCTCTCTCCGATATAACATCTCTAGTAAACATCTCTGGGACTGGCAATGGACGATGAAAAACAAATCTCCCACTCCTCCAGGAACATCTGTCCTCTTCAATACCATCTGACTTTTTATACAGCTCTATACCATCTGACTGTATATATGCACACTATACTATCTGATTGCACTTTATTTCTCTCCTCTACTCTAATTCCAACTTGCAATATACCATCTTAGGCGCCCTCTCTGTAAGACCAGGGCCGCTCTAAATATGCTGCTATCTTACTCGAGGACAGACCTCCTCTGTCTGCGAGAGTCTCCCCTCTTGCAGTTGTGGCCCCCTTATTTATCTGGGGCCCACCTCAAGGATGGGTTGTTGGATCCTGAGAGGTGGGCGAGATGTAAGCTCAGGGGGTTTCTGGGTAAATTTTTAATTAGACTTTTAGGGGGTTCCAGGGAGGAGGGGAGAGTTAGTCAGGCGGGGGGACAACAAGCTATAGGGCCGGCCAGCGGAAGCAGGGAATTGGAGGAAGGGAGTGGGGGGGTTGTTCCCATTGAGGTATTATCCATCAGATCGGTTTTGGGGAGGGGCAGGGGCGGGGGGAGACGGGGTGGACATTACCTGTTGGAGGACCGTGGCTGCTGGTTACGGGCGGTCATGCGCTCCAACCCCCCATGCCCCCATCGCAGACTAGGTGGGCAAGAACCACAGACCCGGGGTCCTAGGCTGATGTTATGCAACGCCAGGTCCGTGGTACAAAAAGCCCCCCTCATCCATGACCTTGTATCAGAGGGGGACCCGGACCTGGTGGGTATTACGGAAACCTGGTTGGGCCACGAGGGAGGATTACCCCTCGTGGAAATGTGCCCACCAGGCTACCAAGCCTTCCATCAGCCTAGGGCCCTAGGGAGGGGTGGGGGGTGGCGATTATGGTTAGGGAAGGTCTTGAGCCGAAGGAGACCATGATCCCTCAGACGACCGGGTGTGAGTCCCTCCTCATGAAGTGGGGCCTAGGGAGGCAGTTGGGCGTGTTAGTTGTATACCTGGCTCCTCGCTATGCAACAACAGCCCTGCCCGAGCTCCTAGAGGTGATAGCCGAGGCGGCGGTTGAGACCCCCAGTCTTTTGGTCATGGGGGACTTCAACCTGCCGTCGGTAGGCGAAACCTCTGGTGCAGCTCGGGAGTTCATGGCTTCCATGACAGCCATGGACCTGACCCAGGTAGTTTTTAGTCGTGATCTGGGAATCGGGGATTTAGCCATCACACCCCTGTCATGGACAGATCATGCTCTCCTTCGGCTGGACTTTCCGATCGCCGCTCCTCACCGCGGGGAGGCGGAGCCTGATATTCCTACATGGTTCCGCCCCAGGCTCCTGATGGACCCGGTAAGGTTCCAGAGGGAGCTTGGGCCAATTCCTGTGGACTTGCCCCACGACTTGACTGAGAACCTAGTGGCCGCATGGTTAAGTGCGGCCACGGGGGCCTTGGACTGAGTCGCGCCCTTGCGGCCTCTCTTGCAGCGACGAACCACCCAGGCTCCTTGGTTCACCGAGGAGCTTAGGGAGATGAAACACCACAAGAGACGCCTAGAGAGCAGATGGAGATCTTCTCGCTCCGAAGCCGACCAAACACTAGTGAGGTCCTACACAAAGACCTACCTAGTGGCAATAAGAGTGACAAAACGTAGTCATCTTGCCACCCTTATTGCGTCTGCAGATAACTGCCCTGCCGCCCTGTTCTGAGTGACCCGCTCCCTTCTCCATCAGGGACCGCGGGAAGTTCCCTTGCAGGGTAGAGCAGAGGAGTTTGGAAGTTATCTGCAGGACAAAATCGCTCGGATTCGGGACGACCTGGCCTCCATCTCGATAGATCTGGGCAGACCGTCCAAGGCAGGTCTTGAGACCGTTTTATGGGACGAGTTCGACTTTGTTACTTCTGAAGACATGGACAGGTTGCCGAGGCAACTGAATGCCACCACATGTTTATTGGACCCGTGTCCCTCCTGGTTGGTACTGGCCTCCTGGGAGGTGACACGAGGCTGGCTCCAGGGAATTGTGAACGCTTCTCTTAGTGAGGGGCACTTGCCGACCTCCCTTAAAGAGGCGATGGTGAGACTCCTCCTCAAGAAGCCCTCCTTGGACCCAGCATTGCTAACTAACTGGTGAAGGTTTTAGAGAGTGTGGTGGCATAGCAGTTCTCTCGGCACCTGGAGGAAACTGCTTATCTAGACCCACGCCAGTCCGGCTTCTGACCTGGGCACAGCACCGAGACGGCATTGGTCGCGTTGGTGGATGATCTCTGTAGGGCCAGAGATAGGGGTTTTTCCTCTATCCTGGTCCTATTAGATCTCTCAGTGGCTTTCGATACCATCGACCATGGTATCCTATTGCACCGACTGGAGAGGTTAGGATTGGGGGACACTGTTTTGCAGTGGTTCTCCTCCTACCTCTCCGGTCGGTCGCAATTTGTACTGACAGGAGGGCAGAGGTCGACCTCGAGACTACTCATTTATGGGGTGCCTCAGGGGTCGGTCCTCTCACCCCTCTTGTTTAACATCTACATGAAGCCGCTGGGTGAGATCATCCGTGGTTGTGGGATAGAATACCATCTGTACGCTGATGATACTCAGCTGTACATATCTACCCCAACCACCCCAACGATGCCGTCGAAGTAATGTCCCGGTGTTTGGAAGCCGTGCGGCTCTGGATGGGAAGTAACAAACCTCTGGTGCAGCTCGGGAGTTCATGGCTTCCATGACAGCAATGGACCTGACCCAGGTAGTTTTAGGCCCTACCCACGAAGGTGGACACACCCTGGACCTTATCTTCATCTCGGGACAGTGGAGTCGTGATCTGGGAATCGGGGATTTAGCCATCACACCCCTGTCATGGACAGATCAGGCTCTCCTTCGGCTGGACTTTCCGATCACCGCTCCTCACTGCGGGGAGGTGGAGCCTGATATTCCTATATGGTTCCGCCCCAGGCTCCTGATGGACCCGGTAAGGTTCCAGAGGGAGCTTGGGCCAATTCCTGTGGACTTGCTCCGCGACTTGACTGAGAACCTAGTGGCCGCATGGTTAAGTGCGGCCACTGGGGCTTGGACCGAGTCGCGCCCTTGCGGCCTCTCTTGCGGCGACGAACCACCCAGGTTCCTTGGTTCACCGAGGAGCTTAGGGAGATGAAACGCCACAAGAGACGCCTAGAGAGCAGATGGAGATCTTCTCGCTCTGAAGCCGACCGAACACTAGTTAGAACCTATATTAGGTCATACTTAGTGGCGATAAGGGTGGCCAAGCGTGAGTATTGTACCACCCTCATTGCATCCGCAGATAACCACCCTGCCGCCCTGTTTGGGGTGATCCGCTCCCTCCTTCACCAGAGGCCGTGGGAAGCCCCTCTACAGGGTCGAGCAGAGGAATTTGGGATTTATCTGCAGGAACAAATCACTCGGATTCGGAATGAGTTACCCTCTATCGACAGCGGTCCAGTCGGATGCTCCGAGGCTGTTCTTGAGACACCATCTTGGGAGGAGTTTGACTTTGTTACTACCAAGGATATGGACAGGTTGTCAAAGAGACTTAAGGCTACCACATGTTTATTGGACCCGTGTCCCTCCTGGCTTGTACTGGCATCCTGGGAGATGACACGAGGCTGGCTCCAGGGCATTGTCAATGCATCTTTGAGTGAGGGGTCCTTGCCTACCGTCTTGAAAGAGATGGTAGTAAGGCCCCTCCTCAAGAAGCCATCCCTGGATCCAGCATTATTAGAGAACTATCGTCCGGTCTCCAACCTTCACTTTTTAGTGAAGGTTGTAGAGAGTGTGGTGGCCCAACAGTTTCCGCGACACTTGGAGGAAGTTGATTATCTAGACCCGCGCCAGTCTGGCTTCCGACCCAGTCACAGCACCGAGATGACATTGGTCGCGTTGGTTGATGATCTCTGGAGGGGGCGGGATAGAGGATATTCCTCTATCCTAGTCCTATTAGACCTCTCAGCGGCTTTTGATACCATCAACCATGGTATCCTATTGCGCCGACTGGGGGGGGGTTGGGGCTGGGAGGCACCGTTTTGCGGTGGTTCTCGTCCTACCTCTCTGGTCAGTCGCAATATGTGTTGATAGGGGGGCAGAGGTCGGCCTCGAGACCTCTCGTATGTGGGGTTCCTCAGGGGTCAGTCATCTCTCCCCTACTATTCAACACATATATGAAGCCGCTGGGCGAGATCATCCGTGGTTTTGGGGTGGGATATCATCTGTACGCTGATGATACTCAGCTGTACATATCCATCCCAAACTACCCCAACGATGCCACCGAGGTGATGTCCCGGTGTTTGGAGGCCGTACAGATCTGGATGGGTAGTAACAATCTCAGGCTCA
Source organism: Rhabdophis nuchalis (assembly GCA_039707465.1). NCBI lineage: Eukaryota > Metazoa > Chordata > Lepidosauria > Squamata > Natricidae > Rhabdophis > Rhabdophis nuchalis. The sequence continues at coordinate 55,332,521 of CM077647.1, read as the reverse complement.
ACCTGTCCAAGACTGAGTGGCTGTGGCTTCCGGCACCCCGGTTCAGCCAGATTACTCCAACTCTGGCCATTGGGGGCGAAACACCGGCCCCCGTGGAGAGGGCGTGCAATTTGGGTGTCCTCCTGGATTCCCGGCTGTCCATGGAGGACCATGTGGTGGCTGTGGCCAGGGGGGGTGTTCCATCAGGTACGCCTGATGCACCAATTGCGCCCCTTACTTGACCGGGATGCCCTGCGCACAGTCACTCAAGCTCTCGTGATGTCTCGACTCGACTACTGTAATGCTCTCTACATGGGGCTTCCCTTGAGGTGCACTTGAAAGCTGCAGTTAGTCCAGAATGCGGCCACACGGGTGATTACAGGAGCGCCTAGACACTCCCATATAACACTGATCCTGCGCGAGCTGCACTGGCTTCCTGTGGTCTTTCGGGTGTGCTTCAAGGTTTTGACGACCATCTTCAAAGCGCTCCATGGCTCGGGACCTAGTTACATGCGAGACCGTCTCCTGCGCCATACATCCCTAAGACTGATACGCTCCCTCAGAGAGGGCCTTCTCAGGGTGCTGTCGGCCGGACAATGCCGACTGGCGACACCCAGGGGGAGAGCCTTCTCTGTGGTGAGCCCAGCCCTTTGGAACGACCTACACCCTGAACTTCGCACCATCTCCGACCTCCGCCTCTTCCGCAAGTGCTTAAAGACATATCTGTTCCATCTAGCCGGCCTAGCATAACCTCCACATTGACTTGTAGATAGTTTTAAATTTTGGGGATTTTAATTCCGGTTTTAGCACAGGTTCTTTATTAATAAGTTTTTAAAATTTGTTATATGGTTTTGGATGTATTTTTAATATGCCTGTGCGCTGCCCTGGGTCCGTCTGGACAAGGGCGGGGTATAAAGTTAATAAAATAAAAATAAAAATCAAACAAAATTGATTGTTTGGTTTAGGTTTGATATATTTTGTGAAGGCACCCAATATGATTTAGCAAGTCCCAAACTGTTTTTTAATTGTTATTGTTTATTGAAACATGTAATGCTCTGGGTTGATTATAAATGTACACATGACAATGAAAATGGAAACTCATAATATCACTAAATACTGAAAAACTAAAGCCTGGGCAACCGAACATGCTTTCAGCCACCTTCTAAATGGTAGCAAGAAGCCTGCCTGAAATTTAATTAAAGAAACCAAGGCTTAGCTGTTTGCAATCATCCTGCCTCCCTTGCCACTATTAATGCTTTGATATCTAATCTTATAACAATAGTTACTCTTACTGAAACAGGAAAGGGAGAAAAACAGCTATATAGCCGGAATCAGAAACTTCTGCTTGCTGTGATTAGCAACATATTAAGTCAAATTAGAATTGCTTGTTGGGAGATTTGGTGCTATAGCCTATGAGAAAATTTTGTGAAATATCATAGTGCTTCATAATCACTACATACAATGATTTCTGGGCATCCCACTGTGTAATAACTTCATCTTCAAATGATTGTCAGAAGGCTTTATTATAATATAAATGAAACAGGTTCATCATATTTTCAAAGAGACTGGATGGAGAGAGAGAAGAAACAGTAGGAGAATTATCCTGTGTTAGTTGATTATAAGCATGGGAAATAGGCTTCAGTTTTTTTAGGTCTATCACTCTCTTAAAAACGACTTCACATCATTAAGTTGACTTGTTATAGCTTATGCAGTATTTAAAACAAGGGCTTGGGCACACACAGTAGAAGCATTCAATGAGTGAAATGCCCGCAGCACAACATCTGTTGTCATTCACTTTGTAATTTTTAATTTAGAAAGCACCTTAAATGACAGATAAATGCTTAGCACAACCATAATAAAATTTTAAAATATTGTTTGCAGGGTAAAATCCCATTAATTTAGTTGCCCAAAGGAAAAATAGAAAAGCAAGGAAACAGAAAGAATTGAAACAAAGGAACAGAGTGATATGAGAGAATTTTGCTTGATCTATACTCCTGCATTTATTACTTAGGAATGAGCCTCATTGGAAGGAGTGGGATTTATTCCTGAGAAGACTATAGGATTCCATTGCAATTCAGCAATGATAAATTAAATTGGATATAAGTGCTATTGAATCCAATTATTTCTGGTAAATATGTATATATAGGTGCACATAACACATTAAAAAATGGGCAAGAAACTTTTTCAGGAGGCACGATCATCATTGATCTTGGCAGATACACATGCATATAAAATCATTTTCAAAAATGACTACAGTTTTATAAGAAACAGCAAGGCACCTGAGATTTTCAGAAAATGTCAAAAAAGAAGAAAAAATATTGTTAGATTGGCAATATTGCTAGACTGCAGTTAGGACAATATAGCACATTTTTCAAGTCCAAAGTTCATTTTGATGTCACTGCTGAATAGTTGAACTTTGTTGAATATTGATTTAAGTTCAATGGGACTTTTCACATATATTTTTAAGTCATCCATGTATAGTAGATGGTTTAGCATGCCATGTTGGCTTGAGATTTGGTATCCAAGTTTTGTGTTTCGTAGGATTATTGTCAGGTGAATTAATGTGATGTATTAATTTAATTAATTTAATCTATTAATTCAATCTCTTTAATCTATTCTAATTCTCAGTACAGCCAATCTTCTTCCTCTTCTCCTTCTCCTTCTCTTTCCTCCTCCTCCTCCTCCTCCTCCTCCTCCTCCTCCTCCTCCTCCTCTTATTTACTTTATTCATTAAACATGAAACTCAGCCAACTGAACATTTAAAAATGCATTACAAATATCATTGACTGGTGCTAATGGTTGATACAATTTTCTGCAAGTGTCCTAGGTATCAACCAAGTACTTTCTTAAAATATAGGATGTTCTGAGTAGTGCAGTTTTTTGCAGTTCCGATGGTGTGATTGCAGGAAGCTGCAAATTGTTGATGTATCTTGTAAAATTCTTGACCATGGTGCCAAGTGCCCTGATGACAATGGGTATCATTGTTACATGCTTCATCCATAGCCATGTAGTTTCGAGGACCAGGACGCGATATTTCATTATTTTTTCTAGTTTTTTTCTTTGACTGTGGCATCTTCAGGAACAGCGATATCAATAAACTGTACACTTCGGCCCTCTATAACAATAATAATAATAATAATAATTTATTACATTTATAAACCGCCCCCTCTCCCCGAAGGGACTCGGGGCGGTGTACAGGAAAATTAAAAAACCATCTAAAAACATACAATACATAACAAAGTTAAAAACGAATTAAATTACCCTGTACTAAAATTTAAGAACATTAAAATTGCAACCCATTAAAACCAAATAGACCAGTTATTTGACTATCTAGATAAAAATATACAGATCTCTGCAATGCTGGTTCTCTTGGATGTGGAAAAGGACTACGAGTGAACAAACTGGAACCGGAGCATTTGCAGTTGATCTGGTTGTTACCCTATCACATTTTTTTGGAATTTAATAATTCTGATGAAAAGTCACTCGGGGGTTGTTTATATGAAGGTGTTTTTTTTCTCACTTAGGAGGGTAGTTGATACGAATTTGGAATATTTGTTGGAAGAAGGAGTTATCTTAAACTGGTTGTATTATAAACAGTTTCGGAAGAGATGGAAACAGACCTGAAGGGTTGGACTTATGAACATTGAAGCGGAAAGGATTAATATCATGTTGGTGTTCAGGGGAAAAATGTGGGTTGAACTTTGAAAGTTAAACGCTAAATCTGTATAGATATAGAATTCATGGGAGAATCTTTATAATATATTTATGGTATCTAGATGTGAAGAAATTACTATCATGTATGTAATCTAATGGTTAATTAAAATGTTGGAAGGGAGAATCTAGCAGGTATGGGTGTTTACTCCAACAGATTGATGCCAGTTATTTAAGAGGGGATATATGAGGGAGAATGCAAGGCAACTCATAGTTTTATTTGACTATCTAGATAATTATATGAAGATCTCTGCAATGCTGGCTTTCTTGGATGTGGAAAAGGCCTACGAGCGAATGAACTGAAACTTTCTAATCAAGACATGAGAAAAAAAAATGGATATGTTGCATATTTTAATATTAGAAGTCTTGTTGAATACAATTTGGGACCTGAATTTCTTAAATGGCATAGCTATAAGGCAAAAGGTATATAGAACTAGCGCATTTGCAGTCGATCTAGTTGTTATTCTAATACGTTTCTGGCTTGGAATAGCTGTTGGATGAAGTTTACAACACATTTTATAGATGGTATCTAGATCCTAAGAAATTATTATCATGTATGTATTGAAGTAGAAATTAGTTATTTCACATATCTGCTGCACTTAAGTAGAAATTTGCTATTTGTTCTAGCATCTTATACTGTTGTGGAGACATATGTTTGCAATCTATTGCAGCCTTCCTGTGATAGGATTTAAAATCTTTCTATACCACCTCTGTTTCTTATATGGAAAGAGAACGTAACTTTGCTCTTTTCAAATACCAGAGCTATCTTTACACCTTTTGTGCTGCTAAGTGGGCAATTAAGCAAATGGAGAGGTGGAAAAAATAACAAACCTTTTGAGTCTGTTCCTTCCCATCCAGATCCGCATGGCTTCCAGACACCGGGACATCACTTCGACGGCATCATTGGGGTGGTTTGGGGTAGAGATGTACAGCTGGGTGTCATCCACGTACAGATGGTAATCTACCCCAAACCCACGTATGATCTCGTCCAGCGGCTTCATATATGTATTGAACAAGAGGGGCGAGAGGACCAACCCCTGAGGCACCCCACAAGTGAGAGGCCTCGAAGTCGACCTCTGTCCCCTGCCAATACAAATTGCGACCGACCGGAGAGGTAGGAGGAAAACCACCGTAAAACGGTGCCCCTCACCCCCAACTCCTCCAGCTGATGCAATAGGATACCATGGTCGATGGTATCAAAAGCCGCCGAGAGGTCTAATAGGACCAGGATGGAGGAACAACCCCCATCTCTGGCCCTCCAGAGATCATCCACCAATGCGACCAATGCCGTCTTAGTGCTGTGACCAGGCCGGAAGCCGGATTGGTGCAGGTCCAGATAATCAATTTCCTCCAGATGACGTGGAAACTGTTGTGCCACCACACTCTCTACAACCTTCGCCAAAAAGTGAAGGTTGGAGACTGGACGGTAATTTACTAACAATGCTGGGTCCAGGGAAGGCTTCTTGAGGAGGGGCCTCACCACCGCCTCTTTCAAGACGGTAGGCAAGAACCCCTCACTCAAAGAAGCATTCACTATTTCCTGGAGCCAGCCTCATGAAACCTCCCAGGATGCCAGTACAAGCCAGGAGGGACACGGGTCCAATAAACATGTGGTGGCTGTCAGTCGCCTACGCAACCTGTCCATATCATGGGAAGTAACAGAGTCAAACTCCTCCCAGAATGGTGCCTCAAGACCCGCTTCCGACGCCTCCTCCGGACCACTTTCGGTGGAGACCAACTCGTTCTGAATCTGAGCGATTTTGTCCTGCAGATACTCTCCAAATTCCTCTGCTCTGCCCTGTAAAGGGGCTTCCCGTGGCCTCTGGTGAAGGAGGGAGCGGGTCACCCCAAACAGGGCGGCAGGGCGGTTATCTGCAGACACGATAAGAGTGGCACAATACCGACGCTTGGCCACTCTTATCACCACAATGTAAGTCCTCAAATGGGCTCTTACCTGTGTTCGATCCGATTCAGAGCGTGTGGATCTCCATCTCCTCTCTAGGCATCTCTTGCGGCGCTTCATTGCCCTCAGCTCCTCGGAGAACCAGGGAGCCAGGGTGGTTCGCTTCTGCAAGAGAGGCCGCAAAGGCGCAACCCGGTCCAAGGCTCCAGTGGCCGCACTATTCCATGCAGCCACTAGGTCCTCCATCCAGGTGTGGGTCAGGGCTACAGGTAATGGCCCAAGCTCCGTCTGGAACCTTTCGGGTTCCATCAGGCGCCTGGGGTGGAACCATCTTGGATATTCCGGTTCCACCACCCCGCAGTGGGGTGTAGCGGTGGGAAAGTCGAGCCGGAGAAGTGAGTGATCTGACCATGACAGGGGTGCGATGACTAAATCCCCAACTCTCAGATCACTCATCCACTGGCCAGAGACAAAAATGAGATCCTGTAAGGGATGCTGGTGTTCTGGGATGAAGGAAGAGTAAGGATTAAAACAGTTGCTGAGGCGGAAGCCTTTCTTAAAAAACATTCCTCTATCCTGGGGGAAGATTCAGGGGGGACGGAGGGGGCCACGGCCCCGCCCGCTGGGGGCCAGGGAGGAGAAAAAGAAGATACAATTGCCAAGAGACTTAGATCGAAAAAATAACTTTGTTTTTTTAAATTATTATTAATATTTTATAACCTTTATATCTGGATGTTTACACACGACTGCTAGCATAGAATTGAGAATTTAGGAAACATACTTATTTTCACCTTGTAGTATTTTTGGAAAAACGTTTTTTTTTTATATTTTATCATGAAGCCCTGGAAGGGCCAATGATTCCGACGTGAAAGTTCTTAAAATGTTTCTGTATTCCTTACCCCTTTGGAAAATTGTAAAAACCAATAAAACTTTTTCAATTAAAAAAAAAATGAGATCCTGTGTGTGTCCACCCTCGTGTGTGGGGCCCTGAATGACTTGGGTCAGGTCCATGGCCGTCATGGAGGCCATGAACTCCCGAGCTACCTCGGAAGTCTTGCCTACCAATGGCAGATTAAAGCCCCCCATGACTAGCAGTCTGGGAGTCTCAACCGTCATCTTGGCGATCATCTCGAGGAGCTCGGCAGGGCTGCTGATACGTAGCGGGGAGCCAGGTACACAATCAGCAAGCCCAACTGCCTCCCTGGGCCCCACTTCACGCAGAGGGACTCACAACTGGTTATCTGTGGGACAGTGGTCTCTCTTGGCTCAAGACCTTCCCTGACAATGACCGCCACCCCCCCACCCCTGCCTAGGGCCCGTGACTGTAGGAACGCATGGTAACCTGGTGGGCACATTTCCACGAGAGGAAGTCCTCCCTAGTGGCCCAGCCAGGTCTCCGTAATTCCCGCCAGGTCCGGCTCCCCCTCCGACACAAGGTCGTTAATGAGGGGGGCTTTGTTGACAACGGACCTGGCGTTGCATAGCATCAGTCTGAGGCCCTGGCTCTGTAAGCCCTGACCACCTAGATTGCGGGGGTTGGGGCATGTGACCGCTTGTAACCATTGGCCATGTTTGCCCAACCGGTGATGGATCCTTGTCTACCATCGCACCTGCCCCTCCCCACGACAGTTGGAATAGAATGACCTTCTTCCGGAACCTCCCTAGTCCCCCTCTCCTTACCAGACCCATTCACTTCCTTTTTAATTCCACCCATCAGCTTGGTTTTGGTCCCTCCCTCAGCCTGACTAATCCCATCCCCCTCCCTGGAACCCCCTAAAATCCGAATAAAAAATTTCCTTAAAAACCCCCTAAGACTGCGTTTCGCCCACCTCTCTTGATTAAAAAATCCCCCATCAAGGTGGGCCCTCGTTAGCGCGGAGGGCCAAACCTGCAAGAAAGGGGACTCTCGCAGTAGAATCAAGTCTGCTCTAGAGTACGACATAATAAATACAAATAGGTATAAAAAGTGTAAGAGGTCATGAGAGTTGTAAGTAAGGGCATCAAAATTGCTTGAATGTTATACTAGCATGTTAAAAGTATTATAAATAGATGTTATAAATATAAATAGATGTTATGAATATACAATATAAATAGATGTTATAAATATACAATTCAAGTCAACCCAGGAAACAATATAGTCCGGCTCTAAGTTCGAAATAGTCGTAGGAGGTGGAGAAAGTTTGTCCATGTGTGTGGAGCTGGGGCTGGAGGGCAGGACTGGCTGTTTAGCTGTAATCCAGTTCCAGCCTGTGTTCTTCTATAGTCCAAGCCCAGCTGTTAATCGGCCTCCTCCAGCCCCACCACACCAGGCATCTCAAAGGGCCTCGGCTACAGATATTGTTTTAGCCGAAGCCTGTTCTCCCCAGCCAAAGGCCTCGGGCCTCCACTACCAACCTCTAAAGGCCTCAGCGCAGATGTTTCCTGGCCAGCCTCTTGGTTCAGCCCCCGGCCCGGCCCGGCCCGGCCCGGCCCCAACGCAACCCCAACATCCACCAATCGTCCTTTGGCCTACCAGGCCAGGTGTTCTTCGGCCCGGCCCAGGTCCTTCGGCCTACCTTCGGCCTACCGGGCCCAGTTGTTCATTCAGCCCGGCCCGGCCATACGGCCTCCGATGTTACCCGGCCTTACCGGCCAATGTTACCGGCCTCCCCATCTGGCCTTCCTCACACCGATGATGCCGCGTCTCCAGCCCGGCCCTCTCAGCTCTGCTCCTCCTCCAATGTTACCATGCCGGCCTAGGTGTTCTTTGGACGGCCAGGCCCGGCCCCGTTTGGCCTCCCCGGCCTTACCGGCCTTCTCAAGCGTCCAGCCTCCCCGTCTGGCCTTCTTCACGGCGATGATGCCATGTCTCCAGTCCGGCCATCCTGGCTCCGCTTCTCCACTGGTAAAAACCTCCACTGGTAAAAACCTCAGCGCCTTGGCGCGGCATTTGGTGTTCGTCATTCGGAGCCCTCGGCCAGCACCACTCCAAATGCTCTATGTGAGCCGCCAGCCCACCCCGGGAGATCATCCTAGCCTCTAAAGGCTGCCCGGGTGGGCGGCTCACTGGCCATGGCCCTCAAAGATGTTAAACAGGCCAGGCAACATGCCCTAGTCCACTACAACCCCCGCAGTCCTCATCGAGCTCGGCGGCAGACCGCTATTCTTCGCGCATGCGCAGTAATATATAACCATGATATGTGGAGTGTTGTGCTCCAAATGATGATCTGTTTGTATTTAAAAGTCCTACAAGATCTTCACCTTCTCATTTTCAATAACTTTTTCCACTTTATGTTCCTATGACTTTCTGGATACAGGTAAATCATATTTTTTACATAATGACTAGTGGATTAATATAGGAACTCGGCCGTGTCTAGCCTTGTAATCAGTTTGTGTGATTTTGCTGCATTCACATATTAAATGTGAAACAGTTTTGACATTATTATTATCTGCGGTTAATCTTTGGTGAGATTCACAGCCTTTGGGGCTGGTTGGTAGCTCAACAGCTCGAGTCCTAACCAAGGACCAAGGAACTGTTCAGGTAACGTTGGAGGATATAAGCTGTTCCAAGCAGGGTGGCCCTTTGTAGAGTCAGAATGCTCAAATTCGGCAAACCTAGAACTTCCACATAGCAAGGCAGCCCCCTAGGTATTGCTCCAAGGGCTCCAATCACAATCGGGGCAACACACGACTTCCTCTTCCACAGTCGCTCAACTTCAATTTGCAAGTCCCAGTATTTTGTGATTTTTTTCTTGCTGCTTATATTCAATTTGTGCATCAGCAGGTATTGCAATGTCAACGAACCATGCATTTTTCTTTTCAACTATTGTTATATTAGGTGTGTTGTAGGCCAAGTGCTTGTCAGTCTGAATTCTGAAGTCCCACAAGATCTTGGCTTTCTCATTCTCTAAAACTTTCTCAACCTGATGTGCCCAGTGGTTTTTGCTGTACACAAATCCAAACTTTTGGCATAATTGCCAGTGAATGATCTTAGTAATGTGGTCATGGCGTTGTAGGTAGTCAGTTTGTGAAATTTTGCTGCACCCACTGATCAAGTGGTCGACTCTCTCATCTTTCACATTAACAGGCGGCATTTGCTGTTGGTGGTAACATGTTGAATTTTTGCCTTCATGCAGTTTGTGGCTAAGGCTTGTGCTTGAGCTGCCAAAATAAAGCCTTCTCTTTCTTTTTTCAGTACTTCTGATCTTAACCAGTTCCAAGTTAGTTTTTGGTCAGCTTTGCCTTCAATACTTTTCAAGTATTGGCTATGCATAGGTTTGCTTTTCCAATTTTCAGCTTGTTTGTTAATTACTTCTTTCTTATATTCAGCTTTTGACTTAGTTGTCTTTAAAAGGCCTCCTTTATTTATTTCCTTAATCATTGGTTCTTCACTTTTCTGGATGTAATCATTCAAGCTGTGTCTTTCTTCTTCCACAGTCTGCTTTACTTGTAGGAGTCCTCAACCACCCTCTGCTCTTGGTAGATATAATCGGTCAACATCACTTTTAGGGTGCAAAGCATGATTCATTGTCATAAGCTTCCTCGTTTTTCTGTCCAAATTGTCCAATTCCATCTGGGTCCAGTCAATTATTCCTGCAGAGTATTGAATTAAAGGTATAGCCCAGGTATTTATGGCTTTTTTGATTTTTCCTCCACTCAATTTGGACTTTAATATCTTGCGAATTCATCAAATGTACTTGGCTGAAGTTAATTCCTTGACTTTATTATGCAGTAAGTCAGAGGCCTCTAAAATCCCTATTATTATTATTATTATTATTATTATTATTATTATTATTATTATTATTATTATTATTATTATTATTATTATTATTATTATTATTATTATTATTATTATTATTATATACTTTATTCATAAAACATGAAACTCAGCCAACTGAACATTTAAAAATGCATATTACAAATACTATTGACTGGTGCTAATTGTTGATACAGTTTGCTGCCAGCATCCTAGGTATCAACCAAGTATCTTCGTAGAATATAAGATGTGCCACGTAGCGCCATTTTTGCAGTTCTGCTGGTGTTATTGCAGGAAGCTGCAATTTGCTGAGATATTTATTAAAATTCTTGGACATGGTGCCAAGTGCCCCGATGACAATGGGTGTCACTGTGACATGCTTCATCCATAGCCGTGTGGTTTTGATGGCCAGGTCGCGATATTTCACGATTTTTTCTAGTTCTTTTTCTTCGACTCTGGCATCTCCAGGAACAGCGATATCAATGAATTGTACACTTTGGCCCTCTACAACCATTTATTATTATTATTATTATTATTATTATTATTATTATTATTATTATTATTATTATTATTATTATTATTATTATTATTATTATTATTATTATTATTATTATTTTATAATATTATTATACTTCGGCCCTCTACAACTATGATATCTGGCGTGTGACTTTGACTTTCTGGATACAGGTAAATCATATTTTTTACATAATGACCAGTGGATTTAGCAACTTGGTTGTGTCTGGCTTTGTAATCAGTTTGTGCTATTTTGCTGCATTCACATATTAAATATGAAATAATTTCGACTTTGTTATTGCAAACTCGGCAGTTTCGGTTGTCAGTGGATTTTTGAATCTTTGCTTCCCATCTTAAGTCATGTCCATGTCAAGCTGTCATCAAATTTTCCTTCAATGTTTTTCAAGTGCTGCCCATGCAAAGCTTTGTTTTTCCATCTATTTTATTTGTTATCCAGCTGTTTTTCCTTAAATTCTGCCTTTGTTTCTGTTGTTTTAATGTTGTTCTCCATTTTTCACAGCCTGCAGCAATTTTTCTGTGCTTTGGTTCACATAATCATTCAAACTTCATTTTTCTTCTTCTACAGTTTGATGGATTTGCAATAGCCCCTTGCCTCCTATTTTTCTTGGCAGGTACAACCTGTCAATGTCACTTTGTGGATGTAAGCGTGGTGCATATTCAAAAGTTTGTGTGTTTTCCGGTCCAGGTTTTCCAGTTCAGACAAAGTCCAGTTGATGATTCCAGCTAAATAGCGTATCATTGGAACTGCCCATGTATTAATGACTTTAATTATGTTTCCCGCATTCAGCTTAATTTTAATATTTTGCAGACCCTCCTGATGTGTTCCTTTTGCATTGACTCTTTGACCTTTCCATTCAAGATGTTATCTGCTTCCAATATGCCTAGGTACTTGTAGCTATAATCCTTTGCTAATGCTTTCACTATATTTCCATTTCCCAGTTCTATTCCTTCATTTTTTTCCATATTTCCTCACTGCATGGATAATATAGCACATTTTTCAAGTCCAAAGTTCATTTTGATGTCACTGCTGAACAGCTGTACTGCATTGAGTATTGATTTAAGTTCAGTGGGGCTTTTTGCATACATTGTTGGCTTGAGATTTGGTATCCCAGTTTTGCGTTTCATAGGATTATTGTCAGTGGAATTATTGCAATGTTGAACAGTAGTGGTGAAAGTGAATCCCCTTGGAAGATTTCTCAGCTGATGTTGACTTTAGCAATGTTCTTCCCATTTGTTGTTAGAACTGTTTCCCATTTTTTTCATATTTGCTTTCAAAAATCTACAGATTTTGTTGTTATTATTGTTATTATTATTATTAAAGAAAAAAGATACTTTTTATCCATCTTTTATCTAAGGAGGGGGGATTGGGGGTCATTTCTGTTGAGGGCTTTCCCATTCGATCGGTCTTGGGGAGGGGCAGGGGCGGTGGGAGACAGGATATCCACCGTGGGTCGGGGGACCGTGGCCGCTGGTTACGAGCGGTCACTTGTCCCAACCCCCTGTGCTCCACTCGTGGGCTAGGCGATCAAGGACCACAGAGCCGGGGCCCCAGGCTGATGTTCTGCAACGCCAAATCCGTGGTGAACAAAGCCCCCCTCATAAATGACCTTGTGTCAGAGGGGGACCCGGGCCTGGTGGGAATTACGGAGACCTGGTTGGGCCCCGAGGGGGGTTTACCTCTCGTGGAAATGTGCCCACCAGGCTACCGTGCATTTCATCAGCCTCGGGCCCTAGGCAGGGGTGGGGGGGTGGCGGTTATTGTTACGGGAAGTCTTCAGCCGAGGGAGACCACTGTGCCTCAGACGACCGGCTGTGAGTCCCTCTTCGTGAAGTGGGGCCTAGGGAGGCAGTTGGGCTTGCTGATTGTATACCTGGCTCCCCACTATGTAACAGCAGCCCTGCCGAGCTGCTCGAGGTGATCACCGAGATGGCGGTTGAGACCCCCAGATTGCTAGTCATGGGGGACTTTAACCTGCCATCAGTAGGCAAGACTTTCGAGGCAGCCCGGGAGTTCATGGCTTCCATGACGGTCATGGACCTGACCCAAGTAGTTCAGGGCCCCACTCATGAGGGAGGACACACGCTGGATCTGATTTTTGTCTCTGGGCAGTGGAGAAATGATCTCGGAACAGGGGATTTAGCCATCTTACCCTTGTCATGGACAGATCACTCTCTCCTTCGGATGGACTTTCCAACCGTCACATCCCACCCCGGAGAGGCGGAACCAGAGATACCGAGATGGTTCTGCCCCAGGCACCTGATGGACCCTGAAATGTTCCAGAGGGAGCTTGGGCCAATACCTGTGTCCTTGCCCCACGGCTCGACTGAGGATCTAGTGGCCGCATGGTATAGTGCGGCCACGGGGGCCTTGGACCGAGTCCCTTGCAGCCTCTCATGTGGCGTCAATTCACCCAGCCCCCCTTGGTTTACCGAGGAGCTGTGGGAGATGAAGTGCTGCAAGAGACGCCTAGAGAGTAGGTGGAGAGCCTCTCGATCCAAAGCTGACCGAACACTTGTAAGACACAATATTAGGACTTACCTAGTGGCGCTAAGAGTGGCCAAACGTGAGTATTTTGCCACCCTTATCGCGTCCGCAGAAAACCGCCCTGCCGCCCTGTTTGGGGGGACCCACTCCCTCCTTCACCAGAGGCCACGGGAAGCCCCTTTGCAGGGTCGAGCAGAGGAATTTGGAGTTTATCTGCAGGACAAAATCACTCAGATTCGGAACGAGTTGCCCTCCACTGAAAGTGATCCAGTCGGTTTATCCGAGGCTGGCCTTGAGATAACACCTTGGGAGGTGTTTGACTTTGTCACTACTGAGGATATGGACAGGTTGTTGAGGAGCCTTAGGGCCACCACATGTTTATTGGACCCGTGTCCCTCCTGGCTTGTACTGGCATCCTGGGAGGTTACATGAGGCTGGCTCCAGGACATTGTGAACGCGTCCTTGAGTGAGGGGTTCTTACCTACTGCCTTGAAAGAGGCGGTGGTGAGACCTCTCCTCAAAAAGCCTTCCTGGACCCAGCATTGTTGGAAAATTACTGTCCGGTCTCCAACCTTCACTTTCTTGCAGAGGTTGTAGAGAGTGTGGTGGCTCAACAGTTTCCTCGACACCTGGAGGAAGTTGATTATCTAGACCCATCCCAATCCGGCTTCCGGCCCGGGCACAGCACCAAGACGGCATTGGTCGCATTGGTGGATGATCTCTGGAGGGCGCGGGATAGAGGTTGCTCCTCTATCCTAGTCCTATTAGATCTCTCAGCGGCTTTTGATACCATCGACCATGGTATCTTATTGCACCAATTGGGGGGGTTGGGGCTGAGAGGTACCGTTCTGCGGTGGTTCTCGCCCTACCTCTCTGGTCGGTCGCAATGGGTGTTGGCAGGAGGGCAGAGGTCGGCCCTGAGGCCCCTCATATGTGGGGTTCCTCAGGGGTTGGTCCTCTCGCCACTTCTGTTCAACACCTACATGAAGCCGCTGGGTGAGATCATCCGTGGTTTTGGGGTAGAATACCATCTGTACGCTGACGACACTCAGTTGTACACATCCACCCCAAACCACCCCAACGATGTCGTTGAGGTGCTGTCCCGGTGTCTGGAGGCCGTACGAGTCTGAATGGGTAGTAACAAACTCAAGCTCAACCCGTCCAAGACCGAGTGGCTGTGGTTTCCGGCCCCCCGGTTCAGCCATGTAAGTCCAATACTGGCCATTGGGAGCGAACAACTGGCCCCCGTGGAAAGGGCGTGCAACTTGGGTGTCCTCCTGGGTTCCCGGCTGTCCATGGAAGACCAAGTGACGGCCGTGGTCAGGAGGGCATTTCATCAGGTACGCCTGATACGCCAGTTGCGCCCCTTACTGGACCGGGTGGCCCTTCGCACAGTCACTCAAGCACTCATGACATCCCGGCTGGACTACTGTAACGCTCTCTACACGGGGCTCCCCTTGAGGTGCACTCGAAGGCTACAGTTAGTCCAGAATGTGGCCGCGCGGGTGATTATGGGTGCCTCAAGGCAATCCCACATAACACCGCTCCTGTGCGAGCTGCACTGGCTACCTGTGGCCTTTCAGGTGTGCTTCAAGGTGCTGACGATCATCTTTAAATCGCTCCATGGCTTGGGGCCTAGCTATATACGAGACCACCTCCTGCCCCATACATCCCTTCATCCGATCCGCTCCCACAGAGAGGGTATCTCCGGGTACCGTTGGCTGGGCAATGCCGGTTGGCGACGCCCAGGGGAAGGGCCTTCTCTGTGGCGGGCCCAACCCTCTGGAACGACCTACCTCCCGACCTACGCACCACCTCGGACCTCCGCCTGTTCCGCCAGCGTCTCAAGACGTATTTATTCTAACAAGCCGGCCTAGCATAACCCCCCATTTCTGACTTTTATCTGAGCAAATTTTAATTCCCATGGTTTTAAAGGGTTTTTAGCATGGGATTTAATTTAATAGTTTTTTTAAAATGTATTTTGTATATTGTATGGTTTTATATTGCCTGTGCGCCGCCCTGGGTCCTTACAAGGAGAAGGACGGGGTATAAATTTAATAAAATATAAGCACCTTCTATATGCCTGGGAGAAAGTTGCTGAAAAAGTCTAAGATGAAAACTCTTCTCTGCCATCTAGTGCTCATTTAATTAAAAATGCTTTAAAAAGAAAAAAAAGTTGATACAGATGATTGTGTCACAGCTCACAAGCAGACTTTTTTTTTAACTTTTAAAAGCATCTTTAAACTATAGGTTCTCCTTAACTGGTAGTTAAAAAATGCTATTTTTTAAAAAAAGATCTGAAACAGCTGTGTGACAATCAGCTGTGCCACATGTGTACAGCCTTTTTTTAACCTTTTAAAGCATTTTTTTGTTACCCATTTGGATGAACTAGTAATATTTTTTACTACCAGTTCCAGTGAACCGGCCCGAATCAATAGCATTTCACCCCTGGATGGGCCTTCTCCAGAACCATCTATCCCCAACCTGTCCTTCAGGCTTTTCATGAGTGCAGCTGTCAGTGCTCTAAATGGATGTAATGTTCCACCTGGGGCTAGTCATCCTCTTCTTCTCTTTCTTTTCATTTTGATCAGCATTCTTCTTCTTCAAAGTGCCCAATGTCTCCAAATGTAAGACCCCCAAGACAAAAGCATAAACCAAGAATACTAACATTGCTTTATTGTAATGTTATAATAACAAAATCTTGAAAGTCTGAAAGACTCTGCCCCTTTCTTACTCTCCCCAAAACTAGTAAGGGTCCCTTCTGAGATGTTTTTGCCGTCCCAGCCCTTGGGATTCAGGTTTTGTTTAATAGACCATTGTATAGGCTGTGACAATTTCTCCTGTCTTCCAAAATCATTGCCACATACCTTTCCACAAAATAAATGAATCTGTTTGGTTATATGTGTTTTGAGTGAGATAATAACTGAGTGAGATAATAACTGATTACTGAGATAATGTTCAGTAATCCCCTGTTTTCCCTTGGGCTATCCACAGTATTTCCAGGAATCTTCTCCAACACTTACGTTCAAAATAAAATCACAATACAAATTGGCCATCACAAACTCTGTTTTGATTTTTCGAAGTCCAATTTTACCTTCCATAGGGTGGTCCATCTCTTCCCCATTAAGTCCTACTCCACTGCTTTATCACAGTATTTCTCTTTAAACAGTGGGGTGGGGTGGAGCTGCAGCCGGTGCAGCTAGAGCATGTTTGCAGTAGTGCCTACCAGTTTTATTATATTTTATCAATTTTTAGTACTCCAATTGGATCCTTTTTTATTTAATTAACATTTTTTGGTGGGGATAACAGCATAGAACATAATACAAGCAAAAACCTTTGTTACTACCAAGAATTAAAAAAGCATGGGAAAAAGAAAGAAATGCCATGGGACCAGCCCGGGATCTTTCCCTCCAATGAAAACAGCAAAACAACCAAGAATTGAGGAGCTTTTTGTTGGCAAGAGATCTGTAAGTAAAACTAACCTCCTCCCATTCCCAACAATCTGGAGAGGTTAGAACGAGACCTGCAAAAAGATGTAGCAAAACAGCATTTATTAGACTTTTCCGGTCTAGAGGGGAGGGGGCATACTGAAAGCCAGCTCTACTCACAAATGACTAGCCCAATAACTTCCTATATGGAGTCTGAGCTAAAGACTAAAAAGGCAACCAATAACCACATAATTCAGAGTACGGAGAGTTTACCTTGGGAAAATTCAAGTGAGTTTATCTCACAGTGCAAACGGTGGTCTCAATATTGGAACAATTAATTTCCATCCAACATGATGTAGAGACATTGAAAAAAGACTTAGCTGTTTTTCTTCAAGTACAATATCAGGCTCCAGGTACTCCCACTAAAGTTCTTGCAGAAGACTTGGTTAACTCCCATAGGCAGGATAAGGAAGAGGAAAAAGAGCAAAGAGCCAGAGAAACAGTTAAAGAGTTGGATAAGGGGGGCAGTCCTCTCAGAAAAACTGCCTCCCCAGACAAGGCAATGAGAGGCGAAGGTATTAATAAAGAAGAAGTCAGGAAACATATCTCCCCCAATCACAATGACATCGCTCACTTCAAACCCAACGGATTGCTTTTAGAATCCATATGAACAGACATAATTATGGATGTTGGAATTCTAGAAGTGCAATACTAAATTTGCCTAAGCCCGCCTCTTCACTGTCATAGGGGTACTATTGATCTCAGTGCTGTTGAGTGGTTACCTGAGTCTCCAAATTGGAAGCGGATTCTCCTGTCTATCAAACAGCCCACCACACCACAAATGCTATTCAAGATGAAGGCATATTTAGCCTCCTTTCAAATCTTTCCCAACAGAGTCTTTGGTGAGGAAAGGGTTACTCCATTAATTGCTAACATGCGAGCTCCCAAGGTGGCTGCCTCTTCCTCATTTTCAACCTTGGGGAAGGGAGAGAAAGACAGTGGGAGTCAACCAGCTTTGTCCAGTGAAGAGATACTTAACAGCACAGAAGTCGGTCTCATTAATCTTTTGGCGCTCTCCCAAGGAAAGAACAAGACAATATATTATACAAGTTGGAAAATTTAAAGAAATCCTTATTGATCACAATGGACACAGCAGAGCCGCTTATAGATCTGGTTTCTCAAATAATTGAGCCTCTCACTCTCAAATAATTGAGCCTCTCCCAGAAGACAAGAGATTGCATGAATACAAGATCATGGACAATAGAAAACAAGACCCAAAGGGGGTATTAGAGATCCCAGTAAAGATGGAGATGCTTTTACCCCTGTGTGAATATCCCATGACACCTTCAGCACCAATCCAAGAAACTGAGAGTCAACCCACGTCAGAGCCTCCAACTCAAGAATGAAATACAAGCTAATAACGCCTTGTCCTACACTCAGGGAAGAGGCATCAGAATGGCAAGCTCTGTTAGCTGATGCTAAAACCTCTTACTCTGAAAAAGTTCCTAAAGAGTTTACACATGACTTAGATGGGACCTCCCTACTTTTAAAGAAGTCCAATTCGGTGTGCGATGACACCTCAATCCATGGTAACAACCAGATAACTTCCCTTTGTATAAATCAAGTATCCTGATGAGCTGCAAAAGATAACCCACTTTCCCTTGTAAACTGGAATATAGCGGGTTGATCTGTTCCATCAAAAGACCAACTCTTTTTTGACTATATATATCACAATTTGACATTCTTTTCTTGCAGGAAACCTGGGCCCCCAAAGAGATTCAGTTAGATCAGTGGTTCCCAAACTTTTTCAGTCCACCGCCCCCTTGGTGCTACAAACTGATCCTCAGTGCCCAGTGGTGGAATTCCAACTTTTTTACTGCCGGTTCTGTGGGCATGGCTTGGTGGGCATGGCTGGGGGGGTCATATGACTGGACGGTTTGCATAACGGAAGGAAGATAGTAACAGTAAAATTCAAAACTGTAACAATTAATTCCACATTTATTCAAAATCCAATTTAAAAACCTTTTTAGTTAATGTTAATTCAACAAAATTGTTGAACATGATCCAGTGATACCAGGTTTTCAAAGTCTGATAGTCAATTATCAAGAACCTTAGTAACTTTGTTTCTGGTCTCCGAAGGTGACGGACGTGCCTTGTGATTAACAAGATTTGGGACAGCATAGAAGATTTTATTCTTGGCTTTTCAGCCAAACACCCCAAAGCTGCAATAATTATAGGGGGGGGGAATTAAATGCTAGAATGGGACCACATGATCAAGCATTATTTAATCAATTTAAGATCCACTAGGATGAAAATGTAACAGGAGAATCGTTGCATTCCAGACAATTTAAAGACCCTAAAGCTAATTGGGCAGGTTTGTGTGTAAGACAAATGACTGTACGTTTAGATCTTCGTATCCTTAATGGGTCCCCATGGGGAGACTATCCAGCAGAATATACTTATCGGGGAACAGGAAGAAAATCCACAGTTGATTACTGGATAATATCATATGACCTCCTGAAGTTCTTACAGAAGATGGAGGTAGACTTGCAACTGGAAAGCGATCATAATGCAATACTCCTTACTCTCACATTGCACCAGAAATCTCTAAGGGCAGGCACAGCCTACCTTCCCAGGTTAGAGAGTCAAAATTCCCAGATAAAAATTAATGAGAATTAGAAAAATGCTAAGGAAGTTACCAAATGGATGTTAGTTCCAGAAACCAGAGAGCTACGTACATCCCTTCTAATTTATTTATTTATTTATTTATTTATTTATTTATTTATTTATTTGTTTGTTTGTTTGTTTGTTTGTTTATTTGTTTATTTATTTAGATTTGTAAATCGCGCCTATCTCCATCGAAATGGACTCAGGGCGGTGTACAGATAAATCTACTATAATAAATAATAACATATACAATAAAAGAATTAAAATTAATTAAATTAACTTGTACTAAAATTCCCATTAACCTATTAACCATTTACTAGTTTGGTTGGAGTTTTGGCATATATGAGATCTAAAATTCTAGGCTAGTCCAGCTTGCTGGAAGAAATGAGTCTTGAGTGAGCGGAGAAAGAGGGGAAGGTCCGTGATAGTGCGAAGGTCGGGGGGCAGGTCGTTCCAGAGGGTGGGCCCTGCCACAGAGAAGGCCCTATCCCTGGACGCTGACAGCCGGCATTGACCAGCGGTCGGCACCCTGAGGAGGCCCTCCCCCTGGGAGCGAATCAGTCGGTGGGAGGTATGTGGTAGGAGATGGTTCCACAAGTAACTAGGCCCTGAGCCATGGAGCGATTTAAAGATGGTGACAAGCACCTTGAAGTGAACCCGGAAGGCCACCAGTAGCCAATGCAGCTCGCGTAGGAGAGGTGTTATATGGGAGCATCGAGAGGCTCCCATGATTCCTTGCATGGCTGCACTCTGTACCAACTGGAGCCTCCGGATGTACCTCAAGGAGAGCCCCATGTAGAGAGCGTTGCAATAGTCTAGGCGGGATGTCACAAGTGCTTGAGTGACAGTGCGGAGGGCATCCTGGTTAAGAAAGGGACGTAACTGGCGTATCAGATGTACCTGGTAAAAAGCTCCCTTGGTCACGGCTGCTATATGGCTATCTAAGGACAGCCGCGAATCCAAGAGGACACCTAAGTTATGGGCTTGGGGTTTGAAATTTTAAATTTGAATTCGGTTCTCACTTATTTTTTTAAATTTTTTTCCCAATTTATATACCGCCTTTTCACCAAAAGGGACTCAGGGCGGTGCACAGAAAGATAAAACCCCACAATATACAAAAATTAAAAAACAATTAAATCAATACGACTGTGCTAAAATTGAATAAATATTTTAAACCATAAACACCGAATTAAAATAGTCCCTAATCTATGTCAGGCCGGCAAGACGAAAGAGATGAGCTTTTACCATCCGATGGAAGAGTCGTAGGTCCGTGATGGTACAGATATCGGGGGGGAGGTCGTTCCAGAGTGTCGGACCCACCACAGAGAAGGCTCTTCCCCTGGGGGTCGCCGGCTGATGGCACCCTGAGAAGGCCAACTCTGTGAGAGCGGACAGGTTGAAGGGAGGAATGTGGTAGGAGGCGGTCTCTCAAGTAACCAGGACCCGAGCCATGGAGCGCTTTGAAGATGGTAACTACGACGTTGAAGCGCACCTGGAAGACCACAGGCAGCCAATGCAGCTCGCGCAGGAGAGGTGTTACGTGGGAGTAATGAGAGACTCCCAGAATCCCCCGCGCGGCTGCATTCTGCACTAGCTGGAGTCTCCGGGTGCACCTCAGGGGGAGCCCCATGTAGAGGGCGTTGCAGTAGTCTAGGCGGGAAATAACGAGGGCTTGAGTGACCGTGCGTAGGGCATCTCGATCTAGAAAGGGGCGCAACTGGTGTATCAGGTAAACCTGATAGAAGGCCCCCCTGGCCACGGCCGTCACATGGTCGTCTAAGAACAGCCGTGAGTCCAGGAGGACGCCCAAGTTGCGGGCCCTTTCCGCGGGAGCCAATGACTCGCCCCCAATAGCCAACGATGGAGTTAGTTGGCTATATCGAGATGCCGGAAACCACAGCTACTCGGCATTGGACGGGTTGAGTTTGAGTTTGTTCCTCCCCATCCAGAGCCGCAGACACTGAGACAGCACTTCCACAGCATCGTTGGGGTGGCCAGGGGTAGAAATGTACAGCTGCGTGTCGTCAGCGTACTGATGGTATTCTACCCCAAAGCCACAGATGATCTCACCCAATGGCTTCATGTAGATGTTAAACAGGAGGGGTGAGAGAACCGAGCCCTGAGGTACCCCACATAAAAGGGGCCTCGAGGTCGATCTCTGCCCTCCTGTCAATACACACTGCGACCAGCCAGAGAGGTAGGAAGAGAACCACTGCAATACAGTTCCTCTCAATCCCAGCCCCTCCAGCCGGTGCAGGA
Source organism: Rhabdophis nuchalis (assembly GCA_039707465.1). NCBI lineage: Eukaryota > Metazoa > Chordata > Lepidosauria > Squamata > Natricidae > Rhabdophis > Rhabdophis nuchalis. Next base: position 55,310,820 of record CM077647.1, on the reverse strand, counting down.
GGATACCATGGTCGATGGTATCAAAAGCCGCTGAGAGGTCTAATAGGGCCAGGACAGAGGAGCAACCTCTGTCTCGGACCCTCCAGAGATCATCAACCAACGCAACCAATGCCGTCTCCGTGCTGTGCTCGGGACGGAAGCAGGACTGGCGCGGGTCTACATAGACGGTTTCCTCCAGGTGTTGGGAGAACTGTTGAGCTACCACACTCTCTACAACCTTAGCCAGAAAGCTAAGGTTGGAGACTGGATGGTAGTTGGCCAATAATGCTGGGTCCAGGGAGGGCTTCTTGAGGAGGGGTCTCACCACCGCCTCTTTCAATGTGGCCGGAAAAGACCCCTCACTCAGAGATGTATTCACTATCTCCTGGAGCCAGCCTCGTGTAACCTCCCAGGAGGCCAGTACTAGCCAGGAGGGACACGGGTCCAATAAACATGTGGTAGCATTCAGTCATCCCAACAACCTGTCCATGTCATCAGGAGTCCCAAAGTCAAAGTCTTCCCATAAAACGGTCTCAAGACCTGCCCCCGATTGCCCACCCAGATCTACCTCATTGGAGATCAGCTCACTCCGGTTCTGAGTGACTTTGTCCAGCAGATATTGACCGAACTCCTCTGCACGACCCTGTAAAGGAGCTTCCCGTGCCCCTGTTGCAGAAGGGAGTGGGCTACTCTAAACAAGGCGACAGGGCGGTTATCTGCGGATGCGATAAGGGCGGTGAGATAGTTATGTTTTGCCGCCCTTATCGCCACGAGGTAGGTCCTTAAGTGGGACCTAGCGCGTGTTCGATCAGATTCGGCGTGAGTGGATCTCCAAATACCCTCCAGGCATCTCTTGCGTTGCTTCAATGCCCTTAGCTCCTCGGAGAACCAAGGGGCCAGGGCAGATCGGCGACACGTGAGAGGCCGCAAGGGCGTGACCCGGTCCAGGGCCCCAGTGGCCGCGTTATTCCAGGCGGCCACCAGGACCTCAGTCGAGTTGTGGGTCAGGGTTCCCGGTATTGGCCCAAGCTCCACCTGGAATCTCTCCGGATCCATCAGGAGCCTGGGGCGGAACCATTGTGGTATATCCAGTTCCGCCTCCCTGCGGTGGGGTGTAGCGGTTGGGAAGTCTAGTCGCAGGAGAGAGTGATCTGACCATGACAGGGGAGTGATCGTTAAGTCCCCTACTCCCAGATCACTCCTCCACTGGCCGGAGATAAAGACAAGATCCAGCGTGTGGCCTCCAATGTGGGTGGGGCCCTGAATTACTTGGGTCAGGTTCATGGCCGTCATGGAGGCCATGAACTCCCGAGCTAACTCAGAGGTTTCATCTACTGATGGCAGATTAAAGTCCCCCACGACTAAAAGCCTGGGGGTCTCAACTGCCATCTTGGCTATCACCTCGAGAAGCTCAGGCAAGGCTGCTGAGATGTAGCGGGGAGCCAGGTACACAATCAGCAAACCCAACTGCCTCCCAAGGCCCCACTTCACACCCAAGGCCTCACAGCCGGCGATCTGTGGCACAGCGGTCTCCCTCGGAACTAGATCCTCCTTCGTAATAACTGCCACCCCCTCACCCCTGCCTAGGGTTCGTGGCTGATGGAATGTCCGGTAGCCTGGCGGGCACATTTCCATGAGGGGCACCCCCCCTTGGGACCCAGCCAGGTTTCCGTGACACCTACCAGGTCCGGCTCCCCCTCTGATACCAAATCATGGATGAGGGGGGCCTTGTTGATAATGGACCTGGCATTGAGCAGCATCAGCATCAGCATCAGCCTCGAGCCCTGGCCCTGGGAACTCCGACCTCCTGGGTTGAGAGAGGAGCCATGGAGATCGGAGCGTGCAACCTCTTGTAAACAGCGAGTGCGCGCTCCCAACAACTGATTTGGTCTCCGGCTCCCGCCATACCTACCCCTCCCACACACTGTCCTGATAGAATGACACTCTGGTTGATTGACCTTCATACCCCCCCTTAAAATGGACACCACATCCTCCCCGTCGGGATTACCAGCCAGCCTGTACACAATACCCTGTGGGTTATACCCCCCACCCATCTCCCTAGTTACTGCCAACCCATCTACAACCCCAGAACCCCTTAAAACTCTAGATAAAACCCCCCTAAAAACCCTCTGAGCTTCCGCTTCCTCCACCTCTCGGGATTTACCCATCCGTCATTGAGGTGGGCCCTTGTTAATGCTGAGGGCCACACCTGTGAGAGAGGAGACTCTCGCAGGGTAAGGAGGTCAGCCGAGGAATACATATAAGCCGCTTTACTGGCCCTGGAAAGGGCTAAGATGGTAATTGGCTACAAGCAGGTTAGTGTACTAACAGAACACTAGCTCACTCCAAAAGGCTGATCTCAAAGAATAAAAAATGGTTCGATAGAGATTGCGTGCAACTAAAAAGGATATATAATATGGAGTACAAGAAAAGTAAAAATGCCCTTTTTGAGGATTACACTCACTATTTAAAGGAGCTGAAAGCACAATATAAAAACCTTCTAAAAGAAAAGAAAAGTGCAGCTCTAAAGGAGTCTTGGCACAGACTAATCACGGCAGTCAGGACAAAAAATACATCCCTTTTTTGGTACTTCACCAGGGGATTGGGGAAACCTCCTCTACCCCAAAAAATCAGGTTCCGATTCATGCCTGGGAAGAATATTTTAGGGAGCTTTATACAGATCCCGACCATGTAACCCAGGAGAGCCAAATTAGTTTGGACCAAACTCCTTATTGGCCCTCTGTTACACCAGAAGAGATATCCCAGTTGATCGGAGCCCTAAAGGCTAATAAGGCACCCGGGGCTGATAATGTCCTGCCAGAAATAATTTTTTAAAAAACACCAGTTGGTGGGCTCCACTTTTAGCATCACTGTTTATACATTTATAGACAAAACAGGCCATATTCCAAGAGATTGGGGAGTAGCAATTATCATACCAATTTATAAAAAAGGTAATAGAAATGACCTTGGCAATTATAGGCTCATTAGTCTTCTAAGTGTTATTAGTAAATTGTATGCCAAACTATAAACTCCAGGATTGGCTAATTTCAGGGGACAATAATCAAAGACGAGCAAGCCGCTTTTAGAGAAGGAAGATCTATGATCATATCTTGGTACTCCACCATTTAGTCCAAAAATACACATATAAAAAAAATCCTCTCTTTTCGTGGCCTTCCTTGATTTTGAGCAGGCCTTTGATTCAATATCCAGGATTACCATCTGGGAGAAATTAAAATGCACCACTATCGAAAAATGCCTCCTCTTCTTCATACAAACATTATATGCCAATTCCACCTTGAAAATGAGGTGGAATCCCCAAGGGAGTTTAACCGGCCCAGTAAGGTACAAAAAGGGGTACGGCAGGGTCGCATCCTGTCCCCCTCCCTCTTTAACTTCTATATTAATCCCCTGATTGATCTCTTACAGAACCCAGATTTCCATCCTCCTAACATAGCACAATGCAAAGTTCCAATTCTCTTATATGCTGATGATGCCGCTATTATTTCATAGACCCTGGTAGGACTGAAGAGAGCAATTAGGGCAACACTTGGCTTTTGCAGGCAAAACAAATTGGTCCTGAACTTTGATAAATGAAAAAAAATAGTTTTTGCTAAAAGACCTATCCAATATCCTTGGAAAATAGAAGGACATAGTCTGGAACAGGTTAGAACATTTATGTAACTTGAGGTGGTTTTCCACATGCAAGGGACATGGAAGGCATATCTGGCTCATACTTTGCAAGCAGCCAATAGGTCCTCAAATGCAATTAAACATTTCTTTTACACAAGTGGAGGCCAGTTAGAATCTGCTGCCTTAAAACTTTTCGAGGCCAAAACATTGGCACAAATTCTAAAAGTGATTCTCTAAAAGTATACAAATGACCAGCTATCTGCAAGGACTATAAATACTTTCATTTCACACCATTCAGTCAGAGTTGAAGAAACTTGGATGAGAAGTGAAATGTCTTCAAAGAAAAAACAGTTCCCTCTTGAAAGAGCACCTTTGGGAAACTCATCTGATACATTATTTATATTTCATTTTCAATTACTGAGTCATCTTTCATTTGTAAATCTATTATTTCCACCTCCTTTTTATAAATGTAATTTAATTTAATTTATTTCAATTTATATACCGCGCCTTCTCCACCGAAGTGGACCCAGGGCGGTGCATAGGAATTTAAAACAGCAATAATAAAATACAATAAATATAATAAATAGATAAAAAGAATTAAATCACAGCCTGTGCTAAAAATTCCCCCTAAAAAATCTAACATCATTTACGTGTTAGGCAGAAGCTATATTACAAGAGTCTAAATTACTACGCGAGACCAGCTTGTTGAAAAAAATATGTTTTAAGTGAACGGCGAAAGAGGGGAAGGTCCGTGATAGTGCGAAGTTCGGGGGGTAGGTCGTTCCAGAGGGCTGGCCCTGCCACAGAGAAGGCCCTACCCCTGGGCACCGCTAGCCAGCATTGACCGGTGGTTGGTACCCTCAGTAGGCCCTCTCTGTGGGAGCGTATTGGACACAGGGAGGTATGTGGCAGGAGACGGTCCCGCAAGTAGCTAGGCCCCGAGCCATGGAGCAATTTGAAGATGGTAACAAGCACCTTGAAGCGCACCCAGAAGGCCACCGGTAGCCAGTGCAGCTCACGCAGGAGAGGTGTTATGTGGAAGTAACGAGAGGCTCCCAGAATCCCCGCGCGGCCGCATTCTGAACCAACTGGAGCCCCCGGGTGCACCTTAAGGGGAGCCCCATGTAGAGAGCTACAATAGTCTAGGCGAGACGTCACGAGTGCCTGAGTGACAGTGCGGAGGGCGTCTCAGTCCAGAAAGGGACGCAACTGGCGTACCAGGCGAACCTGGTAGAATGCCTCCCTGGTCACGGCCGTCACATGGTCATCCAGGGACAGCCGCGAATCCAGGAGGACGCCCAAGTTGCGAGCCCTTTCCACGGAGGCCAATGACTCGCCCCCGATAACCAGCGATGGAATGAGCTGGCTATGCCGAGACACCGGAAACCACAGCCACTCAGTCTTGGATGCGTTGAGCCGGAGTTTGTTACTTCCCATCCAGAGCCGCACGGCTTCCAAACACCGGGACATTACTTCGACGGCATCGTTGGGGTGGCTCGGTAAACCAAGGAGCCAGGGTGGTTCGTCGCCGCAAGAGAGGCCGCAAGGGCGCGACCCGATCCAAGGCTCCCGTGGCCGCAATATTCCATGCGGCCACGAGGTCCTCCATCGCGGGTCAGGGATACAGGAAGTGGCCCAAGCGCCGTCTGGAACCTGTCAGGGTCCATCATAAATGAATAAAAAAGAAATAGTCCAAAGTGATTAAGAGATGAGGCAGTCAAGCTTAAATAATAATAATAACAACAACAACAACAACAACAACAACAATAATAATAATAATAATAATAATAATCTTTATTGTCATTGTAATAATATTGTAATAAAGCCCATATAGGTGACATTAATAACTATAAGCACCATGCAGTCCCATGACTTCCAGTCAACCATAAGCTGGTTGCAGAAACATAGTTCCTGGAACCTGCTTTCAACAACAAAAACAATAAGAACAACACAATAAAAAACCCATTAACTCCAATGTGATTTTAGCTGCCCAGTTCCTGCAATCAGATGCTTTTTCAGCAGCAATATGTTCCTCTCTTTTAGAGGAACGTTAGTTCACTGGAAATCTTATTTTTTTTCCTCACTGTGTTCCTTGACTTTAGGGCCTCCAGTTTATTTGTATTTTCCGCTTTGCAGTAACATCAGTATACTAATACTTCTTCCTCCAACTTTAAAATCATGTCCATCTTCTAAACTAACTACTCAATACATTTACTAATGTTATATGATGAATAAATAAACAAAAACTACATAGCATGTATCCTACTGATAGTCTGAACTGTGGTTTCTTGTTTTATTGAAGACAATGAGATATTCTCAATTTCTGTTTTCCTATATCTACAGCTTCAAAAAGCTGAGCCAATCAACTTGGTGGTCAATAAAGCACATTTTGACTTTTTTTTGCTGTTGGATTTCTCTATTTTTGTATCAACAAAAACAGTATACATTGTTCAGTTTATTTTGTTACCCATTGTTTTCCCTGTTAAAATCAGTATAGTTCATTTTCAAGGATTATAATGTGTTTATATTTTTAAGATTTCATGCATTTTCCCTCTAACATATCAGATGGCTATATTGTTCCTTTGTTTTATGTTAGACTCTTTATTTTTCAATCTGAAGATGATACCAGAAATGGGTAGAGTTATTTGGTTGCCTGTGTCACGTCACACACTAATTTAAGGTGAGCAGCATCCAAAATGAGCTGTTAAATTACTCTGACACCTTTAGTAGAAAATCCCATGAACACCCTTGTCTTGTAATGACAACTTTATTTGGATTGATAAGATATTGAGTATTCTGAAAGAAAGATAGGACTCCAAGAATTTTATTGGATAAACCTTTTTTTTTTAACAAAAGAGATTTCAATTTATAAGATTTTTTAAAATGTCACTGACATTTATTGCTTCTGAGGAATGAACACTTAACTGAATATAAATTCTTATGAACTAATATTTTGTAATAATTTGGATCAAGATATAACAAAAAAAGTCTTTCATTTCCTTGTCTAAGAACAGCTAGATGTATTTAGGTCCTGCTGCAATGCGGATTGAATTTTGATGCTGAGTCTCATGAATACTTAATGTAATGTAATGAAAGGGTGCTACTCTTAAAAAATGGTAAGATGTTCTATTGCAAAGTGTATTAATAGAGTCTGAAATAATTATCTTTAAATCAAGTACTATACTTTGTAATGATTATTTTAAGTGATTTCAGTGATTTTATATAAAATGTTATTTGTTAATGCTTACATTGATTACATTTAATCAGAAGTCATAAAAAAGCTTATATTCCTATAAATGGTGTTTAACAACAAGTTGTTTAAAAACATATAAATATGTTTTTGAAATTGGGTTAAATTTGTATCAATTGCAAAAATGTTTAAAATATGTTTAAATAGTAAATTAAAATTACTATATTTTATGATTTGGAATATCTGATAAGGGAATATCCATTGATGCAAATGTTTGATAAATTTCTTTGGGTTGAAATTTATAGGATAGCTCAAAGATGCAATAAATTGTAGATTTTCATCATCAAATAAGAAATTTGAGGATATATTAGCAATACTATTTTATTCTATCAATGGATATGATTATTTGGAATAATGTTTGAACACACCAGTGGTGGGTTGCAGGTAGTACGCCCCAGTATTGGTGTACCGGAGCCTGCTTGGAGCACAGGATATTGTTCCTGTATGGTGCTCCGGAGGGGCCTTCACTTCTTACCTGTCCATTATGTCTTTGGCACTTCTGCACATGTGCATGGCACAAACGGCGCCTGCGCGATGTTCTGCTGAGCAGCTGGAGCATCCTGTAGGCTTAAGGAAGCATTGCAGGCAAGTATGATGCATGTGTACACCACGTGTGTGCGCGTGCATGTGGGTGAATCCAGGGCCGTTCCAACCATACTGGTCGGAACAGAATTCGGAATCTATCAATGACACACATACAGTAAGTGGATTTATGGGGAAATAATTTTATATTAAAAATAAAAATGATATTCTGAAAAATATTCCAAAAGAATAGAATCTGACCTATTCTGAAGAACAATGCTTAAATAAGGCACTGGAAGAGTTTATTTGAAAATAAAAAATTAGGCTCTGGGAATAATTAAGTGAACTTAACCTGCAGAACTAATACTCCAGACATCAAGCACTAGCTTTTAGAAATGTATATTTTTTGAATAAAATAATTTTTAAAGAAATCAAAACATACTGTGCTTGATGATATCTCACAAAATAAACAAATTTATATATTTAATTTGATATATTACTATTATATATTTAATAATAATATATGTATATCAATTTAAGTTGTTAATTCCTTGCTTCATTTATTTATTCATGGGTAATATAACAACAGTTACTTAGATTATCTGTTGGAAGATTGTATACTTTTAAGTATTTTTTTCTGAATTTTTTTGTATTTTAAAAAATTTGAATGGAAAAATGTTTCTATTTTATAAATGATTGTGTCAGGAAAAAGTTCTGATCATCCTTGAGGCAATAAAAATGGATTTGCACTTCTTTATTTCAATTTTCACTTATGAAATCTCTCATTAGGCTGCGTGATTAACTAGAGATTCAAACATGAAAACTAGTGCTACATTGGACTGCTTTAGATTGCCTAGTTATATTGCAGATAAAATTATTCAGTCTATACAGAAGAACAAGGAGAATAGATTTCATCATTTTGTATTATGTTTGTTTATGTTTATTTACACTTATATACCGCCCTATCTCCCGAAGGACTGAGGGCGGTGCACAGAAGAATAAAAAGTAATAAAACACAACAATACAAAAGTTAAAATAGATTAAATACTAGATCTGTGCTAAAAACTTATGGTTAAAAACAAGTAAAATATTATTAAATTAGTATAAAATTGGGACTGTGTCATTAGAACTATGCTAGGCTAGCCGCATGAAATAGTTATGTTTTTAAGGTCCAACAGAAGAGGAGTAGGTCCGTGATGGTACGAAGATCGGGGGGCAGGTCATTCCAGAGGGCAGGGCCTGCCACAGAGAAGGCTCTCCCCCGGGGGTCGCCAGCCGGCATTGTCCGGCAGACAGCACCCTGAGGAGGCCCTCTCTGTGGGAGCAAACAGGTCGGAGGGAGGTATGTGGTAGGAGGCGGTCCCACAAATAGCCAGGTCCCGAGCCATGGAGCACTTTGAAGATGGTTACTAGCACCTTGAAACGCACCCGGAAAGCCACAGGCAGCCAGTGCAGCTCGCACATTATATGAAAGCAGGGTAAAGCTACATACTCCCTAATCTCTTCATCATGCTATACTATGATTTATTTCTTGATCAAAGCACAATTAGTTGGGTTCACACAGTGCCCTTGAACCATAAATTATGCTAAGCCAAAAGTCAACCAACCTGCTGTCTCAAGAAAAAAAATGCAGCTTCTTTAAAGAATTGGTAACAAGAATGGCATGCATGGCCATGCTTGTTCCCAAGCAATTTTCTGATTTGTTTCCAAAGCACACTCCTTATTTGTAATTTCTTTTATTTCTTTTCAGAATTTGAAATCAAATAATCTTAACAGGTATCTCTCTCTGTCATATCCTTGTATACTGAATATCATCCAGGTTCATTTTAATCGCCAGAGTGACCAACCTGTTTCACTTTTTTTTTTTTTTACGAATTTTTATTTTATTTTAATCAAACAAAATCACACAAAAAAGATTCATCCTCAATTACATCTTGTAGAAAGTGTATCAATTGGTTACAAATAATTTTTGTGCATTTCTTCCACAGTCATTACTTATAGTTCATATTAGGTTATATATTTTAAATCAATATTCTTTATATATCTTACTATCAATATACCCCAATTCTCCTTTGACTACAATTATTTAAGCATTGTTTTGCCTAAAATGGTTCATACTTAAAAACACAATCACACATTGGCAATCATTAGCTATTTCAAAAATTCTCCAATCACATTACACCTTCATGACATATTCTAAATAAAGATTAATTAATAAAATTTAGCCTTTTCCCCCCCAACTCGCTGTTTAAAATTTGTATCCAAATTTCTTTTAACAAAACCAATGTATATATATATTATTAAACAATGTCCCTTATCATTTCATTATTATTGTTATAATTGCCTATTTGTTAACAGGAAATCATTTACTATTTACATCCAACTTCGTCTCATCAAACCCAATAACATTACCCTTTTATGACAAATTCTAAATAGAATTTAATTAATAAAATTTCTAGATCTTTTTTCCCAAATTGCTGTTTTCAGTTTATATCCAAATTTCTTTTACTAAACCAGTATCTATATATATTTATTAAATTATATCCATTGTCATTTCATTATTATTGTTGCAGTTAATTATTTGTTAGCAAAAACCAACATTTACTATTTATTACCCAACTTCCTCTCATCAAACCAACACATTTTTATACCTTGTCACCATTATTAATTATCTATTTCTCATAAAAATCTAAAACATCCTAAAAATTACTAAATTACTACTTATTAATTACAAAAAATTAACTAGTGTTTTATTATCAATTTTTATTATCAACCTGTGTCTTTCCAATAACAATACAATCTTCTTTCTTTTGCCATTTGTGGTATTAATCTTCTATTTATTTCCTTAATAAGGTTTTTATGGACTTCTCCCCACACTTTGTTGCTTGTAGCATCTCTCAGGTAGTCTCATTGCCCTCCATCTGCTATTAAGATTATCTTGTCTTTGGTTATCAATCGTGCTTCTGATAAAATTTCTTTCCTTAAATTCATCATTCCTCCTCCTCCTCCTCCTCCTCCTCCTCCTCCTCCTCCTCCTCCTCCTCCTCCTCCTCCTCCTCCTCCTCCTCCTCCTCCTCCTGTGTCTTGGGGTCTGGAGTAGAGCTCCAATTTGTCAAATTCCCTTTTCCATACTTCCCTTTTTCCACTTTTACCCACATTTGCTCTGTTAGTAAAACCATCAATTTTCTTGTAATTATCTTCATTCTTCCTTTCCATTTTTGGGGCTGCAATCCCATCATCTTTTGCTGAAAAAGACTCTAGTTTTTCCAACTTCTTCTCAATTCTCCCAGTTGTTTCCAGTAAATTTTGGATTCCAGCCAATATGTTTTGCAGTTTTAAAGTTTCCTCTTCTGATTATTGATCCATATTTCCAAAGAGAGGAAAAAAAAGAGAAATGAAAAACTAATAACCACTGCCACTCTAGCTTTTGGATTTTTATTTTGAGTTAGTTTCAAAAAAAGAGGGAGGTCTATATTTTCCCTCTTTCTCTCTCACTGCCAGAATCATTACCAAAATAATTGTCAAAGAACACCTGTGTAAACAATTTGTGCCCTTGACTCTTTATCAGTTTCTATAAACAAATTACAGATTTTCAGCTACAAAGTCAATGAGATCAGAGAGAGAAAAAAAGAGAATGTACATTGTTTAAAAAAATTCTAGCCTCGCCTCTAAGTGGCAGTGTTGCTTCCTTTGACTCTCTGCTGTTTATCTAAGGCTTAAAGGAAATAAAGTTATTAAATAAAGTTTAATAAGAAGTAGTAGGAAGCATTGTTAAAACCGTTGTTGAAATAAAAAAGTTTTTAATCCAGAAGTTGAAAAATAAAGTAAGAAAAACAGAAGAAAAAAATTTGATCCGTTGACATTAAGAGGAGAAGAGAAAAAAAAATGCTGCGGCACTTCAATCCACAAAGTATAGTTACAGGGGGGAAAAATAGTTTCAAAAGCAATTCAATACCGGCTAATTTCGCTGCTTGATTCTTTTACTTAAAGATTTAATTTAGCTTTAAAAAAAAGGATTCTTTGGGCAGTCTTTCTTGAAGTAAAAAAAGAATGCCTCACCAGATGGACACATTTTCTCCTTTCACTTCCTTCCTTCGGGAGCCATCCCAACTTCATCAGCCAAGGGGCTGCCTGTTTACTGCCGGTTAGAAGATTTCCTTGGATCAGTCAGGGACTTTGCAGTGTCCCTGAGATCAGCAAGACTTCATCTTCCTATTCACTGTCTCTGCAGGACGGTTTAGGTCCAATTGGACCATTCAACAGCAAAAGTGTCGGCAGTGGTCTCGCAGCATCGAGACCACACGTAGTATCATTGCGATGTAGGCTCCTCCTTCCCAACCTGTTTCACTTCTATGTTCAGGTCTAAATTATGATTGGAATCAAATCACCACTTTTCCCCCCAGAAGAGGTGGTTGAAGACAGGTCTGAATTGGCCCCAAGTAATTTGATCAAAAGATGTCTACATTGAGATAGTGCACCACCACCTCCTTCAAGGCAGTTGGTACCACTCTTCCCTCCAAAAGGTATCCAGATGTTATTCTGTTAACCTACACATACACCAGAGACAGGTGGAACATGGATCCAGATCATGGGTGTCAAAGTTTTTGCTACTGAGATCCTTTCCATTTCACCAAGCTAAACAAACTAAAAACTTGAAATTAGTATTTCAAGATTTGTTCAAGTAATCTCATTACAATCTATACAATAAGTCAGCAGTGTGCTATGAAGGATTATATAGGTGATAAGTTGAATTGAATGATTATATAGGTGATAAGTTGGAATGATCTTAACCCCAGAGCCCACTGTAATAGCATTGCTAAAAAGGCATTAGGAGTTGTTACTTTTGTGAAGCTTCTTCTCCAGTAACATTGTATTGCTAACTAGGGCATACAAAACCTTTGCCAGACCAATTCTCAAATACAACTCATCTGCCTGGATTCCACACTGTACAGTGGACATTAATATAATTGAGCTGGACAAGAGGTACTTCACGAGAAGAATATTCCACTCTCCTACTTACAATAGAATTCCCTATGGCACCAGACTTGAAATTTTGGGCTTGGACAATCTGGAACTGTGCTGCCTGCGGTATGATATAAGCACAGTACACAAAATTATCTGCTACAATGTCTTACCTGTCAATAACTTATTCAGATTCAACCTCAATAATACATGGGCAAACAATGGATACAAATTCAATGTAAACTCCTCCAAACTCAATTGCAGAAAATATGACAGCAACAGAGTGATCAATGCCTGGAATGCTCTAACTGACTGCATTGTTACACCCTCACAGCTTCAACCTTAAACTGTCTACTGTGGACCTTACTCCATTCCTAAGAGGTCCATAAAGGTGGCTTGCATAAGTGCACCAGCATGCCTAATATCTCTGTCCTACTGGTCCCCATTTATTTGTATTCATTTCTTTCATTAAATATCAATGTTTATATTTATACCTGCTATCTTGTACATGTTTGACAAACTAATAAATTCAATTGCATAGACAGGGAATGAGTGTAGCTCATGAAGTTTTACCAACTGCCACAATTATTTATGCTACTGTATTCTTGATCATTTGCAGCTTTTAATTTTTGAGTGTAGCACATGTAGAACATTGTGAAAAAGTTCAAATGGGAGGTTACCTGAGTAAGATTGATTTTGAGCTCTGATAGTTAAGCATTCATAGGCTTCAGAATCAAATTCAATCTACTATCTAGAAGATCTAGATACATGTAACTACTCTAAATCCTAAAAATAAAATACCTTTTTTACTACAGTCATGCATCAGCATTAGACTCTTTCAAAATTCATTGAATTCAATATTCAATATATTTTGAAACTTATCCTGGTGCTCGTCTTTCTCCCAGTAATTGACATGCAAGGAATAACTTGCTGATGTTGGCTGCCTTATGACTTGCTATTTCTTCCAGTTGAAACTGCAGATCACGTGGTAAGTCACATGGTTTTCTTAGTACCAATCATTTTTAGTATTTGGCACATCTTCCAGAATGAATTACCAACAAGAACCATGGTACCACTGTACAAAGCAACCCAAGTCATTGTCAGTATCTTAAATGGAAATATGTAATAATTTACCATGATCCACAAAAGTTGATAGTTTTCTAAATTCTCATTTGACATAAACACGGCTAATAAGATGAAAGCCCAACGATATATCTGAAAATCTGTTAAACTGGAACCAATATCATAAAAACCTATAATCTGCATGGGACTTGCAGCTTCCTGCCAGCTTTCAAACTAACTGGTTCTTCAAAGCTTGTAGAAAATTATGAGGTGGTGCTTGTTTAACAACCCATGCTTTTCCTTAGGGTTTCTTTTATTATTCTGAACTAGAATTTTCCAAATTTCATGGACTTGAAAAATATATATAAGTATCACTAACATTGTTCAATTTTAACTCTATCTATCTTCCAGTGAAGAAAGCAACCTTTTCCCCCTATGTATTTATGACTAGATAGTCTTCCAATGAGCAGCCAAAATGTATTTCACATACATACATAAAAACATACATACATACATATATACATACATACATACATACATACATACATACATACATACATACATCTAATGTACTTCAACGATTTACAATGGTTTGGAAAAAGTAAATATTGATTTGGAAGATTTTTTTAAAACTTTAGCATAGGTAAAAGAAACATTTAAATCAATATCAGCTAAATTTAGGAATAGGTCATGAAAACAGCCAAAAGGAAGATATTTCACATGTAGCAAACAGAATTTAATGAAACTAATGTTGTGACCAAAACATGGCTCATCTAATGCAATTAAATCATTTTGAAAATTCTGTACAACATAAATTTATTAGTATGCAAACAATAAAAAGTACAGAATTCCTAGCATTGGAAGCTTGCTAGGCAGCCCTGAACAAAACAGAAAAAGAAAGCCAAAAACAGTATCAACAACATATCAAAGGAGTCAGAATTATTGAGCAGTTGTATGTGTGTGTGTGCGTGCGTGTGTGTGTGTACACATGGGTATATGAGGGGAAATCAGGGATTCACAAACTAATTATCATTCAATTGACCAAAAATTAAACAAAGCACAGCCATGTCTCTTCTTTCTCAGAGGACATTACATTTTGGCACTGATATTTTACTCTTAATTGTCCTAGAAGAGTTTACTTAACATCCTTGCCCTGTGCTCTTGCCCCCAATTTTCTTTAGGCATTGGATCATTGTTTAACAGTGCTATGTGGTGTGTAACATATTTTGACTCTAATTTAACATTATTGATTATTTGATTTGATTTGTGAATCTAATAATAAAAACTGAAGAGTTAAATACTACAGATTGTCCTAGACTTACAACCACAATTGAGCCCAAAATTTCTTTTAAAGCGAGATGCTCACTAAGTAGATTTTACCCCATTTTACAACCACTCTTGCCACATTTGTTTAGTGAATTACTACAATTGTTAAGTTTGTAACATGGTTATTAAGTGAATCTAACTTCCCCATTGACTTTATTTGTCAGAGGGTCACAAAAGCTAATCACACGGCCCCGGGACACCGTCATAAATATTAATCAGCTGCCAAGTTCTAAATTGTCTTCACATGGGGATTCTGCAATGGATGCAAGTGCGAAAGTGGTCCCGTCTCTTTTTTCAGTGCCATTGTAACTATGAGCAGTCACTAAATGAACTGTTGTAAGTCAAGGACTTCCTGTATTTCAAAGCTTGAATTGGTAATATATCTTATTGCATTGAGAAAAAAATTCCCAAATATAATTATTAAGACTATATTTGTTGCTTATTTCCATTGGAAAACACTAATTTGAAATAAGATTGCTATTCAAAACTACAAATTATTACCTACAATTATTCATATTTTCTCTATAATGTTCTTTCACTAATCCCAAAATCAGCCAATACCAAAGGTAGGTTTGCCTAGATATCACTTAACATGAGGCAGCGGGAATAGTGACCCCCCCCCCCAAACTGGTACCATTAAACATGGACATACCCCTTCTAGCTTTATTTGTATGGTAGCTATAAACTTTGCCCTTGTTAAGGATTACACATTTTACTGGAACATTGCTACATGATATTGTAAGGAAGGGAACAGGAAGACATGTGAGGGTGTGGGGTAAAGTTGTCCACATAACCAGCCTGTGAAGCACACGCCTTTGCCTCATGCTAAGCTCATGATATCTCTTTATATGGAACATATGAAAATGTATTAACTTCTGTTTCTGTACTATTCCAATGTTAACTTCTGCATTTTTGATTGACATAAGGGAAGCATAAAACTAACTCCCTGGGCGTTGCCCAGGCAGTTCAGTCTTTAGTGCGAGAGCACTCTGAACTCTTGACGCGTCAATAAATCCTGTTTCTCTATTACCTTCATGGTTCCTCGTCCTGTCATTGTAATCAATTTGTGGTTGGCACTGGTTTTGCTGCTACAAACATAGTAAAGACTAAAATATTGGTGAGAGGGGGGGAGCAAGAATATATTTTGAAATTTCAGACACTTCTGTGGGCAACACCAGAATGGTTGCCCAGGGAAACGTGGGCCATATGGTATAAATGATTAAGCAGCTCTACCAATTGGACTTACTCAGCTCAGCCAAGCTCACACAGGCTTGTGATTGGAGAAATATGGAGGAAGGAAGTATAAATACAAGTTCCTTGTAAGGCAAATATCAATAGTCTAATCCTTAAGTTCAAGAAAATGAGAGCAAAGTAGAGATTTAGTGTGACTTCTGGTTACTATATCTTTTGCAGACTTTCAATGAAAAATGGAGAAAGAATATTTATTTGTATCACAAATTAATTAACAGAGGCAAGAAAAAGACTCTTAGGCATAGGCAACAGGCAGATCTAAGGGTTAAAAATGTAGATGGAGCATCTGTCTTACTGGAACCAGTGGGAGGAATCGAAGAAGAGAAATGAAAGGTTGTTACTGCAGGATGCCAATTAGTAATCACATTGCACAATTGGTTCCTATTTTTGGTTTGTAGAACTAATATTGGCAAATGGAAATACATTCTGACATAACCAATCAGAAGCAAGAGATTATTATTCAGTTATTCACAGGAGGTCCTGAATAAGATATAAAATTTAGAAGCTGCAATTGAATTCAGTGATTAAGGAATGCACATCCTACATCCTACAGGCAGTCAATTTGCTATTTAGTTTGTAATGCTTCAAAAACAGATCTTTCCAATTATGCACATTATGTTTAAATTGTAGGAAACAAGATTAGTAAATCAATTTTGGGGTATATGATGCAGTACCAACTTTGATTAAATCTGTCTCAGATATGCACATTCTGAGCTGTAGTTTTGGAGATGATCCAAGACCTTGACCCCTGTCTAATGATGGGACAGATTTTTATCTTCACCTGTGTTCTCAACATAAGTGGCCTACTTTTGTCAGTTACTCTCTCGTTGGACAGCTTTTACAAATCATCCAGATAACAAGGGCAGCATTCTCTTCAGCCATTTTTCTTAGGGGGTTTCTGATTTCAATGTCATTTCAGAAGGTGGTAAAGAAATAAAATTAGTTATCTTAATCTGAAAGAATCAGTCTAAGATAAATAATTTTATTTCTTTACCACCTTCAATAAGGAAACCTGTCTGATCTTCAGAGATATTTCCTGAGTGCCACAATAATTCGTGCCAATTAGAAATCTAAATGGGAAAGAAAATTGGTAATAGGTGGCAAGAACAAAGAATCCAACAGAATCACATGACTTGACTATTTGTTTTCTTGGCTGCTCTCCTTCCAGTGCTCATGGAACTCAAGATAGTACACATAGCATTCCTTCTTTGCTTTAGCTTTCTCAATAAAAATCTTGCTGTTGGTTGGGCTGAGAGACAGTGATAGCATGAAATGAACTGTGGTTGCGTAGTCAGCATTTGGATGATTCTGAATTGTGGTATTTGAGTTTAAATGCAAAACAAGACGAGGAAAGCTAAAGAAAAATGACAGGTGGCAACCTGTATTTTGATTGGATGGTATTGGAACAGGCTGATCATGTTCAAAAGGTAGGAAATGAACATGTAACACAGAATGTTGCACTATATGGAAAAATGCTTATTTTCAGTGAATTAGTCAATAATACACTTTTCCTGATATTCTATGCCATGGATTTTGATGATATTCACTATAGTTTTGGGATTCCTCTGACACCCCCCTCCCCATCTTACAATTAGCACTTCTTAGCAAATGAATTGCTCACTGAGTCTTTATTGGGCTATCGTTTGGGGGAAAGAGGGAGGAAGTGGGAGTCATCCTATGATAATTTTCCTTAGTACTTTATTTTGTACTTTTTCAAGCCTTTGGAGTCTCTTGAATCACTTGATCTTTTCCCCTTCCTTAGAAGGGATAACATAAGAAACAAGATACAATACAATAGCAGAGTTGGAAGGGACCTTGTAGGTCTTCTAGTCGAACCCCCTGCCTAGGCCTTATACCATTTCAGACAAATGGCTATCCAACATCTTCTTAAAGATTTCCAGCGTTGGGGCATTCACAACTTCTGGAGGCAAGCTGTTCCACTGATTAATTGTTCTAACTGTCAGGAAATTTCTCCTCAGTTCTAAGTTGCTTCTCTCCTTGATTAGTTTCCACCCATTGCTTCTTGTTCTACCCTCAGATGCCTTGGTGAATAGTTTGACTCCCTCTTCTTTGTGGCACCCTCTGAGGTATTGGAACACTGCTATCATGTCTCCCCTGGTCCTTCTTTTCATTAAACTAGACATACCCAGTTCTTGCAACCGTTCTTCATATGTTTTAGTCTCCAGTCTCCTAATCATCTTTGTTGCTCTTCTCTGCACTCTTTCTGGAGTCTCCACATCTTTTTTACATCTTGGTGACCAATACTGAACGCAGTATTCCAAGTGTGGCCTTACCAAGGCATTATAAAGTGGTATTAACACTTCACATGATTCTATCCCTCTGTTTATGTAGCCTAGAACTATGTTGGCATTTTTGGCAGTTGCTGCACACTGCCAGCTCATATTTAAATGGTTGTCCACTAGGACTTCAAGATCCCTCTCACAGTTACTACTATTGAGCAAAGTGCTACCTATACTGTACCTTTGCATTTTGTTCTTCTTGCCTAAATGTAGAACCTTACTCTTTTCACCATTGAATTTCATTTTGTTAGATAGTGCCCAATGTTCAAGTCTGTCAAGATTGTTTTGTATGTTAAGCATATCTTCTGGAAAGTTGGCTATTCCTGCCAGCTTGGTGTCATCTGAAAATTTGATGAGTTGACCTGTCTCTTTAGTGTCCCCTTTAAGGTCAACAAGGACACTATATCTATTATGCTGGGTCACAGCAAAAGCTTTGTGTTTATGGTTCACAGCTCTCACCCTGCCAGATCCCACGGTTGTCTAGACTGTTCCTCTCCTGCAGGATCTTTGCGGTAGAGGGGGCTGATAGCATGGCCTCTCCATAGAGTGGAATGGCCAAATTGGACACCTAATTTCTGCTTGGAGAGCACAGATTAGATTCTAGATAGGCAATCTGTCTTGTTTAGAAAAGGGACAGTATCCAAGTTTGAATAGAGTACTGCAATAGACAGTTGCAAAACAGCTATTACATTGAATTAACCCAGTAATTTTGAAATAAAATAAAATCACAAACACACGAATCTATAATGTATTATTACTAATTTGGTTTACAGATATATGATTTGCGCTCCTAACGGTGCACGGGCTCCTACCTAAGGCTTTTTGTCTCTTCTGACTCACGCCTTGTTTCCAGCTGCTCCAATCTATGGCTGAACATTGGAAATTGATGGAAATGATTGAGCTCACTGAATTATAATAAGCAAGAACATCTCTGAAAGCCATTTCCAAATAGCAGCAGGATTTATGTGTGCTGGTGTACATACATTTCAATACTTTCTTTTCAGTGCATTTAGAATAAACCCTTATCAATCTTGCTTCTATATACATCACTGTTTTTTAGAAGTGGTTGGGGATTTCTGGGAGTTGAAGCCCACACATCTTAGAGTTGCCAAGTTTGAAAAACACTGATATATATCCTCCAACCTTCTCCTTCAATCATGCATAAACTAAACATAAACAAATACTATTCTTGTCTTAATGCACCAGTATATTATTTTGCTTGATTGCTTCAATGGCTTGAAAAAGAATATAAAAGAAAGAACAAAATGCAGAAGTAGTAGTGGAGTACAAATAGGTATAAGATATTGAAGCGCTTTTAATAGAATAGTCATATGCAAACTGAAAAATAGAACCCTCCTTGTGATTTTAATATCATCTTGCTTCACTCCTAACACCTTTAATTCTTTTTCTTTGAAACAGAGGATAACGTAATGTGAAAAAGTCTGATCTGCAGTTTCCAGAAAGCAATATATATATATATACTTGATAACTGTATGTAATTATCTATATAGTTTCATTTCTTTGGAAAAAGTTCAGTCATAAGCAGTACAGTACAGTTCAGTAAGAACATTGTAAATAATTGGTTGTGAATGCACAAACATGAACAGTAGTTTCTACATTAGTTAGAGAGCTTGGAATTACCATTCCCTGTTCTTCAGAGGTAAGGTCCACTTCTGTTGCTTCTTTGTGACAAGAGTACCAGTAAATCAGTACTGAAGATTTTTCAAGCTGGAAAGCTTTAATTGGTTGCATCTTCTTTAAAGCCTTTCCCCCATTATTGTTTTCAGTTTAATATGGTGGCAGCAGCAGCACAATGAATACCTAGTTAATTGCACTTTAATGACTGAAGCAATGTAAAAGTTGAGACAAAATGGTTCCATTGCACAAGAGTCATTCCCCAAGGCCAATCATTTAAATAACCAAATAAGCCAAGATATTTTAAAGTACAGAGAAAATGGAAGTAGCTCTTATTGAACTGAATTCAAAGACCTGTTAAAACCAAATGCATAGCATGCTGTTATGTATGCTTCCTTGAAAGCAAGTCCCACTGGCAATTATATTCCATCTACCAATGGTTCAGAGCAAGATGAGAAAGTAGCTCAATTAACGTATTCAAAGGCAAAATAGAAGGAAGATCAGCTTTCTTTCCCCTTTTCTGTTCCTGAACTCACCCTTTTTTTTACACTTTTATTTTGTTTATCGCAATAGTAAAGATTTATGCATGCCAGCTCTAGGCTAGCATATTTTTCTTCCTCAATTGGGTAGGAATATGGCAAGTGGAATGGGAAGGATATGGAACATGTTACTAGAAAACTTGCAGCAATTTGCTTGGGCCACTAGCATAAAACACTCCCTTGCTGCTACTAAATCTCCAATTGCAAGATAACAATGTCTAGGAAAGCAGTGGTTTCTGCAGCAATTAAGATTGCACTGGAAGGTCCAATCAGTTTTTTGTGAAATCAGAATCCATTCTGCGGTTATCTTTTGCATCTAACAACAAACAGATTGCAGCTATTATAGTATAGCATATTATCAAAGTGAAGGGAGACAAACATTTAGTATTATGTTCAAGCCACTGGAAAAACAACATAAAATTACATAAAACTGATGACGATAACGATGATGATGATGATGATGATAATAATAATAATTCAATATGAATGTGTGTCCTATTTAATATTATTTTTAAAAACCTATTTTGTATCTTTTGTAACAAAACCTACTTATGTATCTTTTGTTTCAATACACACTTCCAAATCATGTGGATGCAGACAATGATATGCTGTATTTAAAAATAAATATCCTCTGAGAATGAAAGAAAAGCAACATTTCAAACCATTATCCTCTATATACAAGAAATGACAACAGATAAGTGTAAAAAAGCAAATAAATAAATAAATCAGGAATGCAATTGTCTGTTTCGCACAATTGTCTGTTTCGCACATCTCCTTGGGCTAGGCTGCATCATGATGTCTATTAGATATTCTTCTGAAAATAGTATGAATAGTATAGACTTCAGATTTTATAGATTCTAGATACAGATCCAAGAAATTTGGTAAGATGCCAGAAAGAGCAGGAGCCAAAGAAGGCCTCCCTTTTTATTGTATGGATGTACTGTATAGCATGTTTCAATTCATACTTACTTGGATTAAGGCCAGATTTGCTTTGGTTTGAATCATATGTGAAAATGAAACAGATTCTGACAGCATCCTAAATCATGACAACAGAAAGAGGCAACTAAATAAGTTGCTGTATTCTGCTTCATCAGAGCTGTAAGGCAGCCAAATGGGATCTTAAATGATGGCTGGCTTCAATGTGATTCTGACTCTCAACAAGTGCAGGTGATTGTTGTGCAGATCAAGAAGGAATTCCAACACATAAGGGGAGTGGAGTGGAGTGGAGGAAGGGAGGGAAGGGAAGGGAGGAGAGGAGAGGAGAGATAAGAATTCAACTTTTCTCTGACTAACAAAAGTATTCCAATTAATTAATTGTATTATACTGTATCTGATCTCCTGCAGTCTCGAGGAAACTATTTAATTCAATTTGTTTCACATCAGCCTGTTTAGACTTCTAATAGCTGCTGAATGTGTGAATTAAGGGTGACAAAGTAGGAAGCTGTTATTAACATTAGTATAGCTATTGATTAATCTTTCCCAATCTGTTCTTTTCTAGGCATGTTGTAAAAATCCTGACTTTTGAACCTAACATAACAATGAATGATATAGGATGGTAATATATTAGGGAATGTTGACTTAAACTAGGTTCACACTTCATATTAACCCCCAATGATTGGTCAAATCATTGTGGATTAATATGATAGTGTAAGCCAAAGTAAAATAGTATTATGGATAAAGAAATTTATCCATTAAATTTTGTATTATTTTTGTATACTGTTTTAATATTCCTGTGCGCCGCCCTGGGTCCTTTTGGAGAAGGGCGGGATATAAATTGAATAAAATAAATAAAATAAATAAATGCAACTTTGTTCAAGTTGAGTATTCCACATGATATTTGAAGGCTATAATTTCAAAAATCATTCTTTTCAATGCCTTATTTTTCCATATCAATATATGAATGTTTATCAAACAACCATTGTTTGATTCCCTTCTATACACTCTCTCTAGAGTCTTAACATCTTTTTATATATCATGGTGACAAAAACTGGATGCAATATTCCAAGTGTGGTCTTATCAAGGCATTATAAAATGATATTAACACTTCATGTGGTCTTGATTCCATCCCTCTGTTAATGCAGTTAACTTTAGGACTTTATTGGCTTTTTTGGATGTTGCATCATACTGCTCACTCATGTTTAAGGGATTGTCCACCAGGAGTGCTAGATCCCTCTTGCAGTTACTTCTATTCAGCCAGATACCATCTATTCGGTACCTGTACATTTGTTTTTTTTTCTTTCCTTAAGAGTAACATATTATTTTTCTCACTATTGAATTTTATTTTGTTAGGTAGGGCCTAATCAAGATCCTTCTGGACCTTGAGCTTATCTTCTAAAATGTTACTTATTTCTAATGGCTTGGTGTCATCTGCAGATTTGATTAATTCCCCTTCTCTCCCTCATCTAAATCATTAATGGAGATGTTGAAGGCCACTGCACCTAAGGCATTTTCACATATGATTCTCTGTGAGAAAATGAGTTGAGTAGTACAACTTGCATAATGGTAAGTGGAAAAGACAATTCTAAGAAAAGGTTCTGGACCAACCTCATTAGAAAAGCCCTCTCTTTCAAAAGGCCTCTTATTCCAGAGCAAATGATATTTGATTTAATAGTTTCTGCTATAAACCTGTTTTTGTTTAGCTGAAAAGGAGGAGGACATTAAGCTCTGCTCATTAAGAAGCTAGAAACAGGTGGTGGTTGCTGGCATATGCGGACAGGTTGTTTCAAGCAGAAATTGAATATAATGCCATCTTTCATGAACCTTCTAAACTAACCTGCTGTACATATAGTTGAAGATGCTCTCTAATCACCAATATTGAAGAACATTGTAATTGCAAGTCTTATAAGTATAAAATAGAAGAGATTTCTATCTTGTTCTTTGGCTCTGGCAATAGTATCTTCAGTTAACCTTAAAAAGAAAAATATATAATTTCCTTTGGTATTGTTTATATTTTCAATTTTAATATATTTACCTTAGTATTTGCTGGATGGGTGATGGTATGGATTGTTTTTCTGTATGGACCAGTGGTGGGATTCAGCCAGTTCACACTGGTTTGGTGGAACCAGTAACTAAATTTTTCTGGAGCTCAGTGAACTGACTGAAGTGAGGGGCAGGAAGCCTGCCATGCCCTACAAGGAGGAGGGAGAAGAGATGGCAAGAGGAGCCCATCTCAGTTCACACAACCCAATGAAAGACAGCAACAGCCTGGCCACTTCCTCCCCCCCTCTGGTGCTGGAAATCAAATGTCAGCCACACGCCCAGTCACCCATTCATCCTCTCTCTCTCTTTCTCTGTGTGTCTGGGCTCACCTGGTGCCAGTCTACCATGCAGTCTGGGAGTCGCCCTGCCCTCCTCCATGGGTTTGAGATGCTGCTGAGGAAAGGTGCCAACAACTCATGGGCCTCTCTCTCCTCCATCCACCACCACCCAGATGCCCTCATTTCTCCCAAGAAAGGTGATCAAAGAAAAAAGGATTCCATCATGTGCTGAATGACATAATTAAACCATGGCATCCTAAGATTCCATCTTTATCACTGGATAAAGCGAGGATGGTGACTCAAGGCAGCAAGCACCTTCAGCCCCAACAAAGTGAAAGAAGAAGAAACACAGGGCAGCACCTGCACCCCCATCTCTTTTCCATCCCTGAACAGTGTGCTTCTCCTAAAGGCCTATGGTTTGATACGCCTGCCCACTCTTCCATTGCTAATTCCATCCCTGAATATGGGCATGGGAGGGGGCAAGTGACAGAAGTGGCAGAGTGGGTGGGCAGGTCAAGCCAGAGTGTCAGGGTCCCAACTGATGCCTTAATTAAATCATGAGCCTCAAGTCAAGCTTCAAAAGAAATCCAGTTATTTATTAAGAGTGTCATGTCAGCACAGATCAAGAGAAGCCAACTCTGACCTCACTTAATTTGCACCTTGGTTCAGACCCTGTTTCCCCCTCCCCCCAAGGTGTGTCATAAGTCACATTCCTCACTGAAGAAATTTCACAAGTGTAGAAGTCATTCCCTCCAGTCACTGTAGACCTCTGTGGAGATGGCCTTGATGTTTGCCAGCTGGAAAGTGCTATGTTTTGACTGAAGTGCAAGTTCCTTGATGCAGCTGTGAGGCTCAATTCCCCATCCCCCTGCCTATGGCAACTCGAGAGCAGGTCAGGAATGCTTCACGAGTTGACACAGAGGTCTTTAGGTCAGGTTGGCCCAGGGTCAGGTTGGCTGTCACAAGAGGCTCATCTCATATGTGTGGCAGAGCTGGAGGATGGGCCATACCTCCCATAATGACCAAGCTGACCCTGGGTGAACTTAAATTCTTAAATTATTTGAATCCCACCACTGATATGAACCATTATTGTCTGTTTTCTGAACTTCTTTGTCTAAATATAAAATTCATTCTGCTTCAAAATGCTTGCTGGTTTAAGATATAGAACAGTATTTAGCTTTTGGGACTATCTGTAGTTTTTTCTGCTAATCGCACTAAATTTACCTAGTGTGCGATCAGAGATAATAAATTTGGTTTGTTTCCTTTTAAAGATTTACTTACCAGATTTTCACCATAGAAAGAGAGTGACACTCTGAAGCCTCTATAAAAAGTCCATATTCTATCTTGCATGAGAAGAGCAAATACTAGTAGATTTTCAAAACAGTTTTCTTTATTCTCTTGCCACAAAATATGGTCAACAACAATTGTTAGTAATCCTTAGCTTACACTGTGGAGCATGATGAGAACTATATAGTTGAAATAACCTAGATTTGTTCTGCTTGGGAAACTGATGAATGTTGAAAAAAATAATGCACATGTCTATTTTATTTACTTATTTTATGGGTTATTTTATGGGTGTGCTTCAGGGAAAAAAATAGGTGTGAGAATATTGTTTATTCCAACATCTACAACTTGAAGTGCTGCTATACGATAATATAGAAGCAGGCCTGTCTTTAAGTCAGATACCACTATGTGAGAGATCTGTGTTCTTGACAGCTTTGAAAGCAGAAAAAATAGATTTGTCAGATCCTGTTCCTGCTACAGGTCTACAGCTGTCAGTATTTTTCTTAAAAGGGCATCCATCAAGGAATAAAGGAACCTCTGCAGGTGACATAGCTACTATATTCTTTTATCATTACTGAAGAAACTGTTCATTATTTTGCTCTTGATATCAGAATTAATACAGTATGTGTTAAACTCTTAAATGGCCTTTACAAAATGTCAGAAAAAGTTATCTTCAACCATTTTTCTCCCTATGAAGCTCTGCTTCAAACTGCATAACCCCAGACACTATCATAATATAGGTTTATTTTCTAAGAATTTTCTTAAATCAATGTCTTGTGTCAAAATGATGATTGTCTTTTATTTATTTTATTTACATTTATATCCTGCCCTTCTCCGCAGAGGACCCAGGGCGGCGCACAGGAAATTTAAAAAACATACAAAATACAAAATAAATACACAATTTAAAATATAAATTAAACCATCTTATCCTATGCTAAAAACCCAATTTTAAAATACCCGATTTAAAACTATCTAAAAGTCCTCATGGGAGGTTAGGCTAGGCCGGCTTGTTGGAATAAGTATGTCTTTAGACATTAGCGGAAGAGGCGGAGGTCGGTGATGGTGCGTAATTCGGGGGGCAGGTCATTCCAAAGAGCTGGGCCCGCCACAGAGAAGGCTCTTCCCCTGGGTGTCACCAGTCGGCATTGTCCGGCCGACGGCACCCTGAGGAGGCCCTCTCTGTGGGAGCGTATCGGTCTAAGGGATGTATGAGGCAAGAGGCTCGCAAATAACTAGGCCCTGAGCCATGACAAGTCTTGACAATACTTCAAATGGACATTATATCAAAAAGGCTCTTGATGGCCATTAACCAACCATTTTGGACTCCAATACCTATCATCACTAACTAGCATATTATTGGTGCACAGATAAAAAACTAGAGGGCATTGCAGTTTACATCAAAGTAAGTCTTAAATAAAACAATGCTGTGTATGAAAACATCTTGAAGAAGTCATAACAATTGAGTCTTAAAACAAGCTCTGGGATTACTGAGGATACAGAGAGCCAATTTGCAGCTGTATCATTTCAGATAACTGGTTATTGAATTTCTTGCACAGGAATGTTCCTACGGGATATATAGGCAATTTTATTGGGGCCTTGTGAGATCATTGCTTTCATAAAGAAATCTGTGACTTGATTAGCATGACTTGTGAAGATCGACTTGGGGGAAGCTTTTATTCTGTGAAGGGGAAATTTTGAATTCTTTAAAATCCATTTTGGCTCTTATTATCCTGTGGAAATAAGAGATTTGTTTAGAGAATAATTTTATGTGTGGCTTCCTCTTCTATTGTTTAATACATTGATTTCTCTTGCAACCTTTTTTCTCTCTTTCTTTTTAATATATTTTATTAAAAGTTTTACAGAGATTATGGTCCCATTTTCTCCAATGCTTCCTATTTTTTATTAATATAACAGGTTATTCAAGATTCTACAGCCTCAATATATTTGCATAAATTTGTTTAACAATGTACATAATTTTAACATAGTATAACATAATATCACAATAAGATTTCTAATCCTTAGAGTTACTTGTGGTTTTAGGTTCTATTTTCGAAAGATTATCATGATGAATATGGGTAGCTCCAAGTCTCAGAAATCTGGTAGTAGTGCTAAAGCACCTTAGTTCTATCAATACCATATGGATGGTTTGGATAGTGTGACTTGCCAGAATTTTGCAACATTGCCAGAGATTGAATCCAGTCCTATTTGCAAAACATGTATAATACCTGCTGCTAAATCACCAGTGGGAAAATACTTTTGGTCTAAGTACTACGCTTCCTCTTTCTGTCCTATTTTGTTTGAGGGGCATGTTGTATTACCAATATAGATAGTCCTCAATTTATGATATTCATTTAATGATGGTTCAAAGCTAAGACAACCTTGAAAAAGCAATTTATAACATATGCCTGATATTACAGTTTTTACACCATCCTCATGGTCACATTATAATAATTCTGGTACTTTGCGACTGGTTTGCATTTAATAGAGTTGGAAGAACATGATCATAAATTAAGTCATTCTGAGAGAATTTACTGTAAGGCTTAACACGCCCACCTTGACCTTACAATACCTAACTCCCTAAGACAGGTCCAAAATATTCTTTTAAAAAAAAAAACAATTTTATTGGTTTTTACAATATATATGGGAAAGGGATAAAATAGGATATAAAGTAAACATTTTAGTGGCTTCGACTTGACTTCCGGTTCTCGACGGCGACAGAAGCGCTTTTGGGCGCTCCTGCCGCTTGCTTTTTCAGCTGGCCCCCCAGGGAGTCCAGGGAGTTTGTGCTGCACGAGCGGCTGCGGGGGGCTTCTGTACTGATGGCGGTCAGCGGGATGCCCTTTCCCACTTTGCTCTAGGAGCTGAGGGAGCGGAAAGTGGGGGGGGGGGAAATCCCCTCGCCAACGTTTACTGGAATTAGCGGAAAAAAGAAGACGGGCTGAAATGCCGGACCTGGTGTTGCAGTGGGACCTTCTTTTAAAGAAAAACTGACTGTGAGTTATTGTTTTACGATCCATTAAATCGTTGTTAAAAAGAAAAATAGAGGGGGGAGTTTCAATTGCAAAAACCCCCTCTTGTAAAAGCGGCTGTTTAAAATGCTCTCCAAATCAAGGAGAGAGAAAGACTAACATCATCTGTTCTTATACCAACCAAAGAAACTTTGTTTCAATGTTGGAATTACAATCGGCAACATTGTATCTGCAGCTTGTTTAAACAGCAGAAACTTTCACTTTGCTTTCACTTTCTTCTCCTTCCCGGAGGAGAGATGGCAAGATGGCGATTTCTTTGTTCCGGATGATAAACTTTTATTGAGTTATGTAACATCCCTTCAGTTATTTGGAATTTAAAGAAAAATATATTTCTACGGTCTTCTCAAGAAGCCCTTGATGTACTTCCCAATACGTGGACCTTCTTATTGTGGATTTATAGAAAAAATATCCCTCTGGATTTGATAAAATTTAAAAAATTGAAAACTGGATTCTGATTTAATTTGTTCCTGACCTCTTGAACCTCACAGACTGCTCACTCCTTAATGCCATTTTTATCCTACAAACTTAAAATCACAAATGCCTCATAAAAAAAAATCTCCAACGGGAAAATCTCTTCCAGCTCAAACTTCATCTAGAGCCACCCCGACTTCACAGCAAGGGAAAATTTCTACCATGTTATAGAAAGGGGCAACAGGAGGAGAGAAAGAGAAAGAGAAAGGACTAACGCTTGATGACATAATGAGAGAAATACAAAAAATGCGGAAAGGCTTGATGAAAGACTTCTCAGATTTAAGAGATGAACTGCGGGAGTCACAAAAAACTATAACAACTAACCAACAGGAAATTAGAGAGTTGAAGAAGGGGGCAGCCGAGATGAGGGACGAGTTAAAAGAATTGCAGAAAGAAACGTCAGAATTTTCTGGGCACATGTCTAAATTTGTATTTGAAAGAATGTCTTTCTTCCTTAGGTTTCAGAGCGTTCCTGAAAGGGAAGGTGAAGATTTAAGAGATCTAGTGAGTGGAATTTTAGCAGATTATATTAAAAAAACTAAAGAATACCTTTGGGGGGAAATAGATTTAATTTATAGAATTAATTCAGCATAGAATAAATGAAGTCCCCAGAGAGATTCATATTACATTTTTAAGAAGGTACACACGGGAGGAGATACTAAGGGCACAACGGGAGGGTTTGTTGAAATATGAGCAAAAAGATATTGCCATATTAAAACATATCCCAAAAAAGATTAGAGAAGCAAGAAGGAAAATTTGTCTAAAAAATTATATAAAAATGGAATCTGGTTTAAATGGCTAATGCCTGAAGGAATGTTGGTATTCTGGGAGGGAGGCAGAATTAGAATTAAAACAATAGCAGAGGCAGAGGCCTTTCTCAAAAAACATTCCTCAATCCTGTGCGATGAAGAAGAAGGAACTGGAGGAGCCACGGCCCCGCCCTCTGAGGGGAGGGAGAAAGAAGGTGCGATAGCAAAAAGGCTCAAATCTCAAAAATAACTAATTTTGAATTATTGTAATTCTTGAAACGGATGAAAATGTAAAACTAAAGATTGAATGTATGAATTTTTTTTAAAAAAATGTGCTAAATGTATATATCTCCTAACACTATTTGTTTAACATGATATTGTATGAGGACCCGATTGCAGTCACCATCTCTGGCATGGAAGCTCTAAAACGTATAATACAAACCCTAATCCTGAGGCGACCGCTGGAAGCCTGGCCGACGGCGGTGGGAGCGCCGAGAGGCCGGTGGACAAGGCGGAGGCACAGGAGAGACAGATGGCGACGGTGAGAGCGTCGAAAGGGAACGCAAACGGCCATGCTGGCCAGTTGTCCATCTTAACTTCCTCCCTTTTGAGAACTAAGCCATGATATCCCGAAGATGGTATTTGTCCTTGATTTTGGACCGGAACAACTAACTGACTATCTTTAATAATAATAATAATAATTTTAATATTTCTAAACCGCGCCCTCTCCCCACAGGGACTCGGGGCGGTGCACAGGCATTGCGAGCTTATCATCTGACATTGCGAGCTTATCATCTTTTAATCCTTACTGGTTGCACTTTATTTCAGCTTAATAGCTATTAATGAAATGTATTTTAACTTGGCTAACAATTTTTTAACTTTTAAATCTTTGTATTTTAAACCCCAGCCCCACAAATGAATTCCATCATATTAATTATTTATTAACAACTTTTAGTACTTTTAGTATCTATTTATAACATATGTATTCCAGAGCTAGCCTTTTGCTGCTGCGAGAGTCCCCGCTCTCGCAGGTTTGGCCCTCCACACTATCGAGGGCCCGTCTCGATGAGGGATATGTTAATCAGGAGAGACGGGCGAAGCGTGGCCTTAGGGGATTTTTAATTACTAAATTATTGTCTATTTTAGGGGGCTCCAAGGGGGGGGGATGGGTATAGACAGATAGAGACGACAGAACAACAGGAAAGGGGCCGGACCGGCAGCCGACGGGAGGAGACGGTAGGTTCAGATTTGAGGGGGGGACCATTAGTCGTTTTACCGGAGGGCGCGCCAATTCAGATGGTTGTGGGGAGGGGCAGGGCCGAGGGGAGACAAATTCCATCCTCCCGGTTGGTGGCACGTAGCCGTTGGCTACAAACGGTTGGGTGCCGCAACCCCCGCAGGCTAGGTGGTCAGGGAATACAGAGCCAGGGCCTGCGGCTGATGTTCTGCAACGCCAGGTCCGTGGTCAACAAAGCCCCCCTCGTTCATGACCTTGTGTCAGAGGGGGAGCCGGACCTGGTAGGAATTGCGGAAACCTGGCTGGGCCACGAGGGAGGACTTCCCCTCGTTGAAATGTGCCCGCCAGGTTACCGCGCATTTCATCAGCCGCGGGCCCTAGGCAGGGGTGGTGGGGTAGCGGTCATTATTAAGGAAGGCCTTGAGCTGAGAGAGACCATTGTGCCTCAGACTACCGGCTGTGAGTCCCTCTGCGTGAAGTGGGGCCTAGGGAGGCAGTTGGGCTTGCTGGTTGTATACCTGGCTCCCCGCTATGTAGCAGCAGCCCTGCCCGAGCTCCTGGAGGTGATCGCTACGGTGGCAGTTGAGACCCCCAGACTTTTAGTCATGGGGGACTTTAATCTGCCATCGTTGGGCGAATCATCCGAGGCAGCTCGGGAGTTCATGGCTTCCATGACGGCCATGGACCTGACCCAAGTAATTCAGGGCCCCACCCACGAGGGTGGACATACGCCGGATCTCATCTTTGTCTCAGGCCAATGGAAGAGTGATCTGGGTATAGGGGATATAGTCATCACACCCTTGTCATGGTCAGACCACTCACTTCTCCGGCTCGACTTTCCGACCGCTGCTCCCCTCCGCGGGGAGGCGGAACCAGAGTTACCAATCTGGTACCGGCCCAGGCGCTTGATGGACCCGGATGGGTTCCAGACAGCGCTTGGGCCATTTCCTGTATCCCTGACCCGCGCCCCGATGGAGGACCTCACGGCCGCATGGAACTCTGCTGCCGTGGGAGCCTTGGATCGGGTCGCGCCCTTGCGGCCTCTCTTGCGGCGGCGAACCACCCTAGCTCCTTGGTTCACTGAGGAGCTGCGGGTGATGAAGCGCCGCAAGAGATGCCTAGAGAGAAGATGGAGGTCTAGCCGTTCTGAACCTGACCGGACACAGGTAAGAGCCCATTTACGGACTTACATTGTGGCGCTGAGAGTGGCCAAACGTCATCATTGTGCTACTCTCATAGCATCCGCAGAAAACCGCTCTGCCGCCCTGTTTAGGGTGACCCGCTCCCTCCTTCAACAGAGGGAGCGGGAAGCCCCACTACAGGGTAGAGCAGAGGAATTTGTGACTTTTCTGCAGGAGAAAACCGCTCAGATACAGAATGAGCTAGCCCCCATTCTTGGTCCAGTGGGATGCCACGAGAGAGATCTTGTTTGGGAGGAGTTTGACTCCGTTACTTCCGAAGATATGGACAGGTTACGTGGGCGACTGCGAGCCACCACATGTTTATTGGACCCGTGTCCCTCCTGGCTTGTACTGGCATCCTGGGAGGTGACACGAGGCTGGCTCCAAGAGGTTGTCAACGCATCCTTAAGTGAGGGTTCCTTGCCTGCTTCCCTAAAAGAAGCTATGGTGAGGCTCCTCCTTAAGAAGCCCTCTTTGGACCCAGCTCTTTTAAACAACTATCGTCCAGTCTCCAACCTTCCCTTTTTGGCGAAGGTTGTCGAGAGTGTGGTGGCACAACAGTTTCCCCGTCACCTGGAGGAAATTGAGTATCTAGATCCGCGCCAGTCCGGCTTTCGGCCCGGGCACAGCACCGAGACGGCATTGGTCGCGTTGGTAGATGATCTCTGGAGGGCCAGAGATGGGGGATGTTCCTCCATCCTGGTCCTATTAGACCTCTCAGCGGCTTTCGATACCATCGACCATGGTATCCTATTGCATCGGCTGGGGGGGTTGGGGGTGGGAGGCACCGTTTTACGGTGGTTCTCCTCCTACCTCTCTGGCCGATTGCAATTTGTGTTGGCAGGGGAGCAGAGGTCGACCCCGAGACCCCTCACATGCGGGGTGCCTCAGGGGTCGGTCCTCTCGCCTCTCCTGTTCAACACATACATGAAGCCGCTGGGTGAGATCATCCGTGGTTTTGGGGTGGAGTACCATCTTTACGCTGATGATACTCAGTTGTATATTTCCACCCCAAACCACCCCAACGATGCCGTAGCGGTGATGTGCCAGTGCCTGGAAGCCGTACGGATCTGGATGGGAAGGAACGGACTCAGACTCAACCCGACCAAGACCGAGTGGCTGTGGTTTCCGGCTGCCCGATTCAACCAGCTCACTCCATCGCTGGCCATAGGGGGCGAACATCTTGCCCCTGTGGATGGGGCGCGCAATTTGGGTGTCCTCCTGGATACCCGGCTGTCCATGGAAGATCAAGTGACAGCCGTGGATAGGAGGGCGTTTTACCAGGTTCGCCTGGTTCGCCAATTGCGCCCCCTATTGGATCGGGACGCCCTTCGCACAGTCACTCATGCTCTCGTGACATCCCGACTGGACTATTGCAACTCTCTCTACATGGGGCTCCCCTTGAGGTGCACCCGGAGGCTTCAGCTAGTCCAGAATGCAGCCGCGCGAGCAATTATGGGGACCACTAGGTCGACCCACCTAACACCGCTCTTGCGCGAGCTGCACTGGCTACCTGTCGTCTTCCGGGTGCGCTTCAAGGTGTTAGTTATCATCTTCAAAGTGCTCCATGGCTCGGGACCTAGCTATCTGCGGGATCGGATCCTGCCCCATACATCCTCACGGCCGATCCGCTCCCACAGAGAGGGACTTCTCCGGGTGCCGTCCACTAGACTCTGTCAGCGGGCGACTCCCAGGGGAAGGGCTCTCTCTGTGGCGGGCCCGGCCCTCTGGAACGACCTTCCCCCCGATATCAGGATGACCACTGACCTCCGCTCCTTCCGTCTCAAGCTAAAAACACACTTCTTCTGTCTGGCCGGCCTAGGATAGTCTCTCTGTCTTTGGGTTTTTTTAATGGGGTAGCACATTTTTAGCGAATTTTTAGCACAGGGTTGGTTTAATTGTTTTTTATGAAATGTATGTATTTTTTGACTGTTTTTATTCTGCCTGTGCACCGCCCCGGGTCCCTGTGGGGAGAGGGTGCGGTTTAAAAATAAAATTATTATTATTATTATTATTATTAATTACCCTTTCCTAACATTATAAAATTGTAAAATCAATAAAAACTTTTATTCAAAAAATTTTTTTTTAGTGGCTTCCATGTAGTCACCTCCGATAGTTTGTAAAAATTCAATATTAAAAAAAAGCAATTGGCAAAAGATACATGTATATCACATTTCAAAATACATACATTCAATCACTGCTGAGAGCCCGAAACTCCGCTTTCAAAGCAGGAAACAAAGACAAATATAATGAAGCCAGGGCAAACTTGAGAAGAGGCATTAAGGCAGCTAAACAGGAATACAAGCAAAAGGTAGAGAAGTATGTGGAAGATAACAACTCAAGACAGGTGTGGCAGGGACTACAACACCTAACCAATTATAAGAGCAATACAAAAAAAAGTAGCCAATGCTGATGCCCTGCTAGTAGAGGAGCTAAATAGCTTCTTCGCCCGCTTTGAGGTAAAAAGACCAGTCTCTGTGGCTTTATCCCAAAGGCCCTCTAACATCCAGCCACTCACCCTGGATGAACATCAAGTGAGAGCTGAGCTGAAGGCTGTAAATCCCAACAAAGCTGCAGGTCCAGACACCCCGTTGGGGAAAGTGGTAAAAACCTGTGCTGACCAATTAGCAGGGGTTCTGACAAGGATTTTTAACCTCTCCCTGAAACAGGCTAGAGTCCCATCATGTTTGAAAGCAGCCACCATTATCCCAGTTCCAAAGACAGCAGCCATAAAAAGCTTGAATGACTATAGACCTATTGCACTGACGTCTATAGTGATGAAGTGCTTTGAGAGACTGGTCCTACAACACCTCATGTCCTGTCTTCCACCAAGCTTTGATCAACACCAGTTTGCATATAGAAACAACAGGTCGACAGGGGATGCCATCACCACTGCTGTCCATATCGCATTGAGCCCTTGAGAAATCTGGAAATTATGTCAGAATGCTTTTTATAGATTATAGCTCGGCCTTTAACACCATCCTACCAGGCATTCTCATTGAAAAGTTGACTGACCTGAATTTCCGTCCCCTTACTTGTGAATGGATCAAAGACTTCCTGACCGATCGTCCACAAACAGTAAGGGTTGGGTCCTTTACATCTTCCACACTGAAGCTCAGCACAGGCTCCCCTCAGGGCTGTGTGCTCAGCCCCTACCTCTACTCACTGTATACATATGACTCCATATCCTCTGATCCATCCAACATCATCCGACTCCATCACTGCCCATAGGGGATGAACATCTTACCCCTGTGGATGGGGCACGCAACTTGGGCATCCTCCTGGATACCCGGCTGTCCATGGAAGATCAAGTGACAGCCGTGGCTAGGAGGGCATTCTACCAGGTTCGCCTGGTATGCCAGTTGCGTCCCCTATTGGATCGGGATGCCCTATGCACAGTCACTCATGCCCTCGTGACATCCTGACTGGACTACTGCAATGCTCTCTACATGGGGCTCCCCTTGAGGTGCACCCGAAGACTTCAGCTTGTCCAGAATGCAGCCGCGCGAGCAATTATGGGAACCTCGAGGTTTGCCCACGTAACACCGCTCTTGCGCGAGCTGCATTGGCTGCCTGTCATCTTTCGGGTGTGCTTCAAGGTGTTGGTCATCATCTTTAAAGCGCTCCATGGCACGGGACCTAGCTATCTGCGGGATCGGATTCTGCCCCATACATCCCTGCGGCCAATTCGCTCCCACAGAGAGGGACTTCTCCGGGTGCTGTCCACTAGGCTATGCCAGCGGACAATGCCCAGGGGAAGGGCCTTCTCTGTGGCGGGCCCAACCCTCTGGAACGACCTTCCCCCCGAAATTAGAACAACTACGGACCTCCGCTCCTTCCGTCAAAAACTGAAAACACACTTTTTCTGCTTGGCCGGCCTAGGTTAGTCTTCCGTTTATTATTTGGGTTTTTAAGGGGTTTAGTTTTTTAGTATTGTGGATTTTAGCGCAGGGATAAATTGTTTAATTTTTCATTTTATCTATTTATGTATTTTTATGTCTGTATTTTTAATTTCCCTGTGCACCGCTCTGAGTCCCTTTGGGGAGAGGACGCGGTCTATAAATTAAATATTATTAATATTATTATTATCATAATAAAGTTTGCAGATGACACAACGGTGGTGGGTCTCATAACTGGAGGGGATGAATCAGCATACAGGGAAGAAGTCCAGAAGGTATCCGCATGGTGCTCAAGAAACAACTTACATCTAAATACTAGCAAGACAAAGGAGATGGTGCTAGATTTCCGGAGGCACAGAGAGGAACCTACCCCACTGTATATTGAGGGGGGTTGTGTGGAGAGGGTTTCCTCTTTTAAATTCTTAGGAGTGCTTATTAGCCAAGATCTCACCTGGAAAAACAACACGTCTCTGGTGATTGGAAAAGCTCAACAGAGACTTCATTTCCTTAGAGTCCTGCGGAAAAATCAGGTGGAACAACGGCTGATGACCTCTTTTTATCGGTCCATCATAGAAAGTGTCCTCACATATTGTATCACAGTGTGGTATGCTGGTTTAACAGTTGCGGAGAGGAAGGCACTACAGATCAATTCAGCACAAGAAACCATTGGTTGCCCTCTGACATCACTGGATAACATCACCAGGTCTCGCTGCTTTAGTAGAGCAAGGAAGATTCGCAAAGATGATTCACACCCTGGTTGGTATCTCTTTGCCCTTCTACCATCAGGCAGAAGATATCAAAGTATAGCCAGCCGAACGAACAGGTTTAAAGGTAGCTTCTATCCATGGGCTGTAAGACTTTTAAATTTAACCGCAATCACTCCATGCACATGCTATTTTTTTCTTTTTTCCTTTCTCTCTTTTTTGTTTCTGTTTTAATTTTGCACTAGTGAAGTTAAAACCAATTTCATTGTAATTTTTACAATGACAATAAAGATTATTATTATTATTATTATTATTATTATTATTATTATTATTATTATTATTATTATTATTAGTTTTTTCCTGCCATCCCTTTTCACAGGTTACAGTAATGGTTTCAAAATCCATTCATTTCTGAGATCTGAGTCTCTTTGCTATTGTTTCTTCTTTCTCTTTCCTGCCAATGGGCGGGGCCATGGCCCCTCCCATTCCCTCTTCTTCGTCTCCTAGGAGTAGGGAATGTTTCTTAAGAAAGGCCTCTGCCACTTCTAACTCTGCCCCCATCCCAGAAAACCAACATTCCTTCAGGCATTAACCATTTGAACCAAATCCCTTTTTTGTACAATTTTTGGGATAAAAAGGAATACTTCCTTCTTATTTCTCTAATTTTTTTGGGGATTTGTTTCAGAATGGTAATGTCCTTTTCTTGATATTTCAAAGCCCCCCCTCCATTGTGCCTTCAGTATCTCATCCTTTGTGGACCGTCTTAAAATTTTAATATGAACTTCTCTTGGTACATCATTTATTCTAGCATATGCTGAGTTAATTCTATAAACCAGGTCCATATCCCACCAGAGCTGTTCTTTATTTCTTTTAATATAATCTGATAAAATTGTACTCATTAAATCTTTTAAATCTTCTCCCTCCATCTCTGGCACGTTCTGGAACCTAAGGAAAAAAAGACATTCTTTCAAACTCCATTTTTGACATATGCCCTTCATTTCTGTATTTTCCTTCCGTATTTCCTTCATCTCTTCTTTCATCTCAACTGTTCCTTCTTCTAATACATCAATTTTTTGTTTATTGTCCGTTGTACTTCTTTATGTCTCCAGCAATTCTTAAGTTTAACAAGTCCTTTCGGATTTTCTGCACTTCCTTCATGATATTCTGAAGCATTTCATTTGTTGGTAAATCTTGGTCACCTTCCCCAGCTGTTTCCTTCTGTAACATTGTAGTAATTTCCCCCTGTTGTAAGCTTGAGCTGGATCAGGTTGAGGCTGGAGCCAAAAAGGACTTTCCAGATGGTTTTTTTAAGCCATTGTTATAAATTTAAGTTCTTGTAATAAAAATGGCGTCAGAGAAGCAAGCAATCAGTGAAATCCGAGATATCAGGAAAAAATAAACCAAATCAAAATTTACACCAAAAGTCCAGAAATTAATTTTATTGTCCAGACCAAGGGAAAAAAGTGAGAAGAAGATCCACATATTAGGAGAGGCACCAAAGGCTTCTTGGGAGAGGCTTAAAATATAAATTTATTGTCCTGTTATCTTAAAACGCTGAAGAAATGTTCCGATAGTCAAGAGAACGTTTTCCAGTCGGGAACAAAGAGAAGCCATTTTCCCCGCCTCACCGCAGTAAGAGAAGTAAAAGTAAAAGTTCCTTTCTGTTGCAAAGAGACCCAGTTACAATGTTGCAACTGTAACTCCGGGAAAATAATTTTTTTTTAATCTGCTATTTAATTTGGTTGGCATTTTAGTCCTCTTTCTCTCTTCCAGAGAGCATTATCAATCACTGCCTTTTACGAGGGGTTTTTTAAAACTCCCCCCTCTATTCTTCTTTTAATAATGATTAAATGTATAAAGAACTCACGGCTTACGTTTGCCAGTCCAGTTTGTCAGGAGACTCAGTGCGATCCTCCGTCCCCGATATTTCCACCGTCTTCTTAATTTTCTGTGTATTCCAGCTAGCGTCAGCAAGAGGGCTTTCCCTCCCTGCTTTCTGCCCTCCGGCTCCTGAGGCGAAGCGGGAAAAGCGTCCCGCCAACCACTGTCAGGCTGGGGGCTTCCCGCAGTCACCCGTATGGCAGGGGGTTCACCCAAACCCCCTGTGCCCCCGAGGGGGCCCACCAGAGTAGCAAGCGGCAGACGCGCCCAAAAACGCATCCGTCATCTTCGGAAGCTGAGGTCCAAAATATTCTGCTTTTCACCCATAGAAAACTCTGGGGCAATGCTCAAGACTAATTAGTGACAGTCCTAATGCAATAGTCCCTTTAACTGTGCACTCTCTGAACTTTCCTAAAATTTCCCACATAAGAGTTAGGATTGAAAAAACGGATATAAAGGTAGTGGTTGGATTGTCAGTTTGCAATGGTTTGGAGAACAAGTAGTTACATTTTTCTGGAGTTCAGCAAATTGGCTGAAGTGAGAAGCAGGAAGCTCTGCCATGCTCAGCAAGGGGGGTGGGGAGAGAAGAGATGGCAAAAGGAGCCTGTCTCGCTCCATGTGCCCCTCTCCAGTGCCGGAACCAACTCTCAGCTATACACCCAGCCACTCATTCATCCCACCTCTCTCCCTCTCTCCCTCCTCCCTCTTCTCTCTCTGTTTCTGGATTCACCCAGTACCACATCCACGATGGAGGCTGGGAGTTACCCTGCCATCCTCCAGCATTTGAGATGCTTCTGAGGAAAGGTGCCAAGAGGAAAGGCCTCTTTCTCTCTCTCCTCCTTCCACCACTGCCCAGATGCCCTCACTTCCCTCAAGAAAAGTGGTCAAAGAAGAAGGATTCCATCACATGTTGAATGCCATAATTAAACCATGGCTTCCTACGATACCATGCCTGTCACTGGATAAAGCAGGAGGGCAGCTCAAGTCAGCTAGCCCCAACAAAGTGAAAGAAGAAGAAATACGAGAGCAGCGCCCACTTGCATATCTCTCTCTGCATCTCTCTCCCTACCTCCCTCTCCTCCTCCCTCTCTCTCACACAAACACACTCTCTCCAGAAACATGACTTATGTATAGATGAAAATAATTTAGACCTAATCATTGAAACTGATATCTCACTGATTTAGATGAGAAATGCCCTCTCTATTAGACAGCTGAATTGAAGACCTGCTGTTTTCATTAATTCTAGTATGTGCAGTGGCAGGAAATAGCTGAAAAAAACAGATACAACTTCAAGCATATGCCTGTGAGCAGTGGTGGATTTCAAATTTTATTAGAACATATTCTGTAGGTGTGGCCTATTTTGTGGGCATGGCTTGGTGGTCATGTGACTGTGTGGGAGTGGCCAACTTGTAAAATGTGGTGAAACTCACTTAACAACACTCTTGCTTAGCAACCAAAATGTTGGGTCCAATTGTGATCATAAGTTCTCTTTCTTTTTCTTCCTTCCTTTCTTCTTTCTTTCTTTTGTCTCTCTTTCCCTCTTTCTCTTTCCTTCTTTCTCTCTCTCTCTCTCTCTCTCTCTCTCTCTATTCCCCTTTCTTCCTTTCATTCTCTCTTTCTCTCCCTCCCACTTTCCCCCCCCTTTCTCCCTCTCTCACAGAAATCCCTTCCAGTTGGCAAAAAAATCTGTTTTGCCAGCTGGGAAGCTGGCAAAGAAACCTCACTTTCATTGCCACTCGCAGCTCTCAGAGGAAGGAGGCAGGGAAGTGAGTCCTGGGCCTCATCTCTGGCTCCTTCCTCAAGAGCTGGGTTTGGGGACAGCCAGCCAGCCTCTCCCGTCACTGCGCCCTTCACTCACTTTTCAACTGGAGGCTTTGCCAGCAGGGCGCCTCCCATGTCACCTCCCGAGAGAAGCTCGGGAGAGATGCACAAATGGCCATGAGACTCCCAAGGAGGATGCTGGACACCGATGGGGGAGAGTTTGGCAGTGATGCCCACTCCTGCTGCTGCTGCTCCCTGTAATGCAGGTTTCTCAGAGAGCATTAAGTTGCAGGTGCACCGATTCCAGCAACTGCATTTTGCCTTGAAACTTGTTGTCCCAGCAACCCAAAGGGGACATTCTTCCAGCGGTGTCTCAGGTAACTTTCTCTCTTGCCACGCAAGGAATCGAAGCCAACTTTGTTTATTTCTTTGGTTGGTTGGTTCCCGGACTATGGGAGGCAATCTGATTGCGCTTTTTATGCCCGCAGTGACCCATTTCATCGCTTGTGTCTCACCCCGTGGCTCTCACTCGATATTCCAGCTGATTTTCTCCCAAGCAGCAGCCGCGAACACTGGGAAACTTCCCGCTTCAGCCTCCCCTGCCCTACTATATTAAGAGTCCTGCGCTTCCTATTCCCACTGGAACATGCAGGCCACACAAGCGAGCAGGTGTGTGAGACTCCCTGATGATCGGAGGGGAGCTGGGAGGCACCAAACTGCACCCAGCCATCCTTACTCCCTCCCGGCTAAGGCTGGGAGACTGTCCCTTTTGGGTTGCTGGG
This sequence comes from Rhabdophis nuchalis, assembly GCA_039707465.1. Lineage (NCBI taxonomy): Eukaryota > Metazoa > Chordata > Lepidosauria > Squamata > Natricidae > Rhabdophis > Rhabdophis nuchalis. The sequence continues at coordinate 55,270,129 of CM077647.1, read as the reverse complement.
ACAGGAAATTTCAAGGCAAAATGCTGCTGCTGGAATTAGTGCACCTGCAACTTAATGCTCTCCAAGAAGCCTTACCGGGAGCAGCAAGCGGGTGCCACCCCAACCCCCACCTCCCAGTGTCCAGCATCTTCCTGAGGAGGCTCATAGCCATTTGTGCATCTCTCCTGAGCTTCTCTCAGGAGGTGAATTGGGAGGCGCCCTGCCGGCAGAACCTCTGGGTGGAAGGCAAGTGAAGGGCACAGTGATGGAAGAGGCTGGACACTGGAGGAGGGGTGTTGGAGCCCACTGCTGCTGCTGCTGCTCTTGGTAATGCAGGCTTCTCAGAGAGCATTAAGTTGCAGGTGCACCGATTCCAGCAGTTGTGTTTTGCCTTGAAATTTGCTGTCCTGGCAACCTGAAGAGGACATTCTCGCAGATTGGTTTAGAGTTGCTCCATGCTGTGGAAAGCATAGGTGCGTGCACACAACCTGTACAATTACAGCCCCGGAGAACGGAAAGTCTCAGAGGGAAGACAGAGGCAACGGGGCAGTCGGGTCCCTTGCCCTCAGAGGGAGGAAGGGCCAGTTTGGAGGGGGCTTTGGTCCTGCTGCCTCTAGCGAATATTCTGCGGTGAAGATTCCGTCCCCTGACATGTATAAACAGCAGAAGAAGGAAGAGGAGAGTTCAGTTGTTTGAAAAGCCCCACGTGGAACTCCTCTCCTGTTCCTTCTTTTGCTGTTTGTACATGCCACATGGGGCATGCTGCCTTGTCATTCACAGCTGCCTTGTTTCCAATTGGGGCAGGGATCCATGGAGAGGGACGGAAAATATGGATTTCTTCCCCCCCATTGAAAATGAGGCAGCTGTCAAGGGAGTGCAACCCATGTTACTTGTTCAAAGAGCAAAAGAAGGAACAGGACAGTCTTCTCTGACAGCCGCCTCATTTCCAATGAAGGGAGTGGGGAATCCATGTAATTTCCTCCCTCTGCGATTCCTCACCCTCCCTCCCCATGCACGCCAGCCAAAACCTCCCAGAAGGCTTCTGTCGGCAGGCAGGGGGGGGGCAGGCCAGGGGAGGGACCATTCCAGTACCGGGCTCCCAGAAACCCTGGTACAGGAAGGCACGCTAAATTCTTTCAACTGGTACACACGTACTGGACTGGACCAGCTGAAACCCACCTCTGCTATGGAGATACTAAATAATCCAGGTCATGGTTGTCACAAAGGTGCTTTTCAATACAAATATATTGAATATATATCCCTCTGTTTCCCATCATCCAGTCAAAGCTGAATCAGATTCTTGGATGAGAAGCGAAACATCTTCAAAGAAAAGCAAGAAAGTCCAGTTCCTCTTGAAAAAGCACCTTTGGGACTTCAGAAGCATAGTTTTTGAAATAAAATCATTTCTTTTTCCTATTCTGACTTTTTTCTCCTTTCTACTGATCATAAAAGGTAAGAAAAAGAATACTGTCTAGAATAATCCTAAACACATTGGTTCAGGGGATTAAGCCTTTCTGAAAGCAATAGGATTAACTTTTGATTTAATTTTTAATTTGGGTATTATTTGCAGTAAATATTCTAACTTTTATTGGAATTTGATATTTTATTGTTATTAAAAACTAGAATCAAGAGGGGTTTCTTACATGCCATTTCCACCCTAGTATTTTAAAATATATCTATATCAATAGCCAGCCAACCTAATAGTGATATAAAACTTATTACTTTGATACAACAATTGTAAGATTACACAAGAAGTTACTATAAATTGCTAGTGGGGGAATCACTATAAGCACTTTAGGATTTCAAAACAGAGGGTGTAATTTTCCTGATTCCTTACAATAATACCAATTGTACAATACAAATTTAATAAAGGGTTTCATAACTAATAATTAGTCAAAGAAACAAAGTGATAGAAGTAAAATTAATGCTAATGTAAAAGGTGACATTTGTCTATAATATTATGGGAGTAAAATAAATGGCATGAATTATTTGTTATACCCATAAACTGAATATATAGGCAAAAAGAATTAGATGCTTTGGTACCATATTTTCCTTCTCAGTGTCAATAGAAAAATAATATCACTCAAGGTAAATTTAGTTCCCAAAAAAGCTTCCTTCTTTGTCTGTTTATATTCAATTTATGATTAAATAATAAATAAGATAGACAGCTCATATTCCATTAGAGGGAACATCTGTTCATATTCCATTGATATACATAGCCTTGAATTTCAAACTTATACTAAATGGAAATGCATTGCCTCATACACTTTGCACCAGTTATTTAGTGATTCTCAACCTTTGCAATACTGCAATCCCCTAAAATGATAAATGAATTTGTGAGAACATGGAATAAAAGCAGCAGTTATATTGAGATTAATATTGGACAAAAAAAAATACCACTTTTGATAGCTATATTTTAAGCTACAAAATAGGGCCTTTCAATTTTTGTGTATGATTGATTTCCAGAAGTTGCTTTTATTTTTGGCTTCTTATTCTAAGCAACATGTGTTTCTTGATCAATGATACACTGAGACAGTGTTTCTGCAATAACGGAATCACTTGTCAAACCAAAAGATATGTTAAGATTTATGCTTACTTTTAAAAGAATTACCTGAAAATTACTTACTTAACTTTTCTTTTACTACTCACTGTATTTAATTGCCAAATTTCATTCATTGTATGCAACTCTAAGTACACTATAAAAACACTGTGCGAATGGAGATGTTGGAAAAATACAAATATTTCTGGGAGAAGCTAAACCAAAGTCAGTATCTATGGTTACCAATATCTGAACACAGTTGCTTTAGAAGCCATTATCCATAAAATATACTGCATTAAACTCTAATGAAACAAAATAACCTTATCCACAATTCTGACATTACACCTGGATATGGATAAATTTAAACATTTTGTAAAATAGGTTAGTAAGTAAAAAAAGTCTCATTTCTAAATTATGTTCTATAACAAATAATCTAATGCATACAACATTTTTGGCAATTCACATACAGAGGAATTTGTTCTACAAAACAAAAGGAAATTTTTAAAAAATGATTTAGAATTGTGATAATATTCAAAAATTCAATCTGAAATATTAAGTTTGGAACATTTAAAAAAAATTGTGACCCTTCCCTAAATTGCTTATAACCTCTGGATGCTCACAATCTGATAACTGTTAGTGCTTCTGAATACATCTTTATATAAACATCTTTCTATACTGTATAGGGCATTACTTATATGAAGAGATAAAATTTAATGATATGACTTAAGATTGTCATGGGTGCAAAGAAACTTAAACAATTGGTGGGTCATCACCCCCATTTGGCTTCCTTTCTGGTTGTCTGTGTCCTCCTTTGCTTGTTCAGATATTTGGTAACCCAACTCCTTTGTGATCAAAATCTATTTATTAGAGTAGTACTGTCTAAATTAGTCCATAAGCATAATACAAGTTTACTGTATGCAGATGATGAGGTACTTCTGTCACAAATATCATTTGGACTCAAATGAGCCTTAGCTAATTTTTGTTCAGAGGAAGTATTTGATATTAGGTATTCCAAAACAAAGACCTTAATTTTCACAAAGCAGTATACTTAGCAGTTAAATGACCAGACTATAGAACAAGTAAAATATTTCATCATTATCTTTCATAATGTTACTGTTAGGAGTAGACTCCTAGAGTTGGGTAGGCAATATAAAATACCATGATGACAAATGGTCATTGTGGCTTTAAGGATGTTGGAATGTTAGAGACTGTAATTAAAGAATATAATTATCTTCAACTATAAGAGGAAGCCAGCAGAACGAATATTCTCTCGCTGCCGGATTTGCTGATACCTCTGCCTGAAGATCTATCTACTGATAACTGACTGCTCGTGTGCTGTGACTAATTGTGTTTGAAGAGGGAAGAAGGAAGAATTGTGGTTTACTGACTGTAAGCAAATTGCTATTTGTTAAGACTTTGTTTGACTAACTAACAACCATCACTGCTTGTGAAGCAGTAGTTTAGTTTTACAATACCAGTAAAGCTTATTCTGTTTTTACTAACAGTGTCTGGTTTACTATTTGTGTGTTTACTAGCCACGTTTCCCTAGCTGCATATGCACAACTTTTTTTTTTCTGGTAATTTTTTTTTGAACAAACAAATAAAACAAAAATAGAAGAAAAAACATCAAAAGCCATCTTCCATTACAAATTACAAATTATAAAAATGTTTCAGTTACAAATTTCTATGCATTTCTTCAGTGGTCATCACTTGCTTTTCATATCAATTTATTACAATTATTATATCTCAATCTTAATTTAACTGATTATTTTAACATCCTTTTATATGTAGAATAAAGGTATATAATGGCATTCTATTAATAAGATAGACAAAGAAAAAGAAAGAATAAAATTAAGAATAGAAATAATAAGGAAAAGTCATCACTCTACATTGTATCTTTTAAAAAGCGTACTGACCAGTCACACATAATTTCTGTGCATCTCTAAAATGATTATTATTCATAAATAATGAATAATGAATTATTATTCATTTTATAAATTTTAAATCAGAAAGTTCATCATATATCTTAATATCATTACACCAAAATTCTCATCTAATATTCCAGATTTCTATATTCTTCTTCAAACACGTACTCAAATCACAACCACATAATGGCATTCATTGTCTATTCCCAAGGTACACACACATATACATACACCTATATGAATTTTTCAATAATAATCTAAAACAATCTTAAATTTTTATGAATAATTATTAACTAGCTAGTAATCCTTCAATGATACTCTAAAACCATCTAACTAATTATGAATCATCAAAGGAAAACAATTTCCATTATTAACCAGTGTCTTTCCAAAGTCGAGTTAAACTTATCTCTCTTGCCATTTGTGGCCCTCGTCTCTTTCTATTCTTCTTTCCAGGTTTTTTGTAAATATCTTTTTGCACACTGTTGTCCATTGTAACTCTCAAATAATAGCGCTGCCCATTTTCTATTTTAACACATTGTTTGTCTTTAAATATCAGATGGAGAGTTTTCTTTTCTTTCATCTGTCTCCAATTCTTTTTTCCCTCTTCTTTTCCTTTACCAGTAAAGTGGAGCTCGCATTCCTCAAAATCTCTTTTAAAAATTTTCTTCTTTCCATTCTCTCCAAGATTTAATCCATTGGTCTGAGGTGTTTTGGGGGAGATTTCTTCTCTTTCATCCATTTCAATTCTCCCCCCCCCCCGCTTCTTTTCCTTGACCAGTAGAGTAAGACTCGTATTTCTCAAAGTCTTTTTTAAAGATTTCGTTCTTTTCATTCTTTCGCAGATTAAATCCATTGATAAAGTTCTCTTCTAATCCATAGCTTACTGTGACATGCAACAATTTGTCCAGTTTTTTATCAATCTTTCTTTGACTTTGTTTCAAAATATTTAAAATTTCATCCAAAGCATTCTGATTTGCCAAAGCATCCTCTTCTGGACATGGAACCATGTTGACAAATCCAAGAAAAAATTCTCACTGCCACCTTAGTCTCAAGGCTATTCAGACCAACAGCGACCTCCAGTGGCAATGCAACAATTTCCCCTTTTTCTTTGTTGTTAAAATGAAAGTAAAGGGCATAGTTCTTATTTAATTCAAAAGTAAGGAATAAACCTTCTAAAGTAATTGTGAAGATAGTACCAACTTCAAAATTTTAAGTAGCAAAGAGTAAATGAAAGAAATGAAGAGAAAAAAAATAGTCCAGTCAGTTTCAAAGGGGGGAAAAAAAGAAAAAAAAACTTGTTCGCTTCAATCCACAATTCCAGCAACATGAGAACAAAGGGAAACCTCCCAGTTCCGAGCATGTTAGATTAGTTCTGCCGCTTGTTCCGTAATTAACAGCTTTAATTTACCCCCCAAAAAGGATTGCTTTAAATAAAATGATTCAAAGAAAAAAGTTAAAATACCTTCCCAGTCTAGTACTTTCTTCTTAGCGGGTTTCCTTCCTGCCAGAGCTTGCTTTGGCTTTTGTCCCCCTGGGGGGGGTGCCTTTTGTCGCCTTGCAGAAGCTCTTCCCTTGGGTCAAAACAGGGGTTTGCGATACCCCTGTGACCAGCAAGGCTTTAGCTTCCTCATCGCCATCTCTCCAGGATGGTTTAGGTCACCTACGGACCAAGTGGCGGCAAAAGTTCAATGGAGGTCTCAGAGCACTGAGACCCCGCGTTGTGTCAGCATGGCTGGCTCCACCCTCTCCCCCGCTACACAACTTTCTGTCTCCCAACGGAAATATCCCTTAACAGTTACTAAACACAGGGTATATCAAAATTATGCATTTAAATTGTATGGAAAACAGTAGTAGCTATGCGGTTTTCCCCCTTAAACAAAAGGGAATGGCATATCCCAGAAGCTCTAATAAAAAGGCTTCCGGTGATTAAGATGGAGGAGCTGGGAGCCGAGCTGTGCTAGGAGGGAGTGTGCTTGTCGGGGTTGCCCTGGGGTTATCTCCTCTGAATGGCCACCAAATCTTGTTGCCGGCCCCCAGTAACATCAGGGGGGTGAACTGTAAGGAACATTTGAAAGGTTTTTAAGAACTGCCTATGGAGTGATCGAGGAGCTGGCAGTCGGCGTGCTGATTCCATCAAGGAGCGGTCCAACATCGTGGCTTGTTGCGGCCATTGCTGCCATGGCCGCTGTCCCCGCGGCCGCTGCTGCTGCCTCCACCCCCGCTCTGTTCCGGTCGTCCTGTTGCTTCGTTTCACTGCCTCGTCGTTATTTTGCCGCTTTGTTGTTCTTCACCCTGCCGCCTCTCCTTTTGTGCCTGGTGTCGTCTGTGCAATTTCGTCCCTTGGTTGCCTTGCTATCCTGCTTCGACCCTTTTTCGTCGCCTGCTTTGGTCGTCTGTCTCAGCCTTTCATCTTGTCATTTGCTTCTTCGTCCGCTGGTTGGTCTCTGTCTGTTGGTCTCCTCGTTTGCCGTCTCGTCCGCCAGTCTCCTCGTCCTGCCGCCTCATCTCTCCAGCTCTCCATCCCACTGTTTGGCTCTGCCATACTTGCTGTCACCCGGCCGCCTTATCCCTGCTACTGTACGGTTTTGTTTTGTTTTTATCATATTTATAAGCCGCACCCATCTCACCACATAGGGACTCGGAGCGGCGCACAGGGAATATAAAAATATAAATATACATATAAACATTCTAAAAACTGAAATTAAATTGAACCCACCCTGCGCTAAAACCCATATTAAAACCCCAGAATTAGAACTTTGGTCAACTAAAAGCAGTACAGTGTCGAGTAAAATCATGCCAGGCCGGCTTGTTGGAAGAAGTGCATTTTTAACCACTGGCGGAACAGGCAGAGGTCCGAGATGACATGGAGTTCGGGAGGTAGAGCGTTCCAGAGGGTTGGGCCCATCACAGAGAAGGCTCTTCCCCTGGGCGTCGCCAACCGGCATTGCTCGGAGCAGACCCTCTCTGTGAGAACATATTGGTCGTAGGGATGTATGGGGCAGCAGGCGGTCTCGTGGGTAGCTAGGCCCCGTGCCATGCAGCACTTTGAAGATGGTCATCAAAACCTTGTAACGCACCCGGAAGGTCAAAGGCAGCCAGTGCAGCTCACGTAGGAGCGGTGTTATGTGGGATTGCCTTGAAGCACCCATAATCACCCGCGCGGCTGCATTCTGGACCAACTGCAACCTCCGAGTGCATCTCAAGGGGAGCCCCATGTAGAGAGCATTACAGTAGTCCAGGCGAGAAGTCACGAGCACTTGAGTGACTGTGCGAAGGGCCTCCCGGTCAAGTAAGGGGTGCAATTGGCGGACCAGACGAACCTGGTAAAACGCCCCCCTGGCCACGGCCGCCACCTGATCCTCCAGGGACAGCCAGGAATCCAGGAGGACTCCTAAATTGTGCGCCCTCTCCACAGGGGCCAGTACTTCGCCCCCCATGGCCAGTGATTGTGTCAACTGGCTAAACCGGAAGGCTGGAAACCACAGCCACTCAGTCTTGGACAGGTTGAGTTTGAGTTTGTTGCTGCCCATCCAGATCCGTACGGCCTCCAAAAACTGGGACATCACCTCAATGAGGGTATGCTGCCCGGTATGTTATGTGCCCTGTGTGGTGCCGGTCGATCCAGCATCCCTGCCGCTTCCTCCACTACTAGCAGCCACCATTCCTTCCACCAGGGCCGCCACCACTTCCATCTTCAGTGGCAGCTGGCGTCCTTACAGCAGCAGGCCCTGTGTGATTTCCTGCTTGGGCAAGTTAAACAGGTGCTTGGCCTGGACTATTTGCCCTCCCCTGTTGCGGCTTTTCCATCTTTGCCACCCTGAGGGGGGAGACCCCTGTTTGGCTTTTGTTTAACATCACCACGGGGGCCTTTGGCTTCAGGGGACTAGTGGGGGCGATGTTGCAGGCAGGCCTGGTGGGGCAAAGAGCCTACAGGAGGACATTAGAGGCACAGTCAGGCCCTTCCTTTGGCCATTCATGATTACCATCATCACCGCTACTATCTCCACCACCACTTATTACAACTTTGACTGCGCTGAATGGTGGGATGACACTGACACATGCTATTAAAGATCTTAGTGACTTGGCTTGGCCTATTAGATCAATGTCCCACAGGCTTGGTTGGAGCTTATATGGTCTATTGATACCCCTGGATTTTGGGCTTTTATGACACCTTATACCTAGACGGCACCTCCCCCTCTGTTAATTTACTTGCACAGATTTTATGTACTCCTTGGCTGACCTCCATGCCCTGCGAGAGTCCCCTCTCTCGCAGGTGTGGCCCTCAGTTTTAATGAGGGCCCACCTCAATGACGGACTTGTGAATCCTGAGAGGTGGAGGAAGCGGAAGCTTAGAGGGTTTTTAGGGAGATTTTTAGCTAGATTTTTAAGGGGTTCCAGGGAAGAGGGTGAGTTAACAGAAATTAGGGAAGTGGGTGGGGGGGAATAACCCACAGGGTATTATGTCCAGGCCGACCTATGTTCCCGACGAGGAGGATGTAGGGTCCATTTCTAGGGGGGGAACAGAGGTCAATTTATCAGAGGGCCATATCATCAAGACAGTATATGGGAGGGGTAGGCATGGTGGGAGCTGGAGACCATATCGCATTATGGGAGTGCGCACCCGCTGTTTACAACAGGTTGTGCGCTCCGGTCTCCATGGCTCCTCTTGCAATCCAGGAAGTCCGGTCTCTCAGGGCCTGAGCTCGAGGTTGATGCTGTGCAATGCCAGGTCTGTTATCAACAAGGCCCCCCTCATCCATGATTTGGTATTAGAGGGGGAGCCGGACCTGATGGGTGCTACAGAAACCTGGCTGGGCCACGAGGGGGGAGTGCCCCTCGTCGAAATGTGCAGCCAGACTACCGGGCATTTCATCAGCCACGAGCCCAAGGCCGGGGGGGCGGTTATTGTAAAGGAGGGCATAGCTCTGAGGGAGACCACTGTGCTGCAGATAGCCAGCTGTGAATCCCTGGGTGTGAAATGGGGCCCTGGGAGGCAGTTGGGCTTGCTGATTATGTACCTGGCTCCCCGCTGCATCTCAGCAGCCCTGCCCAAGCTCCTCGAGGTGATAGCCGAGATGGCAGCTGAGATCCCCAGGCTATTAGTCATGGAGGATTTCAATCTGCCATCGGTAGGTGAAACCTCTGAGATAGCTCGGGAGTTCATGGCCTCCATGACAGCCATGGACCTGACCCAAGTAATTCACGGCACCACTCACATCGGAGGCCACACACTGGACCTTGTTTTTATCTCCGGCCAGTGGAGGAGTGATCTGGGATTAGGGGATTTAACGATTACACCCCTGTCATGGACAGATCACTCTCTCCTTCGACTAGACTTTCCAACCGCTTCACTCCACTGCGGGGAGGCGGAACCGGAAATACAACGATGGTTCCGCCCCAGGTGCCTGATGGACCCTGAGAGGTTCCAGACGGAGCTTGGGCCAATACCTGGGACCCTGACCCACGACTCGACCGATGACCTAGTGGCTGCCTGGAATAACGCAGCTGCTGGGGCCCTGGACCGGGTCGTGCCCTTGCGCCTCTCACGCGGCGCCGAACCACCTTGGCTCCTTGGTTTTCTGAGGAGCTGAGGGTGATGAAGCGCCGCAAGAGATGCCTAGAGAGCACTTGGAGATCCATTCGCGCCAAATCTGACCGATCATGTCTTAGGTCCCATTTGAGGACCTACCTCTTGGCGATAAGAGCGGCGAAATGCAATTATCTCGCCGCCCTTATCACATCTGCAGATAACCACACTGCCGCCCTGTTTAGAGTGACCTGCTCCCTCCTTCAACAGAGGCCGCGGGAAGCTCCCCTACAGGGTCGTGCAGAGGAATTTGGACATTATCTGCAGGATAAAATCGCTCAGATCCGGAGCGAACTGGCCTCCAATGATGTTGGTCGGGGCGGGCAATCGGAGGCAGGCCTTGAGACTATTTTGTGGGAGGAGTTTGACTTTGTGACTCCAGATGACATGGACAGGTTGCTGAGGCGGCTGAATGCTACCACATGTTTATTGGACCCGTGTCCCTCCTGGCTGGTACTGGCCTCCCGGGAGGTTATATGAGGCTGGCTCCAGGAAATAGTGAATGCCTCTTTGAGTGAGGGGTTTCTACCGGCCATCTTGAAAGAGGCAGTGGTGAGACCCCTCCTCAAGAGGCCTTCCATGGACCCTGCATTGTTGGTTAATTATTGTCCGGTCTCCAACCTTAGCTTTCTTGCTAAGGTTGTGGAGAGTGTGGTAGCACAACAGTTCCCCCAACACCTGGAGGAAACCGTCTATCTAGACTCGCGCCAGTCCGGCTTCCGGCCTGGGCACAGCACAGAGATGGCATTGGTCGCGTTGGTAGATGATCTCTGGAGGGCCCGGGATAGGGATTGTTCCTCTATCCTGGTCCTATTAGACCTCTCAGCGGCTTTCGATACCATTGACCATGGTATCTTATTGCACCGGCTGGAGGGGTTGGGATTGGGAGGCACCGTATTGCGGTGGTTCTCTTCCTACCTCTCCGACTGCTCGCAATTTGTGTTGACAGGAGGGCAGAGATCGACTTCGAGGCCCCTCACATGTGGGGTGCCTCAGGGGTCGGTTCTCTCGCCCCTCCTGTTCAACATCGATATGAAGCCGCTGGGCGAGATCATCCGTGGTTTTGGGGTAAAGTACCATCAGTACGCTGATGATACTCAGCTGTACATCTCTACCCCTAACCACCCCAACGATGCCGTTGATGTCCCGGTGTCTGGAGGCCGTGCGGGTCTGGATGGGGAGGAACAAACTTCGACTCAACCCGTCCAAGACTGAGTGGCTGTGGTTTCTGGCGTCTCGATATAGCCAGTTAGTTCCATCTCTGGCTATCTGGGGTAAGTCATTGGCTCCCGTGGAAAGGGCCCGCAACTTGGGTGTCCTCCTGGACTCACGGCTGTCCTTAGACGACCATGTGACGGCCGTGGCCAGGGGGGCCTTCTATCAGGTTTACCTGATATGCCAGTTGTGCCCCTTTCTAGATCGAGATGCCCTACGCACGGTCACTCAAGCCCTAGTTATTTCCCGCCTAGACTACTGCAACACCCTCTATATGGGGCTCACCCTGAGGTGCACCCGGAGGCTCCAGCTAGTGCAGAATGCAGCCGCACGGGGGATTCTGGGAGTCTCTCATTACTCCCACGTAACACCTCTCCTGCGCGAGCTGCACTGGCTGCCTGTGGTCTTCCGGGTGCGCTTCAAGGTCATAGTTACCATCTTCAAAGCACTCCATGGCTCGGGTCCTGGTTACTTGAGAGACCGCCTCCTACCACATTCCTACATGTCCGCTCTCACAGAGTTGGCCTTCTCAGGGTGCCATCAGCTGGTCAATGCCGGCTGGCGACCCCCAGGGGAAGAGCCTTCTCTGTGGCGGGTCCAACACTCTGGAATGACCTTCCCCCCGATATCCGCACCATCACGGACCTACGACTCTTCCTTCGGATGGTAAAAGCTCATTTCTTTCATCTAGCCGGCCTGACATAGACTAGGGATTATTTTAATTTGTTATTTATGGGTTTTAACTATTTATTCAATTTTAGCACAGCTGTATTGGTTTAATTTTTTTTAAAATTTTGTATATTGTGGGGTTTTACCTTTCTGTGCACCGCCCTGAGTCCCTTTTTGGTGAAAAGGGCGGTATATAAATTGAAAATAAAGTAAAGTAAAATAAAAGAGGAGGAAAGAGAGCAGGAACCCATAAAGGTGGAGAGTCCGTCCACAAATCCTGAACTGCCAAGGAGGTCAAAAAGAGAAACCAGGCCCCCTGATCATTATCAGGCGACTCTGGTCTATAAGACAAATAAAGATTTCAGCAATGTACACTGAGTTAGCAACATACCCAAAAGATGACCAGAAGGTGTGGAGAGCTGTGATGGATAAGGAGGTGAAACCATTAAACAATCTGGAAGTTTATGAGTCAGTTGCAATACCACAAAGAAAAACAAAACAAAACATAAAAGTGAAGACAGGGAAATCAAGAGAGGCAAAGGGAGTTAATCAGTCTGTAACTGATTAAGAGAAAGAGTATGTAACAAGTTTAAAGCAACTACTCTCAGGGCAGCATAAGTGTGGGCAGTTTGACACAAGTATGTAATCAATCACTTGGACAGTGAGACGGCGTATCTGCATGCAACGTTAAAGCATACAATATATAGGCAGAGGCCAATGGGTTATAGAGAAGATAAACAACATCACTGTTAGATGTTCAAGAGGAGTCTATATATTTTGAGACAATCTGGGTTTGAAGTATAAAGCAGTTATTGCTAGAGTTAGGTATTTGAATGTGAGAGAGTTTATTTAAAGGATGGAATGGTACAGCTTGTTTAATGTATGGCTGACCATTTTACGAAGGCTCAAGGAGCGATAAAGCACAAGGAGTGTTGTGATGCTTATGGTTTAAGGATGTGAATATATATTGATCAACCCAAGGGGGAGTATGTTAGGATATTCAGCCTTATATTGGGTTGACAATATATATGAGCCTATGTTCTTAAGGATTTATGTAGCTTTAAGAACTGTCTTAAATTCTGATTGGCTGTGTGTCTCAGCTCTACCATAAAGCAAGCTCACAGTCCGTCCCCTTTTCGATTCCCTTTGATTCCTGTGCTGAAGAGCTGAAATTGTGAAGACTGAAGGAGTATTTGTTTTGCATCACTGTAAGATAACTCTGTTGGGTGAAGGACTATTGTTATTGTTTTGAGTAGTTAGAATTACTGGTCAGAAGAAGTATTTCAGTTGCTACAAAGTAAAGACTATTTATTTTCTTACTATCACTGTTTTAGAGTTTGTTTGTGGTTAAAGCAACATATCTCTTTACTGTCCAGTGAATTACAATATTCCACATTTATTTGCTAACACTGGTTAAGGGACCAGAGTTGTAACACTGCATCTGAACCCAGAGTTGCTAACACTATGGAATCCATAGTGCATATCGTACTATATCCTACCTTTCTAAGATGTGGTCCTATTATTCCCCATTTGACAAAATTTCTCTGTAATTCTGACATTTTTTCCATAGGTTGTTTCTATCTGGTGAGTATGATTCATAGCCAAATTCTGTTACGCTGATTGTAAAATCAGGCATTCCGATGAACTAATCACAACCCATTTTATTTTGTTCTATCTGCTGTTGCACTCTGGTCAATAATTGTAATAAAAATATGGATGGATGGATAGGTGGACGGATTAATATCATATTTACAAAAAACTAGTATAAGGTGTTTTAACATAATACATTGCTCTAGTGTTGGTTGTTAAAATAAATAATGATATGCCAAAAATTGCTGAAAATGCAAGTCAGATAGGATCATTTTTCCATATTTGGTGGCCAGGCTAAAAGCTGAATTCTGGAAGGTGATTTATTACAGAATGAAGCATATCTTAAAAAATTATTACATGCCAGCCAGTTGGTTTTTAAAAAAAAACTAAATATAACTAAGGCTTGTATTCCAACAAGGTACAATAATGGAGTTGGCCTTCTATATGATACAGGTGCCAGAATATTACATACTTTTTAGAAATCACACAGGGATCTTTCTTTAGAAGAATGGCAGACTATGTTGTTGTTTTTTGAATAAAGGTTTTTTATTGATTTTACAATTTTATAATATTAGGGAAGGGTAATTAGGGTTTATATTATACATTTTAGAGCTTCCATACCAGAGATGGTGACTGCAATTGGGTCCTCATACAATATCATGTTAAACAAGTAGTGTTAGGAGATATATACATTTGGCACATTTTTAAGATCCATACATTCAATCTTTAGTTTTACATTTTCATCCGTTTCAAGAATTACAATAGTTCAAAATTTGCTATCGCACCTTCTTTCTCCCTCCCCTCAGAGGGCGGGACCGTGGCTCCTCCTGTCCCTTCTTCTTCATCACCCAGGATTGAGGAATGTTTTTTAAGAAAGGCCTCGGCCTCTGCAATTGTTTTAATTCTAATTCTGCCTCCCTCCCAGAATACCAACATTCCTTCAGGCATTAACCATTTAAACCAGATCCCGTTTTTATATAATTTTTTAGACAAAAAGGAAAATTTCCTTCTTGCTTCTCTAATCTTTTTTGGGATCTGCTTTAATATGGCAATATCTTTTTGTTCATATTTCAATGGACACTCCCATTGTGCCCTTAGTATCTCCTCCCGTGTGTACCTTCTTAAAAATTTAATATGAATCTCTCTGGGAACTTCATTTATTCTAGCATATGCTGAATTAATTCTATAAATTAAATCTATTTCCCCCCAAAGATATTCTTTAGGTTTTTTTATATAATCTGCTAAAATTCCACTCATTAAATCTCTTAAATCTTCACCTTCCCTTTCAGGAACTTTCTGAAACCTAAGGAAGAAAGACATTCTTTCAAATTCAAATTTAGACATGTGCCCAGAAAATTCTGACATTTCTTTCTGCAATTCTTTTAACTCGTCCCTCATCTCGGCCGCCCCCTTCTTCAACTCTCCAATTTCCTGCTGATTAATTGTTATAGTTTTTTGTGACTCCTGCAGTTCATCTCTTAAATCTGAAAAATCTTTCGGCAAACCTATCCACATTTCTTGTATTTCTCTCATTATGTCATCAAGTGTTAGTCCTTTCTCTTTCTCTTTGTCTCCTCCTGTTGCCCCTTTCTGTAACATGGTAGAATTTTGGCTTGTTGTGAAGTCGGGGTGGCTCTAGATGAAGTTTGAGCTGGAAGGGCTTTTCCCGTCGGAGATTTTTTTTTTAATGAGGCATTTGTGATTTTAAGTTCGTAGGATAAAAATGGCGTTGAGGAGTGGGCAGTCTATGAGGTTCAAGATACCAGGAACACATTAAGTCAGAGTCCAATTTTCAATTTTTTAAGTTTTATCAAGTCCAGAGGGATAATTTTTCTATAAATCCACAATAAGAAGGTCCACATATTGGGAAGTACACCAAGGGCTTCTTGAGAATACCGAAGAAATATATTTTCCTTTAAATTCCATGTAACTGAAGGGATGTTACATAGCTCAATAAAAGTTTATCATCCGGAACAAAGAAATCGCCATCTTTCCGCCTCTCCTCCGGGAGTGCGAAGAAGGTGAAAGCAAAGTGAAAGTTTACGCTGTTTAAACAAGCCGCAGATATAGTGTTGCCAATTGTAATTCTAGCATTGAAACAAAGTTTCTTTAGTTGGTATAAGAACGGAGGATGTTAATCTTTCTCTCTCCTTGATTCGAAGAGCATTTTAAACAGCCGCTTTTACGAGAGGGTTTTTTCGTAATTGAAACTCCCCCCTCTGTTCTTTTTTACAATGATTTAATGGATCATAAAGCAATAACTCACAGTCATTTTTCCTTTGAAAGAAGGAAAGAAGGTCCCACTGCAACACCAGGTCCGGAATTTCAGCCCGTCTTCTTTTTTCTGCTAATTCCAGTAAGCGTTGGCAAGGGGGTCGCACCCCCCCCCCCACTTTCCGCTCCCTCAGCTCCTAGAGCAAAGCGGGAAAGGGCATCCCGCCGACTGCCATCAGTACGGAAGTCCCCCACAGCCGCTCGTCCGGCAGGGATTTAACCCAAACTCCAGCTGAAAAATCAAGCAGCAGGAGTGCCCGAAACCACTTCTGTTGCCATCGAGAACCAGAAATGAAGTCCTAGAATGGCAGACTATGTTTTGTAGTAGTATGTATCCATGTCAAAACTAATTTTGTATTTTAAAAAAATTGTAGGGGATGCCTCCTTTTGAAGAGTAAACTTTAAAATTGTCTGAATTGGCAGAGTTGGCAAAATTAACTGCATTGATTAGGGACAATGGATTAGATTAATTTACAAGAGACTGGAAGCAGTTTCTGGACTTTCTGTGTGTTAAATACAATAACATGTGGTTACCAGAGGGCTTTGAAGATTAGTTTTACCTTTGGTGTTATCTGTTGACTGCTTTCTTTATGTAGAGACAGATTGATTGGATTGATATATAAATAAATTTCCATACCAGGGACATCTTTTTATGTAATATAGTAGTTTTATTAAATATATATGGGAAAACTTATAATTTTCTTGTAATGGGAGGAGAACACAGCAGATATTTTTGAGATATTTTTCAGCCTTCAACCTGGGTGACTTTTTATGTTTAATGCAGTGTGAATAATATATTTGTCAATTGTTGTTAAATATTTTTATTATTAATATTAGATTATTGTTAATTTGTTTTGCATTTTTTCTTTTATTTTGTATTTTAACTTTGGAAATAAAAAAAAAGTAAAAGTAAAAAAAAGCATGCTATAGAATTTAACATAACTTGGAAACCATTCATTGTTTATAATTCCATGCATAGTATTACATTTGAAATTTGAGTTTCTCTTAACATAAGATTTTAAAATAAAAGATTGGTCTATCATAATAATGTATCTCCTAAATCTGATAGAAATTTTTATTACTTGTTTATTTTGATACATAATTCTTACTATATTGGCAAGCTTTGTTAAATATTTGCTTTTCATTTGATTCCAATAACTTTACTTTACTTTACAATCACTTTACAATAATATTACTATAAATAGAGATTATTATTACTTTAAATTATAGTAAAATTATTTTATATATAATTATATATATAATGGTTGTTATTCAGAATAATGTTATTCTGAAATTATTTTTTTGTTAATTTCGCACAGTGAAATAAACTTTCTTTCTGGCTGCTTTCCTTCATGGTTATGCTGTTGGATATCCTTTTTAAACATGTTTTTAGGCTAAATGTTTTTGGATCTTGCAGCTAAATTCTAGCAAGTAACTTACAATAAAATGAAGCCATCGGTTTAGAAGTAAATGATGAATGGGATATTGTAAGTAAAAATTAGATCATCTTAGACTAAAAATTGCACATTCTTGCATTCAAGTTGTCTCTCTCACCCCCGCCACATTCTTTAGTTATATTTTCCTGCTCTGCACTTACCTAAATATTTCTCTCTCTCTCCTCTCTCTCTCTCTCTCTCTCCCGACTTTTTCTCATTCTTGAGTCCCCTTCTAGAGTTGCTGAGCTAATCTCCTGTCAGTTTCCATGGCTCATTGTTCAACTAAAATACTGTGGTTTCCTCACAAAAAGCTGACCTCAGGTTTAATTGGCTTTCCTGCTTTTAGCCTTCCCTGTCTGATTTGATCTTTCTCTTTTACCACTTATCTAGCAGTGATGGGTGCTGAAGGGGATTTGGTCACTTGTATTTATTTCAATTGGGTAATATTTTGGCACTTTCAAGTTTAGATGAGCTTTCCTAGGAGTAAGTAACCGAACTTAATGTGATTTTGGTTACAGTAGGCTTGTGGAGAATAGTGCCATCATTTAACCTGGTTTTTCACATGACTGCCCAGACTCCACCAACTCTATCAGGGCATTTCTAGGCTTTTAATGTTTTTGTTGTCTCTCAGTTGACAGGCTGATCATTTTGATTTATTGTCTTGTGCCTTTTTTCTCTTGAGTCAGCTTCTGACTATTCATATCATTCTTATGTTTCTGATAACAACAGCAATCCTAAAAATAGTCAGTTCCAAAGAACATTATGTGGTGCATTTCAAACTATATAACTCAAGGGTAGAATATAGTATCCAAAAATATCTCTCTCACAATTTCCAAAGTTTCTTTAAATCTATATATTTAAAAAGTTGAAACTTGAGTCTTAATTCATTCTACTAACCACATCCTATAAGTACCATTTTAAACCTTATATTGAATAAACGCGTGCAAATCTCTCTACAGAGTTTAGCTATCCAGCATTTTTACTCAAAGATTATAATTTTGGTTTGTTTGCCATGAAAAATGCATGTGGGTTATTAAGTTTCCTTTGTAGATCTTATTGTAACTGATATATCTTTATGATTTTTCTGTCTACTTTACAATAGCAGAGTTGGAAGGGACCTTGTAGGTCTTCCAGTCCAACCCCCTGCGTGGGCAGGAACCTTATACCATTTCAGACAAATAGCTATCTAACATCTTTTTAAAGACTTCCAGGGTTGGGGCATTCACAACTTCTGGAGGCAAGCTGTTCCAGAGGTTAATTGTTCTAACTGTCAGGAAATTTCTCCAGTTCTAAGTTGCTTCTCTCCTTGATTAGTTTCCACCCATTGCTTCTTGTCCTGCCCCCAGATGCCTTGGAGAATAGTTTGACTCCCTCTTCTTTGTGGCACCCTCTGAGATATCGGAATACTGCTATCATGTCTCCCCTGGTCCTTCTCTTTGTCTGTTTCACTGTTCACAAAATTCTCGATTTATTAAAATCCACTATTTACTAAAATAGTACTGGAAAACTTGATGTAAGTAGTAGAACCTTTAAATTTAGGTTGTATGTTCAGATTTGTATATTCAGATTTGCACAGCTTCTACAATAGAATTGGCCCAATATAACTGTGCCAGATTGGTAATTCTGAAATTGTATTTATTTAAGTTCTTGTACCCCTTGGCTTGTAAAATACAGTTTTGATGTCTAGATAATACAGTTTTAATATCTAAACTAAATAAAACACTATTCCTTCAGTTATAATTACATGGGTCTTTTTTCTTCCATTCCCTGAAATAAATAGCAGACCCATGAATACAAAATGTATTTATTTGATTTGCAGTATATCTCACCTTTATGTTGTACAATGGTACCATGCATAACATTTTTCTTTCTATTTTCTCTGCAACACAATTAAATTAGAATTGGTTTGCAGCAAAAATGACAGTTCTAAAAAGGCTGGTTTTTAAATGAGACTCTTATATTCTAAGACAAAAAAAGATCAACTAGAGGGCAGCCAAAACATGAAAATGTTATAGATGGAGTTGGAAAAAAATCCTGATATACTCTAATAAAGAATTTAGTAATTTTTGAATAAAACTGAAGTAATATAGAGTAACTCATTTTAATAATTAAACTCAAGAATGATCAGCCTAGAAAATCAATGGTTCAGAATCATTTTCACCAAGCAACAAAAGTAGTATAGCATAAGGCAATTTAGTATTTATTTTTAATAAATTAAGCAGAACCTTGACATTTGTCAGCAATGGTGTAAACAGTGTGAAATGACTGTTCACATTAATGAAATTTTCCTTGGACTGTACCATCTTTTCTTATTATTTTAGAAAAGCCACATTCATTCACTTTTTTTTCAGAATGTTCCTGCTTATCAGTACTGGGCCAAGAAAAGCTAGTCCAATTTGCATGATAAAAAAAGAAAAACAAATGGTCATTTCCTACAGCCAAATATCCAAGATCAAGTGTTTCTTTCCAACTTGATTACTTCTATCTCTCCAAAACTATAGATGCCCAGTTTAAATATAGTAGAATTACAGGAAAGGGATTTAATTCTAACACCAAAGGCACTACTGAGGAAAAAAACTACATTTGGAACACCGATGTTATGCACATTTCTCAGAATGTAATTATCTGATATTTAGCTCCACACTGTCTTCTAAGATGCCTTAAAAACCCACATAAATGAAAGGGATACAAAGATGTCAAGAAGTTGCACGATAACTGATCTCAAGTTGCTCATTTAATACAAAGAAATTCATTGATGTGGATTGTTACTTCCCCTTTCATTATGATACGATTGTCTCCTATTCATATATCACACTTTCTTTGTACAATATACTACTTCATTCGCTAAGAAACATGTAACACAGGATCTCAGTGTTTTCGGGAAAATGTATTGTGTATAAAAACTGATTTTATTACTCTTTATTTTAGAAGGGCACTGGGGGCCAATGACTTGGAACAGAGATCACAGAGATTGGTTAAGGACTGGCAAAATATCGTGCTGGTATATTTTTAGTATATTTTCTGTTCACTGAGGGATGAGTAGGCAGGTCTTTAATTCTGTAAATGGAAAAATTCCAGCATCTCACATATGATTGTATCAGCTCTTTGAGGTAAGTAAAAGAAACCGAAGCAACAGGGTTTCTGGAGTGAACTTTAATATTTTCAGAAAGAAGGATAGAATATTACAATACAATACAATACAATAGCAGAGTTGGAAGGGACCTTGTAGGTCTTTTAGTCCAACCCCCTGCGTGGGCAGGAACCTTATACCATTTCAGACAAATGGCTATCTAACATCTTTTTAAAGACTTCCAGGGTTGGGGCATTCACAACTTCTGGAGGCAAGCTGTTCCAGAGGTTAATTGTTCTAACTGTCAGGAAATTTCTCCTTAGTTCTAAGTTGCTTCTCTCCTTGATTAGTTTCCACCCATTGTTTCTTGTCCTGCCCCCAGGTGCCTTGGAGAATAGTTTGACTCCCTCTTCTTTGTGGCACCCTCTGAGATATCGGAACACTGCTATCATGTCTCCCCTGATCCTTCGCTTCATCAAACTAGACATACCCAGCTCCTGCAACCGTTCTTCATATGTTTTAGTCTCCAGTCCCCTAATCATCTTGGTTGCTCTTCTCTGCACTCTTTCCAGAGTCTCCACGTCTTTTCTACATCGTGGCGACCAAAACTGTATGCAGTATTCCAAGTGTGGCCTTACCAAGGCACTATACAGTGGCATTAACACTTCACGTGATCTAGATTCTATCCAGGGGTGGGTTTCAAAATTTTTGGAACATATTCTGTGGGTGTGGCCTGCTTTGTGGGAGTGGCTTGCCGGCCATGTGACCGGGTGGGAGTGGCTTGCCGGCCATGTGACCGGGTGGGAGTGGCTTGCCGGCCACGTGACCGGGTGGGAGTGGCTTGCCGGCCATGTGACCGGGTGAGAGTGGCTTGCCGGCCATGTGACCGGGTGGGAATGTTAGCAGCTGCTGGAATTATGTTTGTACAACAGTGGAAAAACAGATATGAAAATGAATAAATACTACAATGTGCAGGAATAAATAAAGTGACAATTAAAATCAAGAAGGCTTTGAATATTTTTTCACGTGGGATTTGTTTTAGCAATTGCTAAGTAACAGAAACAGAAAATAGAAATCCAAAAGTATGAAAGACAACACCAATTATGTAAGGAATGGTCACTAAAATATATCATTATTAATGTGTACAACTACTACAGGAGATGAAACACTCTTTCTGGTAAAGATGCCTTGCACAAACTTGGCAACCCATAGAAAAGCAGCCACTTTATAAACCTGGTCTGAACACTTAAAAGCAACATATTGCATCTCAAAGAAAACATTTGCAAAAAGGAATAACATTTCTTGAAAAAGAAATATTTTATAAACAATTACAAAATAAAAATTCCCTAAAATAATTAAAAAAGATATTTTACAAATAAAAAAATCCTTAAAAACCATTGTTAAGCATTCCGCAAAATGACACTATTGCAAGGTATTCTAACAGCAATAAAGCATACTGAAACCATTTAAAGATATTCCTTGTAATAATTTAAAATATAACCATATTAAGGGTAGAATAACACTATATATTGAAGTGAACCATTTAAAAAAATTCTCTACTCAATACATTTTAAAGTACTGAGTATAGAATTTTTAAAAATGGTTTATATTAATTTGTTTTTCATAGAATCTTTTTTAAAAATAGTCTAAGACAATTTAAAAAAAGAACCCACACACAATAAATTGAAGTAAACCATTTTTAAAAATTCTCTATTCAATACAGTTAAGTAAAATGATTTTAAAAAATGATATGCACAATCAATAAAATAATCTTTAAAAAATCATTAAAAAAATAAGAGGAAAAAAACCCAGGTCACTTACCAGGAGGCAGAATCAACAGCTCTCCGATGAGAGATGCAGCAGGGAGCAGGCAGGCAACGAGGCAACAGGACACAGGTAAACTTACCTGACTAGAGGGAGAAGGGAGGCAGCTAGCCAGGTGAGGCTGAGAGAGGGGGGAACTGGGGGGCTTTTGGCCATTGTGAGATAAGGCAGCTCAAGGCCTTCCCTTGCGAAAGCTAGCCTCCCCCCACCCCCCCGCGTGTGAAAGGCAGATTCAAAGCAGGGCCCTTTAAATTTCACGCCGCTGAGCGGGGGAAGGATGCCGGCGTGCGAAATTTAAAGGGCCCGTTTATGAAGGTTCCTTTTCTCAACACGTTAGCGGCGGCGGGAGACGCCACTAGCCATGTTGAGAAAGGCCCGGGCCCAGCGGCTCCAGGGGGTTGGGACGACTTTGCGCACCTAGCGATAGCTGCACAAAGCTCCCCCCCCACAGGCGCGCCAAGGGTAAAATCGCTGGCTGGTCTTGGGAAGGTGCACGGAAGAGTGCAGAGGCCGCGTGCGAACTTCACACGTGTCCCCCCACACTCTTCCGTGCCCGTTCCCAAGGCCGGGCAGCAATTTTAGCGATCGCTGGTCTTGGGAACGGGCCCGGAAGAGCGCAGGGGCCACGTGCGAACTTCGCAAGCGTCCTGGGCACTCCTCCACGCCTGTTCCCACCACCGGCTAGCGATTTTAGCACCTCACGGCTAGCAGCAACAGCCCCTACCCCCGCGCCACCGCACATTTCGGCCACGTGGCTATGCCAGCTCACGGCTTTCGGGAGGCAAGCCTGGAAGCCCTTCTCCACCCTCCCCAATGCCACGAGCTGGTATAAGCTAGCCTCCCGCCACCCCCCTAAGTGAAGTTGCTTACCTACAGTAAGCAGCAAGCTGCTGGAAGGTGGATCAAAGTGTTGCCTGTTGGCGCCATGCTTTTCAAGGGTCGCCTCCAGCCAGCCAATCAGTGAGCGTGTGGCTGGGCTGGTTTAATCAGACAGGCAGGGGAGCGAGTGAGATGTGAGTGATGGAGCAAGCCATGCGTTCCAGAAGTTACTTCAGGGTCCACGGTCCAACGGGATCGGTACGGATCAGTAAATTTGACCAACAGGCTCGCGGGATCCCGTGCGAACCCTTAGGAACCCACCCCTGATTCTATCCCTCTGTTTATGCAGCCTAGAACTGTGTTGGCTTTTTTGGCAGCTGCTGCACACTGCTGGCAGCTGCTGCACACTGCTTTTGAATAACTTCAGTTTCTATCTGCTATATCTTGAACCAAACAAAATCAAGGCAGGGTCATTCTGAGTTTGTTTTTCAGTTTTCATTTTGTTAGGACCCAATCAACCATCTTTGTCCCCCTCTTCTGATGATTCATTGGTCCCCTTCCCCTTCTTAAGACCAGATATTCATTATCTCACTGAGTAGTTTCTTACTTTTTATCTTGCACAGGAGATGCCTTATTTGGCTAAGGATTTGTTTGATGTTAAATTAATTCACTGTGAGTTTGATATTCAGTTAAAAAAAGGAAATTTTCTGTTTGGAGATTAGTAAGATTTTTTTTAAATTAAACAACCCACTACTTTGTGTCTTTGTCGATCAAAATCACATTATCCCAATTTTAGGAAGCTCATGGAGATATCAAAAGAAATGGAGATTTGATGTGTTTAGTCATAGAAGAGAGAGAATGAAGAAATGCCTTTCTCATGTCTCATAGTAACAGTGCATAAAATTTTTGGAAAAGAAGCTTAAGAATATGTACAGATTTTAATGGCTTTGTAGGACTCTGAGATGCAAAAACTATATATTAGTTTGGAACAACCATTGCTTTGATGACCTTGAGGTTTCTTATTTGTTTAAATTTTTGCATTTATATATTTATATTTGTATGTTTGTTTAGTTAAATTCTATATATAGCCTATTTTGTATGGAAGTACCTGATTGGCCAACCCAGGTGTATGTATAGGGCTTATCTTATGTTCAAAATAGGAGAAGTACATTACAAGATTGGGATGGGAGATGATCATTACTGAAGAATTTCTGTTTCTACATCTCATAAGATGGGTAGCACACCGATGTTCTGATTAAGGCATTGGAAAGACTGGTGACATTTCTTGGTTCTTGGGAATGAAGGTAAATATGTGTCCCAGAATAATGGGTGGGATCCAGTCTAAAGGTTTATTCTTTCAAGATTTCAGGCGTGTGCTTCTTCATCAGGAAACCTTTTTCTCCATACTTGTGCCTAGTTCTTTCCTGTTTTTTGTTTGTTTGTTTTTTATTTATTTTCTCTGAGTTAATGTTAATTCTTGGTGAGGTCATGGAGAAGTCCCTGGAGTTTTCCTTGTAGTATTCCAGAACAGAATGCCCTGGCCTTCTTCCTAGGGCTGCTAGAGTATGACTCTCCCAATCATTGAGCAGGCTTTGTGCAGGTTGGATTATAACTAATGGATTCCTGGTTTTTAACCTGATGTCTTACTCACTAGACCAATATGTCTCTTTTGTTATTATTAGAAATGTTAATTTGTGAATGTTCTGGAAGGATATATAACCCCAATTTTGCATTTTACTATTCAGGAAAATAAAGTCAAGAGAGATTAGTTCATGGAGCTGAGTCATATTAATTTAATGCAAAGAGGATATACCTCTTTGGACCAAGTTTTTAGCTTAATTTCGTTGAATATAACATCATTGTAATCTATTGGATTCTGAGGATATAATCAAGAACACACTTAGAGCATGGCAGAAAATAACTTCTTTGATTATATTTGATGAGTTTTCATTAAACAATAGTGTTTGTAAACATGTTAGACATAATTTCATAACTGAAACAATGTCCACATTTTTACCACATTGTAAAGAAATCTTTAAAATAATTTTCTGTGGACATAAGTAATGAAGAGTTAGTGCAATTTAGCAGTTATGAGTTGTATTATGGGCAACATTATGAAAATAAAAACCATTCAATTTAGAGACTTCCCAAGAGCTTTAAATAAAAGGGAATAATTAAATGTTGCATTTTATTATATTATTGAAATACTTAGGCATGTTTTATTTATTTATTTATTTATTTTATTTTATTTCTGTGTTTTCACTTAGTAAACATATAAAAAGGAATAAATAAAAGTTGCAGTTTATTATGTTGTTGAAATACTAAAGCATGTTATTTATTTAATTTATATGTTTTGCTTAGTAAACAAGAAACTTTGAACAAGGATCTTTGTGTTTCTCATGCACATTAGATAGATTAGATAGCTAGTCAGATGGATGGATGGATGGATGGATGGATGGATAGATAATAGAAAGGAGGAGAGACATAGTGAGAGAGGGTAGAGGGAGAAATGTGTAAAATAATATTGTTTGATAGATAGAATTTGAAACATATCTATCCCATCTTTCTTATAGGACAGAGTTTTTCAACCTTATTGACTTTACAATGTGTGGATTTCAGCTCCCACAATCCCACAGCTAGCCATTTTGTAAAAACAAATTCATTTACATTCTTCTTCATACATGCATACACAATCAGGCTGAACATATCTCAGAAATGTATAATTGAGAGACATCTTGAAGATCCTCTACTTTTTTCAATTGGGGGCCCTTCCCTATAATGGGACAATTTTGAACTTTTTACAGGATGATGATGATGATGATTGAGAAAAATTATGCAGAAGAGAGTATCCTGCAGATGCTGCTTCAAGCTCTTGCTGAAAAAGAGCATTGACTCAAATCAGATAAATAAATATAACATAAGATACTGATGAATGCCAGGATTAATTCTGGGACATTTGGCTATGTTTTATGATCTCAATTTAGTGGAGTTGGACAAAACAGAACAAGCTCTAAGAGCTAAGAGTACACAGGAGTATGTAGCTTTGCTAACTTTCTTTTGTTCTCAAAAAAGAATCAGAGGCATCTGTAGATGGGTAAAAAAAGCCTCATATTTATAATAGAAATTGAAAGGAATAACTGACATGTTGTCTTTATAGTCAACATGTTTTTGAAATCTCTCCCCCCTCTTCCCTTGTTTTATTGCTTGCATAGCAGGTGTTTATAGCATTCAAAACCATCTTTCTGAATTTGCAAATTGACTGGAAAGCAATAGGAAATGTCACGGTAATTCCTAAACCTAATTGATTTAATCAGATGACAGCAGCTTTTTTGAAGTGTGTGGAACTGTGCACCCATCATAGGTGAAGATTCCTGGATGTTCTAACAATCTGAAAAAGAGATTTAGTACTGTAGATCCATCAGGTTCCCTAATTTCTTCGTACGTGCAAACATTATGAGGTGAAAAAATTTAAAGGTTCAGTTTAATCAATTACCAAAAAAAATGTGTTATGCCAGACATTTCTTCAACATTTATATAACCATCCACATTCTATTAGATGGAGAAAATGTCTTTTACTGCTTAATCTTTTTAGTAATCTGCAGCTTCCTTGGTTTCCTGTGTTTCAGTAAAGGTTTTACACATATACATACACATGTACACATGCACACATTCCGAGATATAAATTTGAAAACAAAAATAAATCGTTGATGTATATTTTTAATAAACTGATTGGATTATTCCAGTTGAATTATAGTTAATTTATTTATAGTAGCCAAGTTATATTTATTATTTAAACTCATTAGACTTTTTTTTCCTACTAGAAACAAACCCTTTCTCAATAAGGGTGGAGACAGCATCCATGTATGGGTTAAACCTATCCACTCTCTGATTGGACTGAGTCATAATATTAAATAATTAATTAATTAGGCATGGTATATAACCCCCTACGGAGTAGCCACACCCAGTTTCCGACTCAGTCCAGCTCTGGGACTGTTCGGTGTTCCAACTCTTGGTGTTCGGCCTTCTGTGCTTATTTCTGTCAGGATTGGTGGCATTGTGAGTAGACAGGCCCCCCCACACCTCAGCAGCAGCCAGCACTCAGGTTTGGCTGTCATTGGCAGCCACGGGCCCAGGCCTTCGGTTGTCAGCCACCCCTCTAGCCTCCTGCCTGAGTCCTTCTATTGCCCGTGCCACGTCTTCTGTCTTCCAAAGCTGCTGCTGTCAAGCCAGGTGTGGGGGAGGGAAGATTTCTGGCGCTCAGGAGGCAGGCCGCTACCACAGCCCAGGCTGTTAGGCCTTGTTCGGGTGAAGAATATTAATTGATGCTGCTCTACTTACCCCTCAGGGGTGGCGGGCAGGCATTCCCACAACTGACAGGCCTCTGTCAACTGTGAGGGCTGTTCCACTGGGCCTAAATAAATTATGCCTCTTTATTACCACTTTTGGAAAAGAACAGAGTCAATTCGGCTTCTGAAGGCTGTTTTGGAGAAGGGGACAGGCGTGCGGCAGCTCTTTGCAGCAAGGCCGCTCTTTCATTTTATATTCAAGCCTCTGTCAGTGGCCCTTGGCATGAACGGCCATTTTGAAGCCTGCTTGAATCAAGAACCAAAATGGCTGCCACCACAGCTTCAGAGGACAATGATTGGAGTCAGGTCCTCGCAACTACGACCAGCAGCCCCATCGAAGGAACAGAGGCTCCTGCAGTGGTAATTGCCCCCATACCCACAAGGCAAAGGGGAAGAAAGAGCATGTGGAACCACAAGCCTCAAAAGGGGCCAAATTGGGGTTCAAAATCCCCTAAGCCTGCCTTTAAGTATGAGAAGCAGAGGCATGAGGCACTAGAAAGCATTTATAAAAGTACCAGCAGCCAGAAGTCTTCTCTTGTCCTGAGCACTAAGGTGAGGCAGTCTGCACTCTCTTCACCTGGGAGAGCTGCAGAGGAGGATCCCTCCCTCCATGTGAGGATCCCCATTGACTCCTCAGGCCTCTGGGGTTCTAGCCAAGGTTGGCAGTCGCCCCCACGCACTGCCCCAGGGGGGCTTCACCTCATCCTCTTCCCTCTACATCCGCAGGGGTTGGTGCTGCTCAATTACCCCACTTGGGGGGGGGGGCAATTTCAGGACCTAATGTTCAGGGCTTTCCAGCAGTGCAGCGTTGCTGCTTTCCAACAGCCTCAGATTCAGCCACAGGGTGCTCCTCCATCTGCAGCTCCTGTGGGGATAGATGGTCAGGAGTCTCCCCTGTTTCTTCCCATCTGCAAACATGCCCAGAGAACCAGAGGACCCTCTGAAGCCAGAGGATGATGATAATAATAATAGTAATAATCTTTATTGTCATTGTACTAAAATTAAAAAGAAATTGCCAAAAAGGGCTGACCTCACCTTACAAAGGGGTCAGCAGCAAACGCCAATAGCAGATTTCAGGTTACATCAGGACATCAACAAACTGGTGGCAGCCATCCAATTTTCTTCGGGCATCACTTTAGCTGCAGCCAGGTTTGCCTTCAGGGCAATTGCTTCATCCATAGCGTCTCGCGGGTTTGCTTTGGCTGCGGCTGTGGCAAGCTGATATGTGCCACATATGACGCCTGGCGTCAGCCCCCTTTGCTAGAGGGTCCCTCTTTGGTGTGTCTATTGACCTTTTCTTAATTGAGAATCAGGACAAATGGAAGGTGCTTCTCACAGCACCTAGGAAGGTTTGCCTTCAGGGCACTTGCTTCACTTGCGTCTCGCAGGTTGCTTTGGCTGCGGCTGTGGCAAGCTGATGCGTGCCACATATGACGCCTGGCGTCAGCCCCATTTGCTGGAGGGTCCCTCTTTGGTGCGTCTATTGACCTTTTCTTAATTGAGAATCAGGACAAACGGAAGGTGCTTCTCACAGCTCCTAGGAAGGGCAATTTCTGGGCGGTGCCCTACCCCCCGTTGCTCCAATTTCTGTGGTCAGGACTACAGATCTTCTTTTAAGGGGTCTGATTTCAGTCAGTCAGGTTTCAGGCTGTACCAGGGAGGCTGTTTTTAATTTCCCTGTGCCCCGCCCTTTGGGGGGAGAGAGCGGGTTATAAATTAAATTATTTATTTATTTAACTGGATAGGCAGCAGAGGGGCAGACAGCAGAAACAGCCTTTTCATGGGGTGAAGGAGGCGACACTTCTTCCACAAGAATTAATTCTGGGCCCAGCTCTCCCCTCATCGGGGTATGCTTGGCATATTTCGCAGATTGTTGGGACTCTTCTACCTCGGTTGCATGGGTACAATCAACCATCAGGTCTCAAATAACCCGACTCAGAGCCGACTTATGCAGGAAGCCATTCAACACCTACTGGACATTAGGGCTAGCGAACTGGTGCCTCCAGTTTAACAGGATCAGGGTTATTATTCCATTCTCTATGGGATCCCAAAGGCTTGGGGCGGCTGGAGAACTATTTTTGATTGGAAATAGTTTGACTGCTATGTGCGTTATCGCAGGTTTAAGATGCGTTCACTGCACTCAATATTAGACAGTATTAGGCAGGGAGATGTCCTCACATCCATCAACCTTACTGAGGCCTACCTGCACATACCTATGGCCCCTGAATACTGACAGTTTCTCAGGTTTTGTTACCTTGGGCACCACTTCAAGTACTGAGCCTTACCCATCGGTTTGTCATCTCCGCCTCAAGTCTTCAGGTAGGTGATGGTGGCATTGGCAGCGTTCCTGAGACAGGTACATGTGCAAATCCAATGCTGCCTAGACGACCTGTTGATACAGTCCTCTTCTGTAAGTGGTGCCCCAAGTGACTTATAATGTCTATACCATGTTGACCCTGCGAGGCCAGGTGGTTTCGATCAATCTGGCCAAAAGCTATCTATGGCCTACCACTAGGCTGATTCAAACTTGTTTGAGAGAGTTGGTTTTCCAGGTTCTCAAGGAACGTAGTGTATCCTTAGCTACTTTGTCCAAATTGTTAGTCGATTTGCTACGACTGCGAGAGTCCCCGCTCTCGCAGGTTTGGCCCTCCGCTCTAACGAGGGCCCGCCTTGATGAAGGATTTATTAATCTGGAGAGGTGGGCGAAGCGCGGCCTTAGGGGTTTTTTAGTTTTTAGATTACTGTCTATTTTAGGGGGTACCAGGGAGGGGGGAGAGTATAAACTGTTAGGAAGAGAGGGCCAGGCCAGCAGCCGACGGAGGGTAGCGGAAGGATCCGTGAGGGGGGGAGAAATGCGAGTCGTCCCTAGGGAGGGCATTTCCATCCCGACGGTCGTGGGGAGAGGCAGGTCCGAGGGGAGGCAAGTTCCATCCTCCCGGTTGGGGACACGTGGCCGTTGGTTGCATACGGTCAGGTGTCACAACCCCTGCAGGCTGGGTGGTCAGGGAATACAGAGCCAGGGCCTGAGGCTGATGTTTTGTAACGCCAGGTCCGTTGTCAACAAAGCCCCCCTCATCTATGACCTTGTGTCAGAGGGGGAGCCGGACCTGGCAGGAATAGCGGAGACCTGGTTGGGCCACGAGGGTAGACTCCCCCTCGTTGAAATGTGCCCACCAGGTTACCGTGCTTTTCATCAGCCTCGGGCACTAGGCAGGGGTGGTGGGGTAGCGGTTATTGTAAAGGAAGGTCTTGAGCCGAGAGAGACCGTTGTGCCTCAGACCACCGGTTGTGAGTCCC
Source organism: Rhabdophis nuchalis (assembly GCA_039707465.1). Taxonomy (NCBI): domain Eukaryota; kingdom Metazoa; phylum Chordata; class Lepidosauria; order Squamata; family Natricidae; genus Rhabdophis; species Rhabdophis nuchalis. The sequence continues at coordinate 55,239,559 of CM077647.1, read as the reverse complement.
TCTGTGTGAAGTGGGGCCTAGGGAGGCAGTTGGGCTTGCTGGTTGTATACCTGGCTCCCCGCTATGTAGCAGCAGCCCTGCCCGAGCTCCTGGAGGTGATCGCTACGGTGGCAGTTGAGACCCCCAGACTTTTAGTCATGGGGGACTTTAACTTGCCATCGATGGGCGAATCATCCGAGGTAGCTCGGGAGTTCATGGCTTCCATGACGGCCATGGACCTGACCCAATTAATTCAAGGCCCCACTCACGAGGGTGGACATACACCGGATCTCATCTTTGTCTCTGGCCAATGGGAGAGTGATCTGGGTATAGGGGATATAGTCATCACGCCCTTGTCATGGTCAGATCACTCACTTCTCCGGCTCGACTTTCCAACCGCTACTCCCCTCCGCGGGGAGGCGGAACCTGAGTCATCTATCTGGTTCCGCCCCAGGCGCCTGATGGACCCTGATGGGTTCCAGGCGGCGCTTGGGCCACTTCCTGTACCCCTGACCCGCGCCCCGATGGAGGACCTCGTGGCCGCATGGAATACTGCGACCACGGGAGCCTTGGATCGGGTCGCGCCCTTGCGGCCTCTCTTGCGGCGCCAAGCCACCCTGGCTCCTTGGTTTACCGAGGAGCTGAGGGGGATGAAACGCCACAAGAGATGCCTAGAGAGAAGATGGAGGTCTACGCGATCTGAATCTGACCGGACACAGGTAAGAGCCCATTTACGGACTTACATTGTGGCGCTGAGAGTGGCCAAACGTCATCATTGTGCCACTCTCATAGCATCCGCAGACAACTGCCCTGCCGCCCTGTTTAGGGTGACCCGCATGTAACTATAGTTACATGCAGTTTTACGCAGACCCGCTCCCTCCTTCAACAGAGGGTGCGGGAAGCCCCGCTACAGGGTAGAGCAGAGGAATTTGTGACTTTTCTGCAGGAGAAAATCGCTCAGATACAGAACGAGTTAGTTGATGGTCCAGTGGGATGCCACTCCGTTACTTCCGAGGATATGGACAGGTTACGTGGGCGACTGCGAGCCACCACATGTTTATTGGACCCGTGTCCCTCCTGGCTTGTACTGGCATCCTGGGAGGTGACACGAGGCTGGCTCCAAGAGGTTGTCAACGCATCCTTAAGTGAGGGTTCCTTGCCTGCCTCCCTAAAAGAGGCTATGGTGAGGCCCCTCCTTAAGAAGCCCTCTTTGGATCCAGCTTTATTAACCAACTATCGTCCAGTCTCCAACCTTCCCTTTTTGGCGAAGGTTGTTGAGAGTGTGGTGGCACAACAGTTTCCCTGTCACCTGGAGGAAGTTGACTATCTAGACCCGCGCCAGTCCGGCTTTTGGCCCGGGCATAGCACCGAGACGGCATTGGTCACGTTGGTCGATGATCTCTGGAGGGCCAGAGATGGGGGTTGTTCCTCCATCCTGGTCCTATTAGACCTCTCGGCGGCTTTCGATACCATCGACCATGGTATCCTATTGCATCGGCTGGGGGGGTTGGGGGTGGGAGGCACTGTTTTACGGTGGTTCTCCTACTACCTCTCTGGCCGATCGCAATTTGTGTTGACAGGAGAGCAGAGGTCGACCTCGAGATCCCTCACATGTGGGGTGCCTCAGGGGTCGGTCCTCTCGCCTCTCCTGTTAAACACATATATGAAGCCGCTGGGTGAGATCATCCGTGGTTTTGGGGTAGAGTACCATCTCTACGCTGATGATACTCAGCTGTATATATCTACCCCAAACCACCCCAACGATGCCATAGCGGTGATGTGCCAGTGCCTGGAAGCCGTACGGATCTGGATGGGAAGAAACGGACTCAAGCTCAACCCGACCAAGACCGAGTGGCTGTGGTTTCCGGCTGCCCGATTCAACCAGCTGACTCCATCGCTGGCCATTGGGGGCGAACATCTTGCCCCAGTGGATGGGGTGCGCAACTTGGGTGTCCTCCTGGATGCCCGGCTGTCCATGGAAGATCAAGTGACAGCCGTGGCCAGGAGGGCGTTTTACCAGGTTCGCCTGGTTCGCCAGTTGCGCCCCCTATTGGATCGGGACGCCCTTCGCACAGTCACTCATGCTCTCGTGACATCCCGACTGGACTATTGTAACTCTCTCTACATGGGGCTCCCCTTGAGGTGCACTCGGAGACTTCAGCTAGTCCAGAATGCAGCCGCGCGAGCAATTATGGGAACCGCAAGGTGTACCCACGTTACACCGCTCTTGCGCGAGCTGCACTGGCTGCCTGTCGTCTTCCGGGTGCACTTCAAGGTTCTAGTCATCATCTTTAAAGCGCTCCATGGCTCGGGACCTAGCTATTTGCAGGATCGGATCCTGCCGCACACATCCACACGGCCGATTCGCTCCCACAGAGAGGGACTTCTCCGGGTGCCGTCCACTAGACTTTGTCAGTGGGCGACACCCAGGGGAAGGGCTCTCTCTGTGGCGGGCCCAGCCCTCTGGAACGACCTTCCCCCCGACATTAGAACTACCACGGACCTCCGCTCCTTCCGTCTAAAACTAAAAACATATCTGTTCTGCTTGGCCGGCCTAGGATAGTCTCTCTTCGATGGGGCTGTTAGAAATTTTAGATGGGGATTTTAGTTTTTAATTGGATTTTTAGCGCAGGGAAATATTTAATTTGTTTTTTAACTATATGTATGTATTTATTGTTTTATTAGCCCTGTGCACCGCTCCGAGTCCCTTTGGGGAGAGGGAGCGGTCAACAAGTTTAATAAATTATTATTATTATTATTATTATTATTATTATTACTATGGTGTCCGCCATTGGCATTGTTCTCTGGGCGCGCCTTAATAATAGAGACCTTCAATGGTTTCTTTTGCCATTTCAGCAAAGGCTCATGAGCTGCTCCCAGATCCGGGTTCTTCTGCCAGCGGAAGTCTCCTGCTCTTTGATTGGTGGACATCATCTACCATACCCAAGGGGGAATCTTCTGGAGGATTCCCCAAGAGATTATTTCCTTCAGCCCGGGGTTGCTGGAGCATCTGGAGCCTCAATGGCTCTAGTTGACGCCTAGTGCTTGAGCGGAGCATCCTGAGACGAGACAACTTTTCCTCAAGGGTCATTCAGATTATTCAGGCTTCCCGTCCACCTTCCATGCAGCTCATATACAGTGCGACCTGGGGCGTTTTTGTAAGTGGTGTTTGACGAACTTCTTTGACCCAGTACAAGCCACTATCCCACAGGTCCTGGACTTTCTTCAAGTGGGCCTGAGCAAAGGGTTGACTCCTAATACCATTGAGAGACAGGTATCAGTAGTTTCTTCTGTACTTTTGTGCGGTAAGTCACAAACTTTGACTCAACGTCCTAGGGTCAAGAGATTTCTCAAGGGTGCTTTGGTACTCCTTTACATAAAGTATTGGATGCTTTGACAAGTGCCCTCTCTTGACACTGTGGAATGATATTTTTTGGATTTGTGCAAGTTTTATGTGGACAGGGTTGCCCCTATGTCTGGATCCCTCCTTTGTCCCGAAGATGGGGTCTTGGTTCCATCAGGCTCAGGAGGGGGTCCTCCCCAGCTTTCCTGCAGAGTCTGCGCAGACCTCGGAGGACCGGTGGCACTTGCTGGATGTCAGGTGTGCCTTGCATGTGTACGTTGATTGTACGTCTGTTATTTGCAGGTCGGAGTCTCTTTTTGTCTCCTTTCTGCTATGTTCCCTGGGTAAGAAGGTGTCTGTCTCCTGTGTGGGACGATGGGTTCGTCAATGCATTGAGAAGGTCTATGCGGCTTGTGATGAGGCAGTTCCTTGAGGAGTCAGCACATTCTGCACGCAGTGTAACGACGACTTCGGCCTGGGCGACGCAAGCTTCTCTGGGAGAAATTTGCAGGACCGCAGCGTGGTCTTCTCCATCCACATTCGTGCGGCATTATAAACGGGACATGTTTGCCTTGGCTTTGGTCACTGGGTTCTGCAGTCTGTCCGTCCTCGTTCATTGGGGCAGGTCTGATCTCGACCCTCCTGTGGGTCCTTTTCAGGGCTTTGGTATGTCCCATACATGGATGCTATCTCCACCCTTATTGAGAAAGAGCGTTGGTACTTACCTGATACGCCTCTTCTAATAAGGGGGGAGATAGCATCCGGCCCATCCCTTTCTCGTTCAGCCCTGCCTGTGTTTGGTGTCTGGCTCTTGTTGTTTTTGGCAGTGTTACTGTTGGGTTTTTCTTGCTAAAGGAGTTGGTTCGTACCGGTGAGTCTGTATTCTTTTCTTCGTCGAAAACTGGGTGTGACTACTCCATAGGGGGTTATATACCATGCCTAATTAATTAATTATTTAATATTATGACTCAGTCCAATCAGAGTGTGGATAGGTTTAACCCATACATGGATGCTATCTCCCCCCTTATTAGAAGAGGCATATCAGGTAAGTACCAACACTCTTTATCCATTTTCCCTTATCATATAAGCTTCAGTGTCCCCTTTTGGATGATTAGAATCACATTCCACTACAATCAAGATGTTTATTTATTGTGTAGCAGAAAGGCCAATGGCAGCCACTTTGGCCTAAAACTATTAAGGTAAGTGCCAAAACATTGCCAAGGAAATTGTCAGAAAACCTCTGGTCCTGATGGCCGACCCAGATGGAATCCTGTAACATTATCTTGGGACACGTATATTTGCCTTCATTTATATAAAAACACATCTACGGCTTTGTAAACATCCTTTTGTGGTGAAAATAAAAAGATGTTTCTTTAATAAGAGTGACAGTGCAGCAAACTGAAATGTAATTTCATACTCAAATGTGAAAGTGACTTTGCATCCTGAAACCTCTTAATTGCCTTGAGATGTGCAAGACAAGATGCATCAAAATAATTTAATAATATTCTAAGGTTGCACAGAAGCACCTGTGATGTCTTGGCTCTCCTGGGAAAATCACACCTGCTGACACAAATGCTGTATCACTTGAGTCAGGAGGGTGGCATGTCAAGAAACAAAAGAAAAATAAACATACAGGTCATTCTCTGAACACTTGCATTCCAAGAGCTGTTCTTTTTAAATAACTATATAAGTAACCAGATTAAATGAAAAAGAGCGTTGGTACTTACCTGATACGCCTCTTCTAATAAGGGGGGAGATAGCATCCATGTATGGGTTAAACCTATCCACACTGATTGGACTGAGTCATAATATTAAATAATTAATTAATTAGGCATGGTATATAACCCCCTACGGAGTAGCCACACCCAGTTTTCGACGAAGAAAAGAATATAGACTCACCGGTCTGTCCCAGCTCCTTTAGCAAGAAAAATCCAACAGTAACACTGCCAAGAACAACAAGAGCCAGACACCAAACACAGGCAGGGCTGAACGAGAAAGGGATGGGCCGGATGCTATCTCCCCCCTTATTAGAAGAGGTGTATCAGGTAAGTACCAACGCTCTTTCTCAATAAGGGTGGAGATAGCATCCTTGTATGGGACATACCAAAGCCCTGAAAAGGACCCACGGGAGGGTCGAGATCAGACCTGCTCCAATGAACGAGGATGGACAGACTGCAGAACCCAGCGGCCAAAGTCGGCCTCAGCCGAGGCATACGTGTCCTGTTTATAATGCCGCACAAAAGGGGATGGAGAAGACCACGCTGCAGCCCTGCAAATTTCTCCCAGAGAAGCTTGCATCGCCCAGGCCGAAGTCGTCGTTGCACTGCGTGCAGAATGTGCTGACTCCTCAAGGAACTGCCTCGTCATAAGCCGCATAGACCTTCTCAATGCATTGATGAACCCATCGTCCCACACAGGAGACAGACACCTTCTTACCCAGGGAACCTGGCAGAAAGGAGACAAAAAGAGACTCCGACCTGCAAATAACAGCCGTACAATCAATGTACACATGCAAGGCACGCCTGACATCCAGCAAGTGCCACCGGTCCTCCGAGGTCTGCGCAGACTCTGCAGGAAAGCTGGGGAGGACCACCTCCTGAGCCCGATGGAACCAAGACCCCATCTTCGGGACAAAGGAGGAATCCAGACGTAGAACAACCCTGTCCGCATAAAACTTGCACAAATCCAAAAAATCTCATTCCACAGTGTCGAGAGAGGGCACTTGTCAAGTATTGTCCAATACTTTATGTAAAGGAGTACCAAAGCACCCTTGAGAAATCTCTTGACCCTAGGACATTGAGTCAAAGTTTGTGACCTACCGCACAAAAGTACAGAAGAAACTACTGATACCTGTCTCTCAATGGTATTAGGAGTCAACCCTTTGCCCAGGCCCACTTGAAGAAAGTCCGGGACCTGTGGGATAGTGGCTTGTACTGGGTCAAAGTGGTTCGTCAAACACCACTTACAAAAAGCGCCCCAGGTCGCACTGTATATGAGCTGCATGGAAGGTGGACGGGAAGTCTGAATAATCTGAATGACCCTTGAGGAAAAGTTGTCTCGTCTCAGGGTGCTCCGCTCAAGCACTAGGCATCAACTAGAGCCATTGAGGCTCAAGATGCTCCAGCGACCCCAGGCTGAAGGAAATAATCTCTTGGGGAATCCTCCAGAGCCTATCCACTGATAGAGATCAAAGGTCGGCAAACCAGGGCTGCTGTGGCCAATGTGGGGAGATCATCACCACCTTCGCCCCCTCCTGCAAGATCTTTTGAATGACTCTTGGAATCAGGGGCAAAGGCGGGAAGGCATAAAGGAGCCCCAGAGGCCATTGGCAGTGGAGAGCATCCACCCCCTCTGCGTTCTTCCAAGGAAACTGGGAATAAAATCTTGGGAGCTTAGTATTGAGGGGAGTTGCAAACAGGTCGACCTCTGGGCGGCCAAAAAGGTCCACAATTGTCTGGAAGATAGCCAGCTGCAGCTGCAATCCTGAATTGTCCACCTCGATCTGACTGAGCTGGTCAGCCCTGACATTGTCCACCCCCGCTATATGTTCTGTGGTTATTGAGAGCAAATTCCTCTCGGCCCAAAGACCCAAGCTCCTGGCCCCCAGCATGAGGGACTTTGATCTGGTCCCCCCCTGCCTGTTATATGAGCCTTGGTGGCCATGTTGTCTGTGAGGACCAGAATATGTCTGCCCTTGACCGAAAAGCGAAATGGTTTGAGAGCCAGGTGGACCGCCGTGAGTTCCAACCAGTTTATGTTGTGAGCTAGTTCCGCTTGGCTCCATCGTCCCTGTGCCATCTGCATATAAGGGAGACTAGTATAGATCTATTTCAAGCTATTTAGCTCTCATCAGCTAGTCATACCCTTACTGGGATTTTAACTGGGGCCATATTACATGTTAGGCAGATGGTTTAGCCACTAAGCCACCAGGTTCTCCTCTGAAGTTGGACACCCCCTCCGAGTAGGTTGGTGTCTGAAATGACTGTGACTCGGTCTGGGATCCTGAAGAATTCCCCCTTGGGTATGGTAGATGATGTCCACCAATCAAAGAGCAAGAGACTTCCGCTGGCAGAAGAACCCGGATCTGGGAGCAGCTCATGAGCCTTTGCTGAAATGGCAAAAGAAACCATTGAAGGTCTCTATTGTTAAGGCGCGCCCAGAGAACAATGCCAATGGCGGACACCATAGTGCCTAACAATTTGGACAAAGTAGCTAAGGATACACTACGTTCGTTGAGAACCTGGAAAACCAACTCTCTCAAACAAGTTTGAATCAGCCTAGTGGTAGGCCATAGATAGCTTTTGGCCAGATTGAGCGAAACCATCTGGCCTTGCAGGGTCAACATGGTAATGTCTAAGTCCCTTGGGGCACCACTTATAGAAGAGGACTGTATCAACAGGTCGTCTAGGCAGCATTGGATTTGCACATGTACCTGTCTCAGGAACGCTGCCAATGCCACCAACACCTACCTGAAGACTTAAGGCGCAGATGACAACCCGATGGGTAAGGCTCGGTTGATGGATGTGAGGACATCTCCCTGCCTAATACCCTCTAATATTGAGTGCAGTGAACGCATCTTAAACCTGCGATAACGCACATAGCAGTCAAACTATTTCCAATCAAAAATAGTTCTCCAGCCGCCCCAAGCCTTTGGGATCCCAGAGAGAATGGAATAATAACCCTGATCCTGTTAAACTGGAGGCACCAGTTGGATAGCCCTAATGTCCAATAGGTGTTGAATGGCTTCCTGCATAAGACGCCTCTGAGTCAGGTTATTTGAGACGTGATGGTTGATTGTACCCACGCAACTGAGGTAGAGGAGTCCCAACAATCTGCGAAATATGCCAAGCATCCCCGGATGAGGGGAGAGCTGGGCCCAGAATTAATTCTTTTGGAAGAAGAGTGCCGCCTCCTTCACCCCATGAAAAGGCTGTTTCTGCTGTCTGCCCCTCTGCTGCCTATCCAGTTGATATCTCTGGCTGGGGGCATAGCCTCCCTTGTACAGCCTGAAACCTGACTGACTGAAATCAGACCCCTTAAAAGAAGATCTGTAGTCCTGACCCCAAAATGAAGAACCGTAGTCCTGACCACAGAAAACGGAGCAACGGGGGTAGGGCACCGCCCAGAAATTGCCCTTCCTAGGAGCTGTGAGAAGCACCTTCCATTTCTCCTGATTCTCAATTAAGAAAAGGTCAATAGACGCACCAAAGAGGGACCCTCCAGCAAATGGGGCTGACGCCAGGCGTCATATGTGGCGCGCATCAGCTTGCCACAGCCGCAGCCAAAGCAACTTGCGAGACGCAAGTGAAGCAATTGCCCTGAAGGCAAACCTGGCTGTGGCTAAAGTGATGTCCGAAGAAAATTGGATGGCTGCCACCAGTTTGTTGATGTCCTGATGTGACCTGAAATCTGCTATTGGCGTTTGCTGCTGAAGATCCTGCAATCAAAGCAAAGAAGACCGGTTAAAGAAGGAGGCAGTGGTAGCTGCTCTCACTGCCCAGGCAGCAGCCTGATGACCCCTTTGTAAGGTGAGGTCAGCCCTTTTTGTCAATTTCATTGTAATTTTAGTAAAAAGACAATAAAGATTATTACTATTATTATTATCATCATCCTCTGGCTTCAGAGGGTCGTTTGGTTCTCTGGGCATGTTTGCAGATGCATGCAGGGCCGTGACAGGTGCATCAATAGTGGGTTGCAACAGCACCTGAACCATGTCCTTGTCCACATTAATGAACGTTTTGCCAGTGGAAGTGGGCATAGAGCCAGATGCTGGAGATGCCCACTGGTGTTTGACCAGGTCAAGAAAGGACTTGGGGGTGGGAACGTGTCAGCCTCAATAGCCTTTTCCTCAAATATAGTCTCAGCAAAAAAGCCCTGCGGTTGCACCAGGGATTCCGATGGCTTTTGCCAAATTTGGCCGATGCCTTAGCTTTAAAGAGCAGACACTTAAACAATGAGGCTGAAACAAATTGCGAAGGAAGGCTTAGAACGGCGTATGCCTGAGGCCTGAGGAGTCAATGGGGATCCTCACATGGAGGGAGGGATCCTCCTCTGCAGCTCTCCCAGGTGAAGAGAGTGCAGACTGCCTCACCTTAGTGCTCAGGACAAGAGAAGACTTCTGGCTGCTGGTACTTTTATAAATGCTTTCTAGTGCCTCATGCCTCTGCTTCTCATACTTAAAGGCAGGCTTAGGGGATTTTGAACCCCAATTTGGCCCCTTTTGAGGCTTGTGGTTCCACATGCTCTTTCTTCCCCTTTGCCTTGTGGCCATGGGGGCAATTACCACTGCAGGAGCCTCTGTTCCTTCCGTGGAGCCACTGGTCGTAGTTGCGAGGACCTGACTCCAATCATTGTCCTCTGAGGCTGTGGTGGCAGCCATTTTGGTTCTTGATTCAAGCAGGCTTCAAAATGGCCGTTCATGCCAAGGGCCACTGACAGAGGCTTGAATATAAAATGAAAGAGCGGCTTTGCTCCATAGAGCTGCCGCACGCCTGTCCCCTTCTCCAAAACAGCCTTCAGAAGCTGACTTGACTCTGTTCTTTTCCAAAAGTGGTAATAAAGAGGCACAATTTATTTAGGCCCAGTGGAACAGCCCTCACAGTTGACAGAGGCCTGTCAGTTGTGGGAACGCCTGCCCGCCACCCCTGAGGGGTAAGTAGAGCAGCATCAATTAATATTCTTCACCCGAACAAGGCCTAACAGCCTGGGCTGTGGTAGCGGCCCGCTCCTGAGCACCCGAAATCTTCCCTCCCCCACACCTGGCTTGACAGCAGCAGCTTTGGAAGACAGAAGACGTGGCACGGGCAATAGAAGGACTCAGGCAGGAGGCTAGAGGGGTGGCTGACAACCGAAGGCCTGGGCCCGTGGCTGCCAATGACAGGCAAACCTGAGTGCTGGCTGCTGCTGAGGTGTGGGGGGCCCTGTCTACTCACAATGCCACCAATCCTGACAGAAATAAGCACAAAAGGCCTAACACCAAGAGTTGGAACACCGAACAGTCCCAGAGCTGGACTGAGTCGGAAACTGGGTGTAGCTACTCCGTAGGGGGTTATATACCATGCCTAATTAATTAATTATTTAATATTATGACTCAGTCCAATCGGAGTGTGGATAGGTTTAACCCATACATGGATGCTATCTCCACCCTTATTGAGAATGAGCTAGGTTAGAAACAGCATAAAAGGAGCTGCTTCAGTGGTGGGTTTCAAATTTTTTAAGAACCTATTCTGTAGGTGTGGCCTGTTTTGTGGGAGTGGTTCGGTGATCATGTGACTGGGGTGGGAGTGTCTTGGCAGTCATGTGACCAGGTGGGCATGGCCAACTTGATGTCACACACCTGGAGATGTCATAGATTGGGTAAAATATGGTGAAGAATAGAATAGAATAGAATAGAATAGAATAAATCTTTATTACGGTCAAAGACCAGCAATACACGTTACATTTGAAGCTCACTTAACAACACTCTTGTTATTAACAAAATTTTGAACTCAATTGTAGTCATAAATCTAGGACTATCTTTGCCTTCCTTTGCATGGCAGCCTTGTCCTAGTAAATTCCTTTTCTTTCTGGCAATTTTCCTCTCTGTTAGAGGGAACAAAATAATCCATACAATATAAGGTTTGCTGCTGAAGCAGGGGGTTGGACTAGATGACCTCTGAGTAGCTTTCTAGCTCTAAATTGCTGTGCTGTTTTTCTTTCTTTCTGCTAACAAAGAAACCTGCCTGCAGCTCATTCCACATTCTTGCCAGATAGAGATAATGAAATAATGGTCCCAGAGAAAGTTTGGCTCCATTCACAAGCAGGGGATCATTAGAAAAACAAAGCAAAAATATTGCAAAACCCCCAAAACTTCAAAAACATAAAACCATATCACATATAACCATATAACCATTTTGTTGTTTGCTGCACCTTTTCCATTTAAATTTATAAACATTAAGACTTGTGAACTTCAACTTCCAGAATTCCACAGCCAGGTATGTTCAGTTCCTATTTAAAGCAACAGCATTTGTTTTTCTCCTTTGCAAAAGAAGTTTTTTCTTTCTCTTTCTATCTTTACTATCTCTTTTTCCTTCCTTCCTTCCTTCCTTCCTTCCTTCCTTCCTTCCTTCCTTCCTTCCTTCCTTCCTTCCTTCCTTCCTTCCTCTCTTTATAAAACTTAACAAGTCCAAAAGGCACTGGGATTGTTAAGCCTTTATTACGGGGCTGTCCCTCCTTCCCCCGTCTCTTCTTCTGCTTCTATCTTTTCTCTGTCTCCCTCCCTCTCCTCTTTAAAGAAGGAACCTTTTGCAGCGCTGCGATGTTTGATGTGCCTTTTTCTTCTGTCTCTGCAGCCAGTTCGCTCTTTGCTCTGTTTCAGTTCAGTCTGTCTCTCCCCCTCTCTCTCCCTCCCCTCCCCCCCTTTGAGTGGAAAGGGAAAGAAGCAACACACAGAATGTGTGTGTGGGGGGAGGATCTATCTGATCGCTAATAGCCTACCAACAACTGGAATCATTCAGCAATACGTAACTCCCTCGCTTCAGGCAGCAATTACAATTTCAATTAAAACAAACTCAAAGTAACTTGCTATGACTCAGAAGACTTCAGAGCTGCTGCCTCAGTCCAAGCCGTGTGTGCGTATGCAAGCTTAATAGAGGACAGAGCCACTCACTTCCCCGGCACAGGAAGGGGTTTGAGACCTTGAGCGACAGCATCACAATGCCCCTTCCTCTTTCCCCCTCTTGTTGCAATCACGCTCTCTTCTTCTCCCCCCCCCAAGGGTTTGAGACTTTCCCCTCCTCGCCTCTTTCCTGAGCTTTAATGGAGGGGAAGCAAAAGTGTCTGAACAGTAGCTTTCTGCTTGCCCTGACAGATTGCCTTTTTTTCTCCCCTTGCCTCATTTTTTAAACTTTAGAGGCAGAGTTTACAGGCAAAGCCCACATAGGGCGACCTACCCCATCCCCTCCGCTTTGTTTTCAGCCCTCCTTTTTACTCCGGCCATTGTCTTGCCATGTTATTCCTCCCCCCTGCCCCCCACAAAAGGAGGAGGAGGAGGGGGGAGGAGGAGGGTCACTGGAGCCTTAATGCAGGAGTGAAGTGGCCCTAGAGCTCCCTTCATGCCACATTTGTGCAGGAAGCCTAGTCTTCCTGCCACTTCAGGCTGGAATGTTCTCCCTCTGCGCTGAGGATCCACAAGGCAAGGTAGCTCGCTGCTCAGCCCCCCCCCCCTTCTCCAGGCAATCCAGGTGGAGGGTGGCCAGCTTCTGCTCCTGGCTCGGGATACTGATTCAGCCAGGAGGAATGCACATCCCATTTTTGCAATTGGGAAGGAAAAACAGTGTTTCAGGTGGCGAGAGATTCCCAGCTGCACCACGATCTCTACAGCTTGGAACTGCCCATCACCTGAAATGGTCTTTTTCCTCCCTGATTGCAAAAATAGGGTGTGAATTCCTCCTGGCTGGATCCGCCTCCTGTTCCTCTGCGCTTTTGCTGCCTCGGTTGTAAGCTGATTCTGCATGCAGCGTTTTTTAGAATAGGGAGGAAAAAGACCCTTCTCCTCCTTCTCTTTCCTCCTGGCCAGATCTGTTTCCCAGGCCAGGAGCAGAAGCCGACCGCCCTCCGCCTGGGTTGTCTGAAGAATGGGGGATCGAGCAGCGGCTTGCCTCTCACACAGCACCAACTTACCAGAGGCGGGACAGACTTACTTCCGGGTCTGTTGTGGAACCCCTTCTCCCTGGCTCGCTAAATTTCACCATCCAGTTCCCACGAGCGGGTGCAAGCCGGCAGCAACCCACCACTGAGCTGCTTATATGACAACAATGTGCTAGAAAAAATCCACCTGGAAGTGTTTAAAAAAAAAAAAGGAATAGAGAGCTTGAGAACATGAGAACATGTCTTCAGCGAGTTGCATGAAGATTTCTTTTGATCATGGTGTATCTGTGTGCCAAAAGTGCATTAGCAGTTTGTTTTTGAAAGTTCACCCATGCAAAGAGTGCATACAAGCTTTCAAGGTGACTTACATTATTAACCAGACACAAATTCAGTAACAATTTGGCTGTTCAAAATGAAAACATAGAAACCTACAGGCTGTATCAGCACTAAGCATCATTGTGTGTTTTATTTTATACATACATACATACGCTGGTCTTATTGTATTTGGATGTTTTCCCATGTAAGAATGAAAATGGGAAAACACCCGAATACAACAAGACCAGCATACCTACACCTGTGAAAATCTACGAAAATAAATACACACACACACACACACACAAGCAGAAACTAAGGGTTTTTTTTTAGTAAAAATTTTAATTTATGTTTTAAGGGGTCCCAGGGAGGGGGAGGGGAAATCTAGAATTAGGGTGGTGGGTGAGGGGGAAAACCCACCAGGGAATGTTTTTAGGCCGGCTTGGGGCCTTGGCGGGGAGGGTATAGGGTCTAAAATTGGGGAGGGGGTGAAGTTCTGTCCAAAAGACGGTTATTCCATCTGCACTGTGAGTGGGAGGGGCAGGTATGGTGGGAGCCGAGGGCCATATCATGTAAGGGTAGGGCGTACTCGCTGTCTTTGAGTGGTGGCGTGCTCTAGCCTTCATGGCTCCCCTTGCGGCCCAGGGGGCTTAGGAGCTCAGGGCCTGGGTCTTTGGCTGCTGTTGTGTAATGCCAGGTCCGTGGTCAATAAAGCTGCCCTCATCCACGATCTAGTTTTGGAGGGGAGTGCGGATCGGCGGGCATTATGGAGACCTGGTTGGGCCAAGAGGGGGTGTGCCCCTTGTTGAAATGTGCCCACCGGGTTACCGTGCATTTCACCAGCCAAGAGCCCAGGGTCGGGGTGGGGGGGTGGCGGTTGTTATAAAGGAGAGTCTAGATCCGAGGGAGACCACTGTGCCTCAGATAGCCGGATGTGAGTCCCTCTGTGTGAAGTGGGGTCATAGGAGGCAGCTGGGCTTGCTGATTGTCTACCTGGCTCCCTGCTACGTATCAGCAGCCCTACCCGAGCTTCTCAATGTGATAGCCGAGGTGGCGGTTGATACCCCCAGGCTGTTAGTCATGAGGGATTTCAACTTGCCATCTGTAGGTGAGACATCTGAGATGGCACGGGAGTTCATGGCCTCCATGACGGCCATGGACCTGACTCAGTTAATTCATGACCCCACCCACACTGGAGGACACACACTGGACCTTGCTTTTGTCTCTGGCCAGTGGTTGAGTGATCTTGGTTTAGGGGAAATAGTCATTGAACCCTTGTCATGGTCAGATCACTGTCTCCGTCAGCTCGACTTTCGAACCGCTGCACCCCACCGCGTGGAGGCGGAACCGGAATCAGTGAGATGGTTCCGCCTCAGGTGCCTGATGGACCCTGAGAGGGTTCAGATGGAGCTTGGGCTGATACCTGAGACCCTGACCCATGACTCGACTGAGGACCTGGTGGCCGCTTGGAACATTGCGGCCACGGGGGCCCTGGACCGGGTCGTGCCTTTGCAGCCTCTCACCCGGCGCCGAACCACCTTAGCTCCTTGGTTTTCTGAGGAGCTGAGGGTGATGAAACATCGGAAGAGATGCCTAGAGAGTGGTTGGAGGGCCACCCACTCCGAGTCTGACCGGACACTGGTAAGATCCTATTTGAAGACCTACCTAGTGGAGATAAGAAGCATAATTATTTCTCCGCTCTTGTCGCATCTGCAGATAACCGACCAGCTGCCCTGTTTGGGGTGACCCGCTCCCTTCTTCATCTGAGGGCGCGGGATGCTCCCTTGCAGGGTCAAGCAGAGGATTTTGGGCATTATCTGCACGATAAAATCGATCAGATTCGGGACGGGTTGGCCTCCGAACTCTGGGAGGAGTTCGATCCTGTGACACCCGAGGACATGGACAGGGTGCTGGGGTCTGCACGATAAAATCGATCAGATTCGGGACGGGTTGGCCTCTGACTGGACTAGTTCAGATGAGCTGACGGAGGCAGGTCTTGAGAATGTCATCTGGGAGGAGTTCGATCCTGTGACTCCCGAGGACATGGACAGGGTGCTGGGGTCTGCACGATAAAATTGATCAGATTTGGGACGCATTGGCCAACTATCACCCTGTCTCCAACCTTCGCTTTATCACGAAGGTTGTTGAGAGTGTGGTGGCACGACAACTCCCTCGGCACCTGGATGAAGCTGTGTATCTGGACTCACGCCAGTCCGGCTTTCGGCCTGGGTACAGCACGGAGATGGCATTGGTCACATTGGTTGATGATCTCTGGAGGGCCCGGGATAGAGGTTGTTCATGTATCCTGGTCCTGTTAGATCTTTCAGCGGCTTTTGATACCATCGACCATGATATCATGCTGCACTGGTTGAGGAGGTTGGGGGGGGGCACAGTTTTACGGTGGTTCTCCTATCTCTCTGACCGGTCGCAGTTCGTGTTTGCAGGGGGACAGAGGTCGACATCAAGGGGCCTCACTTGTGGGGTCCCACAGGGATCGGTCCTCTCGCCCCTCCTATTCAACATCTATATGAAGCAGTTGGGTGAGATCATCCGTGGTTTTGGGGTGGAGTTCCATCAGTACGCTGATGACACTCAGCTGTACATCTCTACCCTGGACCAGCCCAACGATGCCCTGGAAGTGATGTCCCGGTGTCTGGAGGCCGTGCGAGTCTGGATGGGGAGGAACAGGCTTTGACTCAACCCATCCAAGACTGAGTGGCTGTGGCTTCCGGCATCACGGTATAGTCAGCTGATGCCATCTCTGACCATCAGGGGTGAGACATTGGACCCCGCAGAGAGGGCTCGCAATCTGGGTGTCCTCCTGGACTCTCGGCTGTCTCTAGAAGATCACATGACAGCCGTGGCCAGGGGGCGCTTCTATCAGGTCCGCCTGATATGCCAGTTGTGCCCCTATCTGGATCGTGACGCCTTACGCACGGTAACCCAAGCCCTCATCACCTCCTGTCTGGACTATTGTAACGGTCTCTACATGGGGCTTCCCATGAGCTGCACCCGGAGCCTCCAGTTAGTTCAGAATGCGGCCACGTGGGGGATTCGGGGAGCATCTAGATGTGACACCTCTCCTGCGTGAGCTGCACTGGCTGCCTGTGGCTTTCCGGGTGCGCTTCAAGGTACTAGTGACCATCTTTAAAGTGCTCCATGGCAAGGGACCTGGCTATCTGCAAGACCACCTCCTGCTGCCAAATACCTCCCACCGACCAGTTCACTCCCACAGAGAGGGCCTCCTCAGGATGCCGTCGGCCAGACAATGCCGGCTGGCGACCCCCAGGGGGAGAGCAGCTCCCGCCCTCTGGAATGACCTACCTCCTGGACTACAGACGATCTCGGACCTGCATCTCTTCCGTCGGGCCCTGAAGATGCATTTATTCTGTGCTGCCGGCCTGTCGTAGTTTTAAAGGGATTTTAAAGTAATTTTAGCATGGGATTTTAAATATGTAGGCCAAATTTATTTAATATTTTTTAATATATTCTTTTAGATTTTATATCACTGATTTTCCTGTGGCTGTACACTGCCCTGAGTCCCGAAAGGGAGAAGGGCGGTATACAAATCAAATAAAACTAAACTAAACTAAACACACACACACACACACTAAACAACTACCCAGAATAATTGGCAATTTTATGCTCTAGGGATGTTTATTTATATTGAATTAAAGGGAAAGCAAATTGCATTTTATTTACTTGGCCCAGGGGAAATGAAACAGGAGCATATAGGCAATGTATCATTTCTGCTTTCTGGCAAGCACTTCTGTGTAAGGAGAAAACAATATTGTAGTTACACTGGTTTTAGTGAGAATAATATTCAGTGCATGCTTTTAGCTCAGAGATAGTCATAAGATGTGCTTCTCCTACTTGTAGCCCTGGAGTTTTTCAGGGTCTCAGTGACCAGATGTGCCAAAACAGTTTGTACCCTTGATTAAGCCATCCTGAGTATGGTTTAAATACCTCTGAAAGAGGACAAGTCATAGATCTGCAATAAAGCAATTGATTAGGCAGGGGATAACTATTAGTTTGGCATGATACAGGATTGTACTGGATAGTTTCAAGTCTTTTCCAAGCTTTTTGGCTATAATTTGTCTTTGGTCTTGTCAGCCTTCGCTTTGCTGCATGCTTGGCTGCCATGGAAACGGGGAGGGTGGGGTTTTGGGGTTAGCTATGTGTGCTGGAGGAGAATAGTGCGAGTTGGAGATGTCTCCCACCTAACGGTATCACATTCCATTGTGATGACTGCTGTGGACGTGATGCCCACCTGATGTCCTGGAGAACTTGGCATTGGACACTATTGTAGAGGGCATGGGTTAATGGGGTTGGCTTATGCTTTGATATACATGCTTCGCGCCTAAATTAGTCACTCCCTGCTTGACCTTCATTTGCTGTTCTTCTGTATTCAGTAAAAGTAACCTTAAACATTCTGAAATATGCTTAAGTGTGGTCTTTCTTGAATATTCGAAGAAGCGAACCCTGACATTAAGCAGGGAGTGACTAATTTAGGCGTGAAGCGTGTATATCAAAGCATAAGCCAACCCCATTAACTCATGCCCTCTACAATAGTGTCCACACGACCCTCCTACAATTCATTCTCTTGCGGATTGGAGTGGTAAATTGTCTTCAGTCTGGCCCATTATAAGAAAAACGTTGGATGATGCCCATCAATCTCATAAGTTTTACGCCGACAAGAAACGAGCTGCTCCACCACAATACAAAGTCGGGGATCTTGTATATGTTTCTACTAGACATCTGGACAGTCCTCAGTAATGTAAGAAACTAGGTCCTAAGTTTGTGGGACCCTTCACGATTACTAAGATAATCAGCTCTGTCTCAGTTAGATTGGACCTTCCTAAAACCTACCGACGTCTCTACCCAGTATTCCATGTCCACCTGTTGAAACCTGAACGGTTGTCACATCTTCGTAAGCCTCATCCTGATGCTCCCGCACCCCTAATGGTGGATGGCCAACAGCATTATGAAGTCCGTGACATTTTAGATTCCAGAGTGCACAGAAATAAAATACAGTATCTGGTAGTCTGGAAGGATTTTCCTCCGTCACATAATGAATGGGTGGATAAACAACATGTGAGCGCCCCGAAACTACTACGACAATTCTATGCCAAATATCCTAACAAACCTTAACCTCTCTTCTCCCATTTTCTATGTTATTGTGTGATTTTGTGTTTGTCATTTTGTTGTCTATTTTTCAGAACTGAATCCCCTGCTTCTGGAGTGGTCCGGATGTCAGCCTTCGCTTTGCTGCCAGCTTGGCTGCCATGGAAATGGGGAGGGTGGGGTTTTGGGGTTAGCTATGTGTGCTGGAGGAGAATAGTGCGAGTTGGAGATGTCTCCCTCCTAACGGTATCACATTCCATTGTGATGACTGCTGTGGACGTGATGCCCACCTGATGTCCTGGAGAACTTGGCATTGGACACTATTGTAGAGGGCATGGGTTAATGGGGTTGGCTTATGCTTTGATATACACGCTTCGCGCCTAAATTAGTCACTCCCTGCTTGACCTTCGTTTGCTGTTCTTCTGTATTCAGTAAAAGTAACCTTAAACATTCTGAAATATGCTTAAGTGTGGTCTTTCTTGAATATTCGAAGAAGCGAACCCTGACAGGTCTCTATACAAATGAGATCTTTGTGCATACAGATTATATGCCCTAAATTGAGGCCAAGTATACACAGATATATGCATATAAGGGCTCCTTCATGCACTAGATTCTCTTTTGAATGGAAGCATGCATTGTAGTTACATTTCCAGGCATGTATGGCCCACTCTTACAACAGGTAATGCACAGATAGCAGGTCCCAATGCCAGGGAATGTATCTGTGGCAGACCAAGATGATAACATTTTAAAAAACTGATTATACAGATTCTGTAGGTAAATTAGATGTAATCTTGGGTGTTCTAATTCAGACCAAATGAGACTGAAAGATAAATGCAACATTGGTTGTTTGGCCACAATATTTGTAATAATAGTTAATTTATCGCTACAAATGGCAGTGGATGAACAATACCAAAATGAAATATTTTAATATGATTTCTTTAACAATTATGCATTTAATAATGGTTATTATAATTATATAATTATTGTGATGAATATTAATATTTTCCTTCCCTAATCTTTTAATATAGGTGATCACCCATGTACCTAATAAAGCACAGTATTTATTTATAAAACAGTATTTTTTTTAAAAAAGGCCTACTGAATTGCTATTTTTGAGATAGGTAATAATCCTTCATTTGCATTGAGGTTCAATTAACATCCAGAATTTTATTTATAAAATCCTTCATGTATTAGATCTACATATACGGAAGAGAATGTGACAGAAATGACTCCCCATCCGCAGTGTGAGAGTATCAAAATGGCAACACCTATATTTTGACACAATTGATTGCACAATTGATAACTGGCATCATGACAATTAACACAAGTAAAAAGTCATGATGTTGTTAACATGTACATTTGTTTGTCTAGCTTGCTCTTCATTTAGACATCCATGTCCATCTGCGAAATTATCTTCATTGAACCCAGTCAGATATATGGTCTTTTCCTATAAGAATCAGTCTCTATAGTTCAATTTTAGAGCAGCATAGAATGAATAACTTCCATCTTCACTCCAGCATTTTTCCTTCTAAGCACTGGCCTTCTGGAAAGGATGCAAAACCAATCTCTTTCATTTCCTCTGAGTTCAACAATTCATTTTATTCATAGCATCACTTCTCACTTTTTATATTAAATTATGTTATTGGTTTCTCAGTAATACTTGAAAGGTAAGCCTTCATAATAAAAGGTAAGCCTTCATAATAAAATAAATAATACAGGAAACAGAGTTTTAAAGCTTGAATGTACAATTAGTCCTCGACTTACAACAGTTTATTCAGTGGCTGTTCAAAGGTACAATGGCACTGAAAGTATGACAATTTCCCACTCTTATGACAATTGCAGCATCCCCAATTCCCATGGTGACATGATCAAAGTTGGTATACTTGGCAACTGGCTCAAGTGTCTCAAAATCAATGGGGTAGCAGATTCACTTAACAACTGTGTTACCACCTTAACAACTGTAGTGATTCACTTAATAATTATGACAAGTTCATAAAATGGGCAAAACTTACTTAACAAATGTCTCACTTGGCATCAGAAATTTTGAGCTCAATTGTGATTGTAAGACGAGGACTATTTATATACATATTTTTTGCTATTTGAATATTATAGGTTCTATTTGCATTTTGGTTTTTGACAGAACTAACAAATATTATACTGATATCAGGAGTAGAATACTTAGGATAGATAGAAAGAGAAGTTGGAATTGTATGGAAGAGACATATTGTAATCTTTTGATGTGGCTTGAGGAAGGTTTCATTTACATCTTGACACAGAGAATGGTACCAGCAATTTGACAAACAATGAAATACTATTCATGAAAATATTCCTTAATTGTGACACCACATGACTTAATTTATATTTGTTTATTTTTTAATCCTTGTTTGGTTATCATTGCTTGAAACCCTCAGTCATTTCCCTTTACATAGTTCTCTACTTATAAGAAAATCAAATTGTGCTAACTGAAAGAAATCATCTCTGCCCAGGCATAAATAAAGGTCTTGGAATACCAACAGTGGCATTGTGGCTGTGATTATTCTTGGAGGTCTTTCAAATGAAAGGATTTTGCACAAGCATTCTGTGTGCCTCAACATACAGTTATGCTGACCATACAACCACAGAAGCCTCTTCAGACAATGCTGGTCTCCTAGGAAACTCAGATGACCCCTGCCTCATAGAGTCAGACATGACTGGACAAGGGGAAACCTTTACCCTTAATACCGAAGGTATCTGAATTCTAACATTTGATAGTCTTTTACTGACTGTTAAGAATGTTTTTGCCTCTGCCCCATTTTTGCTACTTTGAAAGTTGAAAATACTTTATAGAAAACAGAAACATTAAAATCCATATCTTTGTTATTTGCTTCACCACTGTGAATTCTTACCACGTAAGAATTAATTAGGTTGATTCAAGAGAAGGTGCAATGAAATTCTCACCCATCCATATTTCCATTACTTGCAGTGGGAGGAAGTACTTTTATGACATATTAAAACAAGAATAGGAAAGGGGGCATCAATTATTTTTGCTCTAGCTTCAAGTCTAATAGTCTGTCAATAGCACAAGACATAAGAAATTTCAAAAGCCAGATGTTCCAGGTCATTACTGATACAGCCCTATATAGATAAACTGTATTGTTTGGTTTTGGACTGCAGTTAAGAATATTCAGTGCTGTGCTTTTTCTGCTGTCAAAGTTTTTGGGATATGGTTATTTTTTTTTTAAATTACTCAGTAGCCCTTATTTGATTTTCCCCCCTTTACTCAATGGTAGTTTCATAAGCCTTGAGTATCTCAACTTGTTCAAAACTGAAGCATTCCAGTTTCAAAACTTCAGTTTGTTTCTTCCCTCCTCCTCCTCGCCCTTGCCACTGCCAAACATAATAGTTTTTTTTATAGCTTCAGTAAATATTAACACATTGGGGAAAAGGTGGATTGGGACATGCTAGGTTTCAGCACCTGGCATAAAAAACTCTCAAAATAAATGCCCTACTGTACCTATCGACCATGCAGTCAGATGAATAATGGATGAGGTAAGGTCATGTATTTCCTTCTGGATTATATGAGTAGGTGAAGACATTATAAGCTTACTTTAATTGCTATGTAAACACAGCCTGGTGAAAGCGAGTTGACAAGCTTCTGAGAAAGTGATGATGGAATATATAGGTTGCTCTCAAAAGCCTGTTTATTTCACTGACAAGACTTCCTTACAAAATCTTCCCTAACTGATGCATATTCATTTTTGCAGCTGACATCAAGTTCTTGAAGGTGATTTAATCCAAATAAACTAATCCTATATCCTAGTGGCAACTTTCACATGTGGGATTTGAATGTAGACTTAACATGCAGCTAAATAAAACTATAGAAAACACAATATCACTTGGGTGTTGGCAAGGGCTAGGTCAAAAAACTCAAGTTGATGGCTGCCATCTTGACATTTCTTTTGTTTTTATTTACCCCGTATGTATATTGGTACAATTTCAGATGGAAAAAATTCCTGATAGATCTTTATTATTTTAGTGTGTAAGTCTATGTTTTATCATGTTTACTGGTAATTACCTAAATGTTTTAATCTTCTTTTACAGCATAAAAATTTGGTTTTACTTATTGGTTAAGCATACTTGCAATTCTTGCTGCCTTGAATACTTTAAATATGGTCTAGGAGTCTATTCTTACTTGATATTTTAGCTTTCTTATTTTCATATTCTATTAATATAAATTTGTCAGCCATCCTACTTATTATTCCTATATTTTATTGTTCCTTAATACTTTTATGCATTTTGCTTTTTTATTACAGATTCCCAGTCTTTTTTCCTCCCCCCTCCTCTTCCTCCTCCTCCCTATATTTCAAAAATAACAGAAAATAAAATAGGACCCAATGACCTTTTAAAGTTCTCCACCAGAGTAGAGAATAAGGGAGGGGATTTCTCCAGGTAAAAGATTCTTTAACCATTTTCAAGTAGGATTTCCCTTTCAATACAATGGTTGTATCACTCCTAAAGATGTCTCATGAAATTTGTTTCCTTCGCTTACAAGGATTAAATATTCCTCTACAATACTAGAAAGATTTTGACTACCTTGTAGTTTAATAGATAACATAGCTCTCCATTTCTCAGAAATGCTTTTCCCCTTTGAAAGAAAATTGAAGATAAATTCTATTCCATAAAAATGAATGAGAAACTATAAAAAAATAATGCAGAGAATTTGTCTGCTCAATGGTACAAGCAACAGTGTCCATGGGGGAAGATGCTGGAAGAGACAAAATCTGCAAGATGATGGGCCTTACAGTATGAACAACCCACCTTTTTGTATGTACAAATAATGAAAAGGGTGGGATTTGGATCCAGCAGATTTTTGAACCCTCTTCTCTATCTCTTCAACCTATAAACAATTGTGAGCAAAAAGAGGTTTTAAAAAAATTGTTTGAAATTAATATGTTTAGTAGAATAAATATACTAGTGTAGAAAAATATTAAATGCAAATGATTGGGGTTATAGAGGAATTTTAGAGTTAAGAACAAAAAATGATGATGGCTTTGGAAGTGATTGATTTGGTGATATAAAATTCAGCCTTTCAGCCTTGGAGTGATTCCCACAAAAACAAAACAAAACTAACCAACTAATAAAACCTCTGGGGAGAAACTTCAAAGAGAAGCAAAAAGCCATTTTTTCACCTGGTGATATCAGAGCTACCAATAACCTAAGTCAATGACAATCAACATTGATAAAATATTTAGACATTGTTAGAGAAAAGAAAGAAATAATACCCTTAGGTCATTTAAATAATAGAAAGTTAATAATTTTCAAGCATATAAACATCAATGTATGAAAACAACACAATAATTTGTAACAAAATAATGAAAGGGGGGAGAGAAAACAAAAGTGATTTACTGACAATGTAGAGAGCTTTGATCTAAAAATACCCCTGATGTTTGTACCCCTGTGTATTTTATGGTAGGCAGTGATAAATAGGTACTGCAGTTTCTTTTTCCAGATGCCAAGTTCCTTATCTTAATTGTTTCTTGACAAAGAAATAGAGGATCTTTGTTTCTATGCTTTCTGGTATATCATGTGGGTGCAGGAGAGCAGCTGGGGCAAATGAGATAAATACCTTATTTATTATTATTATTATTTATTTTATTAGATTTCTAGACTACCCCCTCTCCCCGAAGGGACTCAGGGCAGTGTACAGATAAAAATTATAACTACTAAATCCATAACAATACATACAAAGTTAAAATCAAATTAAATAGTCTTCTGTACAAATTTATAAAAGTTAAAACTAGACCCATAAAACCGAATAAAATAATTTTAAATTACAGACTGGGGCGAGAAGCATGCAGTTAAGCCAAGCCAGCTAGATGGAACAGGTGAGTTTTGAGTTTCTGGTGGAAGGAGCCAAGGTCCGTGGTCGTTCTGATATCAGGGGGAAGGTCATTCCAAAGGGTCGGGCCCATCAAAGAGAAAGCCCTTCCTCTGGGTGTCGCCCGCTGGCATTGCCTAGTGGACGGCACCCGGAGAAGTCCCTCTCTGTGAGAGCGAATCAGCCGAAGGGATGTATGGGGCAGGATACGATCCCGCAAATAACTAGGTCCTGTGCCATGGAGCGCTTTAAAGATGTTAATCAACACCTTGAAACGCACCCGAAAGGCCACAGGCAGCCAGTGCAGCCTGCCCAGGAGCGGTGTTACATGGGAGTATCTGCTAACTCCCAGAACTGCCCGCGCGGCCGCATTTTGGACCAGTTGCAGCCTTCAGGTGCATCTCAAGGGGAGCTCCATGTAGAGAGAGTTACAGTAGTCTGGACAGGATGCCACAAGCGCATGAGTGACTGTGCAAAGGGCGTCCCAGTCCAACTGGCGCACCAGGCGAAACTGCTGGAATGCACCCCTGGCCACGGCTGTCACATGGTCCTCCATTGACAGTCAGGCATCTAGGAGGATGCCCAAATTGTGTGCCCGATCCACGGGGGCCAGATGTTCGCCCCCAATGGCCATTGATGGAGACCCCCAGACTGTTAGTCATGGGGGACTTTTACCTGCCGTTGGCAGGTGAAACCTCTGGGGTAGCTCGGGAGTTCATGGCTTCCATGACAGCCATGGACCTGACCCAAGTAGTTGTAAGCCCTACCCACGAGGGCGGACACACCCTGGATCTAATCTTCATCTCGGGACAGTAGAGTAGTGATCTGGGAATAGGGGATCTAGTCATCACACCCCTGTCATGGACAGATCACGCTCTCCTTCGGCTCGACTTTCCGATCGCTGCACCTCACTGCAGGGAGGCGGAGCCGGACATTCCTATATGGTTCCGCCCCAGGCTCCTGATGGACCCGATAAGGCTGGGCCAGCCCTCTGGAATGACCTTCCCCATGAACTCCGCACCATCTCTGACCTCCGCCTCTTCCGCAAGTGTCTGAAGACACATTTATTCCATCTAGCCGGCCTAGCGTAACCCCCTGTATTGACCATTAGACAGTTTTAAATTTGGGATTTTAATTCGGTTTTTAGCACAGGGTTTTACTAGAATAAGTTTTTTAAATTTTATATGTTTTGTATGTATTTTAACATTCCTGTGCGCCGCCCTGGGTCCGTTTGGAGAAGGGCGGGATATAAATTTAATAAAATAAATAAATAAAAATAAATAAATAAAAATAACTGGTTGAACCGAGGCGCCAGTAGCCACAGCCACACAGTCTTGGACGGGTTGAGCTTGAGTCTGTTCCTTCCCATCCAGATCCATATGGCTTCCAGACACCGGGACATCACTTCGACGGCATCGTTGGGGTGGTTTGGGGTAGAGATGTATAGCTGAGTATCATCAGCATACAGATGGTAATCTACCCCAAAACCACTGTTGATCTCGCCCAGCAGCTTCATATATGCATTGAACAGGAGAGGCGAGAGGACTGACCCTTGAGGTACCCCACAAGTGAGAGGCCTCGAGGTCGACCTCTGCCCCCCTGCCAATACAAATTGTGATCGACAGGAGAGGTAGGAGAACCACCATAAAACGGTGCCCCTCACCCCCAACCCCTCCAGTCGATGCAATAGGATACCATGATCGATGGTATCAAAAGCCGCCGAGAGGTCTAATAGGACCAGGATGGAGGAACAACCCCCATCTCTGGCCCTCCAGAGATCATCCACCTACGCAACCAATGCCGTCTCTGTGCTGTGTCCGGGCTGGAAGCCGGACTGGCGTGGGTCCAGATAATCAATTTCCTCCAGGTGACGTGGAAATTGTTGTGCCACCACCCTCTCTACAACCTTCGCCAAAAAGTGAAGGTTGGAGACCGGACGATAATTTACTAACAATGCTGGGTCCAGGGAAGGCTTCTTGAGGAGAGGCCTCACCACCACCTCTTTCAAGATGGTAGGCAAGAACCCCTCACTCAAAGAAGCATTCACTATTTCCTGGAGCCAGCCTCGTGAAACCTCCCAGGATGCCAGTACAAGCCAGGAGGGACACGGGTCCAATAAACATGTGGTGGCTGTCAGTCGCTTACGCAACCTGTCCATATCATGGGAAGTAACAGAGTCAAACTCCTCCCAGAATGGTATCTCAAGACCCGCCTCCGACATCCCCTCCAGACCACTTCCAGTGGAGACCAACTCGCTCCGAATCTGAGCGATTTTGTCCTGCAGCTACTCCCCAAATTCCTCTGCTCTACCCTGTAGAGGGGCTTCCTGTGGCCTCTGTTGAAGGAGGGAGCAGGTTACCCCTAACAGGGCGGCAGGGCGGTTATCTGTGGATGCGATGAGAGTGGCACAATACTGACGCTTGGCCACTCTTAACGCCACAAGGTAAGTCCTCAAACGGGCTCTCACCTGTGTTCAGTCCAATTCAGAGCGTGTGGATCTCCACCTCCTCTCTAGGCGTCTCTTGTGGCGCTTCATCACCCTCAACTCCTCGGGAAACCAAGGAGCCTGGGTGGTTCACTGCCGCAAGAGAGGCCGCAAAGGTGCAACCCGGTCCAAGGCCCCAGTGGCCGCACTATTCCATGCAGCCACTAGGTCCTCCATCCGGGCGTGGGTCAGGGCTACAGGTAGTGGCCCAAGCTCCATCTGGAACCTTTCAGGTTCCATCAGGTGCCTGGGGTGGAACCATCTTGGAAATTCCGGTTCCGCCTCCCCGCAGTGGGGTGTAGTGGTTGGAAAGTCGAGCCGGAGAAGTGAGTGATCTGACCATGACAGGGGTATGATGGCTAAATCCCCTACTCCCAGATCACTCCTCCACTGGCCAGAGACAAAAATGAGATCCAGTATGTGTCCTCCTTCGTGTGTGGGGCCCTGAATTACTTGGGTCAGGTCCATGGCCGTCATGGAGGCCATGAACTCCCGAGCTGCCTCGGATGTCTCACCTACCGCTAGCAAGTTAAAGTCCCCCATGACTAACAGTCTGGGGGTCTCAACCGCCAACTCGGCGATCACCTCGAGGAGCTTGGGCAGGGCTGCTGATACATAGCAGGGAGCCAGGTACACAATCAGCACGCCCAGCTGCCTCCCTGTGCCCCACTTCACGCAAAGGGACTCACAACCGGTTATCTGTGGCACAGTGGTCTCTCTCGGCTCAAGACCTTCCCTCACAATAACCGCCACCCCTCCACCCCTACCTAGGGCCTTGGGAAGATAGGTTTAAATTGTGAACAACTCCAGGTTTCAGAGTGGTATTATTTTGCCGAGTTAACAGCCTTTCTTTCATAATTCCTACTCATTGTGGAGAAAAACTATTGTCAGTAGTTTTTTTTCAAACTAGGGTAACCTTGGGAATGTTATAAATCTTATCCATTCCAAATTGTTTAAGAAATATAATATTCTAACTTTCAAGTTTAGATTGTGATACATAATATTACATGTGATATAAATCATTCTAGACCAGTGTTTGAAAAGTGAGCTGTTTTACCATAAAGATATAATTACAGTCAATTGATTATGTATTATATTTCATTTAACATTGACAAATTGCTCTAAGAGTTTTATGTTTCTTTCTTTCTTTCCTTTTTGTAGCTTTTGAAGTATCCATTCATATTTCTCTGGAGTCTTGCTTTAAATTAATGGTCCATCAGATTATTAAAAACATTCAAAATTTAGGCTCCATTGAGGAATGTTTGACAGCCACCAATTAATTGATGTAATTAATTTTCAGTAGTGAACTTTATCTAGGTATATGAGAAAATGTTTCTCATCCAGAACTATTATTTTGTTTATCTAGTCTTCAAAGATAACATTTATTTGAATACAGATATTGTATTTTGAAGTTGTGGCTTAATTTTGTTGCTAAATTAGAAGTTATAATTCTGTTTATATTCATAAAAGCTGCAGATTACTGAAAGATGTTTTTTTTTTTTTACAGATATTTGAATAATAAATGCTTTTACCTTTTTTCAGGGACATAATTTAAAATTGGAGAAATAACATAGACTTTTTTCTCTTTGTAGTACACATACATACACACACACAGACACACACACGAGGAAAATGATAAATCTTAATACTGCTTGACATCTTTTCTTACTGCACTATTTTTTAGTGTAATCATATAAAGCTTGTTTATATCTTATCAATCATTTTTATCCCATAGCTTCCCTATAATTTGAAAAAGTTAGTTTTTCATCAGAGCATGGCATGGACTTATAACTTTATACTAATAATTTTCAGAATTGGTATTTACAATTTTAATGCTTTTTCTTGCTTCTTTTAGTCCAGTGGGTATACATTCAAAAGAAGGAATTTGAAATATAATCTTTCTTTTTAATCTTTCTTTTTTAAAACTTATAGCAGATTTCTCAATGGATGACCAACTGTGTGACTCAGCAGAGGACATTTAACCAATAAGGAGATTATTCCCTATACAGAAATATTTGATGGCCTAATTCCCATAGAATTTTATTAGTCATAATATTTAAGAATTTCATTCTTTCAAAGCACCTGTTATATTTGAATGATGCATGTCATTCACAAAATAGTATATTTAGTCATACTTCAAATTAGTATATTTTAGCTTTTAGCTATGACTCAAAGTTAAAATTTCTTCCTTTGCACTCATTAATGTTTCATAACAGTGGCTTGATTACTCATAAAAATAGGACATCAATTTTACTTTTATAATTATTGATACTATCCTGCATAGTCCAAAAATAATTATTTACCACTTAGCATAGAAATATGATATAGATGCTGCACATTCAAAATGATCATCAAAGCACTAACTTATCTGAAATATTATAGAATTCAAATACATACCTATTTTGATTATCTATACAGTTATTTTGTGTTCAAATATTTCAGCGGGTTCATAAGTATCCTATAATTTATTGATTATTGATTTTTATGCTGGTGAAACAATTACATTTCTTTCTGAAAAAAATTATTGGAGAAATATTTCCTTTTTACAGTTTAACTCAACTCAGGTTATTATCTTGATTGAAGAACATATGAAAGGATTTTACTCTGATATAGTTACTAGATCTATATTTTTTTAAAATGAAAATGATGTTGATACATAACGATATAAATAAAAGCATCATATTTGGATAAAGTATTGGAGTTCAAAGACTGTCTGAATATTATATATACCATTCTGCTTTTATTCTTTTTTGAATAAAACAATATCACTCCTCTTTATTTGCATTCTATTGGCAAGGATAAATTCATTATAATTTCATGCGGTAGAGAAAAGATAAGTTTTGAAGTTAAGATCTAATAATAGCATGTACATAGGAATGCATTAGTTTTGAAGACTGCAAGCAAGGTAACCCCTCAAATCCTTTAATATAAATATTTCAAATACATCCTTCTTATCAAGTATAGAAAAATAGTATATACATATATAACTTTTTTCTGATAAAGAGGTCTGATTTATATAACAAAGAACGTGCAACAATTAACCACTTCCTATCAGATCTATTTGGTTGATTGTCAAGGAGATGACATGCAGTGGTAATGTTTTTTCAGCCTTTAGAGCTCTGACATAAATACCAGCAAGAATCTCAGTTACCCGAAGGAAAATGGGTATTATCTAGAAGCAACAATCAAGCACTAATAAAGAAAAATAAAATGGACAAAGCAAAAAACCTTCACTTCACCCAGCAACCTCTTCCTAGTCTAAAGCTAAAGTCCTAGCTGTCCAAATTCTTTGGTTCTAAGGAGCAGTGAAGAATGACAAAAATTTCTGGAGTAATTGCACATAAAAAACTTTTCTGTGTGTTTTGGAAATTTAGAAATCATTCCATTTCAGCCTCTGCCTTTCTTCTATCTTCTAACCATGTGAAGTTTCATATTTTGGATTTTCATGATCATCTAACAAAAGGCAAATTGTCATGCAGTACTGGATGATCTTACAAATATAGGACTTACTTGTAATATCACACAATCATTATGCATTTATGGCTTTGCTGTCTCTAATGTCCTCTGTGCTGGTCTTAACATCTTCTGAATTTTGTCCAAGTGTAGTTCCTGTTGTTCCTTCCAAGTCCCAAGATCCTGGCAGGTTTTCCAGGCTTAATGAACTAACTCCCTGACTAAAGCTGCCTTCCTCAGATCTGCTGGGCAACACAAGATGTAAGGATGTCTCAGATGAAGAACAGATAGATGACGACAGAGTTGCTGAAATAGACTGGAGTGGAGTCAAAGTAGTATCTGAATGGGGAGAAGTGCAGCCTACAAACTGCAAATTATCTTTTTGGATAACATGGTAATGGGAAGGTGAATATTCAAAGCCTGAAGTACAATAAAATTCACCATCTGTAGAATTTTGAACATGGGATTCAGTTCTTTGTGGGCTGCTACTAACGGAGGTTGGATCCATGTTCCAAATTCCTACAATGGTGTTGGAATGGCAGAGCTGTGCTTTGGTGCAAGTAACCTTTGGTACCTGCATATGCATACAGGGATGCTGTGTAGTCCATGTCATTCTCTTTTGTAAGTTTTCCATGTTGGGACTTGTCACTGGGCCATGAATTGCACAGAAATCTGGTGATTTTTGGGCCACCAATAGGTTTTCCAGGAGATGTGTAACACTCTTCATATCTTTCGTTAATTGAGAGACCTCTTGGGTCAAAGCAGTGACCTAGAATATCATAAATTTAATCAATCAATCAATCAATCATTAATTCATTGGTTTATATGCACATGCACACAGATATCATAAGACAAAAAAAGGTAAACTGAATCCTAAAAACATTCCTAATTTGATTTCTCCTCGAATATATGGGATCCAAAATGCTATTTCAAGACCAATTACTTCTGTGGTGCCAGTCTTCAAGTTAATGTATTCAGGAACCTGGCAGCTTTAGTATCAAATGTGTGATAAAATCAAAAAGAATGGCCAAGGCTAATCTTGACCCCTTGAGTCTCTTGATTACGAAGTCTTGTTATGTTATGTTATGTTGTCTTGTTATGTTCCTGCCCTATAGAAGTTCCTTATAAATTAAGCCTCTTTTATGCACATAGCATTTCTCCCATTGGGTTAGTCTAGACTAGTAGAGGATTTTTTTTTAGAAATAAGGGAGATTATTTCAGATTGACAATGAGCACATGTTGCCCTTTGTTTATGAGGAACATAGCTAGAAAGATCCATTTTGTTGCTTTGCTCTTGCATTTCTTCATGTCTGAATATAATGTTAGTCAATGTTATGCTTGACAAATTAGAAACAAGGTTTTCTGTTTTTTTTAAATAAAGTGAACCTGACTGAAAGATTGCTTTTTATTTTGTTATTTATTATTTTTTATGTTGATATTAAAAGTATATTTTGTGGTGCAAAATATTCCCATTTGTGTTTGAATATTTTTATTTTAATGTATCTGCAAATGTTTCATGTATCAGCAGCACCTGGACATCATTGCCTAGATGAAACTAAGTAGGATTAGCATGGTTACTATTTTGATAAGAGATCTCCAAGGAATGTCAGAGGTGTAGACAAAGATCTCTTTCTCTAAAATCTCTATTTTAAATCAAGATAGTGGTTGTGATGGGATCTCCATTTCTTTTTACATGTGTCAAAACCTGTAAAAAGGAGTAAGTCTTCAATTGTGCAATTACAATTTTTAGGTTGACTTTCTGGCACTCACTTCCCCCTATGAATTCCCTGATTATAAGTTTATTGGGGTATATTATATTCTAGAGAAGACATTGGCAAGCCAATTTTATACTGCTGTCTAGGAAGCAATATACCCATAATTGGGGCTTGAACCAGACTCAGAAATATAATTTGTACATAAAAGGTTTTATGTCTATAATGGTATTTAATATGGCATAAAGCAGCGTTTCTCAAATAGTGGGGCCCGCCCCCCTGGGGGGGCGCGAGGCTCTGTAAAGGGGGGCGCGTTTGACCTCGGCAAATCGGCTCTGCCGATTCCCTTTTTCCCTCCTCCTCCCTCCCTCCACAGCCGGCATGCTGGCCACTCGTCGTCTTCCAGGGACTGCCGTTCCTCACACACACACACACATGCACACACACACACACACACACACACACACACGGAGGCTTCTCAGCTCCTGGAAGGAGCGGAGCGAGCGAACGAGCGATCAAGCATGGGTGGCCGGGGCAGGCTAAGGCGGGTGAGCCGGGCTGAGGAGACTCCGCGGGGAGTGGGGGGCGGGGCGGGGACGACGACACACAGACAGAGAGAGGCACAGACACAGAGAGAGACAGGGAGGGAGGGAGGAATCAGAGAGTGACAGACACACACAGAGAGACAGAGAGAGACAGGGAGAGAAAGAGAGAGACACAGGAAGTGCGTGAATGCAAGACACACACACACACACACACACAGTGATAGATGGGCAGACGAAGGAGAGACAGACAGAGATAGAGAGAAAGAAAAAGAAAGAAAGAAAAAAGTTGGAGAGAGAAAGAAAGAAAGACAGACAGAGAGAGAAAGAGAGAGACAGAAAGGAAAGAGAAAAAAGAGAGAAAGAAAAAAGAGAAAAAGAGAGAGAGAGAAAGAGAAAGAAATTTCTTTCTTTTTTTATTCTCTTATACTTAATAAGGATACAGTGTTATGCAGAGGTGTACTTATAACAATTTTATAGACAAATGATACTATTTACAGTCGCGCGGGGGGGGCGCGCGAAATGTTTTCTTCTTCCTAGGGGGGGCCTGACAGAAAATAATTGAGAAACAATGCCATAAAGGAATATGATGGAAAAGCAAATTTGCCAGACTTGGGTTTAGGAATTATCTATATAAATAAAAATGTAAAATAGTTTGTACGAATCCACTAATCTCAAAAACTACTGCACCGATTTACACCAAACTTTCACACAATGTTGACAAGGACTTCTGATAATAGAATACCAAATCATTTTGTACCTAGCACACGTGTATCGTGTGCAAGGCAGGCACAAATAAAAGTTACTCACTGAACACGGTTTAAGCTCCGTGTAACTCCTCCCATCCGGCTGTACGTCATGGACACGTAACAGCAGAAAACCGCCTTGAAGGAACGTTGCCAGGGGCAATGTGGAAAGCAACGCATGCGCCTCCCTGTCTGCCTGCAGCCGCTCTCTTCCACACACACACGCACACGCACACGCACACGCACACGCACGCAGGGCCACAGGATCAGAAGCGTCCGAGCCCCTTGTGGTAGTCGCCTGGTGGGTGTGTTGGGTGTGTTGGGCGGGGCAGCCGGCTGCGTCTCCACTAGCTCTCTCCGATGGCCACTGAGGTGCACTTTCCGGAGCCGTTGGAGAGAGCTGGTGGGGGCATGGCCGGCTGTCCTGCCCGCGGTGCGCCTGCCGGGCGGCAGGGGCTGCGTGTCACGGGGCTCGGGGGTGGCGGTGCGGGGCTGGTGGGGGTGGGCATGCGGTGCCCGGACGGCCACGCTCACTGTGGGAGGAGGCAGCCCTAGACTCCTCAGCCCGATATGCCGGCCTTTTCGCTGCTTGTGGAGGGGAGGGGGGAGACTGATACACAGAGAGACAGAGACAGAGAGGGAGGGAGAGACGAACAGAGAGATAATGAATGAGAGAGATCAACAGGCACACACACAGTGACAGAGAGAAAGGGAGGGGAGAGAGACAGACACACAGGGAGAATGAGTGAGGGAAAGATAGACAGGCAATCATACGCAAACAGAGTGACAGAGATGGGGGAGGAAGGAGAGAGAGAGAGAGAGAGAGACAGAGAGAATGACAGAGAAAGACAGAGAAGGAGGGAGGAACAGAGGGACAAAGAGACTAATGACTTTGCCCACCACTGTGTTAGGCACAAGGGAGGGAGGAAGGGAGGGAGGGAGGGCCTGGAGGGGGTTGACTGAGGGGTGGTGGTCTGGGGAGGGGAGGGCTATTTATTTAGGTAGAGGAATAGAGAGAGAGGAAGACATACAGTAGGTAGTTAGGTAAGTAGAGGGATAAACGAGAGGGATGAATACAGCAGGTCTGTAGATAGGTACAGGTATATAGAGATAAATATAATAGGTAGGTAGGTAGAGGGAGAGAGGGAAGAATACAGTAGGTAGGTAGGTAGGTAGGTGGATACAGAGAGGGGGAAATATGGTAGGTAGGTAGGTAGAGGGATAGAGGGGAGAAATACAGTAGGTAGGTAGGTAGAGGGATAGATAGAGATGGAGAAATACAGTAGGTAGGTAGGTAGAGGGATAGATACAGAGTAAGAAATACAGTAGGTAGATAGGTAGGCAGGTACAGGGATAGATAGGGAGAAATACAATAGGGATAGATAGGGAGAAACACAGTAGGTAGGTAGGTAGATAGAGGGATAGATAGGGAGAAATACAAAAGGTAGGTAGGTAGAGGGAAAGATAGGGAGAAATATAATAGGTAGGTAGGTAGATAGAGGGATAGATAGGGAGAAATACAGTAGGTAGGTAGGTTGGGAGTTATACGGTGGTTGTGTGTATGTGTGCAGATTGGTTGGCCATTTAACCAGACTGGGCCACAGCAACGCGTGGCCGGGTATAGCTAGTTTTATTATAAAATAATACCAATTATATTTGATTCAGTAAGCTTATATTTTATTACACCTTGATCTGACTTACAATTCTCTAATTGGGTAGGTGTTATATTACTAGTGTGTGAAATATTGTTATATTATATGTTCCTTTTTCCAAACTGTTGGGTTTCCATTGGGGGGTAGAAAACTGAACCTAACAAACCTTGTGAATCTTTGAAGTTGTTGAAATGGTAGTATAGGCTGATTCAAACCACACACAACCTTTCAATTGAAAATGAGTAATAATATTTCTTTATTTTCTTTTGCAAACAATTTATTATCCATTCTATTGTATTGAATTAATTGAGAGGTTTAGCGAGATATTGTATCTTAATAATTTTGTAATTCTGGGTGGGCGGAGCCGCGCTGTGTTGACACAACGTGGGGTCTCAGCGCTCTAAGACCTCTGTTGATACATTTGCTGCCCCCTGGTCCATTTGGACCTAAACTGTCCTGTAGGGATGGCGATGAGGAAGACCAAGCCTTACTGGTCACAGGGGTACTGCAAAACCCCTGTTTGACCCAAGGGAAAAGCTTCTGCAAGGTGGCAAACAGGCAGCCCCCCAGAAGGAAGGAAGCAGGCTGAAAGGGAAAGTGTGAGACCGGGAAGGTATTTTTTTTTCTTTTGAAACATTTTGCTTAAAGAATCTTTTTTTCTTAGTAAAACTAAAGCTTTCAATCTTGAAATAAGTGGCAGAATCAATCTAATATGCTTTGAACTGGGAGGTTTCCTTTTCCCCCCTTATTATTCTGTAATTGTGGATTGAAGTAACAAGGGTTTTTTTTCTCTTTGAAAGTGATTGGACTATTTCTTTTCCTTTTATTTTTTGTTACTTAAAATCTTGAATTTGGGATTATTTTTAAAATTCTTCCTATGACTTACTGCTTATTTTTAAAATCCGATAAGAATTATACTTTTTACTTTTTTTTTTAACAACAAAGAAGAAGGATATATTAAAAAGTGAAAATCTGCAGCATTGCCACTGGGAGGTCAGAGGCTGGTCTTTATGAAACAACTTATTTTTTCTTATTCGAAGCAGCTGCTTGAAGGCGGTGATATTGTTTATGAAAACTTCCAGAGCATGAATTGTTTTCAACAGGTGCTCTTGGATAACTGAAAATAATATCTTTTTTTTGGAAGATACAACACAACAGGATCAAAGTAACCCAATCAAAAGACAAAACAGGCCTGAGACTAGGATGGCAGTGAGAACCAAACTTCATTATTCTTTGGATTTGCTAACATAGTTACATATATAGAAGAGGATACGTGGGAAAATCAGAAGGCTTTGGCTGGAATCTTAAATTTTCTGAAACAACATGGAAGAAGAATTGATAATATATATATGTGTATATATATGTGTGTGTGTGTGTGTGTGTGTGTGTGTGTGTATGTATGTATGTATGTATGTATGTATGTATATATGTAGGTCTTTGGTTGTTCGGGTTTTCTCCCGCGTAGAATTGGAAATATCTTCACGACGTTTCGATGAAGTCTCATTCATCATCTTCAGGCTGGTGCTTCCGGCTTTGCTCCTGGAAGCACCAAGCCGGAAGCACCAGCCTGAAGATGATGAATGAGACTTCATCGAAACGTCGTGAAGATACTTCCAATTCTACGCGGGAGAAAACCCGAACAACCAAAGACCTACATACAAACACCCGTGAAAACCTCAGAAAACATATATATATATATATATATATATATATATATATATATATATATATATATATATATATATAGACTAATTATCATATATATATGTTAGTTTTTATGAAGTTGTGGAAACAATTATATATATATATATAATATCTGAGTTTGTGTGTCTGTTGTTCCCTGCCTTTTTCAATGATCTTGGGTTATTGATTGTTGACTGCTATTACTATGTTTCCCTGAAAATAAGTCAGGGTCTTATTTTCTTGGCCTTATTTTGGGGGTCAACATTATTTTTGAGGTGCAGGAAGTGACAAGCCTGGTCACCTCATTCAAAAATCTCTAAAATGTTCAAAAGTCTCCAAAAGATTAATTAAAATTCATTTTTTTGAGATTGGAACATTTTGGAGTTTTTTCCAGTGAATCATAGAAAATAGTTCCAATTCCAGGGCACTAGAATATACTCTGAAGAAACGTATAATATATCTCAACTGTTTGATGTAGAGTACTGCAATTTTTTCAACAAATCTTTCAACAAATCTGGATTAAGAACTAATATTTTTAAAGAAATACAGATAGTTTAAAATATGTTTTTAAATAAAAATATGTTAAGAAAACTTCCTTGTGCAATTCTATTTATTAATAAAAGCATAATTCATTATGATTGAATTGATTAGCATTTATGCTCTTGGGGTTTTGATACATCTTATTGTATGGATCTAAAAATAAGCCAAAAAGTTTAATGTGATAAACTCCTTGCAATCTTAATTCTATAAAATGAAAAAAACAACAACACCTTTTTGGCTGTTGAATACATGCTCATTCCTACTAAGGTAAGAAATGAATGCACATACATTCCACTTTTATCCCCAAAGCTGCTATTTATGAAACCTTAGAGTGTAGCTAGTTTTTACAATGCTATCAGAATCTACAGAATAATTTCAATGAAATACAAAAAGAATTTACCTGATTATTAAGCTTGTTGATCTGTTGTTTCGTTTCTTCTGCTTTGATAACTAACACAGCAGCACCAACTTCATTCTCTGTAATCACAACAATGCATATGAAGGAAGGAAAGTCGTGTACTAATAATGTATAGGCTTTATATTGTTTCCTGGCTTTCTTCTAATCAGAGAGACAACCGTGTACCGACTGTATCAAAACTAGCATTTAAAACTAAGTGCATTTCCAACAACTTGGAATTTCATAAAGATAAGAGTGATCATGATGAGTACAGATTCAAAAATATATTTAAAAAATTGAACTGGGAGTTGACATTAATCTTTAAACAATGTGCTGCAGATGTCATATGTTTTCTGTGTTAGATGTTATGGCATCAGATCAGAAATTTGGCTTCTAATGAGGGTCTTATAGTCACACAGCATCCTCTCTCTCTGTGTGTGTACGTGTATGTGTGGGGTTTTTTAATTCCTTTATAATGCACTGTAATTCATCAAGCCAGACAATTAATTTAGCAATCATACTGAGTATGTTCAAACAGTGCAAGGCATCTTTATAAAGACTTATAATTTGTTGATTTATATATTAGGTTCAGCCAAAATCAGCCGACATTATGCCTTGCCTCAAGATGCATAAAAACACCATAAACCAGACATGCAGTTATTCCTGATCTATTTCCTATCTTTTACACAATCATTTTATATGTTCTTGAAGGATTTGCAGAATTATTAAATATCTTCAGGTTGACTGAAACCTGGTCTAAAGAGCTTTTACTCTTTTTTTCAGTGAGGTATTTGCAGGGCTGCTCATAAAAAAAGGAACATGATTTTTCTTTAAGCATATAAACAAACAAAACAAATATAAACAAACAAAACAAGACATAAAACATTATTAGGTAGTTGATAGAGACAAACTTTACTATCATTTTCAATGTCTATTTTGAAACATGTAAAATATTTGAAAAGATTTCAAATATGTAAAATAACAATTCATTTTCAGAATTCACCTAACGAATATTTTTGTTGCAGAAAGCCAAATTATCAAAATTAATACTTTAATTTTATTAAACAATGTTTTATAATATATCTACATTAGTTATTTAATAGTCAATATTATTAGATAATGTTTTAATCTAGTAAATATTTATTTTCATTTTAAAGATACTATTCTTTTATTACTGCATGTACCACACTTCAAATAAATTTAAAGCTAAAATATTTATATCTGTCTATATAAGTGACCTTATACCATTTCATTCTAGACACTATTAATCAATTGTTAGACAAACATGTTACTTTCCTAATTCTCTATTATTGAAATGAGCATTTTTGTGCAGCTTCTAAAGTCCTTCAGAGTATAGCTTAGATTTTGAAACAGCAATATTTATAGTAATCAAAAATCTGCTCATTTATTTATTAAGTGACAAGAAAAATCATCTAAGAAACAAGGACTTTGCACTTTTTTCCTGACGCTTTTATTCTGGTAGGATTTGATATGTCAGTCTACTTACACGTAAGGATTTTTCTCATGCTATGCAATACAAAAAAGGCTTTCCTCTCCAAAATGATGCAGTGTATTTGTAAAGTACAATATAGCACTAACCCCCGATGATAGGAGATGATCTGGATTCTTGCCTCAGTTGTTCAGAGCCAAACTCAAATGCCTGGTTTTCCTCATTGTTGCCATCATCCTCTGTTCCATCAACAATCCTGTTCCCCCAGCCCCCCCAAAAAAACCACAAAATGAAATAAAACAAAACATAAGCTTGACCTATTTTTACAGAAATCTCATTGATCCATCATGCTATAATATAGTATAAACAACATATACTTTTTTTGGAGCAATATAATATTTACAATATGAATCTCATAATTTGCACCTAACCTTTTAAAAAACAAAGTAAAATAAGACTGATGATTAGTGATACTTCAATTTGTATGTTTTTTAAGCAATTATCATTGATGGATCATTGTCATCTGACTGAAATATTGCATAAAATATTCTTGGTATCATTTGAGGTTAGAAAGTTGTTTTATCAATAATGCTAATCTTGAGGCTTATTTTTATTTGGTTTTTCTATTATTACTACTATTATTAAAATTCCAATTAAAAACATTTAAAAATGCACCCCAGGGATGAAAGAAATATACATTTTGCATTTGAATGTGACCTATAGAATTTGTCATTTTTAAGCAATACGTGACATTTAATTAAAATTTGTATGTTTTAGAATTTTGAGCCACAGTATACCAACAATATAAATGTTTATGCAAAACATTTGTGCAAAAATTCTTATAATATATAAACTATAAGGTAATTATTTTCTTATTAACATTAAGAGAAAATGAAAAAATTTAATTAGGTGGATTCATGCAAAAAAACAAGTAATGTTGACGAAATAAGCTTATAGTGCAGCTAAAAATCACTGCATCTGAAGAGTTCTATCCAGAAAGACAAGATTCAGAGCAGATCATAAGAGCATAAGGAGTGCCAAGTATTTTCAGAGATAGTTAGATAGACGCTTTTAATGATATATCAGTCTTAATTAAACTTTGTGTGTGTAGAGATTATAAAATATAAAGCAAAACACCATCCCAAATATCGGAGACCCATCCTAGCTAACCTTTCCCTGCTATTCCTTGATTCATTTAACCTGGCTCTCTATTTCTCCTGAAATTCTGGTTTAATCAGAAGCTATTAGAGACCAGATTCCCTCCCCCCCCCATCTCCACCTCAGCATTATTTTCTTACAGTTTATTGATCTGATCTTAGAAAAAAACCTGCTTGCATCTTCAAAACAAAACACAGATTTTTCCTCTCTCACCAAAAGAATGGGCAGCACTCAGACTTTGGCCGACTGTACATGCTGGGTTTCCCGCCCCCTCCCCTTCTTGTGATTGGTGGGTTTGTTTATTTATCAGTGAATAGGAAGAGCTTATTCTAGCTGATGTAGATATTTACTGTTTGCCTGATATTCTGGGAAGCTAGGGTTAGAACTTTGTTCAAGGTTCTTAAATGAAATGGCTGTGTATGTTCCAGTGGCTTCAGTGTTTGCATTCTTGTCTTACGATTGTTCAGACTTTGGTACATAAACAGAAATAAAATGTGGGGCAAAAAGTTTTCCCTTAGAGGAATTAATTGCCCTAAGCACAGAAGCAGCTGTGTTACTCCTATGAGAACTTCAGCTGGAAAATTGATCACTGCACTACGAATGCTACAAGAACGCCTGAGGCTTCACTAGTATATTTGCTTCATGCAGAAAAACAATAGGTATTTGTAATATTTTGTTTGTAAAATAGCAAACAAATGAATATTAAACTTCACTGTATAACAGACATTTATTGATTGATATAGTAATTCACTGACATTCTAATTTCTTAAAATATTTTCAAGCTACAATGGAAGTTTGCAAATGAAGTTTCAACTGAATTTTAGAACTATCTCTAGCCTGCAAATATTAAAACTGAATATAATTTTGTACAGGTAATCCTTAACGACTGTAATTGAGCCTCAAATTACAACTGTAAGTTGTAGCAGTTGTTAATGGATCATCATGTGACTGCCTGATTTTAAAAACTTTCTTGTAACAGTTCCAATGGGAAATTTGAAGTAAATACCGGAAGCCAGCAAAATACAAAAGACCACAGTCATGTGATTTGCAGTATCCTGCAAATGCTATAAATGCATGAAGGGGCACAAAATGTGATCACATGACTACCAATGGGGATGGACAGTCATTGGAATTTTGAAACTGGGTTCTGAGCAGGTCTGGTATAAATTCCAATTGTCACTAAGTTACCTATTGTTAAGTGAGGACTACCTATGTGTAAAATGCAACATGGCAGAGGCAATTTCATCTCAACACCGTGCATATATATTTATGAGTATCTATCTACTCACATAAGACCCTTTCACTTCAAAAACTTTAGCAAGGGGTTCTCTGTCCGGTTGCTGGGTGGGTATGGTCCATGCTGGGCATGGCCTAGTCGGCCTCTTGCACCATGGTATGGGGGTGTTTTTGCCATCCCCAGACTCCGGAGGCCCTCTGGAGCCAGAAATGGGTCCATTTCCAGCCTTCCTGAACTTCTGCTAGACCCATTTTTCACCCTCCCCAAGTCTCCATGTGTGCTCTGTACTTTCGTGCATCCATAACAGGCCACATGGGAACTCCTGGATGGAGCAGGGCAGGGTGTGTGGGGCCAGCCAGGTGGGGGAATTGGGGGTTCTTCAAACTGCACTGAATCTTAGCTAGAGGTTCTCCCAAACCCCCAGCAGCCCACCCCTGCCTTTCACTCATAACTATATGCATACAGCCCTACATGCAATGAGTGTAATAGAACACTAAAATTCAATGCCATTTGAATTTCAGCACTGCTACCTATATTACACTCACTGTATTCTGAATTGTTACAGTTTAGACACATGCACCCTTCCTTCCTCCCTCCCCCCCTTCTGACTTGCCTTGCCTTACCTTTATCTTATTGAGATACAGCAAGAAAGCTTTTCTCATCATTGTCTATCACTGAAATTGTATTTTGCATGAGTTTTTTTTTTTTAAAAAAACACATGTTTTATTATATTTTCTCTAATTCATTTGAAAATATACCCTTTGCTATTAAACCTTATCAAAACTGAAACTGCCAATTCTGTATTGAGAATAAGGAGACATTTATTTCTCAAACACATTAGAAATATGCCTTTTTAACGCAGCAGATAACCACAATGACCCTCTACTGAGATTGTGCAAATGTTCAAAATTGGGGACATCATCATTTGTTGAAGCAGATTCTATTGATGAATATTTATGCAAACTTTGCAAATGTGTATCTATTGATAAATATTTATTTATGGTTTCAACTATATAGTACTTTTCACAGATGAACTTCACCCTAAATTGCATTTAATGTCTCAGTGAAAGCCCAGAAAAATGGAAATATATGTTATTATTTCTGTAACTATTTTTTATTTTGATACATTTGGAATTCAATTTAATTGAAGAAAGATACAATTTTGAACAAGAACTATGCAAATTGCTAAAGCATGAATATTTTGTCTTTTGTTCAAGATGTGGTCAATTAATTGCTACTCCTATGTAAACTTTTGTTTAATACATACAATTTTGTTTCTGAACTTTAGAGAAATATGCAATCAAGTATCCAATAAAACCCAAGGAACCTTTCCACTATGATTGAACTCGATACTTGCATGTATCATGATTTTCTTGCTTATGAATCAACCTTTCAAATGTATTCACAGCATCCTGCAATTGTGCTTAAAGGAAGAGTTTTTGCACCATTGTGACCTGACAGATGCTCCAAACATCTGACCAAAAATATAATGAGCCAGCCACTTTTCAACTTTGTGCTACTTTTAGTTTGGTAGATTTTTAAAATGACCAACTGATGTGAGAAGGGCTGCATCCTTGACTCACTTTAAGAGATTGGGCGAACTGGATCATGAATGCTTCTCTGTACAATTTAACCCCGAATGTAGGAGAGTCAGGAGGTAAGTCAAGAGGAGATATGAAGCAAGAATTACTAATGAGAAACCACTTATTTCCAGGCACTGGTATTTTAGATACAACATGATGTTTGCA
Organism: Rhabdophis nuchalis; assembly: GCA_039707465.1. NCBI lineage: Eukaryota > Metazoa > Chordata > Lepidosauria > Squamata > Natricidae > Rhabdophis > Rhabdophis nuchalis. The sequence goes on along the minus strand of CM077647.1, from coordinate 55,196,514 downwards.
GCGATTTCTGTTTATGCTCTTGCTGTGCCAGAAATTAATCAGTTGTGCTGCTAGTGATAATAACAATATGCCATCCTTTAGGCATGGAGCCAATCGTAGAGCAGTGCAAATGTTACACGTGGTTAAATCATGAGTTAAAGCTTGGAGTGAGTTCCCCAAAGTATGCTCAATAAGACTCAGAACTGCACCTTCAAATGAGGTCATATAGGGCCGCATGAAAATGATCAAGAATTGGCTTAAGCTGTGAAATTAATTAGTTTGAGGCAGCCATATGCAGTTGCTTTGCTATGTTATGAATGGGAAAATTAATCAAGAAGCAGAGTTAATAATATATATTTGTTTAGTCTGAGATGAAAACTGTAGTGTACATCTCATAAACAAATCTGGCTGTGGAGGCTAACAGCTTTATATTCCAACTTACTTCAAAGTGCTTAGCCATAGTTTTTTGATTCAGATAGAAAGGGAAACTACAATTAGCAGTGCCTTATTGGTTTGTTTTTCTGCCATAAGGAGCAAATTTAAACATCAACTAGGCAACAGGATATTATGGATGACAAAATTAGCCTTGCGAATATACTTGTCTGCTAATCCTGTTTGTGCCCTGATTATAGCAATTTATTTAAAACCTGTCATATCATTTTTATACATCATGGGATTTGTTTTCTCTTTGAAAATCATTCAGAAAAATCTGTGGGATGCTGCATTTCAGATTGCAATTGGTTTTTTAAAGTAATACTGAAAAGAAAATGAGGCAAATCAATATTCTATTGATTTATACATAGATTTTAATTAGATTTTATCATAGCTATCAAAATCTCCATTCTTTGTAGGCATCTCTCCCTATTTATCTTTTTCTCCCTCCCCTTCTCTCTCTCCTCTCACACACACACATATGAACAAGCCACGGTATTTAAAAGCAAGGTTCCATAAGCGATGGCTGAAGACATACTGCTGTCTAAGACTCATGGCATTCTAATACCTCAACAAAATTGAGTAAGAGCTTCAATTATTCTTATTATTAATAAAATATGTCATTGGCAAATTTTGTGGTCAAATAATACATTTTGGGCCCACTCTTATATATGGTCCAGCCACATTTAATGACCATAATGATACTCTCCACTGTAGTCTTGCAACCAAAATGAAATACCAATAAAACACATCATTTAGACCTGTGGAAACAGTAATGTAATTGAAATTAACATCAAGAAACTGAAATATGTCTTAGTGAAATGAAAAAACAATGGCACATGAATGTGTCTATTTCAGCAAGGCTTCCCTGATGCTTACCGAGGGCTGAGGTCAGGAGGGATGATGCTGTTAAGTGATGAAAGATGCAGCCTCAGATTCTTCTCTTTTCGTTTGGAATAGTAATGGAGTTCGGTTTCATGCTTGGTTCTTGATGAGGTTGCACTGCAAACTCGGATGGGTGAGTGGAAAGGAACAGTACCTGAGGCCAACTGTTTCAAGTTTATCCCCAGATAGCTTTTATTGCTTCCCGATTTCTTTTGCTGAGAGGCTGTGCTTCTTGTGTGAATTGGGGAAAGAGTTGCTCCCTCCTCGTCTGCCATGACTTCCTCTTCTTCCTCATCCTCCACAATGGATGGAAGTCTTTTATTTATGCTGCCATTTCCTTTGGAGTCTGACTAAAATAATGAATCATTTATATTAAACTTTTTTTTTCTGAAAGAAAGGAAGCTAGTTGTTCTGTAGGTACATAGGTTGTTGAGCTATAACCACTTGAATCTAACCAATCTCCCAGCCAGGATTCATTTCTATATATTTGCTTTTGGGAATTTTTTAAAAGAATGAAGTATATATGAAACATATCTCTGAAAAGAATCAATGCATTTAATTGGCAATGTTTTATAATAGCTCAAACTAAACAAGTGCCTTCTGATAGATTTATATCCTCAATAATAAATTTTAAAGCTTTGTATCTTGTCTTTACAGCATCATTGACTCCAATTTAAATCTGTGGGCAAATTAACTTTCATTGCTCTTGTTTATTTATCTATTTCTATGTTGTTATTCTTTCCTTTTAAGCTCAATTCATAATGTACGCAAATAGAGAGGAGAGGAAGAAGACAAGATGCCCCTTCCATCAATATTCAGTTGCTTTGGGGAGGCAGGTAGACAAGTGGCAATAGCAAGATGGAAGAAAATAAACAGAAGACCAGGGGAATATTGGCCTGGAGAATGGGTTCTTCAGATAGTCAGTGATAACAAATCCTGGCATATGCAACCAGACCGACTTTCTATGTCTGCTCAAAGAAATGTTTCGTATAAGGAAAAAAAAAACCATGTGTCCTAAAACAAATCCGAGCCGTAAAAGAGATCAACATGAAAAATAACAATTTATAATCAACATTTTAATTAGGCTTGCATTTCATTTGAAGTAGCATAAGGTAGTCATTATATAATTGTTAAATTTAAAAAAATTAATATAGATGAGTGCAGTGGGAGGAGCTGCTGTCTAATTGGGACAGCCCCTTAAATTCTGTTCCATGTTCCAGGTCTTCATATCATGAACAAAGGGAGCATAAGCATAAACCAGAACCTTCCATGATACTAATAGCAGGTGAGTGGCTTCTTTGAGAAAAAGTACAATTGGTTGTATTTCGGGCTATATTGAGATTCCCTGAAGAAAGGTTGATAGCTTACTAAAATAATATAGTAGTGCTGAATAGCAAAATGTCTCATTACAATTTGTGAGTATTCATGAAGAATAATTCAAAACAGAGATATTGTGAAATGCAGGAATCAAAGTGGTAACATTTGTATGTTAAGAAGTCTAATGTTACAAATGGAATTTGGTTTAAAATTATATATAACCCTAGTTCTTTCAATGAACTCTGTCATTTTCTGTACCCATTTCTTATATAATCCACACTGTATTATCAACTCATTAAATAAGTAAAAGTTAACCAAATACTATAACAATAGTTTGTGACGGCCTGTTCAATCCTTAAATAGCATATTTGTATGAGGATGTTTTTATGGAAATAGCAAATATTCCTCTCTTTCTTTGTACTAACAAGTAACTTACAAAGTATACTAGGTTCAAAGATTATGACAATTACCAGTACCTCTAAAGAAAAAAATGGCTTCAACTCCAGTTTTCTTAATACATAAAAGAGACATTAAAAGAATCAGTTTAGTCTAGTGGTTAAGACACCAGGTCTAGAGTTGGGAGACTGTACGTTGTAGCATCTTAGTCTTGAAAACAACTGGGTGATTGGGTCAATCACTCTGTCTCAGCCCAACTAATTTCACAGGGTTTATATTATGGCGAAAATAGGAGGAAGAATATAATTGCACTCTTGAGTTTATTGATAAAAATAATAAAGGATAAATAAACTTTTCCAAAGTGGATTTTTGCTAAAAGTTTAAAATCTAATCCAAAACCTGCATTGTTTTTAACCTATATCTATATATTTCTATCTCTGCATACACACTATAATTCAACTACAATTCTAACTTCCATAGCATCATGTCAATGGATGGATAAATGGATAGGGGTCATGTTACTCAGATCAAAAGTTATTTAGCTAGAAAAAAATAAAGACCGTGAAACTCATATTGAATTATTGCCAGCAATATTCATCTTAAATTGCTAACGTATTCAAATACTAATGTAAAAATGCTAATGTAAAAATCAGTACTTGGTATCCAGGTTAAATCTAATGATGGGTGTAACAGTAATCAGGAAGAAGAAGAGAAAGCATGTGCAGAACAGAACATGGGGACCAAGCATGCTTTGAAAACAATTCAAGTTAAGCAGATGGCATCTATAGCAGTGTCAAAATTGGCAATATGGTGGGTGGAGGGTGCCATGGTGCTGCACATACAAAAAGGTGGAGCCTGCATCATACAATACTCTGTTTTGCTGACTGTGAGCACTGTGGGTTCTGGTAGTTTAAATGCTTTGGACTTCATGCAGGTGTGAGTGGGGGAACCTTTTGCTATTAATTAAAATGAATAAACACTTTTCAGCTTCCTGTAGTAGACTGAAAACATGGTCCTGGTGTTTTAATAGCTGTATTACTTTGAGGACTGGGTTCCTTAAAACATTATCATCTCTCTCCTCCACTCCCTCCCCTGAGTTACATGGAAACTTTAAAAAGTCAGGCTGAATTAATGAAGAGCAAAAACATTTTGCATGTGGAGGGTTTAAAGCAGCACTACTTCTGAATCATTTTAGAAGCATGCACAGCACCACAAAGCTTATCTTGTGCAAAAAGGAAAGTCCAGTTTAAATAACTGGTATCTCCAGTTAAGACTTAAAGTCCTATCTAAAATCATGGAAAATTGTGCCAACGGTGCTGATAATTTGGGGTTAGAAGGACTGATAATTTGATCCAATAATAGGCAGCTTTTGATATTTCTATGCATTTAATGTCTTCCTTTTTCTAATCACTAGGTGGTTTTAATATACTAAGAGCAGCAGCCATTAAAAGACAGTAGAAAAAATAGGAAATTCTAGTCATTTGCTACCATCTGGTGATTGTCTGGAATTTTGCAGCCCAGATGTGATAACCCTCACTATTTAATCCTAATGCTATATTTAGGATTTAAGGTCAAGATACTCATTTGTGTTTGTAATACGTACTGAAATATGAGGATTTGTCTATAGATGGAAAGCATCATTCCAAATTACACTTCTCTTTTTGGTTGAATCTATATAAATACAGTTTGAAATACAGCCTATATACAGCAAATAATAAAACATTATCTAGGCCTCATCTGAGAAATAGCACAAAAATTCCTGCATGGAATATTTACTTATTTTGATTTATTTTTGTAAGTATTAGCCAGATCATTTGTAAATATTAGTCAGATCATTTAAAAACTATCCAGTCTAGCCACTTAGATGCAATCAGTCCTGTGAGAAAAGCCATTTGGCATATTGTCAGCTATGTTCATAATATCACCGAAAATGTTTGTCATGTGTTGTAAATTTTAATTAGTTCCTTTTTTCTCAATGCATTCAAGATGCGGAACTTGATATTTTGATTTAATATGACATTAAGAATATCTTGCTTAGGAACCCTGGAAAACCTAATACTTCAGATTTTACAGTCATATAGAATATGCAAAGGATAAACATTAGAACCAACAGGCAAATAACCACATAGCACCATGAAATGAGACAGATTTTCAATTAAAAGGATTTTGTACATAAAAATTCATATATATTAATAGGCAAACATGCAAAGTTTAAATTTCATATGGGAAGGGTAGCAATGGTACATGCAAATATACAAGCTTATCCATGCCGGCTTAATTACATCAATTAAATATAAGGCCCTTTTCAAAAAATTCAGTCCTTGGTAGATTGTGAAAACAGTATCCAATTTTTTGTTCAGAAGGGATTGGGGTTAATTATATAGGTAATCTCATATTAAAAGTGGACATCCATACCTGACAGATGGAAGACTTGTTTGATAATCTGGTGATTACCTGAAAGAACAACAGATAGAGGAAATGGCGAATACCAGAATTTGTACACATGAGTGATTTCCAGAATGAATTTAGAGCATGATGTAAAAGGGAAATCTCACATCAGATGCCTTTCAAATTTCTTTCTGACATTAACAAAATATTTTTGCAGAAAGTGAAAAACTAAAAAGTAATGAATTTGCAATTTATACCAAAGCTCCTTTTCTTTGTTAGGAGGGTTGTATTTATGGTGAATGGAAAGATCTTACACTCATCTTGAAGTAATTTCTTAGTGAAGTGAAATAGTGAAGAAATGAGATAGAACTTTATTTCTATCCCCTTTATTTTAAGGGGATCTATGTTTAGTGTTATACATCTTCCCTTTATCCATTAGCTATATGAGTTGTGTGTACTATTTAGCCTAGAAATACAACTGCAATTATTGAACTACAATTCAAATACTTTTTGATCTCTGCCTTTTCATGGATTGAAGAGAGATATCATCATGGTCTTTATTTCAGGCAGCAAAATGTCTTAGGTTTAATCCTATGAATTAATTCTATTGCTTAATTCTTGGGAACTGCCCAGGTGAATGGTATAGTTCAGGCGTCTGCAAAGTTGGCTCTTTTAAGACTGGTGGACTTCAACTCTCAGAATTCCTCAGCCAGCCATGCTGGCTGAGGAATTCTGGGAGTTGAAGTCCACCAGTCTTAAAAGAGCCAACTTTGCAGACCCCTGGTATAGTTGAAGACATTTTCTTGTTCATGTTGATTGACTTGCCCATAAATAAACTTTTTAAAGATGGATCTGATGGATATCAGGCAAAGCCGATCTTAAATTGGTAAGAAACATAGAAAATATGTTTGGAAATAAGAAGATAACAGATAATCAACTTATCTGTTCATATTCTTCCATTAGTGACATTCATGCTGTATCCCTGTAAATGCTCTGTTTATGGTTTGGAAAATCTAACTGGCACAGAATATGGCATCTGAGTATTGATATGAACACTTATAGTATGTTGTAAGAGTCTTACATTGCCTGACTATCAATTTTTGATTTATATTTTAAATTATGCATTAAGTAGCTTCTGAGGAGCAATCCACTCTCTGAGTTTGAAGAAGTAAACCATTTTTTTGTACTGGCTTCTGCCAAATGTATCTCTTAAATGTACTTGAAATGGAAAATCCAAAGCCTTCAATAAAACTGCCAAGAATCATTGACTTTCCATGACTTTCTTCCAGATTTCTGCTTTGCATTAAATAATGTATAGTTTTGACTGCTATTGTATTGTTATTGATTCAGTTATTGGAAAGCAGATGTCTTATCTTTGTCCTTGACTTTTATTACTTTGGGTCTTTTTTTAAAGTATATTAAGAGCATTGTACCAAATAGGCAATCATGTTACATTTTAAATAAAATGTTAAAGAAGGATTTGTGAAGTGTCACCTAAAATATATACTGAATTCTTTGCTTTGTGTTCTGCATGTTTCTATGCCATTGCAAATATGCACAAATAAAAATCAGCCTCACAATTAGATTTACACTTAAACTGGGATGCTAATGTGGCTAATATTTTTTTGAAAACTGCAACCATTTTTGTTTGTGAACCTTGTTAATAGTATGTAGATCAAATGCCATACGCTTTGTATCTGAGGATAGTTCCCCCCCCCCCCCAATGTGGTAATGGAAATTACAGGAGTGTATGACAAGGGATTATTGTATTACCTAAAAGCTTAATGACTCATACATGCTCATCTCTCCAATTTTTCTTCAAGTAGGAAAGAGTGATTTTAAAATGAAATATGTAAATCCTGTACTTGCATTCTATTGAGAGATATACAATCTGAAGGACCTCTTAGGTGAGTTAGAATTGTTAATGTAACTAAAGTCAATAATTGAATATAATATTCTCAAGATAATTTCCCAGTCGAGCACCTTCTGAATTTTAATTTTTACTTCATCAGCTTGCTCTGTCTGTACTGCAGCTTCTGTTCTATTCTGTTGCTTTGTTATGCTCTCCAATGGGCAAGATAACACAAAGCTGATGCCTCACTCCAGCTGCTCCCTAGTATTAGCAAAGAAAAAATGGTGTAAATTTAAAAAGAAACAAAATGCAGTTTCCTTTGTATTTCAGTTGGTAATTATATTTTATAGTGAAGTATAAATTAGATTATTAAAGCATTATTGGACAATTAGATGATTGGAGAAATTGTTGTAATCCCCTTCTTAATTTTAGAACTTTTTTTTCTTGTCCACTTTTTTGCACAGGTGTTTATCTAAAAAGGGAGATTGGTGTGCTTCCAATGTCCTCAGATAACCCTTTGTTTCTCATAAATGGATGAACTCATGTACATTTAACTCTGGAAAAGTCAGTTTTAGTATCAAGACTGAGAATCCCCATAGTTGCTAACAATGAGCAACACCTTGATTGCACTTAATTAATCAATCAAACCATTGTAAAAGCTGTATATCAGAAAGATCATTATTTTGCTTTTGTAGGAATATCAACATTTTATGGGCAAAAACAAGACCAGCCAGGCTCAAATCTTAGGACTGTTGTACACAGACATAAACAAGCCTCATGCAAGTTAGAGTCAATGTTGCAGACAACACAGCTATCAAAGAGCACCACTTTGACAAAACAGTCTCAGTGAGATGGAGACAGTTTAGACGTTATTCAGGCAACAGTCCTCCAACTCTCCCTTCAGTATAAAAATGACAGAAACTTCATTTATATTGTTTTATCTTCTATGTTTTCTACATCTTGACGGTAGTTTATCCTTCCATAAGCTGAGACCCTTAAGACTCCTGGTATTGTGGGACTGGAGGAGTCCTTGAGGACTACAGGCCGGGACTAATTTACAACTGGAAGGCCAAAGCCACCCTCTACCCCCAGTCTGATACATCTATATGAACTAACTCTCCCACCTTCGATGACAAACTAACTATTTATGAACCATGATTAACTATCTTTGAACCATGCATGATTTTTATGAATTTATGAACTATTTATGAACTTTTTAGAGCCGGTCTAGACGTCTCCTGAGTTTAATTTGTACTATACATATTTTAACATCTATTTTAATATTCAATAACATCTAGAATTTTAATGCCCTGTCTAACAACTCCTCTGACCTTATATTTTATATATATTTATACATATTTATATATATCATATTTATGACTTTCACCATGAAGTACTCTAAGGCAGACCTTTTCTACTGCGGGAGTCCCCCACTCGCAGGTATGGCCCTCCGCGTCAACGAGGGCCCCACCTTGATGAGGGATTCTGTATCAAGAGAGGTGGGCGGGTCGCAGTTCTAGGGATGTTTGAACAAAATTCTTAATTTGGCTTTTAGGGGGTTCCAGGGAGGAGGGAGGGATAGTTTACAATTTAAATGGGGGATTTAATCTGGTTTTAGCGCAGGCTTTGTCATTTAATAAGTTTTTAAATTATAATTGGTACTATTTTGTATATTGTTTTAAATTCCTGTGCGCCGCCCTGGGTCCTCTCGGAGAAGGGCGGGATATAAATTGAATAAATTGAATTGAATTGAAATTGAAAATTAAAGCTTGTAGCTATTTAAAACAGGAAAGCAATTTAATGATTCTCTGGACATGTGGGATTGATTACTTGCCCTTTATTTGTAGAATCCTCCCTCCCTCCCTCCCTCCCTCCCTCCCTCCCTCCCTCCCTCCCTATTGTGTGCTGCAATTCACTTAAGGCTCTTGGGATACTGCAGTTAATTTTGTAATAGAAGGCCTGTAGAACAAAATTGCATTACAATGCAAAAAATAATAATAATTGGAGCTCAGATAAGTTTTTATGTGCATTACAGCCACTCGGGTACCATGTTTTTAAAACATAGATAAGCAGCTTTGTAAGCTTGTGGATTTCCTCTCTCACACACAAATAACACACATACATGCACGTACACTACCACCTTCTAGTTAAGTTTTATAATCAGATGCTTCAATCATAATCCTAGAAAATGAGCTGAATCAAAGAGAAAATTCTGACTGGTTGAAATCTAAAACTAATATACCCAAACTTTGTTACTATTTCAAATACCAGCAGAGTTTCAGTATTAATCTAGTATGTGGATTTTAATAACATTTTTAATTTATCAATTTGAAGCATCCCAAAAATCTGGTCAGTTCAAATATCTATTTCAGTTAAATGGGACAGAACTTTCCCAAGTGGCTCCCCCTCCTTCTCGGATACATTGGGCAATGTTAACTACTTATGATAAACATTTTTGATATATTTTTTGCATTCTCAGATATGTTGCACACTAAATGATTGATTCCTGAATAGATATATTTTACTAAACATAAGAGTTTGAAATATTAATATACTGTGCTAATCCAAAGGCCAACTTTGCATCAAAGTCAGGGCCTATCTGGCATAAATCGAAGTAAATCACTTATCTAGTGACTTAGAAGCAAAACATCAAGGAAACCAATGACACTTCCATATATACATGCATATATATCAGTGCAATCACCTTTTAAGCACCCTGCCAACCTTGTGGTAGTTGGCAGATTGTCATTTCTGGTTTACTTTTTAAGATACAACAAACAACTGATAGCTCGAGCAGGATTGGAATCATTGTGGAATGAATAAGAATAGTGTTATCTCCCTTATATAATATCTGCCTGTCCTCCTGTCCCCATTCCCAAAGACCCACAAGAAGGAATGTGTACAAGATGAATAGGCAGAACTGGACTGGCAGAATTAAGTGCATCATCAGCTTAAAGTCATGGCTTTACCACAAATACTCCAAGTCCAACCTGTCCTGAATTCCATTGACCCTTATCTGGCACCAATTTTAGTATTGGATTTTAGTTGACCAGATACATTTGAATACATTTTTATGCTGCAACCAGTGGTGGGTTTCAAATTTTTTAGAACCTACTCTGTAGGTGTGGCCTATTTTGTGGGTGTGGCTTGGCAGTCATGTGACAGGGTGGGAGTGGCCACCTTTTAAAATGTGGTGAAACTCATTTAACAATGCTCTTGCTTAGCAACCAAATTTTGGACTCAATTGTGATGATAAATTCTTTCTTTCTTTCTTTCTTTCTTTCTTTCTTTCTTTCTTTCTTTCTTTCTTTCTTTCTTTCTTTCCTTCCTTCCTTTCCTTTCCTTTCCTTTCTTTCCCGCTGGGTCACTGGCAGCGGCGGGCCAGATTTACTTCCAGGCACGCCAGTGGAACCCCCTCTCACCGGTTCTCTAAATTTCACCAACCGGCTCTCGGGAGTAGGTGCGAGCCTGCAGAAACCCACCACTGGCTGCAACCTTACAAATCCTGATTCTTTGCACCTGACAGGCTGGGAAGCAAAAACTATGAACTAAACCCAAGGGACAGCTGTTTTAGCTTGATGTCTTTGAGTTGAAAACAATCTATTCTTGTATGCTGGAAGTCATTGTGTGCTAAGAAATGCAGAGTCAGTTGTAAACAAAGACTCCAACTTTGTATTTGGACTAGGATCATCAAGCAAGCTAATTACGTTCATGAAACAAGCTAATCCTAATTGACAAAAGCAATTGCTAACTATATTGCAGTTATGTATAATAGACTAATTCAAACAATGTATTAGATCATAGATAACTTCTCACAACATGTTGACTTGCAAACTATCCACTCCTTAATCCAATCCCCAATCAAATCTATTATATGGTGTGATCCATCTGTAATATGTAAATGTAAGCAAAGTGTGGTTTACTTCTTTGTGAAACACAGTCAGTTATTGATTATTCAATAAACCCTTTTTTATTGCTGCTGGAGGCAGAATTACAGCAAGTAAAAAAGTACTTCATTTCCCCATTCCACAGTATGTTCATAATCAACATTTATAGAGAAAGTGGTCAAAGGGTATATTAAAACTGGAGATAGTAATGCAAAAGAGATGGTGTATGAGTTAAGATATTTAAAGTTCTATCCTTTGTATAAATATGTCAATGAAATTAATTGAAGTATTATAAAATTTAAAAAAAACATCTACGGTAATTCTTTGCAGTTCTCCAAGTACATTTACACTCCAAGGCTAAAACAGGTAACAGTGTAAGTTTAAATTTAGAGATAAAACTTGCAATATCCTGAAATAAACCATGTCATCTTCCATTGCCTATGGTTAATTATCCTCTTTAAACATTTGCATGGCAAAGACAGGTTTTTCTGTTGCTTTTCTAGCTCTTTTCAGGAAACATGTTAAGTATGTGCTGCCACAAAGAAAACACATTTATGCAGTTACTGAATAGAAATTTGATATCAGCTATTTACCAATTTATTGCATTTTTGTCCACAACGGCTATCTAGCATATAATACAGTATAGGTGAAATCATCCTTCAACCCAACAAGACTTCTTACTGTCATTGGATCACACATTGCTTCATGTGTCTCATTTTTCCCCATTTGATAACTTTCAGATGCACTCAGATGACATCTAGAATTTTTAGCCAACTCCTCACCATACAAACATAGTTCATATTTTTCTCCAATTTTGGTTGCACACATGAACAATGGAACTTCTTTCAATGTTAGTGGTGGTGGTTCCCCCCCACCCCCAGCAATGTCTTCAATGCTTTGTAGCCTCCATCACCACCATCACCATCCCTTTTTGGTTTTTAAAGCATTCCAGAGAGGAGTTTCTTTTAGATATGTTTCCTCAGGAGTTAACTGAAGTGTGATAAATTGAAACATCTCAGATTGCTGGAAAGAAGATAATAGAATGAAAGACATATCAAATGCCTCTCAAATAAAGGCCAAATCCTTTCCACCAATGAGAATTTTGCTTATTTATTCATTCAATTGTTGCAATCTGGGTGGCTGACAAGATGCAACATTAAACACAAGTAACACAGAAAACACACGTGAAAATAATGTCCCAAGAAAAGCAATAATCAATTAAATAACTGAAACATTCCATAAGGTTTACCTGTTCTTTCCTTTCCAACAATTATTTTCAACATCAAAATGAAAAAAAATGAAATAAAATGCAATAAAGTTCAACCCTATAAAAATACTATTTTTTTCTATTTCAAATGGCTTATTTTGTTAGTGCAGGGGAAGCAGTACATGGCATGCAGTCTCATTTTTCAAATTTGTGAGAAATGGATCATTCTGAATAAGCATCAAATCCACAGATGTAGATTTCTACTTTCCAAGTAAGCCCTCTATTCCACCACAAAATCACATAAATTGATAGAATCCAACTGAACTGAAGGCAAAGGAGTAGTGCCTTTCCCCAAGGTTTTCTATCTTTTGGGACTTCATTAATACTTGTAGAGTGGCATTTGAAATTTGTGAGTCACTCAGAATGCTATGGTGCTTGATGTTAATATATGAATTACAACTTGTAGCAATAGGAGAAAGTGTAGTAATTATATTTCTTGGAGTTTCTTATTAATTTCACTTGGTGTCTTCTAACTAATTAATTCAAGGTTATTGTCAGCAAAACAGTAGGTATCCAAGCAAAATTAGCAAATTTCATAACCAGGAATAGTCGATAATGAATACCTGCAAACATATTTTAAATTTTGTCAAAGGTTTAAACATAATCTAATCATTTATTTTGCCGCCCTTGTTGTTTTTAATTCAGAGGCTGGAAGCTTATAATGAAAAATAAATAAACAGCATAATATCTGTTGAAAATAATTTATCCTGTATTTCCCCCCTAACAGTTCACATTTAGTTTGATGAAAAGCAATTTGCTTTAGAAATCCTTTCTTTCAAAGGAGAACATTTCAGAGAAATTCTCATGGAATATAGCCTTCCTGCACAGTGCAGAACTGTAGGTGAATGCACTTTCTTTAATTGTACAGTCATCTCTTCAATCACCTGTAGCACCTCTGGCTTCCTATTCGTAAAGAAATATAATGAAGAAATTTATAAAACTGAGCTTTTTCAGTAGCAGTACTAGTATCATTAATGGGAGACCTGGCCTTGAGAAAATGCTGGATTATTTCTCCTTCATCTGGAATTTAAAGAGCTTGTAAACACCTTTTCAGAGTAACAGATTTTATTAAATGCATAATAGTAGTTAATCTGAGAAGTAGTACTACTAGATGTATTTTGTCTCCCTAGACTAATGGCTTGCCTGTTCCGATGTCCTTTATCTGGGGAGGGGAGGAATTCAAACAAATTCTCAGTTATGGGCAGAAAATTCAGTGGCCAATGTTGGAAGGCCACTTGTATTTAATGATTTAATCTAGATGGAACAGCCCAAAAACATTTATTAAGAATAGTGTATTCAATCTTGTCCCCTTGGTTTTTTTTGAAAATATGTAAGATGTACTGTGCAGTTTACAGAAACTGCACAGGGACAGCTTAGGCTGGAAGAGTACACAGACAAATGGTGTGAGTTGGGGTAGGTGATATTGGCTCCTTCTTCTCTATTCTTCCCTTCTCTCACTTCCTTCTGTTCTTCCCTTCCCTGCCTTCTTTCTTTCCCTCTCCCTTCCTTTCCATTCCCTTTCCAATAAGGAAGCAAGGAATTGCAAGGTGGCTGGGAAACTGCCTTAGAATATTGAAAATGAAGATCACATGACTGCAGCAGTAGCTTGGTAGAACTAAAGTAGCAACAGCCTGGCAGCACTGAAAGTGGAAAAGTATCTGTAATTTCAGTGTGCTACTCTACCAGCAATCAATTTAAAAATACAATCTAAATGTAATCAAAGTTTTGCCAGCCATCATATGACTACTTCCCAAACAACCTAGAAATGACAGAGTAAGAATAAAGGATGTTTTTTAATAAACACAAACTTAAATTGTTGTATCACCAATATAAATAGGGGAATGACTTGCAAAAGTAATATATTCTATATAGAAATAATGCAGATATGTATCTTCTCATGTACATTTCTTTAAAAAGAATGTTTCTAGTCTTCAACTGTCCCAATAATACTCAGGGAAGTAGCACACAAAAATGCTACATAGCTGGTATCCTGGCTTCTGAAAAGTCTGCTAACACTAGGACTTTATTATTTTTATGTATCATCAGGTCATCTTGGCTCATCTTTTAAATTTTGTATGTTTTCTCAGAGAAGTTGAAATTGGCTTGTTCTGTATTCTCTGTCAAAGAATATTGTATTGTATTTGAACAATACATCTGACACAGAATTTAATTCAACATGGAAATTATTTGAAACTCTAATTCTAGACATTGGTTTGCACTTTACTTATCCTAATGTTTTAACATTTAAGTTGTAGATGATTTGTTAAACAAGAGTAGGATTTATATTGATTATTAGATATGACTAATTTTTCATTTTAATTTACATTGTATGTATTACACTGATTATTGTCAATGATAACGAGTACACTAACTAAATTTTAATAATGATCAGTAATTCTAAAATGATTTAATGTATTTAAATATGTAGAACTCAGATATTATTCTGAGAATGTGCACTTAATTTAATAATAACTTGTACATCTTATATCTATTTACTTTTGCTTATATTCTTTTTTATCTTGTAACTTCTTTTTCAAATCTGCTTCTTCCGAATCAGCTTAACATGTTCAATATTTGTTTTAAAAATTATGTTATGCACAAATCCATTTAAAAATATAACTGGCAGATATGGTCAGGTCATCTGGCAGTTCCATTTTTGTCATAATGCAAGAACCCATCTGTTCCAAGGGACTGAAAATCATGAATACCAATTAAGATAATTCCATGATTCAAACTCTCCATGAGACAAATCCTGGGAAGCATAAAAACATGCACATATTGTTCATATATTGACTTGTTCTGTGTGATGCAAATTGCATCAAGTAAGTACAGGGATGTTAAAAAATATAGTAGTCAAGATGATGGCCATGACAGTGAAATTAAAATTCTGCCTATTTTTATCACGTTGCACATATGAGGTACCTAAAAATTAGGTGGAGCTTCAATCATACTATTTTTGTTACCTCCTTAGGTTTTTGTTCATACCAATAGATACCCCTGTAACTGGTTCTAGAGAGTAGCCTCACCCTATTCAACCCGTTCCCAGCTGCAACCTAGCTGGTTTCTCCAAATCAATCTGCTGTTATCTGGTTGAAATATATGAAGCAATTGGATTTAGATTTAGCAATTAGTTTATGCAAATTTGTTCTGATCAACAAATGCCAGAGAGAAATCTATATGGTTGGAAAACAGATGTAAAAACCTCAATTAAAGATTAGCAGAGAGAGTAAGACTTGATATAATTTTGTTCTTTCATATCTGTATATCTGATATGATATACCTTTTTCAACTTTGATTTTACAGCAAATTAGTCTGACTAGTGATAACATTACTTGCTGTCTGGTTTACAATGAGTAGTCGGTAAAGCATATTTCCATCTTTCAATTACCATGGAACAGCTCCTGAGTTCTCCAAGCCTGGGAAGAATATGAATTTCCAGAACTTGCTAAACAATAATTCCAAGCATTCCTTTGCTTAGACCATGCATGTTAGGATTTGTGATTCACCAAAATTAGGTGGTCACGGGTTCCTATTCTTTTATAACAATGGTTTATTACTGCTTGACATATGTTGAATCTTAAAATTGAAATTTAGTTCAAGAAGATGATGATGATGCTATTTTTTCTCTTTGTTGGGATTATTGGGAATAGGATGTGATGATGAAACTGAAGGAAATCATTGCATCATATCCATGCCTATATATTTCCATATTTTAAAGTTAGTGGAGTGACGATGACTGGAACTTTTATAGGGGTTGCCAAGCATTATTGAGTAATACAAGAGCTGTTCCTTAGATGCTCAAAATATTACTGGATCCTCTAACACATTTCATCCTATTGCTAGAAAAATATAACAGAGTGTAGCTGATTCCTAAAATCCATGGCTTATATAGATGGACTCTAACTTTCTATTAAAAACTAGCTACAATATTCCTTGAGCCTTTCAGAGAAACCGTTAAGACTCTGGGGACACAGAGTACAGCTTAAATGGAAGAAAAACTAAAAGCCAATTTTGATTCGAACAAATCTCTTCACTTCCCAAAACCTACCTTTTAATCTTTTCTGGGTAGTGGGTTTTATTGGAATTGCAGGCCCCCTAGCTACAAAGCTAATCTCCTTCCCACTCTTGAGTGGACTATTTTCAAATAATAAATTGGTTTTTAGGTTGCAAGAGTTCATTACACTTTAAAAGCCATCCTTTGTACTGTGATTCTCCCATGACAATATACTAACAGGTACATTTTACCCTGTTATATTGTGGGGGTTCTACTCTAAAATCCATGGAGGTTATCAGCAATAATAATTGCATTATGGCTTTCAGCAGGATATGAAAAAGTTTATATTAACATTACTTTGAATTCATGTTGAATGGAGCTGGAAATAATAGCAAAATAAAAGCATATGAGCACAAAATCCACACTAGAGGGGATTATTATAAAGAATAATCTGAGGTAAATTAAAAATCAATAACTTAAGCAGAAATTGAATTACCAATCAAACACAAGCAAAATGATGTATTTTGATAAATGAACTGCCAACCAAGATCTATTTTTGAAACTAGATATAGCAGCAGTCATGTTGACACTACTTACATCACTTTCATGGCCTTCCCGAAGATTGTAAGTGAGATCGTGCTGAATGTCTTCAACAAATTTATGAGCATATTCTGGATAAAGATCTAACACTTCAAAAAGTCCTTTGAGAATAATACATTGGAGGTCACAATAGGTTAGAGCTTTCACATCAGCATTTGTTTTAATCACTTGGTCCTTAATTGAGAGGTTCGCTCCAATTAAATCTCCTTTACCTATGCAAAAAAAAATAGAAAAAGCAGGGTGTCATTAAGCAAAAAGAATGTATGTATAGGCCAGCAGGCAAAACCTAAGCACAGTGATAGGCGTTATAAAGAGTTTTACTATAGATTCTGCTGCAGAAAAAAAATGGATATTTCACTACAGAAAAAAAAAGATACTTGATATAGATTCACTGTAGAGTTTCCAAGTGTATCCTTGATTAAAAAAAGAAAGAGTCTGAAGCAAAGTTTGATTATTCTTCCATGGATGGAATGGAGTAGCAATTGAATTAACTTACCCACTATTATGGGGTGGCCTTGAGGTCTTTTCTGTTTGTAACATTTATCGTTTCTAGCGACTAAAGCAGTGCTGACACATAGAGAATCCATATGATCATTGCAGCATTGCCATGGTGTAAACACAATATCAGGCCAAACATCTGTCTAGTGAATTATCCTGCTTTAAGTAGAATCATAAACTAATCCAACCTAAAATCAGCAGTGCTGCAACAATCTCAGCATGGGATGGGGGGGAGGGAAGATTAGAAAAAGTGAAGATAGTAGCACAACTGTCTGACTGAAGTCACCATGTAGCAGTGCATAGATCTTGGTTGGAAGAGAATGGTACATTTCAACTTCCAAGATTCCCCTTTCCCCTCAAATAGCTAGGCAACCAGTAGGAGGGAAAGGTCCAGGACTAGAATGAAATGGAAAGGCTCACCAGTAGAATGGAAAGGTCCAGCAGTGGTTAATATAGACTGTTGTTGCTCTGCTGATGGTAGTCAATGTGCAGACAATTTGGGGATTTCTTCTAAGTTGAGTACAAAGCTCTTTATTTCTCTCACAGGCACACTGAATTCTTTATCATTTTTCACAACAAGGAGCATAGAGGAAAGCTTACCTAGAATTGCCAGCACCATGCTATCTTTTAGAACTTCCATGGAACCTGAGCACACAAGATAGATAGCTTGCAAGGCATCTCCCTGCCGGAGGAGGTACTCCCCAGGAGCACAAAAGGAGGTTTTGATATGCAAAGACAAAGACCTGAGGCAACCCCGACTGGCACACTCAAAAAGGGAGAGTTGCAGAATCTCCTTGTTCAAGTGCATGGTGATGTCTGAGCGCAGCTCATCTGGAAAATCTTTAAGAAGCTGTCCAGAAGGGGAAGACATATCTTAAATAAGTAGTTGAATGGTTAATGCATGGAACAGTTAACCCTTACTAACTTACCTAGTTAATAATTTTTACAATTATTAAGATAAAATTTTGTTGCATTTGATTTGATTAATTGAAAGGGTTCTTCAATGAGGAGAGGTGGCCAAATTTGGGGGACAAGTGTGGAATTGTGTATCTTATCTTATCTTATCTTATCTTATCTTATCTTATCTTATCTTATCTTATCTTATCTTATCTTATCTTATCTTATCTTATCTATTTATTTATTATATCTGCTTATAACATTCAACCAAAATGACTAAATAGATCTTTTCCAAAATTGAAATAATAAAACAAAAACATTTTACCTCATGGGAATCTATTCCATTATTGACAGACCAAGTGGTTTGGAAATATTCCAGCATTCTTTGCTTTAATTGCTGAGGCAGGTGATGGACCCTTATAAAATCTTTGAGATCCTTAGTTCTTGTATGATAAAGGGACCACCTGGAGTACATCCTCTGAATGATAGCAGTCACATTACCAAAAACCAAGGCGTGCATTAAAGCTATGAATATAGAAAGTATATTAATAGAATAAAAGACATTATTGAAACAGGCCTGACTTCAGACTAAGGCCAAGTAGGCCCAAAGCTTAGAAACACCAACACTTGTATTATTGTATTGTACTTCTGAATCTTTCTAAAACTGCAAATCTTTGTGTTGCTGGAAGGCAATACCTTAATCAAAGGGCCCTAATGGAGGCCATGCATCCTTCAGCTGATCATAACTAAAAATTACCCAACTAAAATATTCAACTGATAAGAAATTGTAGAATCCCCCCTCTCTCATTTTTTACAGAATTGTTAACCAATTTCTTTTTTACAGATGAGTTATAACATTTAATGATTTGCTGAGAAAGCAGTCTGAAAAATAGAAATTCATAAATATGTCTATGAATTTTATAAATAACTTATCAGAGGAGATTAAAAAAAACTAAAATATTGGAGAATCACATATATCTATATAAATAAAAATGTAAAATAGTTTGTACGAAACTTTCACACAATGTTCACAAGGACTTCCGATAATAGAATACATACTCATTTTGTGCCTAGCACACGTGTGTCATGTGCAAGGTACACAAATGTAAAATGTACCCACTGATCAGGTTTTCACCTCCCTGTAACTCCTCCCACCAACAGTCATTTCCTCAGCCACGTATGGAGGCCTCAGGGCCAAAAAGGCATTGGGATAGCAAACTCCCAGGTGGGCCATAGAGAGAGAGAGAGGGAAAAAGTTTAATAAAAGAAGGACCAGGGGAGACAGGATAGCAGCGTTCCAATATCTCGGGTTGCCACAAAGAAGAGGAAGTCAAGCTATTCTCCAAAGCACCTGAGGACAGAACAAGAAGCAATGGGTGGAAACTAATCAAGGAGAGAAGCAACTTAGAACTGAGGAGAAATTTCCTTACAGTTAGAACAATTAACCAGTGGAACAGAGGTTGCCTCCAGAAGTTGTGAATGCCCCAACACTGCAAGTCTTCAAGAAGATGTTGGATAGCCATTTGTCTGAAATGGTATAGGGCAGTGATGGCTAACCTTTTTTGGCTCGCGTGCCAAAAGCAGGGGGAGTGCAGGGGCGATGTGCACAGGTGTGCCACATCCATAATGCTATGTGCATGACCCCTGCATTTGGCATGCTTTTTACATCCTCCCCAGGCTCCAGAGGCTTTATAGTGTGGCAGAGGGGCCAGGGACCCCAATTCCTGGACCCTGGGTCAACCCTGACCCCTTGAGAGATTTGCCCGCTTGCCCTTTGGACAACTTGGGTAAGATGTGTGGGTGTAGTTCTCTGTTCTTAAAAGTTCTCAAAATATTACAAATACTGCTGGATGGAAAGAGGAAGTAACTGGGGGAGAAGGGGAGGTGTAAACCCTATGTGGGAACTATAGATGGCATTAAACAAATGACTATGCATTTATAGGATACGTATTAATTTTTGCTGTTAACTTCTGTTTCTGTACTATTCCAAAGTTAACTTCTGCTTTTATCCATATGTGTTTCTGTATTAAGGACGAAGGTATAAAACTAACTCCCTGGGCGTTGCCCAGGCAGTTCAGTCTTCAGTGCGAGAGCACTCTGAACTCTTGACATGTCAATAAATCCTGTTTCTCTACTACCTTCATGGTCTCTCGTTCCTTCGTTAAAACCAGTGTGTGGTGGGCCTGGTTTTTGCCGCAACATTCTGGTTCCCTGACCGGGAACTGAGGGGTCGTTGGGACCCTCTGGGGTGCTCACCCCGGTGCTAGGACGCTCCCGGCTGGAGGGAATTTCCCAGGCGCCAACGGACCATTTTGTTCCAAGGGACTTCCCCCTGGCTGAGGAGACTCTCGAGCACCAGCGGCTGACAACCCCAAGAACCACTTGAGAAGGACCAGAGACCAGGATCTCTCCAGCTGGCTGGCCAAGGAGTGGAGGAAAAGCCCTGCAGGCAAGTATTGTGGGACCCATACCCAGCTGGCATGCCAATGCCTGGCTGACGAGCCAGAAGCCCCGGACAGTAACACCCGACTGGCGAGTCGGAGGCGAGGCCCGATTCCCCTCGCTACTAGCCGATACCAACCCAGACTCCAAGAGAGCCGGAGACGGATGCTAATCCCATCACGTTATCCCATCATGTTTTGAGGGAAGGGGTATTGGCAGGGGAGGACTGTCCATAAGTGAGACTTGTCACTGTTGCTGCTACGTTTTCCTACGGTGACCGTTGAGTTGGCCGGCACCCTAGACCAGTGGCGTGTGTGTGTGTGTGTGTGTGTTTGGCGTCCGCAGTTCCCTACGGAGACCGTGAGTTCCGGCTCCCTGGGTCGGGCGTGAGTGGTTGAGAAGCTCCCTTGTGTCATCCTGAGAGGAAAGGACCCCTTACCTTCCTCTCATCCCTTTCCCTATCATGTCTGTCTGGTGCCCTGGGAGGACCATGGGAGGAGGTAGTTCTCAACCCGACACACCCATACAGTGTATGTTGACTCACTTTAAGGTGGCTTATCAGTCGCAGGACTATGGCATTGAATGGAGCAGACGCAAGCTCCGGGCATTTTGCCAGGCCGAATGGCCCTTTTGGCTGTACGCTGTGCTCCCTCCAAATCCTTAGGGGTCTCCCCCTTCGAGTTACTCTTTGGCCATGTGCCCAACCTTGTGGCTCCTCAGACCCCGGCTATTGTCCAGTTGGGGGATTCGGTCCGGCTTAAGCAATTGCAAGCCCTCAATGCCATAGTCCACTCGTTGCAGAAATACGTGCTTTCTGCCCGTCCCCATTTGATTGACACCCCCACTCACTCCTTTACCCCGGGACAGGAGGTTTGGGTTAAGGATTGGAAACGGGAGGTGGTGGGCCCTAAGTGGCGGGGACCTTATACTGTTATTTTGAGCTCTCCTCTTGCTGTTAAGGTCACTGAGTAACAAGAAAGAGAGAGAAAAGAAAAGTCTCACCAAGAACATTTAGTTTCTGTGTTGTTTTAGCTTGTCTTTGTTGATGTGTTTGAGTGTTAAAAAGAAAAAAGAAAAGGGGGGGTTCCTTAGGAGACAGATCAAGTGGACCACAAACCCGGTCCAAGGGAGTAGTTGAGACAAAAACTCAAATTGCCCCTAAGAGAAATTTTATTGCCAGGAGCTGAGGGGGAGCAGCATAGGATGTGAGAGTGGTCAGTATGGTCTTCGTTGGTCGCTGTGCAGATGACATAAGGGAAAAAAATTACAGAAGATGAGAAGGGGGCCCCAAGAAAGGCATCTCTGAACTTGTGGCATGAGCATACAAAATGTATATTAATTGGGCTCAAAACCTCAAAGAAGGAACTTCAAAAGGCAAGAGGAAACACATTTTTTTCCTCGCCGAAGCTCTTAGAAAGGTGGGAGGCCAGGGGACCTGCTGGAAGAATTGTACGAGGAGGTTTTTTTACGGGGATCGGTAGTTAGAATCCCATGCTTGGTTAGAGGACCAGCAGAAGGGAAGATGGTTAGTGTCTACACAGACAGAAAATGAATCCAAAAAAGGGGGGTGAAAGAGAACCCTTTGTTTGGATACGGAAAAAAAAACAGGTATCTGAACATTTGAAGTGCGCATTGTTTCAACTTCTCTAACTTGAGAAATCTTTCTTCACCCGAGAAAAGGGAAGTGACAACCACAGCTTAGAAAAAAGGGGGTTGGACTGGAAGACCTCTAAGGTCCCTTCCAACTCTGGTGTTGTATTGTATTATCTTAACAAGGAGGAAACCTTCATAATTAGACCTCTGAAAATCTATACATGTATGTGGCATGGAGTGCAGATGCTGAAAAATAGATTATAGCATTGGTTGGCACATTAAATTAGCTATGAGAGGAATGCCCCTTTAAAGATTTAGTACTCATTTTAAGGGCACAGAATGAAAGTATAAACATTTGGACTGATTCTAAATATGCAATCCTCACTTTACATGTTCATGCTGTAAGAGGACTCTTGATAGCCCTCTTTTAAGGAAGAGCAACTAGTGTGCTTGCTCAGGGAAATTAAAGATTCCATTTGAGGGAATCTGCATAATTTCTCCAAGCTGGATGGTCGGATCCAGCAGGAAAGGGAACATGTCAGTGACCTGAGATGATCAGAGCCACCTTGGCATGACAGCTTATGCAGCATTGGAAATGCGAAGGGGACTGAGACCCGGATGTTCTAAAGCAGGGGGACCTCCAGGCACCAAGATTTGAAGTGACTAGAATCCTACTCAAGGTCCAAGTGTGTCTTGAAACTCACCTTGAATGGGTGAATGCATTGTCACTGGCACTTTGGTCTGTGCAATGCACTCTGAAGGAGGGAATGAGGTTATCAGGGAATGTGGTTATCTCCTTTTGAAATGATGTTTGGGAGGTGGCAAACAGATTATGGGTAAAACAGTGGAAAGTGGACAATTTGAAACCTAGGTTGAAGGGCCCACTTGCAATATTGTGAGGCAGACCAGGTTGAGGCCCAACATCTAGTGCTTGAAGAAGCGCCCCCTATAACTGTCCTACCGGCAATGGGCAGGCTACATACGGGGTAGAAGAGGCCCTACTGAAATCACCCCTGGAAGCTGATTTCTCAACGTACGGCTGAAGATTTGGAGGAAGAAGACAACGTTCTATTTATTAGATATTGGATGTATTAGAAAGTTCGAGCACCTATCAGGGAAAGGCAAGCCAAGTGTTCATAGTCATAACTGCATTATCTCTTGCTTTAGTGACTGTGCTTGCCATTATTGTGCTTTGCTGTATTGGATATTCATTCTTTTGGGATTGCCTCTTCTTTGGAAAGACGGGTACTGTATCTTTGAGAAATCAGGGAGTGGACTCTCTGTAGTACTGTGTTGGTCCTAGGACTCTTGACATTGTATGTTACGAACAAGAGGTGGTTTTGTGGAATGCCTAAGACTGATATTGCCCTTACCCAAATCATAAATAACACCCGCCTTCTCCCTAATGTGGTAGGTTAAGAGAGTTGTGTTTGGCGACGTTTTGTTTAAGGACAATTCTTGGCTTTGGCTATTATTGGCAAAGGGCCTGTTAAATGACAAGGTCCTGAATATTAGTTCCCAATGTTGTGTGGATGCCCGAACGATCCCCTTGCCCTTGAAGGAGGTTCTGAGGATGTTGAGAACCCCAAGGACCAGGGTGGGATCAGGTCGCAGGGTGTGGACGCTTTGGGACAGGTCCGTTCCCGCAAAAGGTGCATCATCTATGCGTGGGAAGGGAATGGTAGGCCAAACCCAAGATAAAAGGTCAAGCATTTGACCATCCCGGTACCAATTGGGAAAGGGTAGCTATATATTACAAATATTGGGACTGGGTCCAGTCTGACCCTGGCCTGAGTCAAAATTGTTGAGTGTGTTTGTCTACTGGCCCTTCATCTTACAATGCTGTTCCAAGCAAGCCAGTTCTGTGGGGAAAGACCAGGACCACAATACTCCTTGAAAAGGATGGCAATGAGCTGCCTCCCCATTGTTGGCCCTAGAGCTGTTGGTGTAGAAATTTTAGAGTCACCCTCCTGGTGATTTACGGGCTTGATGGAATCATCAGGCTACAGGCAGTACTTGACCTCGCTGGTCAAAGGCTGGACAAATCTCTGGATATTTTGTCGGAAGCGGTCCATCAGAATAGACTAGCACTGGACTATATTGTGGTCAAGGAATGTGGGGTTGGTGGTAAATTTTTATCTTTCTAACTGTTTTCTCCAGATGGAGGAGACAGGAAAAGTCATTAAACAGCTAACCATTGATGTGCGGCCGCCTCTGCCTTTGACTCCTGGTTTCCCTAATTGCCAGGCCTCTAGGCCATGGTCACTTTCGTTGGGCTTATTGCTGCAGGCTGTGTCATTCTCCCTTGTATCCTCCCTATTTTTGTATGAACCATTTCAACCACTGTTTCCTTACTGGTAGAGAAGAATGCTAAGGTTAGGGCAATGGCTATATGGGAATATGTAGTCTGGGCTACAGAAAATCCAAAGTCTAACATTTGTGAAACTCCACTGTAATCTTTTGATTATGGTGGACTTCCAAAGGGGGGAATGTGGCAGAGGGGCTAGGGACCCCAATTCCTGGACCCTGGGTCAACCCTGACCCCTTGAGAGATTTGCCGCAACAATAGGAGCCTGGGGAGGGTGAAAACAGCCTTCCCCCACCTCCATAGGGCAAAAAATGGCCACAAAAGAAGGCCTAAATCAGCTGGCCAGGGCTCACATACACACTGAAGCTGACAGGGCAATGCCTCGCATGCCCTAAGAAATGGCTCCGTGTGCCACCTGTGGCACCCGTGCCATAGGTTCACCATCATGGGTATAGGGCTTCCTGCCTAGGCAGGCAGTTGGACTAGATTACCTCCAAGATCCCTTCCAACTCTGCTATTGTATTATTGTATTACAGTAGGTAGGTAGATAGAGGGATAGATAAAGGGGGAGAAATAAGGAAGGTAGGTAGATAGGGTGATAGATAGAGAGGGAGAAATACAGTAGGTAGGTAGGTAGGTAGGTAGGTAGGTAGGTAGGTAGGTAGAGAAAGGAAGAAATATAGTAGGTAGGTGGATAGATAGGGAGAAATACAGTAGGTAGGTAGGTAGGGTGATAGATAGATAGAAATACAGTAGGTAGGTAGGTAGAAGGATAGATAGAGCAGGAGAAATACAGTAGGTAAGTAGGTAGAGGGAGAAAGGAAGAAATATAGTAGGTAGGTAGGTAGGTAGGTGGATAGATAGATAGATAGATAGATAGATAGATAGATAGATAGATAGGGAGAAATACTTTAGGTAGGTAGGTAGAGGGATAGATAGATAGCAAGAAATACAGTAGGTAGGTAGGTAGAGGAATAGAGAGAGAGGGAGAAATACAGTAAGTAGGTAGGTAGAGGGATAGAGAGGGGGAAATACAGTAGGTAGGTAGGTAGGTAGAGGGAGAAAGGAAGAAATACAGTAGGTAGGTAGAGGGATAGATAGAGAGGGAGAAATACAGTAGGTAGGTAGGTTGGGGGTTATATGGTGGTTGTGTGTGTGTGTGTGCAGGTGTAGATCTACACACAGATTGGTTGGCCATTTAACCAGACTGGGTCACAGCAACGCGTGGCCGGGTATAGCTAGTAGAATAAATATTCAGAACATTACTTTGCTGTGTTACTTGCTTTTGACCTAAATATTGGTATGCAGTAGAGAAGGGAGTAAGAAATGGTAAGCCAAATAAATTAAAACACAGAATAAGAAAATATAACTGAATTTTACAACATTCACTAACTTACTATTCCTTGCAAACCATCCTGCTTCATAACTTTTTATCCTTGCAAATCATTTTGATTCCATTGGATCAATATCCCAATCATACATTACCTTTTTGTTTTAAAAAAATTGTCTGTTTTTATTGAACTCATCACTTCAATTTTCCACTTTTTAACCTATTTATAATTCCTTCATATATTTTTGCTTTGAAATTAGATTCTGGATCATTGTCTTTATATAATGAAATGCACTTTCATATGGGTCATTCAGTTTTGTATTAATTTATGGTAATTCATCCCTCATTTGTTCCTGATCAGCGGTGGGATTCACTTAGCTTTCCTACTGGTTTGCACATGTGAGCGTGCATGCTGCATCTGCTCATGTGCACTGCCTTCTGCACATGCACACTGCTCATGCATTACATCGGGGTGGGTAGGTGAAGTTTCTTGCAGCCACCGCTATCAGTTTGCCCAAACCGGAGAAAATCGGCTGAATACCATTTCTGTTTCTGATGCTAACCAATATGGTGCACTGAGTTTGGTTTTACACCACATATCTTTTCTCAGTATCCCATTCCCACTGCAGTCAACTTAATTTTAGTTTCTTCTTCACTTGCATATAACAAGTCAGGAAGCAGCATATCCTTATTGACAACCATTTTTACTTTTTTTAACATATTAGATAATATTTTTTCCTTATCTCCAATTTTAAGCACTTGTTTTATTACATGTATTTTTCCTAAATCTGTTTTTCTTTCAGTTAACTTTTATTTTTCTCTTGGATCACATACACTCTTTGCTAAAAACCATATCTTGTTTCCCCCATTATCAACATTCAGTAGAATATAATATGCAACTATCACCAGCTCAGGCATTTCTTAAAGTTATATGCCTTTAAAAATGCATACATAACTGGTTCATATTTTCTGACATACATTTTATTGATAATAAGCCAAACTTTTTCCTTCTGACTAAGACCAACTCATCTTCATTCGGATCATTACTTTCTTCTGCTTGCTCTTAATTTTCCAATTGGAAAATTAGTCCAACAGACTAATAGATATTGTCTATTAGTATTCATTATGGTATTGGTCAATTATTTGAATAATTATTATATTATTATACAATTATTATATAATTCTCATATAATGATTTGCCTTTAAACACCCCCCACCCATCAAACTGTCTCACATAATATTTATCGGCTACCCTATCTATAACAATTCTGGGCAGGTTACAAAACAATTCAATAGATCCCACATCTCACCCAATTAGCAGGTGTATCATAATCATGATGAAGACAAGAAGATACTGTAGGACATAAGGAATAGATATTTATTTTTATTATTTATGTATTAAATTTATTTGCCACCAATCTCATTTTGAAGTGACTTACAACATTAAATATTGCAGATCTATTTTTAAAAATTGTAGAATATAACATATTGCTTAACGGGATGAAGTATGTTACCCACAGGTGTCCTTAACCATTCATTTAGAGACTGTTCAAAGTTACACTGAAAAAAAGTGACTTATGATCGGTTCTTGCACCTGCTACTCACATGTAGCATTTGAGTGCTTGGCAATTGAGATGTATTATCAACATTCTGGATTCATGTGAGGTTTATGATAAGCAAAGTCAATGGGAAAACCAGATTTGCTTATTTATAGGATAATTTAGCAATGGAAACTCTAGTCCCAACGGTGGTCATAAGTCATGAACTACTTGTACATGCTTGCTCTGCTGATCAATTATTTTCACATGTAGTAAAAACATAATTGTTCAGCAAATATTTATTTTTGCTTTGCTGCCAATAAGTATGTATAAAATGATCTACGTAATATTTCAGGGAAGATAAATCTTTAATTTAACATTAATTTATCCTAGCTATTCTAGCTAGAAGCTAACAAAAAATATCCATCAATTTTCTGCCTCTCAGGAACCACTGAACAATAAAGTCTAATTATGAATAATTTCACATACATATTTCTAAGCAAAGAAAGGATTCATTTTACTTGTTTATAAAATTACTAGAATGTTATTGCATAGTTTTTCACCAAACCATGTGTTATCTCCATTAAACTGTATCCACACAAATATGTGAGTTTTCATTTCTTCCTTTAATATGTGCACTTGTTTGTTTGTTTGTTCCAAGACTTTTTGGTTCTGCATATACTCTTGGTGAAGGTTTTTGGATTAGCTTTAAGGCAAATGTCAAGCTAAATCCTCTGTCTTTAGCTACTGAGTTTATAGCTACTAAGCTACTAAGAAAGCATGGGTTTTTTTTGTATATTATAGAGCAGTCATGGCTAAGGTGACCAGATTTTTAAATTGGTAAAGCGGGACACCATTGAGCGTGGGGGTAGGGGAGGCTACCTGCACTTCCGCTCACTCCGCCTCCCACTCAGCTCTCTCGGCCTCGAAGCTGCCCCACTCGTGCTGCAGGAAATGCAGGATGCCGGGGACGCTGTACTGAGTCCGCGCTGCAGAGGCTGGAGCTGGCCTTGCCAAAGCGCTGCCAGCAGCTGCCACTGCTGCCGCCACCGCAGCCAGCGCTTCTCCGGACTCCAAGCCCAGCCCGGCCAGCCTGCTCGTCCATGGCTGGAGCCGTCGTCGCAGGAAGGAGGGACCCCCGGCAGCTACCGGGCCTCACTGGAGTCAATTCCAAAACCGCGTTCAGTGCTTGGAGGACCTGAGACATCTTGGGAAATGCAGTTCCCTATCGGAAAGAATGGAGTAAAAAAGTCCCAAAAATCGGGACTTTTTAAAAACACTGCGGGACGCGGGACAAATTGTTAGAAATCGGGACCGTCCTGCCAAAAGCGGGACGTCTGGGCACCTTAGTCATGGCTAAACATTTTGTCCTCACATGCCGAAATTGTGCACATGCATGCATCAACCCACATGCACATGCCCACACCCATAACGCAATGTACATGGGACCTCCCCACCCCAATGCATAGCAAGCCTCCCTGCAGCCTCCTGGGACCAAAAAAGAGCTGTGGGCCTCACCCCATTTTAGGCCTAGCATACCTCCCTGAAGCCTGCTGGGACCAAAAATGGGAAATGGTGGGTGCGCAGTACCTCTGCACTGCACCCTGCACCCATGCATGCACACATGACCTCTTGCCCTCCACACATATGTGTGTGTCTCATGCATGCATGGCAGAGATCTGAAAATCAGGTGGCTGGTGGGAGATGCACACACATGTGTAGTGGAGATGAGCTGGGACAATGGCTTGCGTGCCTGCAGAGAGGGCTCCGCATGCCACTGTGGCACGAGTGCCATAGGTTCACCATCACGGCTATATAGAAATAAAAAGAGCAGCTAAACTAATATTTCTGTTACTGTGTTGACATCCATAGCCACTTCTTGTTTATCAAAAGACTACTGGACATGCTGATTTCATACAGGAAACAAATATAGCAAATATATTTGAAATTCTAACTGACAACACATAGAATGACAGGAATTATCTGAATTGTAATCTTTTTCCATTTTAAATTCTCAATAAATAAAACCCAATACATTTGGCGTCAAGATTAATTTATGGAATTTATTTCTAATTCCTGTAAATGTATAGGCTTGTGTAGGCTTCTTGTGTATAGGCTATGGGTTAATCAAATATACGGTGTTAGATGTATGATGTGAACTAGCATTTTAGAGTGTTCCTAGCTGTAGTATTTTAGAAAATATATTACATACGTACCTATATCTCTTGAAAGAGTGTTAAGGTGGTATTTGCCCTGCAAAAGTAATGTTACTTTCAGTGTTAATGAATGGCCCTAATTTAGAACCAACTGTTTGGATTTTTTTTTAAAAAAATAGTGTTTTGAAAAACAAAATGACTTTTGCTCATCTTCATCTTTGAATGAAATCTGATGTTGAGAAATATATTTTTAAACTCATATTTCACAATGTTTTCTTACCCCCAATCAGCATCGTGCAAATGGAAAAAATCTTTTCAGCATCTGTATTAGCTGAAACATTGCCAAACCCGACACTGGTGAGGCTGCTAAGTGTAAAATACAGGGCAGCAATATAGGCACTTCTGAGTGATGGGCCTCCTGATGTGTTATTGCCAAAATATGGAGATTCCAAACGTTTTCCTAGTTCATGAAGCCAACCTAGGGAAATGGAACAAAATTGTCATAGTATATATAAGACACAAATATTGTTTAATCTAAAATGATTTAACCTCATTTGCACTTCCTGAATGATATATCACTTAGAATGTGATTGTATCTCAGATTACCCACTTCAAACAATGACACAAATTTCAGCTCAAATTGCTGGCTAAAAAACTAAGGAGACCTACTCTGACATGATCTATCAAAGAAAATCACATGCTATACTGTATAGATTTGGAAAGACTATATAACTAAATAATTGCAAATATGTCTATTTTTGAAATAGTGGTGAATATCTGTAGCTCAGGTGCAGGGTGGGGGTGAAGTTTTATTCGCCAAGCTTATGGGCTGGTTTCTGAATGTTTCATTAGTAGGCTAGGTAACATCTTCATCAGACTTTAGGGAATGTCAATAATAATAATAATAATAATAATAATAATAATAATAATAATAATAATAATAATAATAATAATAATAATAATTATTATTATTATTATTATTATTATTATTATTATTATTATTATTATTATTATTATTATTATTTAATTTGTAAACCGCTCTCTCTCCCTGAAGGGACTTGAGGCGGTGCACAGGGAATTAAAAATACATATATAAAAACCAACAGACATTGTAATACAAATTTAAAATGCATTAAACCTAGACCCTGCGCTAAAATCCCAGATTGTCTAAAACTAATACCCCTAAAAATCCCTAATAAAACAGTTTGAATATTCATCTTGAGGTAGATGGGTCGATTAACCCAAGCTGGCCAGGCAGAAGAAGTGAGTTTTTAGTTTTTGACGGAAGGGGCGGAGGTCCGTAGTTGTTCTAATTTGGGGGGAAGGTCAGTCCAGAGGGTTGGGCCCGCCACAGAGAAAGCCCTTCCCCTGGGCATCGCCTGCTGGCATAGCCTAGTGGACAGCACCCAGAGAAGTCCCTCTCTGTGGGATCGAATTGGCCAAAGGGATGTAAGAGGCAGGATGCGATCCAGCAGATAGCTAGGTCCCGAGCCATGGAGCGCTTTAAAGATGATAATCAACACCTTGAAGCTCACCCGAAAGACAGCAGGCAGCCGGTGCAGCTCGTGCAGGAGCGATGTTACATGGGCAAACCTAGAGGTTCCCATAACTGCCCGCGCGGCTGCATTCTGGACAAGCTATAGTCTTTGGGTGCACCTCAAGGGGAGCCCCATGTAGAGAGCATTGCAGTAGTCCAGTCAGGATGTCACGAGTGCATGAGTGACTGTGCAAAGGGCATCCTGGTCCAATAGGGGACGCAACTGGCAGACCAGGCAAACCTGGTAAAACGCCCTCCTGGCTACGGCCATCACTTGATCTTCCATGGACAGCTGTGCATCAGGGAGGACGCCCAAGTTGCATGCCCCATCCACAGGGGTTAGATATTCACCCCCTATGGCCAGTGATGGAGTCAGCTGGTTGTACCGGATGCCGGAAACCACAGCCACTCGGTCTTGGACGGGATGAGTCTGAGTCTGTTCCTTCCCATCCAGGCCCGCACGGCTTCCAGACACCGGCACATCACCTCGACGGCATCGTTGGGGTGGTTTGGGGTAGATACATACAGCTGCGTATCATCAGCGTAGAGATGGTACTCTACCCCAAAACCACGGATGATCTCACCCAGTGGCTTCATATATGTGTTGAACAGGAGTGGCGAGAGGACCGATCCCTGAGGCACCCCACAAGTGAGGGATCTCGAAGTCGACCTCTGCCCTCCTGCCAACACAAATTGTGATCGACCGGAGAGGTAGGAGGAGAACCACCGCAACACGGTGCCCCTCACCAACAACCCCTCCAGCCGATGCAATAGGATACCATGGTCGATGGTATCGAAAGCCGCTGAGAGGTCTAATAGGACCAGGATGGAGGAACAACCCCCATCTCTGGCCCTCCAGAGATCATCCACCAACGCGACCAATGCCGTCTGGGTGCTGTGCCCGGGCCGGAAGCTGGACTGGCGTGGGTCCAGATAATCAATTTCCTCCAGGTGACAGGGGAACTGTTGTGCCACCACACTCTCTACAACCTTTGCCAAAAAGTGAAGGTTGGAGACCTGACGGTAATTTACCAACAATGCTGGGTCGAGGGAAGGCTTCTTGAGGAGGGGTCTCACCACCGCCTCTTTCAAGACGGTAGGCAAGAACCCCTCACCCAACGAAGCATTCACTACCTCCTGGAGCCAGCCTCGTGTAGCCTCCCAGGATGCCAGTACAAGCCAGGAGGGACACGGGTCCAATAAACATGTGGTAGCTCGCAGTCGCCCACGTAACCTGTCCATATCTTCGGAAGTAACAGAGTCAAACTCTTCCCACAAAACTGTCTCAAGATCTGCCTCGGGGCATCCCACTGGACCACTTTCGGTGGAGGCCAACTCGCTCCAAATCTGAGCGATTTTATCCTGCAGATATTCCCCAAATTCCTCTGCTCTACACTGCAAAGGGCACTCCTGCGCCCTCTGTTGAAGGAGGGAGTGGGTCACCCTAAACAGTGCGGCAGGGTGGTTATCTGCGGATGCGATGAGGGTGGCACAATGATGACGTTTGGCCACTCTCAACGCCACAAGGTAAGTCCGTAAATGGGCTCTCACCTGTGTTCGGTCAGATTCAGACCGTGTGGATCTCCATCTCCTCTCTAGGTGTCTCTTGTGGTGTTTCATCACCCTCAGCTCCTCGGTGAACCAAGGAGCCTGGGTGGCTCATCGCCACAGAAGAGGCCACAAGGGCATGACCTGATCCAAGGCCCCCGTGGCCGCGGTATTCCACGCGGCCACCAGGTCCTCTGTCAGGGCGCGGGTCAAGGACACAGGTAGTGGCCCAAGCTCCGTCTGGAAACTATCCGGGTCCATCAGGCGCCTAGGGTGCAACCATTTAAGCGATTCAGGTTCCGCCTCCCCGCAGTGGGGTGTAGCGATTGGAAAGTCGAGCCGGAGAAGTGAGTGGTCTTACCATGACAGGGGTATAATGGCTGCGTCCCCTATACCCAGATCACTCTTCCACTGACCAGACACAAAAATTAAATCCAGCGTGTGTCCTCCCTTGTGTGTGGGGCCCCAAATTACTTGGGCCAGGTCCATGGCCGTCATGGAGGCCATGAACTCCCGAGCTACCTCTGATGATTCGCCCACCGATGGCAGGTTGAAATCCCCCATGACTACCAGTCTGGGGGTCTCAACCACCATCTCGGCGATCACCTCAAGGAGCTCGGGCAGGGCTGCTGACACGTAGCACGGAGCCAGGTACACAATCAGCATGCCCAACTGCCTCCCTGTGCCCCACTTCACGCAGAGGGACTCACAGCCGGTGGTCTGTGGTACAGTGGTCTCTCTCGGCTCAAGACCTTTCCTAACAATAACCGCTACCCCTCCACCCCTGCCTAGGGCCCGTGGCTGATGAAACGTGCGGTAACCTGGTGGGCACATTTCTATGAGGGGAAGTCCTCCCTCATGGCCCAGCCAGGTCTCCGCAATTCCCACCAAGTACGGCTCCCCCTCCGACACAAGGTCGTGGACGAGGGGGGCTTTGTTGACCACGGACCTGGCATTGCAGAACATCAGCCTCGGGCCCTGGCTCTGTAATCTCTGACCACCTAGCCTGCAGGGGTTGTGGCACCTGACCGCTTGTAAACATCGGCCTTGTGCCCCCAACCGGGAAAGAA
Source organism: Rhabdophis nuchalis (assembly GCA_039707465.1). Taxonomy (NCBI): domain Eukaryota; kingdom Metazoa; phylum Chordata; class Lepidosauria; order Squamata; family Natricidae; genus Rhabdophis; species Rhabdophis nuchalis. The sequence continues at coordinate 55,162,600 of CM077647.1, read as the reverse complement.
AAACCTGTCTCCCATCGCACCTACCCCTCCCTACGACCGTCTTGATGGGTAGACCCTCAATGGAAACGACTTGTGTATCCCCCCTCTTAATGGACCCCTCCATTTCCTACTTCACTCTGCCGACTGACCTAGTAACATTCCCACCCCCAGCCTGACTAACTCCACCCTCCTCCCTGAGACCTCCTAAAATCCGAATCAAACATTTAGCTAAAAAAAACCTACATCTGCGTTTCGCCCACCTCTCTTGATTACATAATCCCTCATCAAGGTGGGCCCTCATGAGAGCGGAGGGCCATACCTGCGAGTAAGGAGATTCTCGCAGTCGAATAAGGTCTGCTCTAGAATACATAAATAGATATAAATAGGTATAAAATAGATATATACAATAGGTGCTAGTTAGCATCTTTAAAGCGCTCCATGGCTTGGGACCTAGCTATCTGCGGGATCGGATCCTGCCTCATACATCCTCACGGCCGATTCGCTCCCACAGAGAGGGACTTCTCCGGGTGCCGTCCACTAGACTTTGTCAGCGGGCGACGCCCAGGGGAAGAGCCTTCTCTGTGGCGGGCCCAGCCCTCTGGAACGACCTTCCCCCCGACATTAGAACAACCACGGACCTCCGCTCCTTCCGTCAGAAATTAAAAACATACTTTTTCTGCTTGGCCGGCCTAGGTTAGTCTCTACCTTTAGGGTTTAGGGAACACTAGTTTTAATATGGGGATTTTAGTGCAGGGACAATTAAGTTTAATTTGTTTTTACTCTATTGTATTTATTTTTGTATATATATTTTATGTGTTTTAATTTTTCCCTGTGCACCGCTCCGAGTCCCCTTGGGGAGAGGACGCGGTATATAAAAATAAAATATTATTATTATTATTATTAGATATAAAAGAAATCGCGGATTACTTATATGGGCATCCTGGCTGCTAAGATATTATACAATAGATATTAAATATATTAAAATTCCTAAAAGGTTTATATAATTCCAGGAGAGTATGGTATCTGGCTCAAGAAAGTTCTTAGAAATAGTTCTTAAAATAGTTCTTAAAATCGAGGGTAATGGAGATAGTTGATAATGATAACTGGTCAATGCAAGGTGAGTCTGGTGGGCAGACACGGCCTTCGACTAGAAACAAGCCCCCGGCCTATGTTCTTCCATAGCTGCGGCCTAGATTTCAACGGCGTCCTCTAGCCCCCAGCACCCAGCATTTGACTCATGGGCCTCAGCCATCGATGATTTTTGGCCTAAGCCCAGTCTCATCTGGCCCATGGCCTTCCGTACCGACCTGCACCTCTCGGCCCACGGCACCGGCTCAGATGTTTCGGCCTTCCCAGGCCTCGGCCTGGTTGTTCTTTTGGCTACTGGTTGGTATCTCAGCTGTGGCCTAGATGTTTCACGGCCTATTGGGCCAGTTGTTCTTCCAGCCGCCTGGCTGCTCTTCAGGCTGCCAGGCCGCTCGGCCTGGTCTCTCGGCCCCGTGGTCGGCCCGGTCTCTCGGCCCCGTAAGCAGCCCGGTCTCTCGGCCCCTCAGTCGGCCCGATCTCTCGGCCCCGCAATTGGCCCACACTCCAAACTCCGGCACCCCGGCTCAGCTGTTAAATAATCGCCGTTGAGACGCCAGCCATTCCAGCCTCCAAACCGCCATATCGCCATACTGCCGGTGCGGCTCCTGGCACTCCTGGGCTCCTGGGCATCACAAGTGCCATCCCAGCACCCAGGACTCTGCGCCGCTCGCCGCTCTCCACCCTTGCCATCCGGCTCCATCCCTCCATCCGGCTCTAGCCCTCCAGCATGTTTGGCATCCGGCAACCAGCCTAGCGTCCCTGGAGCGTCCCCGGAGCGCCTCTGGCTGGCCTTCTCTCACAATCCCCCAATCTCACCATTGAGCCACTTGAACACCCTCGGAGACCCTTCTGGTCTCGGTCGACAGCCAGGGTGATCAGCTCACAGGGCCCGGCCCTTTTGACCGTCTACGAGCCAGGCATTTCATGCTAGCAGCCTTTGAGCCCCGCGACCTCCACGGAGCTCAGAGGCAGACCGCCATCTTGCGCATGCGCAGAAGGATAGCGTTCTTCTCTTTATAAGGGCTTCATATGGTCAATAGGTCTTGTGATGGGTCATGTGGAAGTCATCAGTGGAAGTCTTGTAATGGGTTTTGTGATGGGGAGATTACATCAGGGGAGGGTCATTGGGAGGTGAAGTGCTGGTTGAGGGGCTTGTGTGGGTTGTTTGAGAGCTACTATCTTTGATTAGCAGTGTGGTTGATTTGGATTCTGAGGAGTTCATGGTTGTAGGTCAATGTATCTGTTGATGGACTAGCTTGTGGAGTGCCAGGTTTTAATGAATTCATGAATGTACTGGGTGGTAGTGTGGCTAATGATTTTTGGGTTATTCCGTTTGAACTGGTAAAGTTTGGTATTGGTGTGAGTAGAGATTAAAGATTAAGAATCGTGACGTTTCACTGCCAGCCAGTGTTCGTGGAGCCTGTTTTTTAATTAACATGATGTTTGTCCCACATAGAATTGGTTGCAATTGTTACAGTTGATTTTGTAGATTATGTTGTTTCTTTCATCCTTCTGTATCTGGTCTTTGGTTCTGGATAATTCCTGGCAGAGTGTGTCTGTGGGTTTGTAGGATATTGCTACTCCTACAGGTTGGAGAATTCTGGCTATTATTTCTGACACCACTTTTGTGTATGTTAGGGTTAGTTTTTGCCTGGTGGTTGGCTTTGTGGTGTGTGGTGGTTTGGGTGATATGTGCTGGAATGTGAAGTTTTTTACCATTATGGAGAAAGATGTCAGGCAACCGTTTATCTTCCGCTTGTTAATGTTTTGGTGCTGCAGTGTGTTCTGGCCCTTCTGAAGACAGTTTGGACATAGCTTCCTTTGTATGCAGTGGGGTGGTTGCTTGCAAAGTTGAGGATATGGTCCATGTGCATAGGTTTGCAATAGATGGGGTTTACAGTTCTCTGTTGTGTAATCTCCATATGTCGATGTCAAAGAATGGAAGTCTATTATCTGTTTCCCCTTCACTTGTGAATTTGATCCCAGGGAATATGTTATTGAGTAGATAATGTATTTCTTCTATTTGGGAGTGTTTGATGATGATGAAGGTGTCATTGATATAGCATGTCCAGAATTTTGGTTGGATGGTGGATAGAGCTATGGATTCAAGTGATTGCATGATTGCTTCTGCTATTAGGCCTGATATGGATAATCCCATTGGAGTACCTTGTCTTGTTTATAGATTTTCCCATTGAATCTGAAGTATATGTTGAGGCATAGATCCAGAAGTTTCATGATGGTTTCTGTGTACAGTGAATGTTCTTGGTGACATCATCTTTGTGGTATGGTGTTTACTGAGTAGATAGTGTATGGTTTGTTTAGTCAGGTCAATGTCAATAAAGGTGACATCAAAGAAGACCATGATTTCTTCCTTGTTGATCTCATTTATATATTAGGGTGCTTTAAATTACAGAATGATAAGTAAATTAAACAGAATGCACATGAAATTGATGTGATTTTGGAAAAAAGTATCTCTAAAGTTAGTAAGTGATATGTTTGTATTATTTTTAAAATAGTTGCTGTTTTATTTTTAATAGTGATTTTATTTATATATGTATTGTTCTACTTATTGTTGTAGGCCATGGGTCCCTAACCCTTGGACCACGGACTAGCACTGGGTCACGGCATGCCAGAAACCAGACCATGCAAATAAATGAAACCCCATCTGAGGGGTGATACATGTTGTATCAGAGATGATATTCAGCAGGTTCTGACAGTTCTGGAGAACAGGTAGTAGACATTTTGAGTGGTTCAGAGAGCTGGTAAATACCACCTTTAACTGGCCCCAACCCCATCTATTTTCTGCCTCCCGAGTTCCAGCTGATTGGGAGGAAATTGGGATTTTGCAGTAACCTTTTCCTGGAGTGGGGAGAAAATGGGGATTTTGCAGTAACCTTCCCCTGCCATGCCCACCAAGCCACACCCACCGAACCAGTAGTAAAAAAATTTGAATCCCATCACTGCATTGTATGCTAAACCATACCCCTTTGGTCTGCAGAAAAAACCTCTCTGCATGGAACTAGCCCCTTGTGCCAAAAGGTTGGTGGCTGCTATTGCTATTGTAGGCTGGAGATGGTCAGCCAAATAAATAATTGGCTAGATACATACATACATACATACATACATACATACATACATACATACATACATACATACATACGAGCAGATAGGATTTTCAAAATACCTAACCAACCTGTTGCAACATGACAACATTATTGAAAAAAGGGTTATGAAAAGAAATATGTCCATCTATATCATGCTAAAAACATTGGAAAAAAGTGCTGTATAGAGTACATAACTCATTAGAACTATTAATATCATACACTTCTAAGGCTTTTCTATTTTCTGTCAAAGGCTTATCTTTTAATCCTTTTATATTAGCTTTAGTTTTATTTTATTTACCAATGAAAAGTATTGAAAAGTAAAGTCAAATAGAAACTTGCATACTTCTACTTCATTGTTACCAAATGCTTCACATCCATAATCCCAAATATTTCTTTACCCCAAACAGCATAATAAACTAAATATACTATTCCATATTTTCTGTTCTAAATAATATAGCTCTTTGTTGGACTTCATTCTAAAAGAAAAGCATGTTAGAGAAATGGAATTGGAATAGATAGAAATTAAATCCGAAGTGAGAGAAAAAAATCATTGCACATTGGGTGGCAATCAAATTGAGTATGGTTATAGCTCAACAATTATTCTGGTTATTTTCTAGTATACAGGCAGATGGAAATGAAATGTAGTTTCATCTGAAGCATGTGACTTTCAGGGATCAGCTAAGCTACATAATGGATTGCAAATAACACAGATCAGCCCAGTGTACTTGCTCAAAAGGTTTAAAGGGCAATTAGCTCTTACATTTCAAACATATGTTGAAAAAGTATCAGAACCAGAGCAATCACAATTAGACAGAAAGCTCTTATGATGCCATCAAAAGATTCATTTTAATCATTGTTACAAAATCAGCAAGCCTGGATAAACTCTACTATTCTGTACATTTGTCACATGAAGATAGGAAAAGCTCCCCAGCTAGAGTTTGAATACTTACGCAAACAGAGAAATCAGCATTTCTATATATATTTGACAAAGAAAAGGCATGGGGAAAAATATTACAAGGATATTTGGTTCACAAAATGAATTGAATGTGAAAGTCATGAAGAACAATTTGATTCTCTGGAAGAGTTCCCTTTGTGTTTTGAAGTCCTAGGTGCTGCATATCTTATATTGGAAGCATAATATTCTGACCTATTTTGAACAAATCTTTAAGAGCTTTTCCTGCCTGGGTACTCTACTTTTGACTGTATATAAAGATTGAAAATGCTAATGCTTGAACGTACAGTCAGACAGAAAAACCGAAATGCTTAGAATTCAAAAATCTCTTTTAGAATTATTTTGTATGGCATGGCAAAACTATTAAAGTTCCTACAATCTTTCTTTCACAGTAGCAGAATTCATTGATTTGAAACATCAATGGTATATTTGTGGTAAATTGTTATGTGAGGCTTTTTAAAAACTGGTTAAACAGAAATGTAAATAACCAATTTATACAAGTGTGTAGTCTTAGGTCTTTTTTCTAACAAAACATGGGTATTGTACTGATAGATAGTGCCATATAGTACCTCTGACTCAAGCTGACTCAAGTCAGTATTCATATCTCCTTAGAATAGTTTTATCTTGCTTTCCCTCTGCAGCTCATACTTTTTGAAAGCTTATAACTAACTGTATTTGATAGTTTATCAAGTGTGAAATACAAGTACTAAGAGAGTGCATGCATCAAGTAGAGAATTCTGAATACTAAACTTGCTGTAACACACTACTGAAGCAACACAGGGCATGAACAGTCCTATCAAAGACAATGGAAAGCATCAAGATGATTTTTTTTTTTAAATCACGAAAGCTACATAAAGTCCCATAGAAATCAGACAAGCAAGGACTATAAAAAAATGAAGTTATCATTAGGTCACAAACACCTTCTGGATTCATGAGGCAGGACAGTTGAACAGATTCCTGCACTAATTAGTACATGACTTGTTTTGCATTAGTCTTTAGCATTTTAACTTGAAAGAGTCTTAAATCAGATAATTATATAGTTCCCCCAATCAGTGTATGAAAAAAATACATTGGGAAAAAAATCAGAGCATATATTTGATATACAATTGTTGCATTCTGGACCAACATAGATCTCTTTCTCATGGATGAGGTAAAATGCTACCTACATTAATCCAGAGGAAAGCAACGTTTCTAGAAAATGCACTATTATCACTGGTAATCCCTATTTTGCCACAGCTATTATACGGGCAAATGATGCTGTCTTTATTTATAGAGCATTTTAAGGACAGGGATTACTGGATTCCTCAGCCCTCTTTTCCTTCCTTTGCATCAAAAGTCTCTAGGCAGCAGGAGAAAAAAATCTCTAGCAGTCATTCGTCTTAGTATGGACTTGGGGAGGATATGAGTTTTAACAAAGGGATAAGTTTAAAATGGTAAATGGGAGCTTGGCTTATCATAGTCCATAAAAGCCAACTGAAGTCAATAGTCCATAGAAGCCAACTCATGTGAACAATGGGTCCATTCGGAGAAGGGCGGGATATAAATTGAATAAATATAAATATAATATACAGTGGTCAATGAGATGTACCAGATTATATCCAAGGCAAAAGGTGGAAATAGAAAAACAGATTATTAAAAGTCAAATAGTTAGGTAGTACTCAAGATTGCCTCTGAAATGGCCTGGGGACCTGATGAATATGACAAAATGAGAACACATTTGAATAAATTGTATATGGTTCTGATTCTTATTCATAGCATAACTTGCAAGTTTGAAAGATAATGAATGAATGAATGAATAAAAAGAATGAAAAGACTACAGCTGAAAGGGGCACCATTTATTTATTTTATTTTATTCAATTTATATCCCGCCCTTCTCCAAAAGGACCCAGGGCAGCGCACAGGAATTTAAAAACAACATACAAAAATAGTACAAAACATATAAATTTAAAAATCTATTAAATAGCAAAAACCTGCGCTAAAACCAATTAAAATCTCCCATTTAAAACTATCTAAAATTAGTCACAGCGGAGGCTATGTTAGGCCGGCTTGATGAAACAAGTGTGTTTTTAAACACTGGCGGAAGAGGCGGAGGTCGGTGATGGTGCGGAGTTCAGGGGGTAGGTCGTTCCACAGGGTAGGGCCCGCCACAGAGAAGGCCCTTCCCCTGGGTGTCGCCAGCCGGCATTGTCCGGCCGATGGCACCCGGAGAAGGCCCTCTCTGTGGGAGCGTATCGGTCTAAGGGATGTATGGGGCAGAAGATGGTCTCGCATATAACTAGGTCCCGAGCCATGGAGTGCTTTGAAGATGGTCGTCAAGACCTTGAAGCGCACCCGAAAGACCACAGGAAGCCAATGCAGCTCGCGCAGGATCGGTGTTATGTGGGAGCATCTAGAGGCTCCCGTAATCACCTGCGCGGCTGCATTCTGCACTAACTGTAGCTTTCGAGTGCACCTCAAGGGAAGCCCCATGTAGAGAGCATTACAGTAGTCCAGTCGGGATGTCACGAGGGCCTGAGTGACTGTGCGAAGGGCAGCCCGGTCCAGTAAGGGGTGCAATTGGCGCATCAGGCACACCTGATGAAATGCCCCCCTGGCCACAGCCGCCACATGGTCCTCCATGGACAGCTGGGAATCCAGGAGGACACCCAAATTGCGCGCCCTCTCCACGGGGGCCGGTGTTTCGCCCCCAATGGCCAGAGTTGGAGTAATCTGGCTGAACCTGGGTGCCGGAAACCACAGCCACTCAGTCTTGGACGGGTTGAGCTTGAGTTTGTTACTACCCATCCAGATCCGTACGGCTTCCAAACACCGGGACATCACCTCAACGGCATCGTTGGGGTGGTCTGGGGTGAAGATGTACAGCTGAGTATCATCAGCGTACAGATGATATCCCACCCCAAAACCACGGATGATCTCACCCAGCAGCTTCATATATGTGTTGAAGAGGAGGGGCGAGAGGACCGACCCCTGAGGGACCCCACATACGAGGGGCCTCGAGGCCGACCTCTGCCCCCCTGCCAACACATATTGCAACCGACCAGAGAGGTAGGACGAGAACCACCGCAAAACGGTGCCTCCCAGCCCCAACCCCCCCCCCAGTCGGTGCAATAGGATACCATGGTCGATGGTATCAAAAGCCACTGAGAGGTCTAACAGGACTAGGATAGAGGAATGTCCTCTATCCCGCGCCCTCCAGAGATCATCCACCAACGCGACCAATGCTGTCTCGGTGCTGTGACCGGGTCGGAAGCCGGACTGGCACGGGTCTAGATAATCAACTTCCTCCAGGTGTCGCGGAAACTGTTGGGCCACCACACTCTCAACAACCTTCGCTAGAAAGTGAAGGTTGGAGACGGGATGAAAGTTCTCTAATAATGCTGGGTCCAGGGACGGCTTCTTGAGGAGAGGCCTTACTACCGCCTATTTCAAGACAGCAGGCAGGGACCCCTCACTCAAAGATGCGTTGACAATGCCCTGGAGCCAGCCTCGTGTCGTCTCCCAGGATGCCAGTACAAGCCAGGAGGGACACGGGTCCAATAAACATGTGGTAGCCTAAAGTCTCTTTGACAACCTGTCCATATCCTCGGTTGTAACAAAGTCAAACTCCTCCCAGAATGGAGCGTCAAGACCAACCTCGGACAATTTCGCTGGACCACTCTCGATGGAGGGTAACTCATTCCGAATCCGAGTGATTTTGTCCTGCAGATAAATCCCAAATTCCTCTGCTCGTCCCTGCAGAGGGGCTTCCCGCGGCCTCTGGTGAAGGAGGGAGCGGGTCACCCCAAACAGGGCGGTTATCTGCGGATGCAATAAGGGTGGCACAATACTCACGTTTGGCCACTCTTATCGCCACTAAGTAAGTCCTAATATGGATTCTCACTAGTGTTCGGTCGGCTTTGGAGCGAGAGGATCTCCATCTGCTCTCTAGGCGTCTCTTGTGGCATTTCATCTCCCTCAGCTCCTCAGTAAACCAAGGAGCCTGGGTGACTCGTCGCCGCAAGAGAGGCCGCAAGGGCGCGACTCGGTCCAAGGCCCCCGTGGCCGCACTTAACCATGTGGCCACCAGGTCCTCAGTCGAGTCACGGGGCAAGTCCACAGGTATTGGCCCAAGCTCCCTCTGGAACCTTACCGGGTCCATCAGGAGCCTGGGGCGGAACCATATAGGAATAGTCGGCTCCGCCTCCCTGCGGTGAGGTGCGGCGATTGGAAAGTCCAGCCGAAGGAGAGCGTAATTTGTCCATGACTGGGGTGTGATGGCTAAATCCCCTATTCCCAGATCACGACTCCACTGTCCCGAGATGAAGATTAAGTCCAGGGTGTGTCCACCCTCGTGAGTAGGGCCTACAACTACCTGGGTCAGGTCCATGGCTGTCATGGAAGCCATGAACTCCCGAGCTGCACCAGAGGTTTCACCTACCGACGGCAGGTTGAAGTCCCCCATGACCAAAAGTCTGGGGGTCTCAACCGCCGCCTCGGCTATTACCTCTAGGAGCTCGGGCAGGGCTGTTGTTGCATAGCGAGGAGCCAGGTATACAACTAACATGCCCATCTGCCTCCCTAGGCCCCACTTCACAAAGAGGGATTCACACCCGGTCGTCTGGGGGATCGTAGTCTCCTTCGGCTGAAGACCTTCCCTAATTATAATCGCCACCCCCCACCCCTCCCCAGAGCCCTAGGCTGATGGAAGGCTCGATAGCCTGGCGGGCACATTTCTACGAGGGGTAAACCCCCCTCGAGGCCCAACCAGGTTTCCGTTATACCCACCAGGTCCGGGTCCCCCTCTGACACGAGGTCACGAATGAGGGGGGCTTTGTTCACCACGGACCTGGCGTTGCATAACATCAGCCTAGGGCCCCGGCTCTGTGGTCCTTGCCCACCTAGTCTGCGATGGGAGCACGGGGAGTCGGAGTGCGTGACCGCCTGTAACCAGCAGCCACGGTCCTCTGACCCCATCCATCTCCCACCGCCCCTGCCCCTCCCCAGAACCAAACTAATGGTTAAAACCTCAGTGGAAATGACCCCCCTCCCCTACCTCCGTTTCCTCTCTTCCGCCGGCCGGCCTAGCTGTATTCCGCCCCCTAGCTGGACTATCCCTCCCCTCCTCCCTGGAACCCCCTAAAAGCCCAATTAAAAATTTGGTTAAAAACCCCCTAAGACTGCGTCTCGCCCACCATACTGCGCCATACCAGCTATGACATCATTATCATCCCTGATGAGCAGTGACATTAACCATGACCTATGACATTATCCATCACCATCAAGAAAAGTGTTTCCAGAATAATTTTATTCCCTTAGACATATTTGAAGTGCAATAGGGCTCCATTTTATTGAACAGGCTTTATTGCGGTTTGTCATACAAACAGTTAGATATTTAGACTGGCTTTTGTCTACCTATCAATTCCTTCCCAAACATAGATAGATGTAGATCAGTGGTTCCCAAAGTGGGGGGTGGGGGGATTGCTTAGGGGGGCGGTAAGAGGCAAGGGGCTGGCAGGGGGGTGGTAAGAGGCACGGGGTGGGCAGCAGAGGAATGCTGGAGATGGCCCCCCTCTAGCGAGATGAGAACCATTTCACTTGCTCTCCCCCGCCCATCTGGAAGCCTTTCGATCGCTCGCTCCCCCTGCCCATCTTAGGCTAACCCTGCCCACTGCTCAGTGATTAGCTAGTTCACCAATCGCCCCGCCCTCCTGTAAACCCACTTAGCTTTTTTCCTGCTTGGGTTTATATTGCTGCCTGCCTACACTGCAGAGATAAGTAAGCTGCTACTAAGCGTTGTGTTGGGGGGGGCAGGAGCAGGAGCAGGAAAAAAAAGGCCTCGTGGCTCCTCAAAAGCACCTTTGGGTCTTTAGTTGTTCAACTATCAGGAACCTCTTATGAAATATTCAGACTTGAAATATATGTGGCAAACTAAAAGAAACTCAAGAGTGTTATTCTTAAGCCATTTCTACAATGCACACAAGTCAAGATTGAATTGCTCCACCACGAGGCTCCATGGGGGTGGGAGGGAGGGAACCGGCGTCACTGCAGCAACCTTCCCTGCCCGCGTGCCCCGCTTGCTCGCTCACCCACCAGCCGCTGGTTCCCTCCCTCCCCACATGGAGCCTCTTCAGCCCCTGGGAAGTGCACCAGCTGCCTCAAGGCCAAAGAAGCAACCCTAGCCTCCCCAGCCAGCATGCCACCCACTCGGCTGCTTCCCAGGAGCTGACAAGACTCCAGGGGGGGGGGAGGCACGAGGGAGAGACAGATAGAGAGAGGCACAGAGACAGAAGAGACAGAGGGAGGGAGGGAATCATAGAGAGACTTGCAGACACACAGAGAGACACACACAGAGAGAGAGAGGAAGGGAGGGAATCAGAGAGAGACTGACAGACACACAGAGTACAGACAGAGGGAGGGAGGGAGGGAGGGAATCAGGGAGAGACTGACAGACACACAGAGAGACAGAGAGAGAGGGAGGGAATCAGAGAGAGACTGACAGACACACAGAGAGAAAGAGAGAGAGGGAGGGAGGGAATCAGAGAGAGACTGACAGACACACAGAGAGACAGAGAGGGAGGGAGGCAGAGATAGAGAGAGACAGAGAGAGGGAGGGAGGGAATCAGAGGGAGACTGACAGACACACAAAGACACAAAGAGAGAGACAGAGAGGGTGAGGGAGGGAGAGAAACACAGAGAGAATGACAGAGGGAAGAATTGAATCAGAGACAGACAGGGGGAGGGAGAGACAGACAGACAGAGACAGGGAGGGAGGGAGAGACACACAGAGAAAGACAGAGAGGGGGAGGGAGGGAGAGAAAAAGAGAGCGAATGACAGAGGGAGGGATTGAATCGGAGACAGACAGGGGGAGGGAGAGACAGACAGACAGAGACAGGAAGGGAGGGAGGGAATCAGAGAGAGTGACAGAGACACACACAGAGAGAGGGAGAGACAGAGAGAGGGAGGGAGGGAGAGAAAGATAGACAGAGACACATAATGAGTGATTAAGTGAGTGAATGAGAGACAGAGAGAGACACACACAGAGTGACAGATATGCGGAGGGAGGAGAGAGAGACAGAGAGACAGACACAGAGAGAGAGACAGAAAGAAAAAGAGAATGAGAAAGGAAGGAAGGAAGAAAGAAAGAAAGAGAAAGTGGAAGAGAGAGATAAAGAAAGAAAGGAGGGAGGGAGGGAGGGAGGGAGGGAGGGAGGAGAAAGGAAGGACAAAACAGTTCATAAAGTCCATCCATGTTTAGTAAGTAGGTGAAAAGGAACAATGATAAGGGAAAAGATAAAAATTATCATAATTTTTACTATATTATTATTAATGATAACATAAATAGTTTTCTTGAAATCCTTATATTGTATGTAGCATCTTCAAAAAGCAAAACAGTATACAGAAATTTCATTTGATTTCCTACTTTCATTATTACACTGGACAAAACCAGCATTATAAGGACCTCTGGAAAAAAAAAACACTCATTGTTAGTTATTAAACAGATGTATTGCCATTACAAGAAACTACTTAAGCTCCCATAACTTTCACTGTTAGTCTGGGAAATCTACTGGTATTGTAAAAATTGTAAAAAATAAAATAAAAAATTAGAGGGCACATGTATATCACCTCAGACTAGAACCATTTCCGATTTGATCCATGTTTAATTTGGGTGAGATTTTGATAGATGTTTGTTTTAAAAAGTACCCAGATTGTAATTTTAAGCACCCGTTTTTTTGAATGTGGGTTTCCCTGAAATCAGAGAGAATTAAGTGGCACTTTTAACAGGGCAGAAATAATGTCATTAAAAGGATACAATCCAGTTTTGAAGTCAGCGTGTCTCGTTTGGGCTCCTTTGAAGTGAAGGAGAATGAAACAAAATTCACTTAGCCAATGTCTCACTTAGCAATAGAATTTTTGGGTTCAATTGTGGTTGTAGGTTGATGGCTACCCTGTACTACATTTCAATGCAACCATTTCTAAATCTCTGGAATTTGCACACAACATCCTTGGTCCTTGTTAGCACAACTTCAACTTGATCGTTTGCTGCTTCATACAGAAGTTCATTGGCTATCAAAAGGCAACTGTGTGAGGCACTTTTACAATCTTTTTGACTGTTGTGGAGTTTTTGAAGACAGGAATGCTGTGCTCAGTGGTGAACTCAAAGGGATCAGGCATCACATTGTCTAGTTATCAGAACTATTTGCAAAGTTCAGTGAAGTGAATTTGCAGTTGCAGGGAAATGAGGTCAATCTTATTAAGGCCAAATCTGTCATCTGTACATTTATTTCAAAACTAACACTCTTCAAGCGCAATATAGGCCGTCACAAGCTATACCAATTTCCAAGCTTGTCTAAGCTAGAAGAGAAAGGTGGGATACAAGATGATGATCTTCAAGTGTTTTGTGACCATTTGGACATGCTGCATAAAGATATGTCTGAGCAATATCAGGATCTCTTTTTGCTGGAAATTTCAGTTTGGGTGATAAATCCATTTTCAGATATTGAGGAAGATGGGATAGTGGAGGAACAACTCATAGAGCTGCAAAATGACATTGAGCTGAAGCCAAAGTTCAAGAAATCACACCAAGAGTTTTGGTTACAGAAAGAAATTTCTGATCGCTATCATGGACTATGGTCAGTGGTTAAGAAGCTCCTTGTTGCATTTCCATCATCATATTTGGTGGAACGTGGCTTCAGTGTGGTCATCCAACTTCTCTCCAAGGAAAGAAATCGACTCCAGATTACTGAACGTGGTGACTTAAGACTCCTGCTAGGTGACTTAAAACCAGACATTGGGAAACTGGTATCACTTCATCAAGCCCATCAATCACATTAAGAATTTACTGAACAGTGAAGAAGTTACTAAATTTTATTGAGTTTACTAAGTTACTAGTTAGTAAGGTTCTTGATAAATGACTATCAGACTTTGAAAACCTGGTATCATTGGATCATGTTCAACAATTTTGTTGAATTAACATTAGCTACAAAGGTTTTTAAATTGGATTTTGAATAAATATGCAATTAATTGTTAAAGTTTGGAATTTTACTGTTATTATCTTCTGTTGTGCAAACTGCCCAGTCACATGACCCCCCCCCCAGCCACGCCCACTAAGCCACGCCCACAGAACCAGTCGTAAAAAAAATTGAATTCCACCACTGGGTGGGGGACACTGAGGATCAGTTTGTAGCACCAAGGGGGAGTGGACTGAAAAAGTTTGGGAACCACTGATGTAGATGTTTGATGGTGTTAAAGATATCATCACAGAATATGAGCTGTTTTGTATACATCTGTCTTTCACAATGGCTTGGTGGTGATTTTGTCAATGCCATTATTATTTTTTTTCTGGCAGAATGCATAAAACCGGTTAAGCTCTGTTCTTTATGGGTTTTCTTGCTCATCTTTAATCTTTTGATCATCTATAAACATGCTTAATATTTATCTTGTTTCCACTGGCCGTAATTTGCACCTACTCTTTTCTGATGTTTTTATTGGAGGGAGTGATTATCCAAGAAAAATAATTGCTAGAGTTCTGTCAGGCAGAAAGATCTATTCACTGTGCATAATTCTAAGTTGTTTAATGAAATAGCTTAACATATGTAGAAAGATGAAGAAATTTAATAGTGTTATCACTGAAGCAAAGGATACAAGATGATATTGAAATATATAGAAAAATTAATGATATAAAAATATTTCCTACAGTTTCACAGATAATAATAATATAGGGTCAATTATTTTTCCTGATTGGAATTTGCACTTTTGTTGGTTCCAGTCATATTCTGACACTATTGAAGCGTGGAACTGAATATATTCAGCCTTTACCCTCTTTCTTCAGGTAAGAGGAAATTGACTAAAGATGTAAGATGTCTACTTCAAGTCTTACAGCAATTTGGCCACTGAATTCCTAGAAATAATTAATAAGTGTGCAAAATACATCTGAGGGACTGTTTCTTGCCGGTCACATCTACCCCATCCATCAAAGTGGGGAGGCAGGGAATGTTGCGGATCCCATCCCTGAGGGAGATACACCTGGTGGGACCCAGAAGAAGGGCCTCCTCTGTGGTGGCTCCCTCTCTCTGGAACATCATTCCACCAGAGATTAGAATGGCGCACACTCTAATACTCTTCTGGAAAGTGCTGAAGACCTGGTTCTGCCAGTGGGCCTTGGGAACTCAGAGTGAGATGGAGCCCATAAAATGGTCATGTGATCTGCTGTCACCGGGATAGGGGTAGGTGGGAGCTGATTTTGTTTTATTGTACTATATTGATTTATTTGATTCTTTTTGTTCGTTTTTATTGTTTTAAATGTGCTTTGATATTCTGTAAGCCGCCTTGAGTCGCCATGGGCAAATAGGCGGCAATACAAATTAAATAAATAAATAAATGATAGATAGATAAATAGATAATAGATAAATAATAAAATAGACATCTATGATGTAACGGATTCCATCTTGCACTCCACTTTTGTTCCTATTTACATGGAAATAACTGTTTTCAATGAAGCTTACTTTTCAGTAAGTATGTTAAGACTTTATTATTCCCCAACTACATTTCTTTGAATTATATCAAATAAATATTGGTTACATTTAAATGGTTTTAAAGCTAAGATTTAAAATAACTTGATTTTATAACTTTCATTGCATCTCAACTAAGCCTTGAAAAAAAATTCAAGCCTGAAGTCATTTCATTTTCATTTTTTTAAAAATTTAGCTTGCCTTTAATCAAAAAGGTTTCCCTCAGTGATTTAATAAAAATAAGTATCTTCTTTTACACTTCCACCGCAAAGCACAAAACTAAAGAAAAATTGGTCACCATTAACTAGCAGAGATTCTTCTTTATGATGAATGAAGAAAGTTTAGTAGATAGTATGCAACAACAACAACAACGAAGAATAGAACTAGTTCACTTAAATTTGATTCTGACATTAGAATGCTATTTTCCATATATTTTATTCTAACCTGAAAGCATTCATTTTGTCACAGCTTGCCATCAATTTAGTAGGTCTCTTTTCTTTTTGAACAAGGGTCGCCAATCCTACAACATTAAAAAGCATGACAGGTTTCTCCAACATAATGTGATTGGTTTAAAAATAACAGATTTCATATGAGGAAAAAGACATTATCAATATTTATGACATATTGCAATGATCTCAAAGTATTAATTAGCAAACAAGCAAAACAGTCATACTTTTCATTATGACAGTAAATGTGCATCTAAATATCTGAAATTTTGGCCATCATGAAGGGAATGAAATATCCAAACAATAAAATGATTGCCACAAGGAACAATATCTAAACAATAAAGATCTGTTCCATATGCAGCAAAAAAGTACACTTGAAAAAGGTACCTTGTTGAATATAATATAGAAACTAATGTCAAATCATATAGTAGTCCTTGAACTATGACCAATTGCTTAGAAACTTTTTGAAATTATGATGGACTCCAAAACACACAGTTCTGTTCCAAAGCTCCAGCAGCTGCTTCTGCCCATAGTCACGTGACTGTATTTGCTCAGTAACTGATCCCATTTATGGCTATTTGCAGCATCCCGTGGTCATGTCACTGCAATTTATGAATTTTTTTTTGCTGAAAATGTGCTACAGAGAACAATAAGTTTGCTTAATGACTGCTGTGATAACTTTACAACTGTGATGTTTACCTTATGACCAGCATGGTTGCTAAACATAAATAACAGTTTAAAATTGGATCAGACATGTGATGAATCTCTTTATGATTGTTACGGCCAACAACCTTAATTGGCAGGCTCCATTTTGGTTGTAAGTAGAGGACTACCTATACTGAACAAACAGTCAATATAGTGCTATGATGCTATACATTCAATATAGTACTATGGTGCAACAAAGTTTACAAAAGCAAGAAAACTGGTGAAGCTGAAAGAACTTTAAACATTCAAGAACTTGAGTACAAGGTAGGATTCTCCTCGCATAATATAAATTGTTACCCTCATATTCCAGCAGATTACCCAATTTCACAGAAGATGAGCCCATTAATTATCTTCATAATCTCAAAATAAATTATTCTAAATTTAGTTTTATCTTTCAAATAAATATGAGGTTTACAATAGCAATAGCACTTAGACTTATATACTGCTTCACAGTGCTTTACAGTCCTCTCTAAGTAGTTTATAGAGTCAGCATATTGTCACCAACAATCTGGGCCCTCATTTTACTGATCTCGGTAGCATGGATGGCTGAGTCAACCTTGAGCCAGTGACAGGGTTGGGTTCCTGCCAGTTCTAACCTCTTCTATAGAAGAGGTTCCACAAATCTACAGTGCTGTTTAGAACCGGTTCCAGCTCCCTCCCCCCGCCCATCCACACATCATCAAGATGAAGAACGAGAGGAGAAAACTGGGAGTTGAAGTCCACAAGTCTTAAAGCTGTTAAGTTTGAACACCCATGGGTTTTTTTCCTAAAGGGTAAGGGATGCAAGAGTCTTGTAACTTGACAGCTTTAAGACTTGCATGCTTCAAATGCCAGAGTTTCTGAGCCGACATTTTGGTTGCCACATTTTACAAGTTGGCCATGCCCACCCAGACATATGACTGCCAAGCCACTCCCACCTAGTCACATGTCCAGCATGCCACTCCCACAAAGCAGGCCACACCTACAGAAGAGGTTCTAAAAAATTTTGAAACCCACTACTGGCCAGTGAGGATCAAACTCCTGGCAGTCAGCAGAATTAGCCTGCAATACTGCATTCTACATCATCACATCACAATCACATTATTTTTATCCAGATTTATATGTGTTATTAGTAATGTGTGAAAAGCTGGCATTACATAGAATGCCTAGAAAATCTATAGGATGTGTGAAGTTTTTAGGCAAAGTATGAAATGTCTGTGTTATTTTACTATGCTATATGCTTTCCTTAGACATTGCATATAATACTTAGGCATTATGCACAACGATAAGAACTATTTAGATAAAGTATAATAAAATATTCATGGAAACGGTTAGGGCTAAGGTTAGGGTTAAAGCAGTGGTCGGCAAACAGCGGCTCTTTGGCCCCTCGAGTGTGGCTCTTCCTCCACCCTCGCCGACGGTGGAACTCCTGGGACCCGCTGGAGCAACCCTACCTACCGGCCGCTGATTCCCTCTCTCCGTCTCTCCGCAGAGCCTCCCCAGCCGGCATGCCGGCCACTCGTCTACTTCCAGGGGGTGCGGAGGCTCCGCGGGCGGGGGTAGGGAACCGGCATCCAGTGGATCACCCACTGAATGCTGTTCCTTCCCCCCCCTGGAGCCTGGAAGAAGCCTGAGCGAGCGGCCGGGCGAGCGGGTGGCCAGGCTACTTCCAGGGCAATTGGAGGGAACCGGCATCCAAACGCCGTTCCTTCCCGCCCACACACGGAGCCTGGAAGTAGCCTGGGCGAGTAGGCGGCCAGGCTACTTCCAGGGCGATTGGAGGGAACCGGCGTCCAAATGCTGTTCCTTCCCGCCCACACACGGAGCCTGGAAGTAGCCTGAGCGAACTCAGTGGGTGGCCGGGCGGGCCAGGCTAAGGTGATCAAGTGAGTAAGCATGGCGGGCTGGGCTGAGGAGGCTCCGCGGGGGGTGGGAGGCAGACAGACAGACAGAGAGAGGCACAGACACAGAGAGAGAGACAAGGAGGGAGGGGGGAATCAGAGAGTGATAGACACACATAGAGAGGCAGGGAGAGGCAAAGAGAGGGAGGGAGGGAGAGAAAGATAGACAGAGACACAGAATGAGTGATTAAGTGCTTGAATGTGAGACAGACAGACACACACACACACAGAGAGTGACAGAGGTGGGTGGACGAAGGAGAGAGAGAGAGAGAGAGAGAGAGAGAGAAAGAAAGAGAAAGAAAGAGAGAGAGAGAGAGAAAGAGAGAGAAAGAGGGAAAGAAAGAAAGAGAGAAAGAAAGAGAGAGAAGGAGAGAGAGAAAGAAAGAGAGAAAGAGAGAGAGAGTAAGAGAGAGAAAGAAAAAGAGACAGAAAGAGAGAAAAAGAGAGAGAGACAGAAAGAGAGAAAAAGAGAGAGAGAGAAAGAAAGAGAGAAAGAGAGAGAGAGAGAAATGGAGAAAGAGAGAGAGAGAGAAAGAAATGAAGAAAGAAAGAAAGAAAAAGAAAGAAAGAAAGAAAGAAAGAAAGAAAGAAAGAAAGAAAGAAAGAAAGAAAGAAAGAACTTATGACCACAATTGAGCCTAAAAGTTTGGTTGCTAACCAAGATCATTGTCAAGTGAGTTTCACATTTTCCAAGTTGGCCACGCCCACCCAGTCACATGACCGCTGAGCCACTCCCACAAAACAGGCCACACCTTCTGGCTCTCAAAAGAAATTTCAATCGTGGTATTGTTGATATTTGGCTCTGTTGACTAATGAGTTTGCCCACCACTGGGTTAAAGGGAAACCATAACCCTTTATTGAAAAGACAAATATGAAAATGAACAGAAGAAAAGCAAAATAAATGTACAGGACTTTCTTATTGAAAAAAAGAGAAAAATAGAAAAAATACTAGTAGTATTGACCTACTTATTGTAACAAGGAAGGCTAGAATGGCATTTTAGCTGGAGTATTTTATACTCCTGTTTATCTTTTGGCATTGTATAGAATGCCACAAAAATGTGAAAAATTTCTTATTTCGACATCCGATTTTTGGCATTCTATAGATTTCTTAGGCATTTCCCTAAAATACCTAATTTTACACATTGATAATAACATATACATAGTCAAATTCTGCCCAAATAAGTTCTGTTATAATTTATTTATTTCCACTCTGGGAATTTTGTAGGTAATTTCTTTCTCCTTCAACCAAGTCATTTTCCTATTACTGCTTCCATCTTCAGCGTTTTTCTTTGCTTTGCAATTTTCCCATCAGTTTCTTTTCTCTATAGCCAAACAAGTGCTTCTTGAAAAAGGTTTCTTTAAAAACATTATTATTATTTTTTAACTGAGTACCTTGGTATACTATAAAGGTATACCTCAAGGCAAGGCCTCAGCTGTGTCAAATCCAGGAGTCTCTGTGGTCACTGCTTGAGATAACAGATCAAAGGAAAAGCTTGGTTTAGGCTTTCTTCTCATATACTTGTTTCTTTGGGCTTATTTTCTTGAACCTCAAAGGAACATCTAAACACTTGAATCCTGATGTGTAACCCCAGTAGTAGTAAAATACTATATATTCAAGATGAATTCATGCTTCTGCTTCATACACTCAGAGTGCATATATTTAATTGAAAACCAAGAAAAGATTTAATTATAATAATAAAACATTTAACATTTTTCTTTCCTTAAATGCATGAAGTTTTTTTTATAACAAGGCAAATTAGAAAAGCAAGCATCAGTTTTTAATGTCAGGTGCAAAAAATCAGGAATCAAGGTTTCCCCCCTTCGGTAAACTGTTGAGGGGGTGGCTAGCATGTGACGCATCCAGCTTGTGGGCCACAGGTTTGACAGCCCTGTTGTAGAAACATAGCATGGAATAAACTTGTACTCATTTAAATAACCTTGATTCTTGATTTTTTGCACCTGACATTAATTAAACTTTAACAGCTCTTCAACTAGTAGAAACAATATTTTTAAATTGTATTTAAAATGGTCTTGAAACAATGTAGAATATTATCCAGCCTGTATATTCAGCCTGTATACAGTATTTATTTCCTGTAGATCAATCTAGCAAATGTGGAAGCTTATTCAAAATATGTTTTGTTTCAATGTCTATGGTATACAAATTAATGAAAACCTTTACATTTTTCTATGTATTCCTTTTTTTTTTTTAGATATACAGGATTCCTACTTGGTGATAACCTCCCTTAAAGCCAAATCTTTTACATTCAATACATAAATGGCAGCTGGACAGATTTCCCCCTCACTACTAACAACTTAATAAGATGAAGTTAATCAATGTCCTGCTAAATATGATTTTGTCACTTTGCAGAGTGTTTCATAACTAATGTTGTGGAATTAAAAGAATGTCAGGTAATCAAGATGTGATGAATCATATAAGGTATTGTTAAGATTGGAAATGCATTTAATATTGTCATTCCAGTTTTGTTGGAGCATTAGCTCTCCATAAATACCACCCAATGCAAAAACTAACAAGAAAGATGAAGTAAGCACTTGAAACAAATCATTTGAAGCTTTATGCAAATGTAGAAAATTACATAATTGAAATTACTTGTTTGTAGTTTAGATTGTTGTTGCTGGCCAAACTAGATTATTATGCCAAGATTTTGGTGACATTTAGATGCTAAGATACCTAATCTTATGCCATAATTGTAATGATGTAGGTGGAACATGAAATGACATATAAAAAAAGGTCCTGCCTCCTCAAGTGACTTTATCAGAACTGGAATTGGAAGCCAACTAAGCAAAAGTTGGGAAAGAATTGGAGTTGGAGTTAAGCAAAAATATGAAAGAGATAGCCACAGAACTGTTTTTTCTCTAATAGCAATGGCACTTATATTTATATGCACTTTAAATTAGATCTACTGATTATATTATTGAGATGTAATTGTTCTGGAAATAGCTACAAATTCTCCAATCTTCATAGAGAAATTTTTCTTGAATCCATGTACGGTTTATATATTATTGAGAAAGTAAAATTGTTTCATTTTTGTTTCTTAAAATTGCCAGATTGGTGCCAAACAGTGATTGTCCTGATGCATTGATATGTGGAATGACCTTGGGAAATGAGAACAGGGTGAAAATGCTGCCTAGGGGGTGGGACTCTGTAGCTGAATAATAGACAGAAAAAGAAACTTAGAAGAGAATCACCCTAACTAATTAGGCTGTAAAATAAGGTTGAGAGATTTGTATTTTCACACTTGCAAGATTCTGTTCAACAAAGAAGATTAGCTCCGTGACTATGTTTCTTGTCTGGTCTATCTGAGAAGTCTGACATCCAAAGCCACACATCAGTCTGCATCTCATTTAAATGGTTTAGCATTCCAAGAATTATTGGGCATTTTGGAACCAGCTTATGACCTTCCCACAATAATGTGCATATTTAAAAACACTTGAAGAAAATCTTAAACTTATAGCAGTAGTGAAATTCAGCCAGTTCTGTCTGGTTCGCATGAACCAGTTGCACTTGTGGTGGGAAGCTCTGCCCAACCACCCGGACATCATAACAGACTGTTTATGATGCTCTGCGCATGCACGGAAGGTCCTGCACATGCATGGAGGTGACGTGTGCGCTCACATTTACGAACCAGTAAATGAAGACTGGGATTTCACCCCAGGCTTATAGGCCATGTCTTCATAATCAGTGAGCTTGGGTGTGAATGAATATTAAATCTTGCAGTTCACTGATCATACAGGAATTATAGAGATATACCATGCATTATATGAACCTGAAAATCAGCTCTAAATATAGTGTGCATGCACTGTTATATTCTTATATGTTACATTGGAAGAGACAAGCTTTTCTTTATCTAACCAAACACACATTGCTGAATTCCAACTTTTGTATACATTGGTAACCTGAAAAAAATAACACTTGAATTAGACTAAATTACAGGTTTCTATGAGGCTGATTTGTGGATGTTATATTTGAAATCCACATTTTAAAACAGTATAATGATATAATGTATCTTGTTTTGCTGATATGCTTAATCGGGTTATTATTTTGAGGACAAGGGGTTGGTTGGGGGTGGGAAGATTGAATTTTAATGGTGATAGAGAGACAAGTGCATGCCCTCAAGGATATATTCAAAATGCCTCCTCAGAATTGCTGACAAAAATATCGGGTGACTGCAAAACTACTAATGAAGAGAATGATGAATGCTTCACATTTCTACTAGCATTCACCTGGGACAACTTTCTAGCCATTAAAATCTTTCTGTCAGTATTCCTAGGATATGATGTATGTGATGATAATGCTTATGGAAAGGAATTTAGCCTAGCTGAGGTCCTGAATATCTTGACAGAACAGATGTAAAAAGCATTACAAATTTACAATGTGTGTGCGCGTGCGTGTGTGTGTGTGTGTGTGTGTGTGGAATGCTGGCTGAGGAATTCTGGGAATTCACATTCACAAGTCGTAAAGTTGTCAAGGTTGGAGACCCCTGATTTAAAGCTCAAAAAGAAACCATCAAGAAAAGACAATATATTAGTAATAGCAGTATCAAAAACTATAATATTTCAGAAAAAGTGTAGGTATATGTACAGTCCTTCTGAAATGTATCTTTCTGTAATAACTTCATATCCAATATTATTCAGGATGAACTTCTAAAAAACTTTCTTTAAAAAAAGAAAGAAAAAAAGCTGGTGGTGAAATTATAAGACGTTATACAAATTATTTCTGGCAGCTTTGCTGATCCCAAGGAAGAAGCTTTTTGACTCTTTGACCTCATGTTAACCTGCTTTCCATGGCTGTCCATTTTAAAAGGGATCATGATGTTCTAGTGCACAGAATATAGTTATTAGCAAAGAACATTTTCCAAATAATGAATTCACTGACTGGCACAGATTTACGTGGCATTTGGCTATAGTCCTAAGAATCCAAAGGGTTGGGTTTTTTAAAATTTAAAAATGTTTTTTTTCAAAAGTTAGATCTATATTATGATAAAATAGAAGTCTTGCCATTAACATTAGCGTTGAAAGCAGATCACATGTTTAACAAAAACTAACAGCGCAAAATAGTTTTAGTTTGTCTTAATTACCATCAGAGAAAGGAGGAAGTATAAAAAGTAAAGAATAGATAATTTATTTTTGAAATTGATGGCAGCCTATAGGCATAATTTTACAGAGAACCAGCTTAGTCTGTGGGTGAAGACTAGAAAACAGAACATCATGAATTTAAGTCCTGCCCTAGCCATGAAAATCAGCTGGGTAAGTTTGGGCCAGTCACTCTCTTTCAACTCATAGGATTGTTGTTATTGTTGTGGGAATAATAGGAGGAAGAAGGTGTGATGGATATTTTCATCCCCTGACTACTAAAAATAATAAAGGTGTGATATAAATAAATAATAAAATAAATAATCTTGCAAGCAACAAAAATGAAATGTATAGATACATTTGTGTATTTGTCAATTGTATTTATTATACAAACCAATAGTTCTGTTCATAGGTTTTTTTTTTAAATAAAAGGCCCAGGAAAGTCAAAAGGTATTAGTATCCTAGCATTAAATCAAATGCTGATTGTTAACACAATTATGCTGATGAGAATATTAGAATAACAAAACAATATTTTGAATTCCCTTCTAATAAGATATTCAGAGCGCCCTGCTTAAAATAATTTATTTTAAGTAAGTCTTAAAATTGGTGGAATGATGCTGTATTTGTCTTGGTTATCAGTATGTTTACTCATTATATACCAACAATAACACCAGATTAATTATCAATATTTGTAAAATATATTTACATATATTGTTTTGACTTTTTAGTTAAAAAGACATAATGCCTCAAAATATAAATTACAGGTTTGTACAAGTTTCTACTTTTTTTTTAACCAGCATCCAATCTTTAGTAAGATTGCCTCCTTATAATATTATTTCTATGCTACAAAAAGTGAAAGTCTTTAGTATTCAGTGCAGGATTTTTATTCTAGTTATGTTCAGATAAGAAAAAAAGAATGAGACTACATAAAATTGTTTTAATTAAAACCCGATTCTGGCAATTGAACAATATTATGTATAATTGCTAATGCTGGAATTTTTGCAAAGCATCAATAAATTATTTTAATCCATATACAGTTTATTATGACCTATTTGCTTTGCAGATGGATTAGCAGTTTGAAAAGAATGACCAGCAATAAAAAAAAAATGCTGTTTTGTCTCCCCATTTATGTCATAGGTAGTACTGTGTAAATATTTCCATATTTTGGCAGTCAGTAACTGAAATCTCCACATTATAATATTTGTTTATCTGCTCCTTACTTTCCTAAGAATATAAAAATTACATGCCTTGATGCTTTTAGTCTGCTGAAACTCTTCAGCTGACTTCTACATGTAAAATATTTCCCATTTAACAGATTTTGAAGCCCAAGTAACTTATGAATAATGGCCAAAAATATTAATTACCTTTCATAATAATTCCAAAATTAGCTAGAAAGCCCTCATAACTGCATCACACTATAATATATTAAAGATTTGAATTTATCATTTCTGTTATACCAACAAGTGTTAGTACACAACTAAAGTATCATAATATAATTCTATTTTAAATCTCTTTCATGTAGTTTGTAGTTTGCACATATATGCCATGTGTTTTATTTAGTTGGGACATTATATTTTTATTATACTGCTTTTGTGTACCTTACAAATACACTAGACACATATTTAAAAGGATAGGGAAGATCAACAGACAGGAGAACTCTAAAGTTGCGGGATCCATCTGGAGCAGTGCAACTCTATCATCTCGAACTAAAGATGTTAAAGTTCCAGACCCAAAATTCCTCACCAAAAGCCACTCAGTTTTGTCAGGGTTCAGCCAAAACCATGCAGACATCCACCACAGCCTTCAGGCACCACAAGAGGGCAGTGACAGCTTCATTTATGTCAGCGTTTTTCAACCACTGTGCCGTGGCACACTAGTGTGCCATGAGATATTGTCTGGTGTGCCGTGGGAAAAATTCCAATTTCATCCGTAACATGCGGCTTCGGCTCACAAATATGAACAATTATAAAATACTTTATTATTTCATAATAAAGTAATTATAAAATATTTTTTTGTGTTTATTTGATTCCTATTCAAGAGAATTACTTTATATATAGTCAATATAGGCACAGAGTTAAAAAAATTTTTAACATTTTCTAATGGTGGTGGTGTGCCTCGTGATTTTTTTCATGAAAAAAGTGTGCCTTTGCACAAAAAAGGTTGAAAAACACTGATTTATGTCACTGGGGGTGGGAAGGAAATTTAAACGTGACTATCATCAAATCTGATGGTACCTCATCCCATCATGATGAATGATCTCAACCAGCAGCTTCATGTAAATGTTAAAAAAGAGTGAAAAGAATACTGAACATTGTGACATGCCCCAAGAAGTGAATTGAACCTCTTATTCCTTAGCAATGCTGATTGGGACTGGCCTTGGCCTCAGGAGCCAAACCAGCAGAAGACTGGACCACCCAACCGCATAGTTAGCCAAAAAGGATACCATGGTTGAGGATATTGAAGGTTGTGCGCAAGAAAAGCAAATGCAGATGCACTATCGCTATTCCATTCTGGCCAGAACTCATCAACAAGTGCAACCAATGCTATTTCTGCCCCATAACTGGACCCGAAGCCAGTTCTTCCAAACACTTTGAATGCACTCTGTGATTATCTTCAATTTTTTTTGCCAAATTCAATATCAACAAAGGATCAACAGAAGATCAATAGAGGATCAATAGAGGATCAACAAAACATTATTCCTCTCAATAGACTTGCTTAGGAGGAACCCAGAGATATGATGAAGCAAGATTTCTTGAAAATGAAGAAAATATTGGAGATACAATACAAGGCTGCCTCTATGCAGAGTACATAGATGGAAATGGCTGTAATTTCTGACTCTAAAGCCGACATAGTTTTGAACCTACTTAGATGACTATAGGCGCACATTAGTTATATTGATCTGAGTATCTCTGTACTTACTGAAAAGCCTGAAATGTTACATGATTACTGGGCCTACTCAATTGTATCACAAAATCAGTGAGGATGCAGTATGTCTCTAATGACATCTGCAGTGCCTTATGCAAAACTATAATTTTCAAGTCTTTACAGTGCAGTTTTTTAAAATTTCAGTAAAAAGCTCATCTTTACCTATGTCCCATGTCAGTGGTTTTTTTTCCATTTCCTTCTTTCCAATGACATACCAAATGCAAGCCATCCAGTGAGCCAGCAGTGCAAACATAGACATCAGCAATGTCAGAACAATTGTACTGTGCTGGGAATAACGATCCAATTTCTGAAGTAGACGTAAAAGGCGCAGTAAACGTACAGTCTTGAGAAGGTGAACAATCGATACCTAAACATGCAAGAAAGTGAGATTATGTTATAGATGCATTTTCAAACAGAATAAAATTGGTCCACTTATTTTCACTTAGGCATGTATTATAATTTAGGATGAATATCAACTATATTTATTAAATTGATACTGTCTTTTTATAAAATGCATCCCTTCTATTTCCTTCTTTTAAACAGTACCAAAATTGAGGTAAAATATAAATATTGTTGCATTTTAAAAAATAAGAAAAAATGGGTTAACATAGTCATTGAAAAAAGAGTGAAAAATTGCTAATGGTCTCTTATTTATTAATCAGCCCTTTAAAAAATCTTAACACACACACACACACACACAGATATATATATATATATATATATATATATTGGCATTGCTGGCTTCGGGGATTTTCCCATGTATATAGCCCCGAAAATCCCCGAAGCCAGCAATGCCAGCATACCTACACCCGTGAAAATCTACGAAAAAGCTCATAAAACTAACACACACACACACACACACACACACACACACACATGGGAAAATCCCCGAAGCCAGCTATGCCAGCATACCTACACCCGTGAAAATCTATGAAAACATATGTTTTCGTAGATTTTCACGGGTGTAGGTATGCTGGCATAGCTGGCTTCGGGGATTTTCCCGTGTATAAGGCATAGAAAAGTTGTTGCAACGTTTCGACAAGATCTCACTTGTCATCATCAGGCAGGCTTGTGTCTGTGAGTGTGACTTTTCTATGCCTTATACACGGGAAAATCAAATTACGTTGTGTAAATTTTTTTAGATATGCGTGTTAGTTTTATGAGCTGATCAATAAATTTAAATTTGAGAGACCAAGATAGATCTATTTCGAGCTTATTAGCTCTCATCAGTTGGCCACACCCCACTGGGATTCGAACGGGGGCTGCCTTGGATGCATTGCCTGAACTCCCGAGCTGCCTCTGATTATTCGCCAACCGATGGCAGATTGAAGTCCCCCATGACAACCAGTCTAGACATCTCAACTGCCATTGCGGCGATCTCCTCAAGGAGCTCGGGCAGGGCTGCTGTTACATAGCGGGGAGCCAGGTATACAATCAGCATGCCCAACTGCCTTCCTAGGCCCCACTTCACGCAGAGGGACTCACAGCCGGTGGTCTGTGGTACAGTGGTCTCTCTCGGCTCAAGACCTTCCCTAACAATAACCGCTACCCCTCCACCCCTGCCTAGGGCCCGTGGCTGATGAAAAGCGCGGTAACCTGGCGGGCACATTTCTACAAGGGGAAGTCCTCCCTCATGGCCCAACCAGGTCTCCGTTATTCCTACCAGGTCCGGCTCCTCCTCCGACACAAGGTCGTGGACGAGGGGGGCTTTGTTGACCACGGACCTGGCGTTGCAAAACATCAGCTTCGGGCCCTGGCTCTGTAATCCTTGACCACCTAGTCTGCGGGGGTTGTGGCACCTGACCGCTTGTAAAATGCGGCCCTGTGTCCCCAACCGGGAAAAAGGAGCCTGTCTCCCATCACACCTACCCCTCCCTACGACCGTCTTGATGGGTAGACCCTCTATGGAAACAGCTTGTGTATCCCCCCTCTTGATGGATCCTTCCGCTTCCTTCCTCGCTCTGCCGGCTTCACCCCTTTCCTTCCAATCTTCCTTAACCTGTTTAAACCCTCCCTCCTCCGTGGTACCCCCTAAAATACATAGCAAATGTCTAACTAAAACCCCCCTAAGACCACGCTTCGCCCACCTCTCTGGATTGATTAATCCCTCATTGAGGTGGGCCCTCGTTAGAGAGGAGGCCCAGACATGCGAGAGAGGGGACTCTCGCAGTAGCATGAGGTCTGCCTTTGAGTACATAATTATAATATATAAATACATAAATACATAAATACATAAATACATAAATACATAAATACATAAATACATAAATACATAAATACGTAAATACGTAAATACGTAAATACGTAAATACGTAAATACGTAAATATGTAAATATGTAAATATGTAAATATATAAATATAATACAAATATAAATACAAGGTATAAAATGGGTCATACAGTTGATTATGGGGAACATCGTTGGCGATATAAATAGTTAGAATAGATGTTTAAAAATAATAAATTCAACATGCTCCAGTGAGGTATAGTCCGGCACTACAGATCTTAAAGTTCCATCGTGAGTGTTAGCATAGTCTGTCTGGGTGGGGTATGGTGGGGTATAATTTGGGGTATAGTTTGGGGGGGGGAGGAGTGGGCAGTCTCTGAAGCCCAGATTTTAATAGGGCTCTTCTGGCCTTGCGTTGTCTCAGAAAAGACCAGGCCCAGACGCTCTTCCTTCTCCTGGCCAGGCCTGGCTAAAGGTTCTTATAGGCCTCGGCCACGCTGTTATTAAATTATCAGGTCCTTCCGGCCGCCTGGTCTCATCTCCTCCTGGAGGCCTCCGGCCGACCACTCTTCCATCTCCCATCTCTTCCGTCTCCTCCCTTAATTGGGGCCTAACAATAACAGGTTGTTGTGAAACAATTACCTATACTAATATACCCTGTCTAAGCTGATGCAATAAGGGGAACTGGCTTGGCTCAAGTGCTAGGCTTCTTGCCTTGCATGCAGCATAGCCCCGGTTCGAATCCCAGTAAGGGGTATGGCCAGCTGATGAGAGCTAATAAGCTCGAAATAGATCTCTCCTGGTCTCTCTCTAATTTAATTTATTGATCAGCTCATAAAACTAACATACACACACACACACACACACACACACACACATATATACACACATACATACATACATACATACATACATACATACATTCGAATCCCAGTAGGGTGTGGCCAACTGATGAGAGCTAATAAGCTCGAAATAGATCTATCTTGGCCTCTCAAATTTAAATTTATTGATCAGCTCATGAAACTGACATATATATATATATATATATATATATATATATATATATATATATATATATATATATATATATATATATATATATATATATATATATATATATATATATCTTTTGATGGCCTAAAATTACATTAGTCTCCTTTTTCTTCAGAGATTTCTGTCTCGAAAAGTGCTGGTAAGTGACAGATTAGTGCATATAGAGTTGCATGAGATTTTTTCCCACCTGATTTGTGACTTTCTTTTAAGGCAATGATGGTAATCTTATTTCATGGATCATGGTACACTATTCAATTTTCCTCAACCTGATGAAAAACAGTGTTGATGATTTTTGCAAATAGTAGTCACAGGGATCTCCATGGGGAACATTTTCCCCTAATTAATATAATAAAGCAAAAATGTGAGAGATTGTGGGATATTACTATGAGGACATAGTTTGCTCATATACTGAAACAGCCTTTCTGCTATTCAATGGACAGATTATATTATATTATAATCTGAAAGTTGCAATAGAAAAGGAAGAGGAGCAAATCTAAGGATAGGATCTCTGTATACTTTAATGAAGTTAATTTTTTTTTGCAGTGGGCCAAACTAAACATACCAATTTATAAAAATAATGATGGCAATTTTGTAAATGACTGTAATAAATCAAATCTAATTTCTTTTTATTAATTCCCAAAGCCTTTTCTATGTTTTCATTGTTCTATCTCTTCCTGTAAGCTCTGAAATACATTTAGAAGCACATTTTCACAACCATATATTTGACAAGAAGATATGAAGAGTCAGCATTTGTCTCTCATGCCTGGCTGGATTTGATATGCTCACAAATACAAGACCTGCTGAACTTCATTTTCTGGTTCATCAAGTTTGATCAATTAGGTTAAACTTTTCAAGGAAAAATGACATAAGACATGCCATACAGTTCAACCACTATAACATAGTCTACAGACAAGAACCTATTTCATTAACACCAGGATTTTTAATTTATACAGAGGGACATGAATAAAGGATTAAATAAAAGAATAAATTAGGTAACATTGCACAGTTTATTATATGGATCTGGTAAGAATACCACAGATCAGAGGTCAATTTTGATATAGAGAAGGAATGGAGCTTTGTATCGGTAGATAAGCATAAAGTTTCTTGTTTTGTCACAAGAAAGGCTACTTGTGACATGAGTGTATTGTCATCTTTCAATGCATTTGCATCAAATGTTGTACTACAAATATGTAATGAGTAATTTTGTGCGATAATGTATCTGAATGCTTATTGTTCTTTCTTTCCCATGTCATTATGTTTTGAATGCTGCTTGTTGTGTATGGAAGATTTATTTTACGGCCTTCAGTGCATTATGCATTGTCCAAAACATATGATGTTATAATGTAAATTAATTCTAGTACTATAGACCTTGCTTACTGACTGTCTCATTCAACAAAAAATTAGAAGGATCCTGAAAAAATAAATTTATGATTAGTGTCTGCATTTATGACGTTCACAGCATCCCTCAGTTATTTGTACGACATATTTAGCACACATTGACCCATGTCTGATCTGCTTTTTCCTCCCTTCTCACAGAATGGAGACATCAGAGGCAGAGATTACAAGAGAGTAAGCAAGCACACAATGGGAAATACACATTAAAATTGCAATGCCACTGACAGCCTTCATCCTGCTCTCCCCCCCCCCCACTTCTTGCAGAATGGCAAGGTTGCTTAAACCAGTAGGATTAGAGAGGAAGAAAACAAATCATAACAACAAGAACAACAATCAAACAAGCAAGCAATCGACTTCAACAATCTTTCTTGTGTCTGACCCCTTTTTTTTTCTTTCACCTCACAGAGTGGAGACATTGGTGAAGAAGACATTACAAGAGAGTAAGAAGGCACATTGTGGAATAAACTGGTTATTTGAATCATGTGTTCACTGTTGACAGTCCTGAACATTGTTTCTAATATGTATTTCCCACTGTATTCTTGCTTATGCTCTTGGAATTCCTTTCTCTCCCATGATTGTAACTACAGACATTAATTACCTTCTTGCTAATTATCCCAGTACCCAATTTAGCATTCCAAAGGGTGGGGAAATGGTTGGGAGGCAAACAAAAGCAGAAATTATGAAATTGAACCTGACAGTTTTGAGATGGCTACCTTAGTACCGAGTATTCCTATGGATGGGGGAATGGAATAAAGAAAAGTACAATCTCATTATTTTTTTACTTAGTGATTGCCTTGCTTAAAAAGAGAACTATGAGTCCCTGTTATGGTTAATAAACCAGGACTTACTGTAATCAGAACCTGGATGCATTTTGCCTCAACAACTGTGAATTCTAATAAATCAAACCAAGCATTGTAGTTTTAAGGATAGGAAAAGGAAAAAGGACATCACAGCTGAAACTAAAATAAGCAGATGGGGGATAAACATCACAGCTTATAACTGAGTACCTTTCAGGATTTATAGAAAACCCTGGTCTGATTTCTATTAACAGGGCAAATTTACAAACTTAATTATTTTAACTTAACATAGAGTAATATGATTCTTTAAAAAAGATTAGAGCAGATTTAGGCTTTTAAAAGTAGTTTTCATGGGACATCATAATTCTGATTTTATTTTGCTTAGAATAAATCACTTTCTATTTTCAAAGGCAAAAACGAATGAATAAAACTGTTGTATTTCCATCTCTTTTAGACTCACCTTATTGCCATGATTTCCTTTATTTTTTGCTGCTTATTGTTAGAACTTCTCTTTTCTTTTTAGAATGAACATGAACAGTATGAATCATGTCTTAAATTTGATGAATAGGAAATTGATTTAGAGTGAGCTTAATGATTTCTAGATCAGCTAGATAGGTAATGTTCTCCCAATCAAGGGTTGCATTGCAAATAATGTCACATACTTTTATATCAGCAAAATCAGATAGAACTACATTCTGACCCCAGAAAGAGCAAACATCATCATCAACAACAACATCAACTGTCAGGCATTAGCAGAATCAGCACATCCTACAAAGCCAACCACTTTAATTCCATTCCTAATACAGTACGTTGAACATAGATTGGAGGGTGAGGCTTCTTTTCAGTTCTGATATAACTATCAGAGAAATGTACCTCCCCTTCAATTCAGTATTTATCTCAGGAGTTTCTAAACTTTTTGCAATGGAATCCTTTAATGTACTATAAACTTAGTGTGAGAGACAGTTTGGGATAGTGGCTAAGGTTAAGTTAGAAATCAAGAGATTCTAGTCCCACTTTGGGCACAAAACCAGCTGAGTGATTTTGGTCCAGTCATTCCTTCTGAAAATCTTGCCAAAAAAACCTGCAGGGACTTGTGTGGGCAATTTCCAAGAACCAGGCATGACTGAGTAGAAAAGAAAAAAAAGTCTTAATGTAGATACTTACCCTAAAATCCGCACACCAAAACGAACACAAATGAACAATGAAAATAATGCAATGAATAGCACAGCACAGCACAGCACAGCACAGCACAGCACAGCACAGCACAGCACAGCACAGCACAGCATAAGATAACATAGAATAAAAACATTATTTTCACCATGTACAATTAAAAGATTCTTCCCTGGCTCTTCCTTAGATTCTGCCTGTATTTCCACTGCAAGAGGCAGCCCTATAATCTAGGAAAGCTTGCTTAAACTGTAATAAAGAGACCACTGAATCAAGATGGGTAAAAGCAATGAATAATTTTTCTCTCCCCCACTGCCTCCCAATATAAATGTTTTTAAAAGACCCACAAATCTTCTTGCAAGGCATATAGTATAACAATATATAATAAAAATAATTTGTTAAATTTGTATGCCACTAACTCTCAATGATTCTGGGCAGCTCACAACATGAAAAATTTACAATAAAATGATAGAATAGACTACAATTTTATAAAAGTCATTAAATGAAGACATGTTCTAAAAAGCTGCTTCCTACACCATATGACTTTTCTAACTCTCAATATCCATAAAATGCAATTGTGTTCTTCAAATAAAAACAGCAGGGGAGAATAAACATGTTGATAATATGACCTCATGGAGCAAGAATCATCTTTAGCTTTCTTTCCACACAGGGGGCTGTTACCCTTTATGCCTGATCCAAACTGTGCAGATTTTGAAAGGGAAATTCTATATTAACAATTGTTGCAGGAAAATGCATCATTGACTCAGGGAGTTTTTTAACGTTTGTGGTGAATAATATTGTCACTTCTGGAAATATCTGATTTGATACAGACATTGCAAAGTGGTAAAACTCTTTGGCTGGAGCCGTACAAATTGTTTGAAAATTTTGGAGATATATGATTAATCCTTGAAGTGGTAAAGGGCTCCATCATTTTGTAAAACTTAAATAAGGCTGCTTTTTAAAATCAAGCAAAGAGCCTAAACCTTATCCTAGTTGTAGATCTATTTAATTAATTAATGTTGATATTACAGTAAGATTCTAATTATCTTATTGGCTTGGTGGTGGCAGACATTTTCTTATGTATAATCTACCCTCTCAGGTCTGGGTTTGCACTCTATTGTACTTCAATCTCATCACATAGAAAAGGCATTTGATTTGGTTTGGAATATATTTTCAAAGGAAATGATAATTATATTTGGTTTGCCAATAAATTAGGGTACTGTAAGTTTTAGTCCTATTTTAGGAATGAATGTTTTTTGAGTGACTTTAGCCAATATTCAATCAAATTAAATAAATATTACTTTAAACTGAGCTTAACTACTGGTGATTACATGGAAACATTCATAGAATTTTCTTGGCATTTATACAGAAATATTTCTTCTTCCAGGATCTGTCTTTTCCCTCCTCCCACTTGTCCAGTATCTCTAGTTAAATCATGGAATTACTCTCCCATCCAAATATTAAGCAAGTGGTTAAATTCACACTCTCTCTCTCTTTCTCTCTCTCTCTCTTTCTCTCTCTCTCTCTTTCTCTCTCACGCACACTAAAATTAAGATATGAGTGAATACTTAAAGTGCAGCCACTTGAGTTAATTTCAGTTCTTGGTGAGTATACAAATACCATAGTTTTCCTAGCAATAATAAGGAAATCATTTTCTGTTGCTTCCTTTGCTATTTAATTTTTCAAACCAATAAATGGCTCTGGGATTTTCCGGGGGCTACAATCAAACTACTAAATAAATCTGACACTGCTTAATTTTTTTGAGGTCAGTTGAGGTAATTAAGTGCTGTCGCTGTTCTGACTGAAGTTATTAAGCAATTAAAAGCCTGACAAAATGAATGTATCTTATTGATTTTCTGAACATTGTGAGTGGGTGAGTGGGAACCAGTTTAAAGATGAAGTTAAATCTCCTGCATGCCAGAAAATGACAGTGTGGGCATCTTCAAAATACTGTAAACTGCTTTGAAATCTCTTGCCACAGTAGCCGCCTGTTGTAATGGAACTGGGAATGATATGGGAGACAGGGGAAAGAGTCACAATAAGATACGTTTAGGCTGCAAAAGGAATATGGAGTGGCAAATATCTCAGAAGGAACTCTTCTAATTTCCTAAGCTAGACAGATAACAGGGGAAAAATGTTCTTTCATATTTGAAGGCACAGATGAACTAACTCTACTTTATTGCAAGATTACATTCACAGAATCTTGCCAGTCTAAATGAGTATTTCTCCCTGATGCCTTTGCAGCCAAAGGAAAGATCCCTTTTGAGTTACGTGCCACACCTAAGTTTCTTATTTACTCATTCCTCCCAAGAACACCTCCTACTACCCTATTATGATGAGGTAGTGAGACCATTGTGGGCAGGGACTAAATTATTAAGGAAAATAATTTTTTCTAATTCACAGAAAATTAAATATCATAACATTCATGTTTTTTTTATTTTAACATAAGAAAATAAATTATTTCCACTAAGTTTAGTTCAATCCATCAAAAGTATTTTAGTTTGCATGATAGCAATTAGCAATGGTACTTATAGACCGCTTCACAGTGCTTTCCAGACCTATCTAAGTGGTTTACAGAGTTAGCATATTTCCCCCAACAATCTGGCTCCTCTTTTTACCCACCTTGGAAGGATGGAAGGATGAGTCAACCTTGAGCCTGGTGAGATTTAATCTGCCAAATTGCAGCCAGCCAGCAGTCAGCAGAAGTAGCCTGAAGTACGGTACTCTAAACTGCACCACCAGGGCATGATGCTTAGAAATGTAATGTATCCATTAGATATAGGCAGTCCTTGACTTATGATCTGCTGCTTAAGCA
This sequence comes from Rhabdophis nuchalis, assembly GCA_039707465.1. Lineage (NCBI taxonomy): Eukaryota > Metazoa > Chordata > Lepidosauria > Squamata > Natricidae > Rhabdophis > Rhabdophis nuchalis. The sequence continues at coordinate 55,126,492 of CM077647.1, read as the reverse complement.
AAGTTATGCAAACTTCCCAAAAAGATATTACCCAGATTTGAATTTTTGAGGATTGTACCCCCTGCAATCATCTGGTTTTGGTTAAATGACAACTGACCCACATTTACAAAATTTGCAGTCATAGGCCCACAATTATGAATGTTTTTTTGCCAGAAATGGACATTATTATTTCTTGCTTCCAGTAAAAAAAAACCAAACCCTCATATTATAGACAGTGGGCTTGATTAACAGCCATGGTGTTCATTTAAGAAGTGAACAATCAGAAAAAAGATCATAAAATTATACATGAGCACAATTTATGATCACATATCTGGGCTGAATTACAATCATAAGTTAAGGACTCTTGGTATATCTTACTCAAAGCTTCCAATGTTTTCAGCTTTCTGTTTGCATGACTTTAACTTTACTTTCACTGTGTTCCACCCCCCCCCCCACCCCTTGATTGTTTATTGAGTATTTCATAGGGAACAGATAACACTAGTATTTCATCTGAAATAGAAAAATACCAGCATTCAATAAACAATGTGCATATGAACACACAGTTCAGTCTGTACGCTTTTTATTTGCCTGCATAGAGTAATGCATTCATTCATTCACAAAAAGGATTTCTTGAGGTAAATACTATAATTGTTATTTTAGTGGTTTCTGAAGGCTATACTTACCACATTGACATTAAAAGCATAAAGAAGATCAAAAGGAAGTGCAGCTATTAAATCAATGATAAACCAGGTAGTCACATAGTGGATACAAATAGATCTTGCTTCAAATATTACTTGGCCAGACTTGCTGACATATGTAGTTCGGAAATTTAAAATAATATCTGCTTGACAAAGAGAAAAAGTAAGTATTAGAAATTCCAAATGATTCCAAGAGGTAAAAAAAATATTGTGTACTTTTTAATTTTCATTTAAATCAGTCATCTATAATTAAGAGAGGATATTTTAATGGAAATAAATTCATATTTTTTGTCAGTACTATAACTTTGCACCAAATACCATTATTGGTATTTCCTAGTTTCTTCCCCATTTTAGCATTGACTTTCTTTTGTAGTTTTCTCAGTATTAAGCTAAATTTCATAACATTAGGCTGTACACTTAACTTCCCATCTTGCTAAACATAGAATAGAAACAGCTGGAAATATACTGCAAGACTGAAACCACATGTGCATTTAAAAATGCTCAGTTTATTACTTGAAAATGCAGGCTATATGCACTAAATTAACTTTATCTTCTTTTTCCTTAATACATTTCATTTAACCAGTTTAAATAATATATATATTTGCATCTAAACTTAATTCATAAGGACAGTTTCAACTTGCACTGTGCCATGATCACATTCATGTTGGCGAGAAACAGGAAGATGTAAAAAAATCAAGTGCCCAGTTAGAATATTAAAGAAAAAGAAAAACAAAACCTGTGTCTAGCAGTAAAGACAAGATGTAGATAAGAAAGCAACAAGAAATACTACTGGGAAGGACAAGATCTCTGGAGTACAGGTAACAATTACTCAAAGTTATAATGGCCAGAGAAAGGGTAATTTATGGCTTGTAAAGCATTAGTTTAGTTTAGTTTTATTCGACTTATTAACCGCCCCCTCTCCACAAAGGGACTCGGGGCGGTGCACAGGAAATGTAAAAAACATAATATATCACATTTCTGGACACTCTATATATTTTTCTTTATATGAACCTCAAATTTGACTTCCATCCCTAAAACAAACCTTATGGATTAAGGCAAAATTTAAGACCTATTGTTACATTTCACAGCTTCTTTGTTACTGAAATTTAGAACATTTAGATAGGTGTCTTTCTTGTTTTTTCAAGAGGCAACTGGACTTTCTGGTTTTTCTTTGAAGAGGTTTTACTTCTCATCCAAGAAGCTTCTTATGCTCTGACTGGATTGTGAGGAATGAAAGGATTTATACTCCTTGCAGGCAGCTGGTCATCTGCATTCTTTTAACAAGTTATTAAGGTCATCTGGAAATTTATCTGTGCATCAGGGTCACCTGAATGGTGCAAATTGGTGTGAAGCCTTCTTGGAATTGTTGGAAGAGCTATGTTGTAGACTGGAGATCAATGATGTCATATTCTTGCCCCTCTGTTGAGAGGGAGCTGTTCAGTTTTTACATAGAGAGGCCTCTTTGACCTCTTTTTCCAACCAGCAGTCCTCCCTGTTCAAAATGTGGACTTTGCTGTTTTCAAAAGAGTGGCCTTTGTCTTTTAAATCCAGATGGACTGCTGAATCTAGTTCTGATGGGTTTGTTCTCCTATTTTGTGCCATGCATTTATGAAGTGGTTGATTCTCCAATGTACAGATCTGCACATGCTCACTGCATTGTGCTGCATTGTACTGCATATACCATATTGCTCGGTTTGTGACTGGATATTTTATCCTTGGGGTGGACAAGCTTCTGCTTTAGTGTATTCTTGTGTTTAAAGTGTGCATGTATGTTGCATTGGATGAAGATTTTCCTGAGTTTTTATGATATTTCTGCAATGGATGGAATGACAATGTTGCTCCGATTATTGTTCTCTTCAATGTCTGTTATGGAAGAGCTCCTGTAGGGTCTTTGTTGAGATTTGATGAAGGCCCCCTTGGATAGCCACATCTTCTGTTGGCTTTCTTGATGTGTTTTAGTTCTTCGTCTTCCCATGTTTGTTGGCAAGCAGTCCTTCAGCTCAGTGGGATAGGATTCTGATGACCTCCATTTTGTGCACCATTGGTTGGTGAGAATCAAAATGTAAATAATGATCTCTGTGTGGGGTTTTTCTATAAACTTCAATGTTAAGGCTTCTGTCTTCCTTAATGTGTATTGCACATTCCAGGAAGACTAGATTATTTTTCTTAACATCTTCCCATGTAAAGATGTATCTGTCCATAGAGTTGGTATGTTTGGTGAACGTTTCCAATTCCTATGTTTTGATCTTGCCTCGTCCACATAACTATACCACTGAGTGGGTAAAATTCCTCTGAAGGAGTCTAGGACTTTGGTTTCTACTTCTTCCATGTAGAGAATGGCCACAATGGGGGACACAGGTGAAGCTATGGTGCAGACATTTTTGTATTTAAAATAGGTAATGCTCAGACACAGGTATATAAATGACTGGTCGAAACGAAACCTAAGGGGATTTTTAATTAAATTTTTAATTCGGGTTTTAAGGGGTTCCAGGGAGGGGGGAGGTCAATCCAAAACTAGGGTGGTGGGTGAGAGTGCACACCCACCGGGAAATTCCCCCAGGCCAGCTGACGGGGAGGGCATACGGGGAGGGCGTAGGTCCTTAAATTGGGGAGGGGGGAAGGGTCTGTTTGACAGATTTATTTATTTATTATTTATTTATTACTTACACTTATATACCACCCTATCTCCCAAAAGGGACTGAGGGCGGTGCACAGAGGAATAAAAAGTAGTAAAACACAATGACAGTATAAAAAGTTAAAAATAAATTAAATACTAGATCTGTGCTAAAAACTTATGGTTAAAAGCAAGTAAAAATTATTATAAAATTATTATAAAATTGGGACTGTATCGTTAAAAACTATGCTAGGCCAGCTGCATGAAATAGATATGTTTCTAAGGTCCGATGGAAGAGGAGTAGGTCCGTGATGGTATGAAGGTCGGGGGGCAGGTCGTTCCAGAGGGAAGGGCCTGCCACAGGGAAGGCTCTTCCCCTGGGGGTCGCCAGCCGGCATTGTCCAGCAGTCGGCACCCTGAGGAGGTCCTCTCTGTGGGAGCGAACAGGTCAGAGGGAGGTATGTGGTAGGAGGCGGTCCCGCAAATAGCCAGGTCCCAAGCCATGGAGTGCTTTGAAGACGGTTACTAGCACCTTTTTTTTAAGAATAAAAAAAAGAATAAAAGTTATTTTATTCAAAAAATAACTAGCACCTTACTAGCACCTTGAAGCGCACCCGGAAAGCCACAGGCAGCCAGTGCAGCTCATGCAGGAGAGGTGTTATATGGGAGTATCGAGAAACTCCCATAATCCCCCATGCGGCTGCATTCTGCACGAGCTGGAGCCTCTGGGTGCACCTCAAGGGGAGCCCCATGTAGAGAGCGTTACAGTAGTCCAAGCAGGAAATGACGAGGGCTTGAGTGACTGTGCGTAGGGCGTCACGATCTAGAAAGGGACGCAACTGGCTTATCAGGTAAACATGATAGAAAGCCCCCCTGGCCACGGCTGTCACATGGTCATCCAAGGACAGAGGACGCCTAAGTTGCGAACCCATTCTGCGGGGACTAATGACTCGCCCCCAATAGCCAGAGATGGAATCAACTGGCTATATCGTGACACCGGAAACCACAGCCACTCGGTCTTGGATGGGTTGAGTCAAAGCTTGTTCCACCCCATCCAGGCCCGCATGGCCTCCAAACACTGGGACATCACTTCAATGGCATCGTTGGGGTGGTCAGGGGAAGAGATGTACAGCTGAGTGTCATCAGCGTACTGATGGAACTCTACCCCAAAACCACGGATGATCTCACCCAGTGGCTTCATATAGGTGTTGAACAGAAGGGGCGAGAGGACCGACCTCTGAGGCACCCCGCATGTCAGGGGCCTCGATGTCGACCTCTGCCCTCCTGCCAACACAAATTGCGACCGGTCGGAGAGGTAGGAGGAGAACCACCATAAAACGGAGCCTCCCAGCCCCAACCCTCCCAGCCGGTGCAATGGGATACCATGGTCGATGGTATCAAAAGCCGCTGAGAGGTCTAATAGGACCAGGATAGAGGAATGACCTCTATCCCGAGCCCTCCAGAGATCATCCACCAATGCGACCAATGCCGTCTCAGTGCTGTACCCTGGTCAGAAACCAGACTGGCGTGGGACAGTTTCCTCCAGGTGCTGAGGGAATTGTCGTGCCACCACACTCTCTACAACCTTCGCCAAGAAGGGAAGGTTGAAGACCGGACGATAATTTACTAACACCGCAACAGGGAAGGCTTCTTGAGGAGGGGCCTCACCATGGCCTCTTTCAAGATGGCCGGTAGAGACCCCTCACTCAAAGAAGTGTTCACTATTTTCTGGAGCCAGTCTCGTGTCACCTCCCAGGAGGCCAGTACAAGCCAGGAGGGACACGGGTCCAATAAACATGTGGTAGCATTCAGTTGCCCCAGCAACCTGTCCATGTCATCTGGAGTCACAAGATCGAACTCTTTCCATAAAACGGTCTCAAGACCTGCCTCCGCCCACCTGCCCGGACTAACCTCATTGGAGGCCAGTTCGTCCCGGATCTGAGCGATTTTATCCTGCAGATAACATCCAAACTCCTCTACACGGCCCTGCAGCAGAGCTTCCGCAACCTCTGTTGAAGGAGGGAGCGGGTCACTCTGAACAGGGCGGCAGGGTGGTTATCTGTGGATGCAATAAGAGCGGAGAGATAAGTACGTTTCACCGCTCTTATCGCCACAAGGTAGGTCTGTAAATGGAACCTTACCTGTGTTCGGTCAGATTTGGATCGAGTGACACCTCCAGATGCTCTCTAGGCATCTCTTTTGGCACTTCATCACCCTCAACTCCTCAGAAAACCAAGGGGCAGGTTGAAATCCCCCATGACTAATAGCACCTCTTTCTGGATCGTGATGCTCTACGCACGGTCACTCAAGCCCTCATCATCTTCCGCCTGGACTATTGCAATGCTCTCTACATGGGGCTTCCCTTGAGGTGCACCCGGAGGCTCCAGCTAGTTCAGAATGCGGCCGCGCGGGGGATTTTTCGGGCCTCTAGATGCTCCCATGTAACACCTCTCCTGCGCGAGTTACACTGGCTGCCTGTGGCTTTCCAGGTGTGCTTCAAGGTGTTAGTAACAACCTTTAAAGCACTCCATGGCAAGGGACCGGGGTACCTGCAAGACCGCCTCCTACCAAATACCTCCCACCAATCAGTCCGCTCCCACAGAGAGGGCCTCCTCAGGGTGCCGTCGGCCAGTCAATGTCGGCTGGCAACCCCTAGGGGGAGAACCTCCTCTGTGGCAGCTCCTGCCCTCTGGAATGACCTACCCCCTGACCTACGTACAATCATGGACCTGTGCCTCTTCCGCCAGGCCTTGAAAACCCATCTATTTCGTGCGGCCGGCCTGGCGTAGTCTTTTAATCTGTTTTTATTAGGGGTTTCTATTGTGGATTTTAAAACAGGCTTAGTGGTTTAATTCATTTTTAGCGTATTTATTGTATTTGATGTTTTTATTGTTGTTTTATTATTGCCTGTTCACCGCCCTGAGTCCCGCAAGGGAGAAAGGGTGGTATACAAATCTGAATAAACTGAAACTAGCCTAAATGATTCACTAAAAGAAGGCAAATAACCAGCTGTCTGTAAATCCTTTGATTCCCCACCATTAATCAGAGCTGAAGAGGTTTCTTGGACGAGAAGCAAAACATCTTCAAAGAAAAAACAGAAAGTCCAATTGCCTCTTGAAAAAGCATCTTTGGGACAACCATGACCTGGATGATGAGAATCTCCATAGACATTCAGATCGATGTATCGATTCAAATCGATACATCCCTTCGTCTGATCCGCTCCCACAGAGAGGGCTTTCTCAGGGTGCCATCGGCCAGGCAATGCCGGTTGGCGACACCCAGGGGAAGGGCCTTCTCTGTGGCGGGCCCTACCCTTTGGAACGACTTACCCCTGAACTACGTACCATCTCAGACCTCCGCCTCTTCCGCCAGTGTCTTAAGACACAACTTTTCCATCAAGCCGACCTAGCGTAACCTCCCGTTGTGACCGCTCTTAGATAGTTTTAATTTGGGGGATTTTATACGATTTTAGCACAGGGTAGGGATTTAATAGTTTTTAAAATTTTGTATTTTGTTATATTTGGTATGTTTTTAAATTTCCTGTGTGCTGCCCTGGGTCCTTTTTGGAGAAGGTGTGGCGTATAAATTTGAATAAAATAAATAAAAATAAATAAAAGATGTTGAATAATTAAACATTTTTATTTCAGAATAAAGCAAATGTGACTTACACTTATTTGGTAACAGTGGTTTTAGTAGTGTAGAAGTACAGTAGTAGTAGTATTTATTTATTTATTTAGTCAATGATCAGCAAATAGAGTAAAACAAATTGATACATCATATACTAAAAAGGACCATATATAAATATTAAATGTATACGTCTATTACTGTATTAATATATTACTTACCTAAATAATGATATATTTAACAATTAAAAAGAATATAAACATCCCTAACAATGTATAATTGGTGCAATAACTATCTAAAGTGATATTCAGGGGAAAAATAAGAACTTTCTAAAACAATACTTCTTTAATGCTTTTGTCTTATTTTCATTGCAACAACACAAAATTTGCAAAGGTAATAGGTTTTAAATCCTGGAGAATATAATTTATATAAAATTTGCCTAGTCTGTCTGGTCTGTTGGGGTAAAATATAAATAAAAAAATATGCCTCTACAAAATTTGCAATATAATATGTGCAAGTTGGTTTCAACTTCCTTGTTGCCACACAGACAGATGTACTCCATTATGCAGATTGTACTATACATGCCTTTGATGGAAGAACATTGCATCTGACTTTTAAAAAATGCTATTTTAAACTTAGATAATATTAGGTTTTGAAGATAACAAACTGGTTCTCATGTATTCCTATTTATCTACATTCCATCATGTTGGAGCAGCCTATTGACTTACATCTGAAATTCTACATTTATTATTCTTTGGATAATTAATTGTTGTGTTGATCATAGCCTACTGATATTAAAAATAACATAGGAAGAACCCATATGTAGCTAACCTATGGTCCCTTGTCTGTTTCCTGGAGAAATTTATTAAAACTAAGGGGGTCAGTCCAATTGGAAAGAATTGTTATGAAATCAGTATACAGTACTATTGCTATAGCCCAGTCTCTGATCTGTGGACATTTGAAATTCCATTGGATGCAGCTAAAAATGGCTGCAAAAAATTTGCAGTTTCTAGCAATTTCTTCTTCATATAAATTCTTGGTTTTTTGTCTTATTATGAATTTGAACCAATGTTTTAAAGCTAGTAAGTATTCTCCACCAGTATAAAAAAATAGTTGAATAGCGTTTATCCACTAAAGGCTAATTGCACCATCTGATTCTGACCAGTATTCCATATACTTCTTGAGTGAATTGACCCCAATTATTTAAATGTGTGAACCTGTGGTAGAATTTCCATATACCCATCTTAGCATATCAGAAATTCCCAATGCTTCTTTATATGACAATGCCATTATAAACACCTGTTGGATTATAAAGCGTAGTTGCAGCAAAATTAAGATAGACAAAACCATTGGCTCTCAGGTTTTGATAAACCAAAAATCTGATTTTTGCTAAGAAAGATATTGAACATTCTGGAGACAGGACGGGCTTTTTGATAAAAAATTAATAGATATAGAATAACCATCTTCAAAATAATGTTCTAACATTATAGTGAAATTATATTCAGAGTAGGCAAGCTGATAAATTTAAAATAGTTAAAATATTGTAAAATAAGAAACTATTGATTAGTGTCTACAGTTTGCAATTTCTATTATTTATGTATCCCATAGTTAGGCTTATAGTCACATTGCTTTTTGCTACAGTACTGATAAATCCAAGGTACAACATGTTAACTATCAAATAAAAGTCCTGACAGGTATCTTAACATTTTTATATCCTACAAGATAAGAAACATATATTGCCCTTAAGCTAATCATACAATTCTGGTGAATGTCAAATTCCAAAGATCAAAGGGATTTTGCAAGAAATTGGAATTGCTGGTATTATTTCTCCTAAATCCAAACACTACATGTTCTTATTTTTTGCTTGAATATTATTTCTTGCTTCAACTAAAGCCAGGTATTCTCAGTCAAAAATAGGTTTCTGTCATTTTCAAATTTTCAGGTAGATCATTGGAATCTAGTTTATCATTTTCAATTTGTCCAGTTTTACATCAGGCTGCGTTTTTCATACTTCTCACAAGAAATTCACATATGATCGTTTATCCTTATATCCTTATGAGTGCATGTATTCCTAATATGGATATTTTCCAAGTATTTTCACTGATCCATAATTTTTATCAATATTTACATTTTTCCAAGTAAGAGCCAGATTTGGACGAATGGTTAAGGTTAGAGGTTAGAAAACAGGAACCTGAGTTCTAATCTCATTTCAGCATGAAAGCCAGCTTTTGGCCAATCATACACTCTCAACCAGTGGGTCAATTCCTGTCACAACAATAAATCTACACTTAGCTGATTTAAAAAAAAAGATAAAGCCACACTTTTTAAATTGTTTTCCTCAGTTATCAGCATTCATTCAATTTATTATTTGGAAATTACACATCACAAAGTGAACAAAGTATAAATTAGTTTTGGTTCGCCTATGGATGTCCTTGGAAACACCTCAGTTAATAATGTGTCATCATTAAGAACAGCATCTGTTCACATACTGAGTGGTTTATCTAGAATTGACTTTTTTCATAACAGTTCTTATAGAACCTCATTCTTAGTTGCTCACCCACTTCAGATTATTAGGTATTTATTTTTTTCCTAAATTTTCACACCATATCCCTAGGAAATCTATGATGATTTCCAACAATCACATAACCAAGAAATCCAAAATATATTAAGATGTGTGGCTGCAATCAGTAGTGGTGAAAGATAAGAACCATGGATTTTTTTTGTATCTACATGAAAAATTAATAAAACAATTAAAGGTGATAGTTGATAACCATAGACTTGGCTAGGAGCTAGAGTGGAAGATCCTTGCTTAGTATTTTAATGCTGTGGGGACCTGGAATAAAACAGGCAGATGTTGAATCCTAGCAAGATAGTTGTTCTGGCTTCGTGTTATTTTGGACTAAAGTTGCTCTCCCCCTGAAGGAGTAAAATGGAGGATTTAAAGCTTCTGAACTACAGACAGATGACATGACCAAGGCACCTTTTCTCCAGCTTTGCTTGGTGCACCAGGTATGGATGGGGGGGGGGGGGGGAGAGGCAGTAGGATACTCCAATTCATGCTCTTATCACCTCACAGCATCTATTTCTTGGTGCATGAAAACTATTTTATCAGAGTAACACTTATACTGTAATCCTTGATTGGCTGACAATGTATTTCCAAGCAAATTTAAAGGCATTTGAAGTTGAGTCCTTGTCATCTGCAGGACCATTTTTTTAAAAAGTGGAGTCTATCCATCTATCCAATGTCAGTATAGTGAAAATTCAGAGGTGGAAATTTTTGATGGCCTTCCTAGCTCTCTGAAACATCAGGCCACAAAATATTCTGATGGCTTCCCTTACGTTAATCCTTGTAAGGCAGCTAAGACTGGCTTTTTAAGTTATATTTTGCACGACAAATTGCTATTCTATGTATTAAGGATGTTTTTAATAATATCCCTGCTTTTTTTGTATTGAAAAAGTTTTATTGAGTTTACAAATTTTTTGGATAGGATAGGGTAAGGTGAGAAAATAAAATATTTTGAGAACTTTCACGTCGAGATCGTTGGCCCCCTCCGGGGCTTCTTAACAAAACATGGATAATGCATATTTCAATAGTACTACAAGGTGAAGAGAAGTGCATACATCAATGTAAATTTTTAAATTCTATGCTAGCAATTGTGTACAAACATCCAAACAAAAGTTATACTGTATTAATACAAGTCATTTCTTAGATCTAAGTCTCTTGGCAATTGTGTCTTCTTTTTCTCCTCCCTGACCCCCAGGGGGCGAGGCCGTGGCCCCCTCCACTCCTCCAGGTTCCTCCCCCAGGGTAGAGGAATGTTTTTTAAGAAAGGCTTCCGCCTCAGCAACTGTTTTAATCCTTACTCTTCCTCCTTCCCAGAACACCAACATCCCTTCTGGCATCACCCACTTGAACCAAATCCCGTGCTCAAACAATTTTTTAGATAAGAAGGAAAATTTCCTCCTCACCTCTCGAATCTTTTTTGGGATCTGCTTCAAGATGGCAACTTCCTTCTGCTGGTACATTAACGGACCCTCTCTCTGCGCCCTCAATATTCCCTCCCTGGTAGACCTTCTAACAAATTTAATATGTATCTCTCTGGGTAATTCATTTATTCTGGCATATGCTGAGTTTATTCTGTAAACCAGGTCAATGGCGCCTAAACACTCCCATATAACACCTGTCCTACGCGAGCTCCACTGGCTTCCTGTGGTCTTTCGGGTGCACTTCAAGGTCCTAACGACCATCTTCAAAACGCTCCATGGCTCGGGACCTAGCTATCTGCAAGACCGTCTCCTGCCCCATACATCCCTGGGACCGACACACTCCCACAAAGAGGGCCTCCTCAGGGTGCCGTCGGTCAGGCAATGTCGACTGGCGGCGCCCAGGGGGAGGGCCTTCTCTGTGGCAGGGCCGGCCCTTTGGAACGACCTGCCCCCTGAAATCCGCACCATTCCTGACCTCCGCCTCTTCCGCAAATGTCTTAAGACTCACTTCTTTCAACTAGCCGGCCTTGCGTAACCCCAGCACCGCCAATTATAAACGAGGGTTTTAAAAACGGTTACAACACAGGCATCAAATATCTATGTATTTGTATTTTGTATTTATTGATTTAATTCTATGTTCGCCGCCCCGAGTCCCTTGTTGTGAGATGGGAGCGGGTTATAAATATGAAAAATAAATAAATAAATAAATGTCCCCCCTGATCTCTTCCTTAGGTTTATTTAAGTAATCTGCTAAAATTGTGCTCATAAGATCAGGAAGGCATTCACCAGATTCTTCCGAGATATTCTGAAATCTTAAAAAATATGACATCCTTTCAAAATCCATCCTAGACATATGACCAGTTAATTCCCCAATTTCAGTATTAACATTTTTAAGTTCTCCTTTTGCCCCAGCCAGCCCCACTTCCAACTCTTCAGTCTTCTGTGTGTTCTGCATCAATTTCTTCTGTTTCTCCAAAAGTTCTAACTTGGAGCTGCAGTGATCTTTTCTAAGTTCTTTAATTTCCAGTACCAAAGAGTGTAACACTTCCTCCATAGCTGTCATTCTTGCTTCCAAGCCTGAATGTTCTGGTTGCTTTTTAGAAGCCATGGTAAGCTGTTTAGATCAGTGCCACTAAGATGGCGTTTTTTGGGTGCGGCCGCTGGAACAAGTCAGGAGAAAAAGTTCAAATCGGTGTTGTAGAAAGTTATAAAGTCCAGAGAGAAAAGCAATTTTCACAGTCAATTATGAAGACAAAGAAGGCACTCCAGGGAAGAAATCAATTAATCACAAAAATCCTCCATTGGTAGAGAGAGACAGTCCAGGACACAGAGGAATGTTGGAAATTTTCCATAAAGAATAGTCATTTAGGAACAAAGGGAAGCCATCTTTCCCCACCCAATCTGGAAGCCAGCAGGAGAAAGCAACAGAGAAAATTGTTCCAATAAAGCTGGACTTAGATACATTGTAGCAAGAAACAAACCGCAAAGGACTTTCACTTCTTCAGTAAAGTCCGGATGAGAAATATCCGCTTCCTCGCAATCGAGGAGCCATTTCAAAGCCCCGCTGCTGTAAATCCGAGGGTTTTTTTTAACAAACACCCCCCTCCATCGCTTTTAATCCAAGCTGCCAGCAAAGAAAAGGGTCAGAGTCACTTACAGTCCACCTCGCCGCCAAAGCCCCGGCAAAGCCATCCGGCTCGAACGCTCCCGCTCTCTTTAAATCTGCTGTTCGTTCCCGTCCTCCGTTGGCGAAGGGAACCAAGCCCCCCGCAGCATGTCTTCTCTCTCCTAGACCGAAAACAAGGATCTTTCCCCAGCTGCCGCCAGGCAAGAAAGGTCCAGGCAAGCTGATCCTACGGGGGGTCCCTAAAAAAAGGGGCGCCCCACCCCGTTTGGGGCCGAAAAAAGAACAAAACGGCAGACGAGTCCTAGGACTCATCCGTCGCTGCCAGAAGCCAGAACAGGAAGTGAATATCCCTGCTTTTTTAATGGTTATTTCATGATTACATTTTATTATTATTATTATTGAGATTTGTTGATTGAGTGGAATATACTGTAACTCCTAAAAATAAACAAATACTTGCAAATCACCAATTTAAATAATAAATTGACAGTCCCTGGTAATCACATTTGCAATTAAGCATAATTAGGGGCACTGACATTTCCAACTCTTCACTAAGATTTTAATATGACTGGCCACCGACATGATTTGATAAAATAATGGTAATTATTTTCACATTAACTTTTTTAGTCGGTTTGGAATTGAAGGTGAGACAGCGGCACTCTAAATTAGGATTAATGTTGGAGGGAGGGAGGGAGGGAGGGAGGGAGAGGGAGGGAGGGAAGGAGGGAGGAGAAGGAAGGAAGGAAGGAAGGAAGGAAGGAAGGAAGGAAGGAAGGAAAGAAGGAAAGGAAATTTGACAGAACACAAATCAGTTTGCAGAAAATTATTACACCTTCACTGGATGTGGTTAAAGTGATTGCATAGGCAGCTAAGCAGAAGAGAGATGGGCAGATTCAGCTTCTATGCCCAGAGGTGTGCAAATATCATCTTTGAATGTGCACACACAGCATCTGATGCTAATATGGTTTTTGACAAGCATGTCAGGTTTTATAATTGCTTTTTCTCAGTCCTGCTGCCTGATTTGCTTATAAATATACATAAGATAGAAGTTCCTTTTTGTGACCATCTATTATGTCAGCAGAGTATTGCCATTGAAGAGCTTCTGATGCAAAGCAGTCAAAGATTTGGAACATTTCTCTTGGGCTTATTGTTCTTTACTACTTTTCCCATCACCACCACTACTTGCATCCAATCAGTAATAAAAGCATGTTTAAAAACTTTTTTCAACTTTATTATCAATAATAAAAGAATGTTTAAAAGCTTTCTTCTCTACATTTTTTACTATAAATGAATAGCCATTATCCTACAAATACACATTTACAAATGATTAATTAGACTTGAGCTCTGAATATCTCAAAACTGACACATATATTTAATTGGTCTCATTGCCTTTCTAATGTTTGGAGGGAAGGAAAGGGCATTCTTTTAGGCACTGAGGCATGGTGAGATTTTGATATATTTTCCATAGATTTTTTCCCCAGTTTTTCAGTTGATCTACATTTTTCCATTCTACTTTGAAATAAAATCAGGACAATATTAAAACTTGCTTTATTAATCAGATTTGTATTTTATTTATATGAAGTTATATAAATTCATTTTACTATATTAATTTCATTAATAACAATACTTATTTAAACATCCTATAAGCAGAAAAAGGTTTAAACACATACCCATTTTCAAGCATGTTTCTCAAGACCAGCAAATTGAACTTAATATTTCATAACATAATCTGTAAGCTTTTTATGATTCTAATACACTATTATGGATTTAGAAATACAGACCTTCCTTGATCTATACCAGGAGTAGTCAACCTTTTTATACCTACCGCCCACTTTTGTATCTCTGTTAGTGGTAAAAGTTTCTAACCGCCCATCGGTTCCACAGTAATGGTGATTTATAAAGTAGGTAAGTCAATTAAATTTAAAAAAGGAAAGTGCTTTTCCTTTTTTTAATTTAAAACCCGCACTACCCACCATGAGAGCTGGAACACCCACTAGTGGGCAGTAGGGACCAGGTTGACTACCACTGATGTATACTGACACAGTGCCCTTTGTATTTGGTGTTATAGTACAATCATTGTATTTGAACAAAGTGAGCAGAGCCACATTTTATTCACAGTTCCTTCCAGAAAATATATGCATGGGATTCTCAGTGATGCATACCAGCATAATTCACAGTACTGTAAACAGTTCCTGCTATTTAGTAACCTTGGAGGTGAACCTGAACCATTCAAGCCTAATATAACAATTGAATCCCTCAAATAATTCCAGTGATGCGGAATAAATACCAAAGTCTTTTTAATGTGCTTTATCATTAATACTTTTTCTGTTCCTGTAAAAGCACCTTGTGTGTATTTTAGCAATGGACTTATTCATAGTTGTAACATCAACATCACATCAAACAACGACGGATCTCTTGTACCAGGCTGGCTGACTGCTGTTCTTGCAGTCCTCCCATCCCCCAAGCTCAACAAGTATCTTTCCAAGAGTCTTTCTTGTAGCTGTTGCTGCTGTTGCTGTTGAAAATTAGAAGCACAAATCCTGGCACTGAGCAGCTACCCTTGCAAAAATAGTTTTCCTCCTGTGATCGTTGGCAGGAGGGATAACAAACAGGGCCAATGTTAGCATCTCGACACAAGCACATTGGAGCTCATTAGATTAGCAATTACATCCTCTCTTTTCATTTGTTTATTCACTTAGTTAAAACAAAAGAGGCTAATTACGTTATGTTTGCTTTAAACAATATGCTATACTTCCTACAAGAGAATGATGCTACTTCCCTAATATATTTCTTACGAGGCCTGAACAAATTTATTATATTCCTTTAGTCATGATAATGTATCTTAAAATTACACCACACCACTGCCTGCTGTCACAGTCTTCTTCAACCTAGCGTTTTCCAGGTAGGTTAGATTACAATTCCCATGTTGAGTAGCAATTATGAAAGTTGTGATTAACAGTTTTGGATTTTTGAAAGTTTTACTAGATCAATTCACTCATTGCTGCACTGGTTTGTTACCATCCTAGAATGGAATATTTGCAAATGGCTCCATCCTCTGTAAAATTCTGCAACACACTGTCCAAACTGATAACAAAACCTTTTCTTTATTACAATTTCATTAATCAGATAATTGACTTGTGAAAGTTCTTTACGTTTGTTCAGGACACGATCCTGATGAGAAAGCTATTCCAATCCTAAAGTGTTTCCATCTCCAAGAAAGGAATCTCTTTAATTTCTTCAAGTTGAACTTACTAATAGCTCTGACCAGCAACAAACTCATTCGGTCTTCATGTCAGAGCATATTTATGGGAAGGCGAAGATTCAGTCTCCTAGCTGTGGGTTGGTTTCTGAATATTTCATTACAAGGCTAGGTAAAATCTTCAGCAGAGTTTAGGAGATATCAGTGTGCGGTCTTCTGTATCTTCTGTCCTTCTGCTTTATGTGTGGGTGTGTCAAATGAAGTTCTTCTAATGGGTTTTGTGATGGGTCAGGTGTGTGTCATCAGTGAGTCTTGTGATGGATCTTGTGATAAGGAGATTACATCAGGTTAGGGCCATTGGGAGGTAAACTGCTGATGGGGGGTTATATGGGTTGATTGATGGCCGATGCTTTCTGTTGTTGGCTGTGTGGTTGATTTGGATTCTGAGGGCTTCATAAGCTGGTTGTAGATCAATTTACAATCTCTTGATGGAATTGCTTGTAGAGTGTCAGGCTTCAATGAACTCACAAATGTAGCAGGTGGTAGCATGGCCGATTATTTTTGTGTTGCTTCAATTGAATTGGTACTGTTTGGTGTCAGTGTGGATGGTAAAGGATTTGGGATTGTGGTGATTGATTGGCTGTGGGTGTGTTGTAGTTTGGGTAATATAGGCTTTCCAGCTTGAGCAGGGTATTGGATTAGAAGATCTTTAAGGTACTTTCCAACTGTTAAATATTTCTTGAATTTTTTAAAGAAAATGTTAGCATGTTAAAAAAAACTTTTGCTCTTTCCTATTCTAGGAACTTGTCAGATTGAAAATCTTTAAAATGTGATTTCCCATCTGTAAACTGAAACTTCACAACTATCAATATTCTATACTCTTTTTGCAACATCTGTAGGCCAAGTGTAACTTAGGTAACATTCATCTAAATGTTGTTAAATAGTCAATTGCATAACATCTATCACATCCCTTTTAGAATAGCAATAGCAATAGCAATGGCAATAGCACTTAGATTTATATATTGCTTCACAGACCTTTCTAAGCAGTTTACAGAATCAGCATATTGTCCTAACAATCTAGGTGTTCATTTTACTGACCTCGGAAGGATGGAAAGCTGAGACAATCTTGAGTCAGTAAGAATCAAACTGCCAAACTACAGGCAGGCAGCAGTCATTAGAATTAGCCTGCAATACTTCACTTTAACTTCTGGGCCACCACAAATCATAAATACAATAATACAATACAATAGCAGAGTTGGAAGGGACCTTGTAGGTCTTCTAGTCCAACCCCCTGCATGGGCAGGAACCTTATACCATTTCAGACAAATGGCTGTCTAACATCTTTTTAAAGACTTCCAGGGTTGGGGCATTCACAACTGCTGGAGGCAAGCTGTTCCAGAGGTTAATTGTTCTTACTGTTAGGAAATTTCTCCTTAGTTCTAAGTTGCTTCTCTCCTTGGTTAGTTTCCACCCATTGCTCCTTGTCCTGCCCCCAGGTGCCTTGGAGAAAAGTTTGACTCCCTCTTCTTTGTGGCACCCTCTGAGATATCGGAACACTGCTATCGTGTCTCCCCTGGTCCTTCTCTTCATCAAACTAGACATACCCAGCTCCTGCAGCCGTTCTTCATATGTCTTAGTCTCCAGTCCTCTAATCATCTTGGTTGCTCTTCTTTGCACTCTTTCCAGAGTCTCCACGTCTTTTCTACATCGTGGCGACCAAAACTGTATGCAGTATTCCAAGTGTGGCCTTACCAAGGCACTATACAGTGGCATTAACACTTCCATACTTTTGTAACTATGGAAAACTATAGTATTAGACAACTATTGATTGTGCTGTAGGTTTATATTATTTATACAATGAATTTTATTCTGAAATAAGATTACACTATGTTTTAACATCCCTGTGCGCCGCCCTGGGTCCGTTTGGAGAAGGGCGGGGTATAAATTTAATAAATAAAATAAATAATAAAATAAAATAAATTCTGTGAAAACTAATATTAGCCTTATTTATCTTTTATGTTTGCTGTTTCACCAAGTTTCTGAACATATTTAAATCTCTTTAACAAACACAAACATGCAGCTACTGTTAATTGGAAGTTTATGTGATACAAATTATCTATCTAAACCAAGCTTTTCTACCCAATTCTTGAGAGGCTTACTGCTGTCACTACTATAAAGATACAAGTACAGTTATTTCAGGTTATATAAACACATAGAGAAAAGGGACAAGATTGGTCTCATTCAACTTTCAAAGTATATTCACCATGAGATTTGACTTTAGTCTCTTCCATCCAAGATTTCTATATGGTTACAATTTTGGTCTATGTCAAGGATAATTCAAGGTGAACTTGCCAGCAATTTGCTGCATACCTCTTGTATTTATGGATTGATTTCCTTTATTTTATTATTATTGTACATGGTTTCATTGAAATTAATTTAACTTTTGTATTTGTTGAATTGTCATGCAATGAGTTGTCCTGTGGCAAGTTGGTCGCAGTGAGTTGGCCATGGCGAGTGCCCCATTCTGGTGCAGGTAGTAAAAGATGCCAAATAGGTTATGACCTTTAAAGCCCTACAAGATTTGGGAACAGTTTTAAAAAGGAGTCACCTTTTTCTAAGAGTCTCTATGCATTCAATCAATCTAGTGGAATGGGCATGCTGAAACTCTAGGTGCAGAGTCTTTGTTAAAGATTTATATCAAATTTCAAACACTATCATGAAATTCTCATTTCATAATAATTAAACTCCATAATAATTAAACTTCACTGATATGAAGAACTGTCCCAAACATGGTACAAAATTTTAAACAATCACTTTTTGATAGTTTAGTGGAAAATAGGGATAGTAATTGTGAAAGTGAAAAAGAGCACAATATATTTTTAAAAATAGATTTTTAGAAAAATCTTTGGATATATATATAGGATTTGATACCAGATTTTGCAACAGAAAACAAAGAATCAAAGAATAATTGTAATCATGGCAGAAAGCAAAACTCAGCAATTTCCTTTTCTAGAACTGGCATGTATAGCTACCTCATAAATATTACAAAAATAAAATACTCGTGGCCACCAAGCAATGACATATGGATTCTGCTTCTCTTACTCTGTTCCAATAAGGAAATTTAACAAAACTTGCATTAAATAGTACTTCTGCAGGCTCTCTTTTAGTCTACCTGGTTAGTTCACTTGTGCTCATTCCAAAGACACATATGAGGGTTGAAAAATAATCTCACCAATCATATGTTTTAATAGCAAAAATGGCTCAGTATATAAATAAATGTGAAGTAATGAAGGGATATGTGTGAAAATGGAAAATAAAATTCTCTGAATTAGTAGTGAGCAGGCTATTTCTGAAGAGCAGAAATTACAACTTATTAAATTGATTCTTACTGAAGATTTAGATTTTAGATTTCATTCAATATGTATCCCACCCTTCTCCAGAAGGACCCAGGGCGGCACACAGGAATTTAAAATAACATACAAAAGTAATACAAAATACACAAATTTAAAACCTATTAAATAACAAAAACCTGCACTAAAACCAATTAACCCCCCCCCCCCATTTTAAAACTATCTAATACTAGTCACAGCGGAGGCTATGTTAGGCCTTCTTGAAGAAACAGGTGTGTTTTTAAACACTGGCGGAAGAGGCGGAGGTCAGTGATGGTACGTAGTTCAGGGGGTAGGTCGTTCCACAGGGCAGGGCCCGCCACAGAGAAGGCCCTTCCCCTGGGTGTCGCCAGTCGGCATTGTCCGGCCGACAGCACCCTGAGAAGGCCCTCTCTGTGGGAGCGTATCGGTCTAAGGGATGTATGGGGCAGGAGACGGTCTCGCATGTAACTAGGTCAAAAGATGCCATTTTGAAGCCAAAATGGCATCTCTGGTGTTAAAAATGAAAAGAAAAATTCAAAAATATCATTATATTTGATAGATTTTTCTTCTAACAATTAAGGTTCTTTGGGAATAGAGACAAAATTATTTGTCAATACACAATGCACATTATATCCACATCTGATCTGTTTTATTTTGCTTAATAGTGTGGGTAGGCATACTAGAAAATAATCTTCACCCACAACCAAAACCCATTAAATTGTAGAGAACCTATGCTTAAATGCAGACAGAAAATAGATACATAACTCTTCGTCACATTGCAACACTTACCCTTACAGAATTTTGTTAGAAAATCTAGTTATTTGAAGAATAACTAGTTGTTTGTAATGTTAGAAAAAATGAAATACCTTACCTATGATAAACAGTATCTCCACTGCAATGTCACTGACCGTTGTGCTTCGAGTTGTAGACAGATCATCATTGCCAATAAAACAAACATTGTAAGGTACAGTTATAGCAACATAAAACGTTGCTAGTAATATAAGCCAGTCCCAGCCAGCTTTAAAAGTGCTAAAATGCAAAAGTATGAATTTGGACTTTTTTGCATCTGAAACTTTATATTCCGGAAATGCTGGTTTATCTACAAAAACATTCTGAAAAAAGAAAGAGAAAAAGGTAATTTACGCTAATTTTAGGTGCTTTGGCTGACTATTTATAAGAATCATTTTAGCAGCTTTAAGTTGTTTGAAAGCATTTATATCCCTTGTCTACATTTGGGTATGTTTGTCCTGATATTCATTCAATCCTCCTTTCATGGTTTCTTTTGGAAGTAATATAAATTCTGAGATGAATTTGTGCAGCTTTCCTTTTAATAAAATTAAGGATTTAATAGGGTTTAGAATTCAGTAAGAAATACTTTTCATAGTTAAAATACAATTGCGTATCACAATTTAGAACCTGTAATTTTATGAAATAAATATATAGTGAAAATGGGGTGGGAGGGGAGAGACAATAATTTTTAGTAAGAAAGACAAGTTGCTTATATTTGCACAGCTCCTGAAACCTGTATTTCATTTGGAAGCCAGCTATTCTCATTCAACAAAGGGGATGCTTGAAATCTGCGTCTCTTAGAACCTTGTTAAAATATTATAACTGGCAAAACACTAGCAGGCTACTGTATGTATTACTTATGGAGCCCTCTCTCAACACAGCTTCAATGAGGTAACAGATTTAACCTCTGTTTTTTACCTTCCATCTTATTACTGCAAATTCCTGTAACTCCAATTCCAATTTCTTCTTTCACTTTGCTCATAATTTTCCCTGGGCAAGAGTAACCATCTTTCTAGAAATGTGCTAACTATGGACCCCATCTTTGCTTTCCCCAACTTTGGAACATTATTGCATAAACTTGCTAATTCTGCTAATTCTGCTTGAAGAGAAGGAAAGGACACTCTCTAGCATTCATTTATTGTTTGATGGCTTCCTAGCATTATAATCTGCAAGCTGTATTAATATATTGTACTAACATTTGTATTCTCAAGAGAATGAAAGAAAATATGAAAAGAAGCAATTATCATACAATGGCAGAGAAACTCAAGAGAACAATCATTACAGTGAAAATCCTAAATCGAATGATATATTGTTATTTCAAGTCTGGATACATCCATCTGTGAAAATCTATTACAAACAGCCTTTTTATACCAAACAGTCATTTCATGTTACGCCCAGCTGTATACAATGGAGCTCTTGAAACCAGATTTCATTGATTTCATTCAATCCTATCTTAGAATGACTAAATCTGTCTTTGTTTTTAGAAGTAGCATTTTAGAAATCTGTTAATCTGTTAATCTGTATTAAGTTTAAGCATAACATTACTAGGATAACACTTTCAAATCTCATTAAGTTTCAATGCAAAATTTAAGTAAATACTTAAATTTTTGTTATTCATATGATTATTTTAATTAATGTCTGGTTTTTATTACTTAGTATAGTATTCATATTTGCATAATTAAATTACAATTCAGAAATCAGTAACATATTATTTAAAACTCACTCCTAATATATTATTAATGTCTCATTATATAATGTCTCATTTAACAACTTAAATTTTGGGATCAATTAAGATAATAAGTTGAGAACTATCTTTATAACTAAAGAACTATCAGTTACCATAATGTATAGAGAATCTATTCTCTGGGAAATAAAATCATTTAACTGAACATAAATAAGGATTCCATAGAGTATTCCACAGAGAATTATATAGACTATAGAATTTGTTTTCAGGCATCATTGATGAAGGTAACTGAAAATAGACATTAAAAAGTAGAAATGCAACAACAAAGTAATTTATTTACCAGAAGATACAGTAAAACATCCAGCCAATTTCCCCAAATATAGGAATTCCCTTCCAAAAGGTGTCAGAGTTAAGTAGCTCATGCTGAGCTAAGCTAAAACAAAGAGTGTATTTTTTGCTCAAATTGTCAGCTGTAGTAATTTAGCAATGAGGGTCATGGACATTTTAGAGCTGAGACTACTGGTATAACACTAAATAGATGCAAATCAGTTTCTGTATTCTATTTATCTACACATCTATTTTAGTTCTGCAGGGAAATTGTGTCTAGGTTTTATTACAAGTTATTTGACCTAACAGTTAAGACATGACTGCAAGTAATAAACAGCTATAAATACTTATTTTATCTTTGTAAGAGCACTGTATAAGTGTAACTTACTGGAAAAAATATTTTAATCCCAAAAATGGGATGAGGGCAGGGGTCATGCACGCATGTGCGGGGGAGAGTGTCGTGCGTGCGCATGCATGTGGGGGGTCCCACACATAGAATTATGGATGTGGGCATGCCCAAGCACAACCCCCTGTGCTCCCCCTGCTTTTGGCACACGATGGGAAAAAGTTCAGCCATCACTGGACTAGAGTACTTCCAGAGGATTGCAAGCTAATAACAGGGATGGGGAAAAAAGGAAAGAAAAACTTATAATGGTATTGTTAGGTATATTTATCCTGAGAAAAAGAATATTGCAGACCCATGATAGCTGTCTTCAAGGATCTGAAGGGATGTCATGTAAAAGACAACCTAGACTTGTTCATTGTAGTTCTGGAAGTCAAACAGGAAATTGTGGGCTTAAATGATCAGGAAGCAGATTTCAGAGGAATATCATAAAAATATGCATTAATGCTGGAAGTTTTCAATGTGAAATACACTGGGAGATGGTAGACTTTAAGCATAGCTACCTGTTTGAGAGTCGCATAGTAGCATATATCAGCACAGAATAAGGGACTGAACTAGAAGATTTCCTAAATCTCCAACTACTTTCCAAATACTATGATTCTGTGAACTAAATACTGCCCCTTTTGCCTAAACTTATATTTTTGTGAAAGTTCTCTATCAAGTTAATCCCAATATTTTATAATAGAGCGGCCTTAGGTAATAACTGATAAAATTTAGAAAATTGGACAATAACTGATTAATAAAGCTTTTTCTGCCCCTTTAACAACAATAAAATAACAATACACTCTGACTCTTTTAAGGATATTGCCTTGTATGACCTATATGCCTAAAAAGATTGCAGTGATGGCAATCCATCATAAGATCCCCATTTTTTGCTTCCAGGTGATGCTACTTGATACTTTTTTGTGCTATGAATGAGGTTTTCTCACTAGCACAGTTTGATCATAGTTCTACAATAAATTGGAGAGGAGAGAATGTAATGCCACTTTCATTGCTTTATAGATTGATGTAGAACATGCCATTAATCCTAAGGTATTTTCTTTAAATAAATAAATAAACACTAGTTTGTTCATGCAGTTTTCCTGCTGGGTTCATGATGAAAAAAGCACTTCCTTCTATTATTAGCTTGAGAGGGGAAGAGCTTTCACTAGGGTTTTGCTTCTAAGAAGTGTTTGTGTGGCAGGAAATCTGAATCATGGCTCAGGGAAAGGAAAGAATTAAAGTTCTTTTTGCCAACATTTTCTATGAAGTTTTATAAAAGAACAAACATGACTTAGCACAATGTTGGGGTTGAGGCTTAGACATTTATGCTAAATCATATGAGCATCATTATCAGATATAGGGATCCTAGTCTCTGTCCATTGCATTTTCTCTTTGAAATTGTACAGTATTCACTTACAAGAAACAAGGTTTTATTTTCTATATTTATAGTTCAGTACATATCTTCAAAATAGAAAGGGGCAATTATAAGCAAGTAGTTTCCCCCCTTCAATCTAAATCTTCTGAGCAGTACATAACCCCCCACCTCAGATAGCATAGCATGAAAATAGTTTGATTCTCTATACCTACATTATTAATTTTTAATTTGTTCTTTTCTCTTCTTTGTAGGTGTCCGGAGATGTGATAAAGGACAGCTCTACTCCGTCTGCGGGCTGAATCAAAATGTGATCCTGCTCTTCCTCTTCCTTTGAATTTTTCTGAAGAATACAGATGACACATTATATTTGTTCAAATGCAGCCTCTGGAAAGTGAACTAATAGTCCAGAATTGCATACCCTGATTGTTTCAGATAGCTTTTCTTTCATTCTTTTTCTGCTTTTTTCCCCTTCTGCAAAATTAATCCCATCAACCAGGGATATCTCTAAAAATTGATTATTTTTGCTGCCACCAACAAACTCTTTTCTCTTTGGGAAATTCTTCTGTTTTTCCCCTCTATTTTATCTATCTCTCTACATCTACCTCTCCCTACCTCTACCTCTACCTCTACCTCTCCCTACCTACCTACCTACCTACCTATCTATCTTTCATCCATCCATCCATCCATCCATCTCGCTATCAATCTATACCATCCATTTATCAACCTCTCTATCTATCAATCTATAATCCATCTATCTTCTCTCATTTATCATCACTGTAAAATGTTGGGAACAATGGAACTATTTTTGTTATTGAAGATTTAGAACATATATTTATTTATTTATTTATTTATTTATTTATTTATTTATTTATTTATTTATTTATTTATTTATTTAATTTGTATACCGCCCTCTCTCCCGATTTGGGACTCAGGGCGGTGCGCAGGGATGATAAAAAAGATAAAATACATATAAATACAATCAGTTGAATAAATTTAAAATTAAATTAAATAAGTTTAACCCATGCTAAAATAATTTAAGACCCTATTAAAACAATGGTAAAAACAAACTATGCCAGGCCGGCCACATGAAAAAAATAGGTCTTTAATGCTCGACGGAAGAGGCGAAGGTCTGTGATAGTACGAAGGTCGGGGGGCAGGTCGAACCATTCAAAATGGGGGAAGCATGTTACTTTTCCAAAATTTGCATATTGCATGGATTTTCAAACCTTTTCATGGAAGAGGAAGTTAATCTTTCGGGTGGAGTGGGCACATTTACAATTTTGATAGCATGTACTAGATCAGTAATCAACTGGTTTCTGTGCATGTAAGGATCTTGATTATTGATGAAGAAGCCACACTGAGCATGGTCACTAAAATTGTATCACTTTCCACTGCAGAATAGAATTTTCTTTTTCCAGAATTCTGTCTAATTGCAAATTTTCAATATGCACAAAAGCTCTGAAAAAGACTTTAACATGTGATAACTGTTTTTATAAAATTCTTACATACTCACCATTGTAAAACAAATGTAGAAATCTGAAAGGTTTTCTTTACTTCCCCATTATTGCATATCACACAAAATTTTCTAACTTCCTTATCTTATGTATACTTTTTCTTCCATTCAGTTCTCAAGGTAATACTCTTTATTTAATAATATCTGCCTTAGGGTTATTTATCATTATTCAACATTTTTCTATATAAATAATGGCCTCTTGGAACATTCTTTTTTCTCATTCATGCATTCTCAAACTATTTAAACAGCAGTGACAAGGGAATCATACCAAGGCTGTTAGCTTGGTGCTAAAATGAACTTGAAGTAAGCAAAGCATGATATTGGAAACATAAATTAAGGATGTCCTTTAAAGATATAATCATGTTCCTGCTTCCAAAGTGGTTTGTCAGCAACAAAGAAACAAAGCTGCCTGCAGGGTAGAGAGGGTTCAAAAGAATCAAGATGGCAGCTATGATTGTGTGATTAAAGCTGTGACATTTTTTTAACCTTGGCTGGAGCTTCAATATTTGTCGTTGTCAACAGTTGGTATTATGATATTAATTCCCATTATAGAATTAATACCATAGATCTTAGGAACGTAGACTAAAGACTAATGAGAAATTTGAGTTTTTCTTTTGTGTTAAATCAAATCCCTTTTAAGAATATAAGTTTGAATTCTAAAGATGCATACATCCCCAGTTCATATTTCATAGTTTATATTTTATATTTTATACTTCGTATTCATAGTTTATATTACGGTTACTCTTGCAACTTATTAAGTGTTTATATGTTTGTAATGCTTCACAATTAGAAGATAATGCTGAGGACAGATTTATCAGAAAGAAAGCCTAGTACTGCTAAAAAATAGGTCAATACAGCTGTCTCATGGGGAGGGGGGGAGGCTGAATAAGAAAGTAGGTCTAGTATTCCTTCTAAAAACCAAGCAAGGCAAAGTATAGGCATGTTTCTTTGGGGAAGCAATTCCAAGTCTTGTATAATACTCTACAATCTGTGACTGGAAAAGTATAAGTCATATATGATTGTGCTCTGTTACCAATGTAGATTGGGCAATGCTCAGGATGTGCAAATTTTAGACTTTCTTTTCAGTTCTGTTCCCTGGGCTCTCTCCTAGCATCCAGAATTATCCGGGATTTAATTATGACAATTCTGAAATGTCAGCCTTCAACCTAAATGTTAGATGTTCAAAACCTTTAAGAAGTATAATCCCAGAGCTGATTAGGATATGAATTTTGGATTTAGTTCTATTTTCTGCATGTAAGCTCCTTCATGATACCAGAGGACTTCTTTACAGACAGTCTACATTTAGCAATCACATTTGGGAGTACCAACTCAATTGCTAAGTGGAAAATCACATGAGTGCAACTGTGCTTATGATTTGACAGCAGCTTTCTTTTTTCTCAAGTTCCTCAAATTCTGATCCAGCACTGGATAATTAGTAAGAAGGAAATTAATGATTATATTTACATTTGCTGAAGAGGGAGGGATTAAAAGAGAATAAGAAAGAACATAATGAAAAATGCAAATTGAATGGAATGTGCTAATGCATATTTCACTAGCATGCTCTCAGCGCCCATCCCCAAATGCCCTAGGCAAATTACCTAGTGCTAGCACATTTTTCAATAGGTATTTCCCATTGTGTATAATCTCATTGTCTCCTATCTCTCTGCTCTTTGAGAGTCAGAAAACAAAGAAGGAAAACAGGAGAATGTGTAGTAACTGACTACAATGATGAACATGGGACTGAGAGACAATATGAAGGTCATAAATGCACAATTTGATTGCATAGTTATTTTTCAGGACCAATGTAACTTTGCACAGTTGTTACATAAGGCAGTCTTTAAGCAAGGTCTACCTATATTATTAGGGAAACAGAGTGCCTGCTTCAGAGTAAATGCCTTAAAACAATTTTGTAGTCTTTCACAGGAGTTGACGGGAAAAGGCAGATTCATGCTGGCAGGAATTCACACATTCTCTTCTTTTTGGAATTTAGGTAAAGTAGCATTGTGAATTGTCTTCTACTCATCACCAATACGCATAGAGGCAGATTTGCCACTATTTCTACCTAGGATATTTTATTTTTTTGGGATGGATGGGTGGGGAAAACCTATGCTTCAAGAGACAATCCAAAGCAGAAACACAAAGTTGACCTTCATCCTTTCTCCACTCAACTTATCCACTCAAGCAACTATTGCAGCATTTGTGTAGCAACAAAAGGCAAAAGAACAATTGTGTATGTGGTGTGCAGTTGAACCCATATCTTTTATCTCATTAGCCCATATCATTTTATCTTGGTTACAATATTTATTAATTATTTTCTTTATATGGTGTTTTTAACTTGCTTTAATTTTCTGCTAGCTCTCCAGATTCATATGTTTGAGATGCCCAGCTATATAATTTGAAACTGAAAATTAATTTCCATCAATGAGTTATTTCTCAAAGAAATAAGAACTGATGAAGATGAGTGGAGGTCAATATGCAGTCTTCATTGATACCATATATGTACATATATCCTATTCTATTCTCTCTGTCTCCATTTACATTTTTTTAAAAATATGAAGCTCCAAGAAGAAACTCCAGGAAGTGTGCCAACATACAAAGAAATAGTTATGAATTCTAAATGTAGAAACTGTTTTCATTGGCATAATATTTACATTAAGGATTGTGGAAAACAAATGATGTAAGTTCTGAAGGTAATCATATCATTAAACAGTTATTGTTAATCAGCTGCCAAAACCAGAAAAAGAAACATACCATCAATTTAATCAATTCTGAGACAAAGAACTTGATTTCATTTCTTCTATAATGCATTTGAAGATTCTCCTTTTTATGACATGCCGCTGAAATATATCCCTTGATATACAGTTAGTTTAGCATCAGAATCTAGTTCTGTTTATTACCTGACCTTTCTTATTTGAAAAACCGTTTATCTCCTGCAGTGAAGCTTTAGTCCCTGGAAGATGATAGACCAATATGCTTATACATAATTCAGGAGCAAAGCTAGTTATTTGTTCATAGCTTTTCTAAAAATTTCACATTTTAAAATAGTGCTTGTTGCATCTCAAAGTATTAAAGCAATGTGGCTGAGTTTATAGAAATGAAATTGTTGCAGGGAGAAATCTTACATAAGACAGAAGAAATAATGCATCCCCATCAAAGCATGCTGCAGAATGGTATAGCATAAATGACTAGGCATAACTTTATTGATAATAATGTCAATAAATCTTTTACTGCAAGATGCCATTAGGGGCACAAGCAAAAATAATTTTAAAGTAATATAGCTATTATAACCTTAAAGTATGCTTCAGTTTTTTTATTCCATATCAAGGGTCATACTTTGAAAGCAGATGGAATTAGCAAAGTTCAGAGTATAAGGGTGAAATGAGTTCTATCAATGTGTGTAAGTCTTAAGGTAAATGCACATGAAAACAACATAAGTTTACTCTAGTCTGACCATCCTGTGGGGTTCTGGATGAAGCAAAAAGAATGCTGGCAACCATACATTTAAAGGGTGTACTGAAAATTGACTCCTGTTTTTTATATCTATTTTTTATTTTATTTTTAAATTGCTGAGAGGCAGGTTGCAGTAAGATGTAAATACATGCCATGTCTGTTTCTCTTTTACCAGGTGATAGATTTACAATCAGACACCCAGTACGGCTGGATATTTCTTCCTCTCCCTCTCTCCCTTATTCTTTTCAATTTATAATTTGGTTAAATACAAAGTTTTATTTATCACCAAATTTGATGAAGAAAATATTTTTCTTTAGCCATATTTTACTTTACTTTACTTATATGATTTCCATGGTGTTACCTCATTAACATGCCATGTCATAATTATAGTCTCTCTTTAAAAAAAAAGCCCTCCATTGAAGAATGAGCATAGGATAGTACTATGCTCATGGAGAATGTTAACAGAATAACATATTTGCAGAACTACACTGTTCAACCATAGAGCATCCTTTGTAAAGGAATTTTTGAAGAGATTTTCCATCAGGTTTGGTTTATATTTAATTTTGCCCTTAGAGAGGGACTTTATAGAACACATACCCAGATCATATTATGTGCTACAAGATTTGAGATATTGTTTTGAAGCTTCCGTCCTGAATTACAAATGTAATTAATAATTTTAATAATTAAAATTATACAGACTACAGTGGACTACAGTTTTTGCTCAAAACCGTAAAGGTTTGTAAAGTTCTCCACCCCCATTTAAAGAACCTTTCTGAGAAAAGAAAGAGAGAGGTGGCTATTTTCAGAAACCTGATCTAGCAACAGTCTTTATTTATTATTTATTTATTTATTTATTTGTTGAATTTATATAACCGCACCCTCTCCCCGAAGGGACCCGGGGCGGTGCACAGGAAATTAAAACAGACAATATCACAATATAAATAATTAAAACCAAATTAAATAAATTATCTCTGTGCTAAAATTTAAAAATATTAAAACATAATCCCGTCTAAAACCCAATTAAAACAATTTATGGTACAAACTGTAGGCTAGGTAAATAACTTAGGCCAAGCCGGCCTGATGGAACAGGAGTGTCTTTAATTTCTGGCGGAAGGTGCGGAGGTCCGTGGTTGTTCTGAGGTTGGGGGGTAGGTCGTTCCAGAGGGTTGGGCCCACCACAGAGAAGGCCCTTCCCCTGGGCGTCACCCGCTGGCATTGCCTGGTGGATGGCACCCGGAGAAGTCCCTCTCTGTGGGAGCGGATCGGCCGCAGGGATGTATGGGGTAGGATGCGGTCTCGCAGGTAGTTAGATCCCGTGCCATGGAGCGCTTTAAAGATGGTAATCAACACCTTGAAGCACACCCGAAAGACCATAGGTAACCAGTGCAGCTCGCGCAGGGGCGATGTTACATGGGAATACCTGGATGTTCCCAAGATCGCCCGCGCGGCCGCATTATGGACCAGCTGTAGTCTTCGGATGCACCCCAAGGGGAGCCCCATGTAGAGAGCATTGCAGTAATCTAGCCGGGATGTCACAAGTGCATGAGTGACTGTGCGAAGGGCAGTCACTCAAAGTCTTGTTCCCAAAGTGAGGCTGGCACCTTCTCTTTTAATTTTCTGGAAATCTCTCAAGACCCAGTTTTGTCATCAGTTCTGGGGATCCCAGAAGACTGGTGAAATTACCAAAGGTGGGCTTAAAAGCAAACAGAATGGAACTCTTCCCTTTTCTTCCTTTTCCCTTCTCTTCCCTTCCCTCCCCACAAGGGTGGTAAATGCTGTTGCTGGGTATGGAAATGAACAAGGAACTGAAGACTGAACGGAAAACTGTCATGGAATGTTGAAAATAAAGAAAAGCAGACAATATATGACTTCCCCAAATTTCATTCCTTCATGGATCCAGGAGTTTGGATACATTTTATAATTTAGGCCAATTGAGATACCTTGGTTAAAAAATATTGCACCATTTTATCCTGTTAAAGATCGTGACAATAAGAGTTTGTGTTATTGGCTATATAGAGGGAACTAATTTAATTAATTAACTGAAATAGAGTAAGCTTTTATTCAAGTATCCACCATGTTCTGTGTAATGTCTGTTCACAATCAGACAAAAATTCAGGAATTGGCTTTGGCTACCAAAACCTCCTGCACATTGGGAAGAAAGCAATCTGCTAGTTAGCTCACAAGAAAGAAATGGAAGTTTTCATTAATAAGTAACTTATGTAAAGTCTTTTTGTGAGAATCCCAATGTTGCTTTTTCAAAAAGCACTTTTTAAAAAAGCAACTGGACTTTCTTTGTTTTGTTTGAAGAAGTTTTGCTTCTCATCCAAGTAGCTTCTTCGGTTCTGATTGAATGGTGGAGAATGGAAGGATTCAAATTTCTTGCAGTTATCTGGTTATTAGCACTCTTTCTGAGAGTTGTGAGGCCAACTGGAGGTTTAACTGTGCCCTCAAGGTTGTCTGAATAATGCAAATAGATATGGAACCTTTTTGGAATTGCTGAAAGGACTCTGTTGAAAATTCAGTCTTAATGTAGATGGTCTTATTGACCCACTTCTTCAAATCAGTTGGCTTGAAAGAGGATCAAACAGGCCATCTACGTTAAGGCCATGTACATATAAATCCTTCCATTCACCACCATTCAGTCAGAACTGAAGAATCTGCTTGGATGAGAAGTGAAATATATTCAAGGAAAACAAACAAAATCTAGTTGTTGTTTGAAAAGGCCTTTGGGACAACCATGACCCGTATGACCTATATGACAATATCCAGCTACTTTTTGTGAGAGTCTTGTTGGTGACTGATTCTCTCAACTTCTTACTGTTACATAGCCAACTGGACAACTAGTCATAACAAGACTGCTCAGGTTCAATACTGATCAGCAAAGATTCATGTATGCAGAAAAGTTAAGCGCTAACAAAATAAAATGGCAAAAGTGAATTTGCCTGGCATAATATATTATATAGGGCATCTCTTATTTCATCATAAAATCAATAGCTATACAAGAGCATCTGCTTCTACTCTTATTAAATATGCAATAAAAAGTACCATTTTAGCTTGATTTATTATCCTCTCTGAGTTTCAGACAAAATCTGTAAAAGATTGTAATTGGGAATAGGCCAATACTACGGTGCTGACAGCATCTCTTCTCCTGCCCCAGCAGTGATAAAGCACATGAGACAAACAAACAGACAATTTGTGAAAGTAATATCAAAAGCACATTCCTAAGTGCCGATTGACTTATTTTGGTCACATTTATGATCATAACTCAAATTACTAATTTGAACTGATTAAGAAATAGATCATATTACTACACACATTTGGAAGGCACCGTAGTCTAATCCAAGTTTAGTGTATTAGAAATAAAGTAATCCCATTTCCTCCTCCATCTGATCCCATAGTTCCTTAAACTGAATAAAGGACTGCGAGCAATGCTGTTTCTTTGACTTGCCTACATGATATTTATAAAAAGAGAATAAAATTACCAAACAATTTCTTCTAGATTCCTCAATGTTGTATATGATTTGTTTAGCATTGATTGAGTGCTCATTTACTTTTGGTAAAACAGGAAAGTGTGTTATTCTGTATCTCAGCAATAACATTTTCGTTCAGTTAGAATATAAGTAAAAGATCCTTTTGACATTATGAATTTATGGTTCTTTTACATATAGCCATATGAACAACAAACAGCCATACAATAACAACAACAACACACACACATCACATATTGTCCTCTGAAAATCTTTATTTTTGTCCTAAAAATCATACCTACCATCTTTTTTCTCTTCCAGAGAAATCTTTATTTTTGTATCTGTTATGTCTTTGAAAGAAGATAGAAACAGAACAACATCACCTTTCTCATTCTTAATTGGGACAATATCCAATAGGCACCAAAATGAAGACCCTGAAAGAAAAATAAATTCATTACATATATCATATAATTCTGTATCTATATATAGTTAATTATATGATACAATTGAAAATATAAAAACTAAAAAAAACCCAATTTCCTTCATTTGTTGTTATGCAATAATACTATTTTCTCTTAAAGTATTCATTTAAATGCAGTACATATGTATTGTGATAATAATGTGATAAATATTCTTGTTATCATTTTATTTTGAACTTTATCTTTTAAAAAAACTATGACATGATCTTATGTTTGGGTTATCTTATTGTCTCTGTATAGATTCATCTCTACTCGTAGTCTTTTATCTGAGTCTAGATGTCTAATAGATCTCTGTACAGTTTTAAATACATTCAAATTAATAATGTTTTTCCTTAAAATAGAAGGCAAAATATAGCTTTTTGTAGCATTTATAATATAGCTATTAAATGCAGGAAAGCTAAAAATAAATAAACAAATTTAACAGAGGAATATATCTAATGTCCTTCGGTATGCTGAAAAAACTGCTACAAATGTCTTTTGCACTTTGTGTTAATTGCACTAGGGCACCATGATAAGATTGTTTAAAGTTACTTCTTTAAAATACCATTATTGCATTTGTTTAACTTGGTATTTTTTTATTTATAGGCAGACATTTATGTAGAATGGGTTTTTATACTTTCAATAATATTATTTAACATGATTCATTCAAATATTTACATAAATATTTCCTGGGAGAGAAAAAAATGCATTTAACTATTTTCTTCATTATCAAGTATTTAATGGGGTGAAATTTTATTTCCATATCAATAAAACCCAAAAAGACATAAAATGCATATAAAACTCTTTAGGTTTGGCTAAGATTCAATATGCCATTCTATACTGAGTGTACTAGATTCACTATCAGTACTAAGCAATGTATTTATTACTATTGAGTGATAAGAAAACAAACTAGTGCACAGAAAGCTTTGAACCCGGAGCCAGGCCTATCAATATCAGCTATTTTCTCCTTAGCATATTTCCCTGAAAAATGAGTCCAATATCTCATATTTACAATATTTGGGAACTGATCACATGTGTACTTTGCTGTGAAATCCTGTTGTCTAGGAAGGGTGTGGAACCAAAATGGCTTAACAAGGATGAAGCTTCACTGAGTTTCATGAACTTTATTAGAGCAACTTGTTTCCTTAGTAATTTAAGGTTATTGTGGTTTTTTTTTTAAAGATCCACAGCACTTGGGCTATTGAGCTGGTTGGCTAGTAAACTAATTCTGTTTATTTCTGAACAAGCAACTGAAAACAACTAAACATTTCTAAGTATGAGTTTGGTATACTCTACTTTTTATAGCAGGTGTTTTCAACTTCAACAACTTTATGCCTGGCATAAGCAAATAGAGCCATTCTATTGACTTCTTTGTTGACTTTATTGGGTTTAAAGAGGGCGCGCAACTTGGGTGTCCTCCTGGATTCCCGGCTGTCCATGGAGGACCATGTGGCGGCCGTGGCCAGGAGGGCGTTTTATCACAAGAATCTTCCAGACTGCCTTCCTTCCCCTGAGAAGAGGCAAATAAGTTTTCATAGATTTTGAGGTGGGGTTCGAGTCATCTGTGGTTTTGGGGTGGAATACCATCTGTACGCTGACGACACCCAGCTGTACATATCCACCCAAAACCACCCCAACGATGCCACCGAGGTGCTGTCCCGGTGTTTGGAGGCCGTACGGGTCTGGATGGGTAGTAACAAACTCAAGCTCAACCCGTCCAAGACCGAGTGGCTGTGGTTTCCGGCACCCCGGTTCAGCCAGATAAGTCCAACACTGGCCATTGGGGGCGAACAACTGGCCCCCGTGGAGAGGGCGCGCAACTTGGGTGTCCTCCTGGATTCCCGGCTGTCCATGGAGGACCATGTGGCGGCCGTGGCCAGGAGGGTGTTTTATCAGGTACGCCTGATACGCCAGTGGCGCCCCTTACTGGACCGGGGGGCCCTTCGCACAGTCACTCAAGCGCTTGTGACTTCTCGGCTGGATTACTGTAACGCTCTCTACATGGGGCTCCCCTTGAGGTGCACTCGAAGGCTACAGTTAGTTCAGAATGCGGCCGCACGGGTGATTATGGGTGCCCCAAGGCAAGCCCACGTAACACCTCTCCTGCGCGAGCTACACTGGCTGCCTGTGGCCTTTCGAATGTGCTTCAAGGTGTTGATGACCATCTTTAAAGTGCTCCATGGCTCGGGGCCTAGCTATATACGAGACCGCCTTCTGCCCCATACATCCCTTCGTCCGCTCCGCTCCCACAGAGAGGGTCTTCTCTGGGTACCGTCGGCCAGGCAATGCCGGTTGGCGACACCCAGGGGAAAGGCCTTCTCTGTGGCGGGCCCGGCCCTCTGGAACGACCTACCCCTCGACCTACGCACCATCTCGGACCTCCACCTCTTCCGCCAATGTCTTAAGACGTATCTATTCCAACAAGCCGGCCTAGCGTAGCCCCCCGTTTCTGACTCTATCTATAATTTTTTATTTTCAGGGTTTTAAATGGGTTTTTTAGCACGGGTTTTAATTTAATTTAGCGGCTTCATGTAGGTGTTGAACAGAAGTGGCGAGAGGACCGACCCCTGAGGAACCCCACATATGAGGGGCCTTGGGGCCGACCTCTGCCCTCCTGCCAACACCCATTGCGACCGACCAGAGAGTCCTAATATGGTCTCTCACTAGTGTTCGGTCAGCTTCGGATCGAGAAGATCTCCACCTACTCTCTAGGCGTCTCTTGCGGCATTTCATCTCCCGCAGCTCCTCAGTAAACCAAGGGGCCTGGGTGACTCGACACTGCAAGAGAGGCCGCAAGGGCACGACTCGGTCCAAGGCCCCTGTGGCCGCACTATATCATGCAGCCACTAGATCCTCAGTCGAGTCGTGGGGCAGGGACACAGGTATTGAACCTTTCGGGGTCCATCAGGTGCCTGGGGCGGAACCAACTCGATGTCTCCGGTTCCGCCTCCCCGCAGTGGGGTGTGACCGTTGGAAAGTCCATCCGAAGGAGAGAGTGATCTGTCCATGACAAGGGTAAGATGACTAAATCCCCTGTTCCGAGATCACTTCTCCACTGTCCAGAGACAAAAATCTGATCCAGTGTGTGTCCTCCCTCGTGAGTGCGGCCCTGAACTACTTGGGTCAGGTCAATGGCCGTCATGGAAGCCATGAACTCCCGGGCTGCCTCGGATGTTTTGCCCGCCGATGGCAGGTTGAAGTACCCCATGACTACTAGTCTGGGGGTCTCCACCGCCATCGCGGCGATCACCTCGAGTAGCTCGGGCAGGGCTGCTGTTACATAGCGGGGAGCCAGGTATACAATCAGCAAGCCCAACTGCCTCCCTAGGTCCCACTTCACGAAGAGGGACTCACAGCCGGTCGTCTGAGGGACAGTGGTCTCCCTCGGCTCCAGACTTTCCTTAACAATAACTGCCACCCCCCCACCCCTGCCTAGGGCCCTAGGCTGATGAAATGCATGGTAGCCTGGTGGGCACATTTCCACGAGGGGTAAACCCCCCTCGGGGCCCAACCAGGTCTCCGTAATTCCCACCAGGTCCGGGTCCCCCTCTGACACAAGGTCATTTATGAGGGGGGCTTTGTTCACCACAGACCTGGCGTTGCAGAACATCAGCCTGGGGCCCCGGCTCTGTAATCCCTGACTGCCTAGCCCATGAGCGGAGCACAGGGGGTTGGGGCAAGCAACTGCTCATAACCAGCGACCACGAGCCCCTAACCCACGGTGGACATCCTGTCTCCCACCACCTCTGTCCCTCCCCAAGACCGACCGAATGGGATGGCCCTCAACAGAAATGACCCCCGATCCCCCCTCCCTAGTGGACTCATCCTTTATCCTACTTCCACCGGCCGGCCCTATATCTGGACCCCCCTCTGACTGACTAAACCCTCCCCCCACCCCAGAACCCCTTAAAAGCCGAATTAAAATTTTGTTTAAGAAACCCCTAAGTCCGCGCTTCGCCCATCTCTCTGGATTAATCCATCCCTCATTGAGGTGGGCCCTTGATAAACCCGGGGGCCAGACCTGCGAGAGGGGAGACTCCCACAGGGAGAGGAGATCAGTCCTTGAGTACAGCTTGGGTGGTAGATATTTACAAGGAACCCATAATGGCTAGCGGGGGGGGAGTCGCTTAGATATTTATAGCTGAGATATTTATAGCTTTTATATTTCACTGCTTATTCCTTATTGTAAAACCTGCAGTTTGGAAGGATTATATTTATGGTAACAATTGAATTTGTATGTGAATCTTTATCTATGCTTGCTTAGATACATTTATTATTAATAATAATAATAATCTTTATTACCATTGTACTAATTAGACTGCTTTTTAAAATCTCTGTGTCTTTGAAAATTACAAATTATATGGATATGTAGGCATATGAGACATTGTTTCAAATAGTTTGTCTCTCTGTAAAAAGCTAAAGTTAAAATATTCCCTTTTTGGCTACAATTGTATGCAAAGAGAGAACTGCCATTGTCAACAATCATTGTCTGGCATCTCCAGTTTCAATCTGTCCTTAAGAAGTATTTTCTTCCTTCTAGCTGTTATCCCAAGAATATGTTTTT
This sequence comes from Rhabdophis nuchalis, assembly GCA_039707465.1. Classification (NCBI taxonomy): domain Eukaryota; kingdom Metazoa; phylum Chordata; class Lepidosauria; order Squamata; family Natricidae; genus Rhabdophis; species Rhabdophis nuchalis. Next base: position 55,089,384 of record CM077647.1, on the reverse strand, counting down.
TCTACACCTCAACACAATAAAATCTTCAGATTCAAAATACACTTAAACATTTTGATGACTAGGAACATCCAAAAAGTAAAATATAATAAATAATGAAAAATTAATACCATACAAAATCATAGTATCATTGCATTAGAATTCAACCAGCATTGAACTGAATTCTTTTCAATTAAGGGACCACTAGATATGATTAGGTCATATATGGTCCATCTGTGTTTTTAAAATGTGTAGAATCTTTAAAATTAAAGAGGCACTCTCAGTTAATGTGCAAGGCAAAGCCATTCAAATTAAGTCAATTCCTACCAGTGGACTGGATGTAAGGAATATAGGTGCTGTAGTGAAAAAAGAGGTCAAAGAGACAAACAATATAACATTGAGGATTTGTGAAAACTGAAACAGATGTGATCACAGTGAACCAAAGGTCAAGAGGTTCTAGGGGAAAAACCACAATGCAATCCAAAGTACAAACAATTGGATTACAAAACAAATGTATTCCAGGATCTAAGTGCACTTATTGATGATGGATATGCTTCAGCTTCCATCCAAGCACAGATGGTACTATTAGTTGATTAATTATGAATACTGGCACTAGAAAGCCACTTGCTACTTCCAAATAGCCCTACTCATGTTTTTAGTTTCTCTCCACAATGTGCATTCTAATTAGAAGCTGACCTTACTCTCATGGACTAGATAGGCAAAATCAAGGTTAGAGATTGAGGAAAGTTGTGGATATGTTTTAATAGAACAGAAAAAAAAACAAGTGTTCATGGCCTTTCTTTTCCCCATCTTATCTACTGTCACTTCATATCCTGAATAGTGCCTGAATCTCCTTGGTCCCTGCCTGCCAATCAAGTCTTGTAAGTTACTAGGTATAGCACAGTGATGGCGAACCTCTTTTGGCTCACGTGCCAAAAGTGGGGGGAATGCAGGAGGGGCATTGTGCATGGGCATGCCACACATGCGCATGCTTTCCCCCTCTGGTTTGCTCATAGGGTCATTTTTCACCCTCCGGAGCCTTCAGGAGCTTCCACCCCTCAGGAGCCTTCAGGGAAGCCTCTGGAGGATGAAAAATGGCCTCAAAAGAAGGCTGAAGTCAGCTGGACATGCGCGCTGGAGCTGACAGAGCAACGCCCTACGTGCCCTAACAAATGGCTCTGCGTGCCACCTGTGGCCCCGTGCCATAGGTTCATCATCACAAGTATAGCAGATAGGATCATTTGGTTTCAAATGTAATATCATGGGATGAGGATTATGCCATTTCCTGCCTGTTTATGGATTAGTAAAAGACTAAAGGAGTTTTAACTGTAGCTCTATAGAATCTTCCATATCTGTGTATTGGCTACACCCAAAGCATCCACAGAAATCTAGCACTTATATTAAAATGATGAAAGCAACTTTGCCTCATTGTGACACAAGTTCTGTTTGTTTCAAAAGAAAATGTGGTGGTGTTATCAGCAAGTATAAAACAGTAAAAATTTTAAAGGGACTCTGCAATCATAATAAATACATGCTATTTGCCAAGCATCCAAATCACGTGGTCATGTGATCACAGGAATATCATGATAATCAAAACTATGAAGACTAGTTGTTAAGTCACCTTTCCCAGCACTATTTCCCTAAATACAGTGACTGATAACATAAGAATGAGAAGACAGTTCAATGAAATGAAATCTTATTATGGGAAACTACAAATAGAGAGTAAGCTACTTTAGAATGGACCCATTGCTTCATGTTCCTGATATTGATGGATGACTGAAGAAAGTATACTGCCTTGTAATGAGATATTATTAGAATGGGTAGGATTACGTTTCTGAATTCTTTTCTGTGTTTGTTGGTCTTAAATAGCAAAACTGGTGCTTTAAGCTTTAGAAAGCTTTAATGTATCTTCCTTCTTAACCCTCAAAAAGATGCTATTTTGCTCCTGAGAAGCGAAAGCCCAAACCCTCCAGTGAAAGAAAAAAGTCCAAAATTTTCAAAAGTCCAAAATTTTCAATTCCACCATATAAAGATTCCCTTTTATTTTGCTGTATTGAATAAAGTAATAATGTAATTTTCAATGTTACAGAAATATCAGCAATCTTGTTATAAACAATAGCAATATAAACTAGCAATGTTGTTATAAACAATTCATACATAATGTGAAGGTAAATTAAAAAGAAAAAAGTGAAATAGACAAAACAATTTGGGTAGACAACTATAGATATTAACAAGCAGAATTATACTTCCAATATTGCATGATAATTATCAAGGTCATATTCTTGCCCAATGTCTAATGTATTCCTTCTCAAATGTTATTAGCTAGTTTTATTTCATATTATGTTATTTTAGTATAATTTTATTCATGGCTAAAGCACACAAGGTTATTTATTTTATTTATTTTTTTATTTTTCGAATTTATACCCCGCCCTTCTCCTTGTTAGGACTCAGGGCGGCGCAGAGGCATTATTAAAAACCATAACAAAACAATATATACTATTAAAAACATATTAAATTAAATTAAAACCCGTGCTAAAAACCCTTTAAAACCCTAAAAAATTAAAATTTATAAATATAGTCAGAAATGGGGGGCTACACTAGGCCGGCTTGTTGGAATAGGTACGTCTTAAGACGTTGGCGGAAGAGGCGGAGGTCCGAGGTAGTGCGAAGGTCTTCCCCTGGGTGTTGCCAACCGGCATTGCCCGGCCAATGGTACCCGGAGAAGGCCCTCTCTGTGGGAGCGGATCGGACGAAGGGATGTATGGGGCAGAAGGTTATATACAACATAATTTAAAAATACAGTATATCTTGCAACATGGGATACAATACTGTCAAAATTTAATATTACTGAATAATAATTGTTAAGTTTGGCCAAACAAGAATTCTACTGGGTAAATACTTATTTCACCCTACAACTGAAGCTAAAATATGTATCAAACATTAAATCCAGCTTTCTAAACAAGCAATTTGGCATCTTTTCAGGGAACTATATAAGTAAATTTAATATAAGTAGTGTATTTAGGCAAATGAATACGAAAAAATTTAAGTTAAAAATGCTAATATGATGTTGAACTATATACCAAAGCTTTGGAATATAAACACTGTTTATTTGACATTATGGGTATAAACTAAAAGAATCATGTGGAGAAATTAGATATGTGATGTTATTCCAGATGTAGAGAATGGCTGTTGGAAATGTGTAATCTACATTTCTTGGAAAAGGAAGTATTTTCTATTAATTAAAGGATGCAGCAATGTGTGCTACTATCTCAGATTTTGTGATACTTTACATTAATATTTTGTAATAGTGACTATGATTAAGTATAACACATCATGTAATCTTATCTTTTCTTTCTTAGATATATTCTTACCTTGATTCGGGTTAATTTTTTAAATTTCCTTTTTGTTTTGGGAGGGAAATTTAAAAAAAATTGAATAGTTTCATTTTATTAATTTTCTATGTTAAGAATGTTTTAAAAAATAAAAAAATAATCTAAGCCACATATACATAAACATTTTTCTCTAATTCATGAAAGTAAATATATGAAGTGAGAAGAAGGATTCTTTTTTTCTTGAACTAGGCAGGGGAAAAGAATATTGGAGATAAATAGATACTGCGTTATGTTATATTGAAAGTTTTCCGGTATGAAATTTGGGTGGGGATGGAGTAGAGGCAGTGAACCCACAATTTACACTTCTATTTTTAACCCACACGATTGCCACTAAACCCACAAGATTGCCACAGAAAATCAGTGCCAAATTGCTGAATTCCAAAACTGTAATTTTTAAAAATATTTTCAGTAGTATAAATAAGATCCAAATTTTGTTTAATGTAGCACAAAGTTTTTCAATTTAAAAAAAATTCACCAGGTGCCAAATATTTAAAAAATGAAGTAATATTTTTTTAAAGTAAGAATAGGAATTCTTATAAGCAATTAGGGAATTATCTAGGACACATTGCTGTCTACAAATGCCACATTTCATATACTTTGGCAGAAATAGATACAAGGTATTGGAAGCGGTGTGTATATGTGCATGCATAATACACAATAATTTAAGAAATTGGACTGCAATTTCTGTATCTGCCCTAGGTTCAAGCTTATCAAAGGAGTCAGAAAACCAGAAGTACAGTACAGACAATCTCCGTTGTAGAAAAATGTCAGTATCACTGAATGTTTCTGAAGAAAAAAATACCAGTTCTTTGCTAGAGAATCTGACAAAGGAGGCATGAAGAAATACAGTCAGGTCCAGAAATATTGGAACATCGACACAATTCTAACATTTTTGGCTCTATACACCACCACAATGGATTTGGAATGAAACAAACCCATTGTGCTTTAACTGCAGACTGTCAGCTTTAATTTGAGGGTATGTACATCCAGCTCAGGTGAACGGTGTAGGAATTACAACAGTTGGCATATGTGCCACCCATTTGTTAAGGGACCAAAAGTAATGGGACAATTGGCTTCTCAGCTGTTCCATGGCCACGTGTGTAATATCCCCTCATAATCCCCATTACAATGTGCAGATAAAAGGCCCAGAGTTCATTTCAAGTGTGCCATTTGCATTTGGAATCTGTTGCTGTCAACTCTCAAGATGAAATCCAAAGAGCTGTCACTATCAGTGAAGCAAGCCATCATCAGGCTGAAAAAACAAAACAAACCCATCAGAGAGATAGCAAGAACATTAGGCATGGCCAAAACAACTGTTTGGAACATTCTCAAAAAGAAGGAATGCACCGGTGAGCTCAGCAACACCAAAAGACCTGGGAGACCATGGAAAACAACTGTGGTGGATGACCGAAGAATCTTTTCCCTGGTGAAGAAAGCACCCTTCACAATCATTGGCCAGATCAAGAACACTCTCCAGGAGGTAGGTGCATGTGTGTCAAAGTCAACAATCAAGAGAAGACTTCATCAGAGTAAATACAGAGGGTTCACCACACGATGTAAACCATTGGTGAGCCTCAAAACAGGAAGGCCATATTAGAGTTTGCCAAACGACATCTAAAAAAGCCTTCACAGTTCTGGAACACCATTCTATGGACAGATGAGACCAAGATCAACTTGTACCAGAGTGATGGGAAGAGAACAGTGTGGAGAAGGAAAGGAACTGCTCATGATCCTAAGCATACCACCTCATCAGTGAAGTATGGTGGTGGTAGTGTCATGGCGTGGGCATGTATGGCTGCCAATGGAACTGGTTCTCTTGCATTTATTGATGATGTGACTGCTGATAAAAGCAGCAGGATGAATTCTGAAGTTTTTCGGGCAATATTATCTGCTCACATTCAGCCAAATGCTGCAGAACTCATTGGAATTTCAATTTCAATTTCAATTAATTTGAATTTGTATACCGCCCTTTCTCCCTTGCGGGACTCAGAGCGGTGAACAGGCAATGATAAAAACAACAGTAAAAACATCAAAATAAATACCTATGCTAAAAATAAATTAAATTCAAAGCCTTCTCTAACATGTACAATATAATGTACAATAAAATGTACAATGTACATTGCAGATGGACAATGACCCAAAGCAACCAAAGAGTTTTTGAAGGGACAGAAGTGGAATGTTATGCAATGGCCAAGTCAATCACCTGACCTGAATCCCATTGAGCATGCATTTCACTTGCTGAAGACAAAACTGAAGGGAAAGTGCCCCAAGAACAAGCAGGAACTGAAGACACGTGCAGTAGAGGCCTGGCAGAGCATCACCAGGGATGAAACCCAGCATCTGGAGATATCTATGCATTCCAGACTTCAGGCTGTGATTGACTGCAAAGGATTTGCAACCAAGTATTAAAAAGGGAAATTTTGATTAATTATTATTATTCGGTCCCATTACTTTTGGTCCTTTAACAAGTGGGAGGCACATATGCCAATTGTTGTAATTCCTACACCGTTCACCTGAGTTGGATGTACACACCCTCACATTAAAGCTGACAGTCTGCAGTTAAAGCTCATTGTGTTTGTTTCATTCCAAATCCATTGTAGTGGTGTATAGAGCCAAAAATGTTAGAATTGTGTCGATGTCCCAATATTTCTGGACCTGACTGTATCTGATTATAAATGGGACAGTTTGGGCTGTCAAATAAACATATGGATGAAAGATAAAAGACATATCTGTAAGACAGGGCTATCTATATATTGTAAAAACTTATTTTTATTTGTATATTAATATTGTCACATTAACTCAAACAACAATTTTTGAACAAAAGTACCCTGCTAGCTTAAAGAATGCATAAAAAATCTGGGACCCATTTCTCCTGTGAAATTGAAATGTCCATGATGTTTAGATCAATTTTATTCACAAGATTGTGACTTTCAAATGTTTGTTTGTTTTTTGCTCACCTGTGGTTCTGTTTAGGTAAATAAGTATTGATTTATTATTGAAATTTATTTGACATTAAATTATTTTTTATATATTTATGAAATATTGATATAGGATTATACAACATTGGGATAAAAAAAATACTAAAGGTTATTGTTAATTTAGCCACATCAGACAGTACTATCTCTCTTTCAAAGGATGGCCCAATGGATCATAGATTTGTCTAATTGATTCTAAATTTAAAAGTTGTTCAAATAAAATTATGCAAAATTGGGAAGGATGGTTATATGATAAAGATACTTCAATATTTTACTGTAGAGACACTTATTTCTCTTGCTTTTTGTTTAAAAACTGGGCCAAAGTAGTCATATATTTAATTTGATCCAATCGTGTTCCAAATTGGCTTTATTTCTTGCACAAGTTTTAGGAAATGCTCCCTAAAAACAAGCAGAATTCATTTTACAACCTCCAGTTTTGTGTAGAAGATTCTTTAAGAGCAACCTTATATTTTTAAAGCATTTTGAACATTGTTCAACACAGACTGCTTAGTCACAGATTGGTTGGTTCTAAAATCTTACGTTAAGTGATATTACAGCCAAGAGATCATCATAGAGATATTAAATATGTTAAGAAATTGTATAATTAAATAGATTTTACTTGTAGCCTGGAGCCTGTGTAGTTAAATTGATGTACCTGTAGTTCTTTATATCACTTTGGTAAAGTAATTCTACTTTTGCATCCAAAAATAATCAGAATTCTGGATATGGACATTTGTTGAGAAACATCAGCAGAGACAAAGCTGACATGCACATCTAAGAAACAATATTCAAACTACATTCCCTATTATCAGGATGTCCAGATGTGTTTCTTCATAAAGCTTGAACATGACACAATTTACTATTTTCAGTATGATCCCTTGATTTACTTGATTTCAAAAGTCAGAATTTACTGAATTTACAGAAACACAGAAATATCACTTCAAAGTCCAGATTTTTAAGCAATGCTCTCCCCAATCTAGTGTTTTGACTCTTGCAAGAACAAGAATCTGTATAAATGAGCCTACTCACTTCCAGAATGTTTTAAAATATTACTCCAACATTACTATTTTTTCCTTATTAGCCATTCTCTACCAGTCTTTCTTGGCAACTTCTAAAAGGACATCTTTACCTTAATTCAACCCACATCTTCATACATAAATGTTATGCACATTAATAATATGCAGGGTTACTGGCATCTATTTAAAGGTAGCCTAGTATATTCAGGATCCAATTGGACATACACAAGGCCACAGAAGCAAGGCCACAGAAGCATGTGCTTCAATAGCATTATTGTTATTACTTTCTGTTTCAGAAGAGAAGCAGATAGATACAAATATAGTGCCAACACAGAGCATATTGTATGAACATAATTGTGCATGCTTACACATACATAAAAACAGGGATGAAATTCAGCAAGTTCTGACAGGTTCTGGAGAACCGGTAGCGGAAATTTTGAGTAGTTTGGAGAACTGGCAAATACCACCTTTGGCTAGCACAAGAGTGGGATGGGAATGGAGATTTTACGGTATCCTTCCCTTGCCACGCCCACCAAGCCATGCCCACAGGACCGGTAGTAAAAAAAATTGAATTTAATCACTGCATAGAAAATATATAATAATAGTATTTATGCTTATATATACTACTTCATTGTGCTTTACAGAACTCTCTGAGTGTTTTGCAATGTAAGTATTATTTGCATATTGCCCTGAACAATCTAGGCCCATGATGGTGAACCTATGGCATGTGTGCCACATGTGGCACATGGAGCCATTTGTCAGGGCATGCAAGGCATTGCCCTGTCAGCTGGCCAGCGCACATGCACGCTCTGGCCAGCTGATTTCAGCGTTTTGAGACCATTTTTTGCCCTCCAGTGGCTTTCTTGAACCCTCCGGAGTGTGAAAAATTGGCCCTATGGGTAAACTGGAAGTTTGGGAATGGACTTCTGGTTGGCTCGTAGGGCTGGTTTTAGCCTCCCTGAAAGATCCGGTGGGCTAAAACTGGTCCTATGAGCAACTTGGAAGTGACTTTCAGTTTGCTCAGAAGATCGTTTTTTGCTCTCTGGAGCCTTCAGGGATGCGTCCTGAAGGCCCCTGAAGGCTCCAGAGGGCTAAAAACCTGCCCTACGAGCAAACTGGAAGTCCATTCCCGAACTTCTGGTTTGTCCATAGGGCCGGTTTTTCATGCTCTGGAAGCTTCAGGGAAGTCCCTGAAGCCTTTGGAGGGCCTCCGGGGGAGCAGAGGAGCTGTTTTCACCCTCCCTAGGCTCCTATAAAGCCTCTGGAACCTGAGGAGGGTGAAAAAAGCATGCCAAAATGGGGCGGGGAGCTCTGGTCATGCATGCATGCACATTAGGGTCATGTGCAAAGCATTATGGGCCTGGCACGCCCACGCACAACCCCCCTGTGCTCTCCCCGCTTTTGGCACACAAGCCAAAACAGGTTCACCATCACTGATCTAGGCCCTCATCTAAATTTATGTGAAATTTAATTATATTGAATCTGAAAAATGCTCTACCTGGCTCACTAGTCTATATTCTGCCCTCCCCAACCTATGTGCTCCAAATGTGTTGCTTACCAACAAAACCAAGGTTATGATGGTTTTGTTGGTTATGATTTGGGGCAATTGAATCTAATGCATATTGAATTGGCATCCTTTATTCTCAAAGACAGTGCTTATCAAAAGTTTCTTATCAAACAATGTAATAATTAATTTAAAATGGTAAATGACCTAGTACTAAATTTTTGTGATTGGCCACAGTGTGAAAATATTTGTCATTATTTTCATATTCTGCACATTGTTCTGCCTGACCTCACTTTTATTTTTATCCTGCTTGACTAACCATGAGTCTATGTATGCTGTATTTCAGAATAATACATCTGGTATATTAAAGATAAGGCTAGAATTATTCTTCTGAAATTTGTATGAATGCATTTTATTATGAGTTTGTATGATTTATATATTTTGAAATTGTCAATGTGTAAATTCAACTACTATTAATTTAGTTTTAACAAAAATGTCATTTTAAGTTCTTTTAAAATTAATTTTGATATACCTTAAAATTATACCTTAACAAGCATATTATATATATTTCAACTGCTCATTGATGAAAACTATTTATATTAAATTGCAGATCATATTCTCAAAGAGGATGATAAAAAAAATATGAATCTGAAGCATACTAAGTATTATACAATCTTCCCTAACCTGATAGACTTCAGGTAGACCTAAATATAACTTCCACGCTAGCCTTATGTTCTCAGAAAAGTTAGTTGGTTTAAAGCAACTGGCAAAAGGTCATAAAAACATGCTGAATTATATTTTTGAATATATTATATACAAATGCATACTATAATATACTGGTACATTTATTTCTATATACTATCTAGGCTTATTACATTTCCTAATTATAGGAGGTCAACCTTGCACCAGTTCAAGATTTAAAATAAAAAAAATGTTTCCCATTATTTATTACTATGTTCCAACATTTTGAACTCTTCTACAATAATCCATTAAATACATTTAAGTCTCTTCGGTAAATGATATATAGTACTATATATAAAGGATCATCACTAGAGACAAGGATAGTGATGATATACATTTTTCTTATCTATCTTATATTTTCATGGCCAGGTAAGAACATTGGTAGTAAAATGATTTTATAACTTTAATTTTAATGTTATTTATTTCTCAAATAAGCTACATACGAATATTGTATATCAAAGTAAACCAGTGTATTTATATGATGATATCTTGACTTTATCTTAGCTCTAACCTAATGGAGTACCTAATTATTATCAAAACATGATTTAATGCCAGCACCATCTTTCTCCTAAATTTCTATCCATGTAAATACTATTTAATAAAATAATACTCACTGTTCTTTTTATAAAACATGATCTCTCCTTTGAATTCTATTTTGTCTTCCAATGACTTTTCAATTTGGAGAATCATTTGCTCATTTGTTTCAGCACCATATAAAAATTTACAGCTGCAGCTCTTCTGCATGACTTCGGTTCGTGCAAATCCAGAAAGCTCACAGAAGCCATCGGAACAGTAAACTATGGGGAATCCTTTAGCCACCTGAGCATTGGCAAGAATGAAATTACTATCTGTAAAAAAAGACAAAAGTACAATATTTATAAATATAACCTGCTTATTCCATGTCCAGCGTATTTTCCCCAGAGGATGTCCTCCAGATACTGTAAACCACAAAACTCAACAGTACCAGGCAGAATATTTCATGACTAGGAATGAGAAGTTCAGGTCAAAACATCTTAAAGGTGGCTGGTTGAAGAAGGTACAGTGATATTACTTCAAACACTTGTTAGAACCATGGTGGCGCAGTGGTTAGAATGCAGCATGCAGGCTACTTCTGTTGATTATCGACTGCCAGCAATTTGGCAGTTCAGGTCTCACTGGCTCAAGATTGACTCAGTCTTCCATCCTTCCAAGGTCGGCAAAATGAGGACCCAGCTTGTTGGGGGCAATATGCTGACTCTATAAATCTCTTAGAGAGAGAACTGTAAAGAACTTTCAAACCGTATATAAGTCTAAGTGCTATTGCTATTGTTATTGTTCACACCTGAATAATATAGAAATTCCAAAGTAGCTATTAAGATATTTTGAATTATCTTAATGGATATTTGAAAAGGATCACAAATATACAGAAAGCAAAGTTTTGTCATTTTATAGGATACAATAAATTTCTTACAAAGTTACTCTTCATCAAATTAAAAATAAAAGGAAACTATCACTGAGACACATTGGCAGAGGAAGAGACAAGTCCACTTTCAGTCATGGAAAGGATGTGGCTTATTACTATTAATCCAGTTAATAAGAAAAGTGGGAACACTGTTTAGGCAAGAATTCTTTCAGATGCCTCTGCTGAACCAATTGCATATTTTTTCCTGCATCCAAGATGGGTCCTTTTTTAGGAGAAAGGCGGGGTATAAATTTAATAAAATAAAATAAATAAAATAAATTACTATCCATACTACTGATTATAATTTTTATGAATGTATATTTATACTACTGAATCTTATTACAGGCTCACTGTAAAAATAAGGCATTAAAACCAGAAAATGCAATTAAAAACTATAAACAATAGGAAAAAATAAAATATAAGTAACCAACCAAAAGATAAAGGAACACTAACTTTCAAAAACCATTTAGAAAATTCTTTCTTAATGTTTTTATGTTATTATCGAATGGACTCTTGGGGAAGGCTCCTCCAATGGGAACTGCTATTAAGAAATACCAGCTTTGAGCACCATCCTGTTTCTGGAGGGCATCTAACATTTTCAAGTTATGTATTGAAGAACGTAGCCCTGAGAATAAAAATCAATTTGAATTTTACTTGAAAACTTCTCAGAAACCTAAGTACTGTCCCTTGGTATAGCTTTCAGAAGATTCAGTTGGTTCTCACTTGCCAATTGGACTTTACAGCAACTAGCAACTAAAGTTCCTAAGTAGCATTCAAAACCAGCCCCCATACAAAATGTGTTACTTTACCAAATAAAGTAGTAATCTATACCAGTGATGTCAGTTGAAGGAATACAGGTAAGGCTATGTAAAGACATGTGTAGTAAGATACCGTGATCTCAGTAGCTGGCTACCTTGAATACCTATGAGCTCACCTAATTAGCAGAACCAGATATGGGAAGAAAGGTAAGGTTACCTACAGACATGTACATTAAACTGCCATCTTCTCAGTAGCCCTTTGTCTTTCAACCCATTATCTCACCGAGCAGAGAGTCTTGGGGAGTTAGATTTAACCTTGGCCTGGATAGCTTTCTGGATTCACAAAGGGGGGGAATAAAACAAAGAACAATACAGTGTTATATCTGTGCTCTATTCTGCTTTGCTTGTTGAAACTGTATAAAAGTCAAATAAACTCTGCGTAAGGCAGACAGACATTTTGGACACAAATTGCTGTGATGATTTTCTGAAACCTACAGTCAGTAATTTAATGTTGCCTGCTACTTAGCAAGCTTTTACAAAACAAAGTTGGGCAGGAAAAATAACTGAAGGCAATATTGCTTGTTGTCTACATGCCATGATCATGTACATGCCTACTGCACAGTCAGCAATTAGCAAATTTACCAGTGAAATAGATATTTATAATATATGAATTGTTTATTTTACAAAAACCATGTGAACAAGTGATTTCATCCTAAAGATGTTTTCTGACTTTTAAAAGATTTTTCATATCTGTTGAAAGTTTTTTTTTAAATAACAGGGCTTTAATGTTGTGTCATTCTTGTTTTATAGAATTAATCAGAAGACTTTTCAGCTGCCTTTCTTTTCTCAAATTGAAAGTATCAGTTCTTTGATTCAAATCTTCAAAATTCTGGCTCAAATAATCCCCAAAGCTTTTCTTTGCTACAGTCATTCTAAAAGCTGTATGTAATCAGAAAAAAAAAAGTTTCAGAAAAAGCAAATTCCCCAGAAATCAGCTGACATGATATCAGATCAGCAGAATAGTATTTGGTAAACATGGTAGAAGATTTTTGTTTTCTCTGCCGTCTTTATTTTTGATCCATGGAAATTCAAATACAAGCTACCGCTATTCAATAATTTAGGCAATAAAATCTCTCTATACCAGTTTTCCATTTCTCTATACCAGTTTATAATAAAGCAATCAAAGGATGAGAATATTCCTATTTTGCATGGAAGTGACAAATATTCACTTTACTGTATATTGACATACAGGACATACAGCACATGCTTCATGGTGTGACACAGGACATACATACAGCAAACATACATTGATTCTAGTGAGTGAGAGTGATCATGCTGAAAAATTATTTGCCCATTGTAAAATTTCAAATAGCTTCAGTTTATTTTTAAGCCTGTTTTATTTTAACATTTTAAAAATTATTATTATTATGGAATCTTTCTATTCTAAAATCCAGTATGTAATTTATGATGCAAACTCTTCTACTGATAAACTGTATAAACTCAGATTATGTTTTACATTGTGCTATAGGGTTCTTATACATTTATTACCCCTTTAAAGCCAAACCTACTGCTCCTCTTCTTGATTCTGACAATACATATACTGTACAAAAGCTCTTTCTGGAATTATTCACAATGTTTAAACAGGTTTCATTTGCTGAATATCCATCCACAAGCTATATAATTCAAGTCATTGTTTGACTCCACTAACCATTTATTTGCTTTCCTAAATAGAAAATGACTATTATTATCAGTTAGATGGCTTTTTATATGCTGCTTCTGCTGTCAAAACAAAATCAGATTCCATAGTAGTACAAGAATTAAAATCATATGCTTGCTCTATAAACGGATGACTGAGACTCTGTATTATAGTAAATTATAATGTTATCTAAAAATCATCTGTAACTTTCAAATTAATTTATTCCTGGATTTCTTCTTATTCTCTCAGTTAATTCTGTATGAATTGCATGAAGCACAAAGGAACACAGAATAGATTAAAAGGGATTTTAGGTCACGCTAATTAATTATAAAAGGATTTCAACATCTTTTATAGCATAAAAATGCCAAAATAATGCAGGAATGGGATAAAAAAAACTTGGCAAGTTTTAATAATGTAGATCTAGAATGTCTGCATAAATCCTCTAAGATACGTACACCTCACTTTAATCTATTTTTAACTTTGTATTTTGTATTTGTTTGTGGTTTATTTGTATTTTTAATTGCCTGTGCCCCGCCTCGAGTCCCCTTGGGGAGAGAGAGCGGGATATAAATTAAAATTATTATTATTATTATTATTATTATTATCACTGATCTATAAAATTGCTAAATTTACATACTATTGAAATAGTTTTCTGGCCATTATGAAGTACTCTGAAATTGTAGGCAAATATTTTTATGCTACATGGAAACATAAATCATTATTTGGTATGTAGCATGCAGATATTTTACAAAGAGGAAATATTTTAATATGAAGAATAATTAACATTCAATAATTAATAGCAATAACACTTAGACTTATATACCACTTCATAGTGCTTTAAAGCGCTCTCTAAGCTCCCAACAATCTTGGTCCACATTTTATAAACCTCGGAAGGAGGGAAGGCTAAGTCAAACCTGACTGCTTAGAATCGAACTGGAGTTAGCAGTGCATTAGCCTGCAGTTCTGTATTCTAAATTCTGTGCCATTGGGGCTCATTTTAACACAAAGGTCAAGATTTTTTTTTTAATATCACACAAAGGCATATAAAGAGAAAATGGCTTGGTTAATGTATATATTTTATAGCTCAAAATAAAGAAATTATTATGTCTTATTCTAACACTCTGATATGTAACTTCAAGAAAAGTAGACAAGTTAGCTAGATTCTCATCAAAGAAATTAAGAGAATCAAATCTTCATTCTTCTGAATTGGTCACATTCAATCAATTTAGCTATTTTCACATGGGGAAAATCATGTTACACCTCCTGCAATGTAGCTGATGAAAAAAAGCTGAAGGTTGTTGAAAGAAAAGATGGCATACTAATTCAATATCTTTAAATATATAAGATCTAAATCTTTTCAGAACTGAGCACAGACCCCACATTTCATTTTAACCCACATCTGATTTTAATGATTATTCCAATTTATTAATGGATGGTTGGTAGATTATTATACAAAATTAACCAAAATGAAGCAAATAAATTCTTTCCTGCTATGCAGTAATCATGATTGGCACAAGGAAGTTTTCTTTTTCATTTTTGTTATATGATTGCATTAATATTGGCATTGGTCGCGTTGGTAGATGATCTCTGGAGGGCCAGAGATGGGGGATGTTCCTCCATCCTGGTTCTATTAGACCTCTCGGCGGCTTTCGATACCATCGACCATGGTATCCTATTGCATCGGCTGGGGGGGTTGGGGGTGGGAGGCACCGTTTTACGGTGGTTCTCCTCCTACCTCTCTGGCCGATCGCAATTTGTGCGGGCAGGAGAGCAGAGGTCGACCCCGAGACCCCTCACATGCGGGGTGCCTCAGGGGTCGGTCCTCTCGCCTCTCCTGTTTAACGCATACATGAAGCCGCTGGGCGAGATCATCCGTGGTTTTGGGGTAGAGTACCACCTGTACGCTGATGACACCCAGCTGTACATATCTACCCCAAACCACCCCAACGATGCCGTAGCGGTGATGTGCCAGTGCCTGGAAGCCGTGCGGATCTGGATGGGAAGTAACGGACTTAGGCTCAACCCGACCAAGACCGAGTGGCTGTGGTTTCCGGCTGCCCGATTCAACCAGCTCTCTCCAACGCTGGCCATAGGGGGCGAACATCTTGCCCCTGTGGATGGGGCGCGCAACTTGGGTGTCCTCCTGGATACCCGGCTGTCCATGGAAGATCAAGTGACAGCCGTGGCCAGGAGGGCGTTTTACCAGGTTCGCCTGGTACGCCAGTTGCGCCCCCTATTGGATCGGGACGCCCTTCGCACAGTCACTCATGCTCTCGTGACATCCCGACTGGATTATTGCAACTCTCTCTACATGGGGCTCCCCTTGAGGTGTACCCGGAGGCTTCAGTTGGTCCAGAATGCAGCCGCGCGAGCAATTATGGGCACCTCTAGGTTTGCCCATGTAACACCGCTGCTGCGCGAGCTGCACTGGCTACCTGTCGTCTTCCGGGTGCGCTTCAAGGTGTTAATTACCATCTTCAAAGCGCTCCATGGCTCGGGACCTAGCTACCTGCGGGATCGGATCCTGCCCCATACATCCTCACGGCCGATTCGCTCCCACAGAGAGGGACTTCTCCGGGTGCCGTCCACTAGACTTTGTCAGCGGGCGACGCCCAGGGGAAGGGCCTTCTCTGTGGCGGGCCCAGCCCTCTGGAATGACCTTCCCCCCGATTTCAGGACAACCACGGACCTCCGCTCCTTCCGCTTAAAATTAAAGACGCACTTTTTTCGTCTGGCCGGCCTTGGGTAGTCTCTTTTTAGGTTAGGGTTTTTTAGGGGTAATTTTTAGTTTAGTTTATGGGTTTTAGCGCAGGATCTATTTAATCTATTTTTAACTCTGTATTTTGTATCTGTTTGTGGTTTATTTGTATTTTTAATTGCCTGTGCCCCGCCTCGAGTCCCCTTGGGGAGAGAGAGCGGGATATAAATTAAAATTATTATTATTATTATTAATATTTATCTAACAACTGATAATTTACACAACAAGTCATACAAACAAGTTGTCATGGCCTTTTAAGAGCTGAAAGAGCATGTGTGACTAAGTCACTAACTTGGTTTGCCTAAACCTGATCTACTAGACCAAACTGACTGGGTTGACTTTAATGAGGATGTACAAATTTGAAATTTTCAAGATAAATCAATTGATCAGAATCTTATCTTAACATTCAGCTATCTTGTAAATTTCAGATTTGGAATATTTTTCCTGATAAAACTTTATATTGGACAATGATGACACATAATAAGGGAGATAATTGTTGGCTTCAAAAGTATGGAAATATGCAGACAACCTATTTGCTTAAATGTAGCTAACTCCCTTAATATCACAAGGCTCCATAACTGTGCTTCCTTAGTTCAATTACGGCTTCATTCATTATGCATAAATATGGCACACCGTGGATATTAAATAAATGATAATGTTGATAGCAATATAATTAAAACACCACTAGCTAGAATGCTTGGGACAGAGCAAGAAAATATAAATACCAGGTCAGGCTTATTAAACTGCTGACCTTGTTTACCCTGATGCTAGCTCTTTTTTAAATATGCATATACTACTGAAAAACATTAAATAATCACATATTTTACATGTAAAGCATGTAGATGTACTTATGGAACCATGAAATATATAGACAGATGTATATTTTTGAGATATAATTTAGGTGTACTATTTGTGCCATTTACCGAGTAAATGGAAGATAGGGGGTAAAATTATGAAATAATTTGTATAATGTAAACTTGATATTGTCTATAACATTCCATATACTTACAAAAGGGATGACACTTTCATTATAATGGCCAGAGGCAATGGCAACAAGGGTGAAGGGTACCAAAAAGTCTGGTTCAATTGTGCATCACATACCCTTTTCTACATATATTAAAATTCTATTCTCATTAAAAAAAAATATTTCCCTAATATGTTAGGAACCATAAAACAATAAAATTAAAATCTTTTTTTACTTTCTGTCTACTCTTGACATCGTGAAGTTAATTCTCAAATTAGCTGCAATTCTTTGCCACTGAGAATCAATGAGAGAACAAAAAGAAGTTACAATGATGTACTCAACCCTAATCCTATTTATGAAAAAAAAAAATGAATAGCACTTTCACACACCAATCCAGAATCAGCACTACCTGTCTAATTTCATAAAGTCAGCTGTTTTGGGGAACTGAATCAATATATTGGTTGCTTTAATTAGCTTTAGCTTTAGTACCAGGATTGAAATTTCTTTTGAGCGCCAAAAGATGTGGCCTGTTTTGTGGGAGTGGCTCAGCGGTCATGTGACCGGGTGGGCATGGCCAACTTGGGAAATGTGGTAAAACTCACTTAACGATGGTCCTCCTTAGCAACCAAAATTTTGGGCTCAATTGTGGTCGTAAGTTAGTTCTTTCTTTCTTTCGTTCTTTTTTCTTTCTTTCTTTCTTTCTTTCTTTCTTTCTTTCTTTCTTTCTTTCTTTCTTTCTTTCTTTCTTTCTTTCTTTCTTTCTTTCTTTCTTTCTTTCTTTCTTCCACTTTCTTTTTCTTTCTCTTTTTCTTTCTCTTTCTCTCTTTTTCTTTTTGTCTCTGTCTATCTATCTCTATCTCTCCGCCCTCCACCCATCTGTCATTGTGTGTGTGTGTGTGTGTGTCTGTCTGTCTGTCTCTGATTCCCTCTCTCCCTCCCTCTCTCTCTGTGTCTCTCTCTGTTTGTCTCTTCCTCCCCCCCCCCCCGAAGCAGGGGAAAGCCTGGCATGCAGGCCGGGGAGCCCATGGCTGCCTCCTCCCGCAGCAAGCGCACCCGAGGCCGCGGCCACCCAAGCGCCGCCGTGGCAGTCCGGGCACCGCACGCCCACCTCCCTTCCAGCCGCGCACAGTGGCCAGCCCCGGAAAGTGCACCTCAGCAACCGCTGCAGGCGGCTATTGCTGCTGCTGCTGCTGCTGCCCCCGACATGCACCTCCTGCCATCCGAGGTCACCCAGCAGGCACATCAGGCAGGACAGCCGTGCACCTCTCTACCAGCTCCCTCCAACAGCCACCGAGGCGCGCCCTCCAGGGTTGCCCGCCACACGGGGCTGGGAGGGAGGCGGGTGCACGGTGCCCGGACAGCCACGATGCCGCTTGGGTGGCCATGGCCGCGGGTGCGCTCACTGCAGGAGGAGGCAGTCATGGCCTCCCCGGCCGGCGTGCCAGGCTTTCCCCTGCTTCGGGGGGGGGGGGGAGGGAGTAAGAGACAGGAAGAGGAAGAGGCAGCCACAGCCCCCCCCCACCCTGTCGACATGCTGGGCCCTCCGCTGCCGGGGGGGAGGGAGAGAGGAAGAGCCACACATGAGGGGCCAAAGAGCCGCTTGTGGCTCGCGAGCCACAGTTTGCCGACCACTGCCCTATACCATTTTAAACAAATGGCTCTCCAACATCTTCTTAAACACTTGCCATGTTGGGGCATTCACAACTTCTGGAGGCAGCTTCTGTTCCACTGATTAATTGTTCTAACTGTCAGGAAATTCCTCCTCAGTTCTAAGTTGCTTCTCTCCTTGATTAGTTTCCACCCATTGCTTCTTGTTCTGCCCACTGGTGCTTTGGAGAATAGGTTGACTCCCTCTTCTTTGGGGCAACCCCTGAGATATTAGAAGGCTGCTATCATGTCTCCCATGATCCCTCTTTTATTAAACTGTATTTCTCTCTCTCTCTCTCTATGGGCCACCTGGGAGTTTGTTATCCTCTGCGCCTTGTCTTGGCCCTTTTAGGCCTCCGTACAGTGTTCTTGAGGAAATGACTGTTGGAAATGCCAGGTGGGCGGGGCTACAGGGAGTTGAAAACATGATCAGTGGGTACATTTTACATTTGTGTACCTTGTACATGACACACGTGTGCTAGGCACAAAATGAGTAGGTATTCTACTATCGGAAGTCCTTGTGAACATTGTGTGAAAAATTGAGGTAAATTGGTCCAGTAGTTTTTGAGATTAGTGGAGTCGTACAAACTATTTTACATTTTTATTTATATAGATGGGGTTGCATTTTTAAGTGCACACAGCCCTCGCCACAGTATTCTTAGGAATGCAAAAAGTGGAGAGAAATGTAGGTTGGCTTCAATACTTTTCAGAGATTTGGGAATAGAACTTGTGATAGAATGAATATCCTTTAAGATATTAAAGGATATTTTAAGAAAGACAAGCATCTAGTGGATAATAATGGTGGCTGATGCTCCCTAAGGGATTGAAGAGACACTGCAGTTGAGAATGCTAGCTGGAAGGCAGATTCTGGCCAACATAACCTGGATCAAAGGGAGATTGTGGGATTAAGTTGCAGAAACCGAAAAGTTTTGCAATTGGTTTGAGAGTTGAGTTGTAAAGAGTCCAGGGATTCTATGTATGCTCCTAACTGTGATGGCGCCAATATGGACATTATGTCCTGCTTTCCCCATTTCTTAATCACTTTGGTAAGCAATTAATTTACAGATCAAGAGAAATTTCTTCTGTAGACCCCTTGCAGTGAGTTAAGTCTTCTTTTGAGATTACAGAAAACCAAGAAAAAAAGACTTTGATTTAAAGATATAAGAATTATTTGCAAAAAGCTCAATTAAGAGAAAATGTAAGAATGTTTTAAAATGGACAAGAGGGCAATCTTTTTTTCTATTTTTATTTTTATCCATTTCACTTTGGATGAAAGTGCTTTGATATACATTTGTATTAAGCCAGTTAAAGAGACTAGTCCTGCATGGGAATGCTTGTTATTTATTTTTAAATTCTTTAATTAGTAGATCTTACATAACAAAAGATAAAATGAATAATCAGACTATAATATTTAGTTGCCATGGAGTGAAATGTTTTATGACTGAAGCTATCCAGAACTATTAAAATGAAACTGTCAAAACCACAAAAATATAATAAGGAAGGGAAAGAAACACCTTTTCTTTTCTTTTCCCTGTTTGAGACATCTTTGCTTTAGATTACTATTATGAAAATGGCCACTAAAAAATTGGTAAGAGGGTGGCCAAAAGGGCATAAAGGGAATGCATTATAGGTGGGTGAGAACAGTTGAAGTCAGAGGTGGGTTGCTATCAGTTCAGCCCAGTTTGGCCAAACCAGTAGTGGAATTCGGGCCTGGTGCAGAACCAACCCAGGCTCCCGAACCAGTTCCTTCATCACCGCTGATGTCACCGGCATGCTGGATTTTAGTGACTACACATGCACAGTTCACTGTAAATTGTTCTGCACAAGCACGCAGAACAATTTCCATTGAACAGTGCATGCATGTGTGCAGGTTGCAAACCGATAGTAAAACCAGCAGCAACCCAGTGGAAGTGCCTCTGTGGTTATTGGTTCACATGCTCTGCCAAGTGCCTGATTTTTTATCACATGACTATGGGAATGATGCAACAGCTATAACTTTGGAAACAGGCCCTAAATCTGTTTTTTCAGCACTGTCATTTCAAACAATTGCTGGACAAATAGACATAAGTTGAGGACTTTCTGTAAAAAGAATAAATTAGAAAATGTGCCTGGATCATTGGTTATCAATTTGTACTGTGAATGTTTTGAGGATTAATTCCTACAATTTCTGCAAAACAGAATGAACTTTATTGTACAAGTAGAGAAGTCAAAAATTTAGAAATATGTTAATGTAACAATATCTAAAGATGGGCAAGATTTTACTTTAGCAGAAAACAACAGACTACATAACTATTGAATAATGATTATATATTGGTTACAATTATTTTAATTGAAAGACTGAAAAAAGTTTTTAAGAATTTATTAATGATGATCAAGGTGGGGTTTTTTTTTAATCTAAAAGCTAAAGGCCAATGTTTCATCTTTGGCCTTTATATTTTGGAATACTTGAAACATCATAGGGAAAACATAGTGCATTAATCTTTTAAGATACAAAGAAGGCTTCTGATAATTTGAACTGGATTTTCTTGTTTAAACTTTACTTTACTTAACTTTATTCATACTTTTATACTGCCCTCTCTCCCAAATGGGACTCAGGGCGGTGCACAGGAATAAAAATAAAATATAAATAAACAGACAACTAACTTTAAAATTAAATTAAATGAATTTGACCCGTGCTAAAACTTAATTTAAAAACCCAGCTAAAAATTCAATAATAAACATAACTATGTCAGGCTGGCCACATGGAAGAAGTGTGTTTTAAGTGCTCGATGGAAGAGGCGAAGGTCCGTGATTGTGCGGAGGTCAGGGGGCAGGTAGTTCCAGAGGGCTAGGCCAGCCACAGAGAAGGCTCTTCCCCTGGGGACCGCCAGCCGGCACTGTCCGGCGGACGGACCCTGAGGAGGCCCACCCTGTGGGAGCAGACAGGCCGGGTGGAAGTATGTGGCAGGAGGAGGTCCTGCAAGTAGCCAGGTCCTATGCCATGGAGCGCTTTAAAGATGGTCACTAAGACCATCTTAACGTTCTGGAAGACATACATTTTGAAGATAATTTTATAAAATAGGTAAATTGATTTATTTTTCACAGGCGCCACAAATAATTATCAATGATAATTTAATCGAATAAGAGATACAAAATGGAACAAGACAAGTTTGACCACTAATTTGTTTTATCTTGAAATGTTATTATCAGGTCAATCAGATTTAATTTTCTGTCCAACAGCCAAGTAGTGCTCAGTAGTATGCCATAGTATTAACTTTAACAATTCTTAGATATTTTAGAAATTTTAGAACACAATACAAACACACATATATGAACTCAAACACTTACTGTATATACACTTTTTAAAAAAAAAATTAAATTAATTGTAATTGTAACATTATTAAACTATTATTTTACTAATTGATAATTATTGATAATTTTCCCCTCTGTTGCTATAGTCCAATGATATTATGCTTTAAATACAGCTGTTAAATATATTTCTCACAATTGTAGATGCAAGTGTACTCCAACATTTGCTTTATGACTACTGTGACTATTTCCTTTAACTTTTCTTTATGGCTAATAATTCTGCCACTGCTAAAATATGTTGCATATTTGACCATTCATATCTGATATTGTGTAAAACTTTCTCAAATTTATTTAACATCAGCTTCCAAAGTCTGACACATGGATTCATTGCAAATTCATTAAAAACTTTTAATGCCCTTATCTCAGATATGTGTAACTGCACCTTTGTTTCTGATACAAATCAAGTTTTTGGAGAACAACTGGTCATATTTATAAGACCAGCTAGATGATTATCCATCTAGCCGGCCTGACATAGACTAGGGAATAATTTTAAATTTGATATTTATTGGTTTTAATTCTATTTATCCAAATTTTAGCACAGATTTAATTAATTTAATTATTTTTTATACTTTGTATATTGTTGGGTTTTTATCTTCTGTGCACCGCCATGAGTCCCTTTTAATAGGGCAGTATATAAATCGAAATAATAAATAAATAAATAAAATAAATAAATAAATAAGATAAGGATGGTCTTAAACTATGAAAGATGGAAAGATTTGCTTCTAAAATGTGCAAGGATATTTATTGCATAAAGTAAAAGGCAACAGACAATATAAAAACATACGCATAGATGTGAAACAGCACTTGCTTGCTTTAGCAAAATATGCTTAATATTTGTGTTTCTGCAACATATAACCAATAATAATAAAATCTTTCCTTTCACCCACATCTACCATTGTTATTAAAGGCATCAGCAGGATAAGGGAAATGAATGACAACACATTTATTATCATAATGCAAATTCCATGAATTGAAATCAAAATATCTTGATGCAACTTTGTAATCATGACATTTGCCTGATTATAACATCATTTTGGTGTCACATCATTGCTTAAAACTTGACTTTCTCAATGATGATACCCATCAATTATGGATGTATATCCAGCTGTACATCTCTACCTCTGACCACCCCAACGATGCCGTTGAAGTGATGTCCTGGTGTTTGGAGACCGTGCGAGCCTGGATGGGGAGGAACGGGCTCCGATTCAACCCATCCAAGACCGAGTGGCTGTGGTTTCCGGCGCCACGACATAGCCAGTTGGTTCCATCTCTGGCTGTCAGGGGCGAGACACTGGCTCCCGCAGGAAGGGTGCGCAACTTGGGTGTCCTCCTGGACTCTTGGCTGTCCTTGGACGACCATGTGGCAGCCGTAGCCAAGGGGGCCTTCTATCAGGTATACCTGATATGCCAGTTGTGCCCCTTTCTGGATCGTGGCGCCTTACGCACAGTCACTCAAGCTCTCGTCACTTCCCGCCTGGACTACTGTAATGCTTCCCTTGAGGTGCACCCGGAGGCTTCAGTTAGTGCAGAATGCGGCCGCGCGGGGGATTTTGGGAGTCTCTAGACACTCCCATATAACACCTCTCCTGCGCGAGCTGCACTGGCTGCCTGTGGCTTTCCGGGTGCGCTTCAAGGTCTTAGTGACCATCTTTAAAGCGCTCCATGGCATAGGACCTGGCTACTTGCAGGACCACCTCCTGCCACATACTTCCACCCGGCCTGTCTGCTCCCACAGGGTGGGCCTCCTTAGGGTGCCGTCCGCTGGACAATGCTGTGACTCCCAGGGAAAGAGCCTTCTCTGTGGCAGGCCCAGCCCTCTGGAACGACCTGCCCCCCGACCTCCGCACAATCATGGACCTTCGCCTCTTCCATCGAGCACTTAAAACACACTTCTTCCATGCGGCTGGCCTGACATAGTTATGTATATTATTGATTTTTTTAGCTGGGTTTTTAAATTAAGTTTTAGCACGGGCCAAATTTATTTTATTTAATTTTAAACTTATTTGGTGCTTGTATATTTATATTTATATTTTCTTATTCCTGTGCACCGCCCTGAGTCCCATTTGGGAGAGAGGGCGGTATGAAAGTATGAACAAACAAACAAACAAACAAACAAACAAACAAACAAACAAACAAATAAATGATCTTCAATTACCATGCTGGCTGAAATTTTTGCATTAGGTCAACTGTACAGAGGAGTGGTCCCCAACCTTTCCAGTCTGGAGGACCTGTGGAGGGGGAGGGAAAGGTAGTGGTGGGTACCCACCACTTACATAAATAGAGCTCCATACACAAGCACAAAAACCTGCCACTCACACAAATTGAGCTTTGCCCACAAGCATGAGCACCCGGCACTCATGTAAGTGGAGCTACTTGTGTGTGCATGATTGCCCACCACTTATGCAGTTAGATTCTGAATAGGCCACAGTCCAGTAGTGGGCCACGGCCCAGGGGCTAGGTATCCTTGGTATATCCTATTTGGGACATACCAAACATTCAGGTGAAAATAACTTTTCCCCACAATCACAGCTACACACACACAACCACAATCACATATGGAAAGAACAAAACATTTCAATTCCCAGCTTAACATTAGTTCTACCTGCTTGGATTTTCTATTTCTGAGCCATATTTCTAATTATCTTAATGTACACATACATAAACTTAAGCTCTAAACAAGGATCACACACACAGAAAAAGATCTGCTCCTAGATATTAATGCATACAATATCTCACTCATACCACTCTAATAACACAAGAGTCAAGACAATCTGAAAAAGGTATACTTGTTTGCCACATATGCATGTACAATTCTCAGTAGAATATATTTTTGATTGCTGTGAGTTGAGCAATTACTATTGAAAATTTAGGATGATTCAGCTTCCACAAGCAATGTCCATTGCTAAGAAGATGGCAATTGTTTTAAAGGTTGTCTATGTTTGGTCTTTTGTTCCTCTTTGTCAGAGAAACAACTAGAATCTTTGACAAATAGGCTTTTAAATTCTAGATGCCTGGTCATACTTCTACGTGGTTTGACAATGCAAACGATATTTTGTCAGTCTATGTTGATGTGTGTGTGTGTGTGTGTGTGTGTGTGTGTGTGTGTAACGCTTTTGAGCTGATCAATAAATTAGTCAGGGAGACTAGGATAGATCTATTTCGAGCTTTTTAGCTCTCATCAGCTAGCCATACCCTTACTGGGATTCAGAAAATATATGTGTGTGTGTGTGTGTGTGTGTGTGTGTGTGTGTGTGTATTAGGTTTTTTGAGCTGATCAATAAAGGAACAAGTATATATATATATGATTTGAATTTATATATATATATGTGTGTGTGTGTGTGTGTTACATTTTTGAGCTGATCAAGAAAGGAAGATATATATGTGTGTGTGTGTGTGTGTGTGTGTGTGTGTGTGTGTGAGTTAGATTTTTAAGGGCTGATTTCATAATTAAGAGACCAGGATGGATCCATTTCAGGCTTTTTAGCCCTCTTCAGCTGGCCATACTTCTTCTACTGGGATTTGAACCGGCACTTTCCAGCATATCAGGCAAGCCTTTCTATGCCTTGAGCTAACCGGCTTCCCTGATTACATCAGCCTTTTTTTTTACAGGACTCTATTGATGAGAGAATATTTTCACTGCTCCTGTTTTGAGGCCCGTTTTAAGGAAGGAGACAAACTGTAATCCTTCTCTGCCCTTCGACTCAACCTAGAGATGATCCGGACAGAGACCCATTAAGATTGCTGCTGTTTTTTTATTTATTTATTTATTTTATTGAAAAAGTTTTATTCACACAAATTTTCCCCCTTTTTACCCCCCCCCGACATGTAATATAAATCACATACAAATACTATACCCCCCCTACCCCATCTTAAAATAAGTTTCTCATTCAGATATTATACCCCCTCGCCTCCCAGCAGACACAATATAAGTTTCTCTTAGTATATTAATATCCCATTAACACCATCTTCTAAGTTAATTAAAGATATAAAAAACATAATATAAATTTCTCTTTAAGAAAAAAAAAGGCATATCCCATTATTCCCCTCTAGATTAATCATACATATATATTACCCCGCCCTCCACCCTAGCCCTCCCCCACCTCCCATTCAAACCCACCCCCCTGACTTCCGCTATACACCACTCTAATAATTCCAAGCATCCCAAATATTATTATCTCTATTCACCTATCAATCAAAGCATTCTTACCTAAAAGCTACATAATACTTCCTAATCTGATATTTATTCTGTATATAATCAATCCATTAGAAACCTTATAACAAACTCAACATAAACACCCCCTTTTAGTTGAACATTAAAATACATAGAAAATAATTCTTAAGATCTAAATACCATATCATATAACCTAACACTTATAAAACTTAAACCATATATCCTAGCTTAAGTTTACATCCTTCCTGATTCAAAAGGTTTACTATTTTTCCCCTCTCCATTTGCTTAATTGCCCACTTAACAACACAAAAAAATGTAAAGATTACTCTAATATTTGAAAAAAGCAAAGTTACTTCTCTCTTCACAAAGGAAACAGAAATAATATAGGAAAATTTCAGATCCTATCACATGAAGGATACAGTAAATTGCAAGAAAATTTCAAAGTTCGACCCTCTTTTCTTCAGCTCCTCCACCAAAAAACCAAAATCCCTTCTGAGCTTCAGGATAGTTGATGGAAGTTCCTTAAAGACACCAATCCGTTTTCCAGCTATGTGGAGAGAGGAGTGAAAAGACTTCTGCAGAATATCATTTCTGAGGTTTCTCTCAGTAAAATATATCACAACATCTCTCGGTAGTTGCCTTTGTAATGCTATACGTGAGTTTGCTCTGTAAATTTTATCAATCTTAGCATAAATTTCACCAGGATCCATTTTTACTAATATAGCCAAAGCATCGGCAGAAACTTTTCTTAAGTCTTCTCTAGGATTTTCTGATAATCCCCTCAGTCTAATGGCGTTTTCCATTAACAAAAATTGTAACATAATAACCTGTTTGTCCAATTTGTGCATATTCCCCTCCATTTCCACCAATTTCAAATCCGTTTCCTTTGCTTTGACTTCCACCTCTGAAGACAGCTTTTCGATTTTCCCATCAATTTTAATGATAACTTCAGACAGACTCTTGGCCATTGCAAGCATTTTTTTTTCCAATTGTTCATATTTCTCCTGGATCATTCTTTTGAGGTCTCTGCTTTCATTAACTGTAAAGTTCATCAAATCTTTAAAGTCCTGGGGAGTTACTACACGAGTTTGTTCCATTGCCTTGCTTTTAAGCTTTCCAAGTTTTCAGGAAGAGAAAAAAAAAAAAACCTCTTCAAAATATCAAAATAAGTCAGTAATAAGTAATACGTTTAGCTTAACGCTCAATAAATCAGATAGTGCATTTGGCTTTATAGCTTGCTCCCCCTTTCCGCCTACAGCTGTCCGCTATCAGCCAGGGGTTAAGCAGAGACCAAAATCCACAAATCAATAATTAGACAAGGCAACTAAGTTTCATTTCATTCATCTGGTAGTTAACGCCATCTTGAATCCTTTGTTCTTTAAAACAAGTCACAAACTTTAATTACTTGCGTTTAGTTTCCTTTGAAGTACGAAGGCTTGAAATATAGTCCTTCTTGATGGATTGCATGTCGATCAGGATTGGGTACAAGCCAAAACAACTAACTTTCATTTCGTCTCATCTGGTAATTAACGCCATCTTGATTCCTTCGTTCTAAAGGCTGTGTCTAAGATCCACTATATTCTGGCAAAATCACAAACTTTAATTACTTGCGTTTACGATGAGTAGCCAAGAAGTTCCCTTTGAAGTATAAAGTTGCCTTGGAATGTAGATTAGAAGTTAAAAGCAGTTTGCTTTGCCGTGTTAATTAGCCAATTAACACGGTCTCCACACCCGTCCGGAGAAGATCGCTGCCTAAAGAGGGGAGGGTCTCTCCTTACTCGCCCCTCAGAGGAAAACTAACCCTCTGAGGGCTTCGCAAGGGGACTCTTCCCTGGCAGCAAAAACTCTCCCACAAGCTCATAATAGAGCTTGGGGTTTCCGAGGCATTTGATCTTATAAAAAACGCCTCTACAGACGAGTGGGATGGCAGGCTTGAAAAAAGCCTACCGACAGCAACTGCAACCGGAAGTCCCCCCCCTCGCTGCTGTTTTTTTAGATATGTGTTAGATTTTTAAATCTAACACATATCTAATCCCAGTAGAAGAAGTATGGCCAGCTGAAGAGGATGGATCCATCCTGGTCTCTTAATTATTAAATCAGCCCTTAAAAATCTAACACATATCTAAAAAAACAGCAGCAATCTTAATGGGTCTCTGTCCGGATCATCTTTAGGTTGAGTCGAAGGGCAATATTCTCATATACATTATATATATATATATATATATATATATATATATATATATATATATATATATATATATATATATATATATATATATATATATATATATATATATATATATATATATATATATATATATAATGTATGTATGTATGTATGTATGTATGTATGTATGTATGTACGTACGTATGTATGTTGCTGACATAGCTGGCTTCTGGGATTTTCCCGTGTATAAGGCATAGAAATGTTATTGCAACGTTTTGACAAGATCTCACTTGTCATCATCAGGCAGGCTTGTGTCTGTGAGTGTGACATATAGGAAAATCCCCGAAGCCAGCTATGCCAGCATACCTACACCCGTGAAAATCTACGAAAACATATATATATATATATATATATATATATATATATATATATATATATATATATATATATATATATATATGTTAAATTTTTTTTAAGGGATGATTAAATTTAACACATATCTAAAAAGACAGCAGCAATTTAATAGGTCTCTGTCTGGATGGTCTCTAGGTTGAGTCGAAGGGCAGAGAAGGATGACAAAGTTTGTCTCCTCCCTTAAATAGGCCTAACAGGAGCTGTAACATAATATCCACTTCTCATATATATATATATATATACCTAGAACAACACCTAAAAACCTACACACTCTCACCAACGTACTAACATCCAACGGATTCCAAAG